>JAUALY010000003.1:38687371-39937371 GCA_030819805.1 Penstemon newberryi var. newberryi | reverse complement strand
GACATTCAATCTTTCATTAACTGAAATAAGTACTTGTTTCACCTAAAAAATGTTAGCTTACCTCCAAACTTGAATAAATAATCTCACATCAAGAAAACCAAAAAAATTTCTATTTAAAACTTCTAAAGCATCAGATTTGAAGTCTAAATATGGTAAAGAGGTGCCAAAATGAAATCAATTACCTTGTTTTCATCCTACAAAAAATGGGTCTTCAATCATTTGAACCAATCGCAAAGAAGAAAGATAAACTAGAAACAGATAGAGGCACTTGCAGCTTATTAGTAATAGTAGAATAAAGTGAATGTCTAGCTATAATTTTTTCTGCTTTGAGAAAATTTCAAGAGTGGAATGTTTTGAAGTTTTGAATCTTGGAAAGACAGCAAGAAAACTGAATGTATAGGTAGAAAGAAAATTGTATGATGTCTGTGTTTTTCTGCAAACAAAACACATCCCAAATCACATGAGGAAGTGGGGTTAGAATATGTATAACTCAAAAAACAGAGGCCCAGATATAATTACTACTGCAATTTGGGTTTGGCAATTGATGAGCTCTCAATTGGTCATATTCAGATGCATTTCTCTTTTTCCTTTTGTTTTCTGATTGGTACTTCTTTTTTTAAAAGAGAGAAAATATCATGTGGATATTTGAAAAGTAAACATCATAAATCATAATTTAGAATAAGTTTATCAAATAAAATGAAAGACATGTTTGCATTTGTGTTCTATTTCTATTATTGTTAATTTGGTAATTTAAGGTGGGAATTTAAAGTTACAAGTTTACAACACTACAATTCTATAGTATATATTATGCATTGTTATCTTAATCATACGAGTTAGTTATACATAATTAATTAATCAAACAAAAATAGTAAGACTTCATTTAAAGAGGCAAAGTAAAATATAAAAGATATTTGTAGTTATTTCAAGATATGAAACCGATTTTTATATTTTATAAATTGGTGACAGCCAAAAGTGTTTATGCATGTATATATTAATGCATGCCTAATAACAATAAAAAAAAAAAAAAATAGAGGCTTATTTATCAATTAGATTTGTCAATTAGAAATTGTTCAAGGATACCTCTCGGAAAGAGCTCTTTAATCTGGTCTCAAACTCAGCTACTAACTTGTTACACAATGCCCAAAGTATCTCAACCTCAATGCATGAATAAACCCTCACAAAATATGGTTGTTAACATGCTGGGTTCGAATTCGAGCAGTCTTTATTTTGTCATGGCTTCATTTATTTGGGACTCAATACGGATCTTTTTCGGATCTGAAATTTTCAGTTCCATTAGATTTGCGGGGACTCGATTGAGTTTAGATTTTTTTTCGGACTGTATAGTTCATTAAAATTACATTTTTATTTATCTTAGCTCATTTATTCAAACTTTCTTTATATTCACTAAAATTCAACATAAAACAAATATTAGCTTTCGACATATTCAACCACTTAATTCGAATGATGTAACAGATAATCTTGGAAAACTATAGAATTGATATGTATTTATCAAAACTAATTCATAATGCTAGATGAAATATGAATAAAAGTGAGATTACAAATGAAATATTAACATTTTTATTCATATATATAAGTATTATTTACTATTAAATTCAAATATTTAATGGATCACATCGATCTTTATTAATATTTGCTCGATATACTTTGGATTACAAATTCTTTAACTCAAATCAGATGCATCGAATTTCTCATCAAACACTAATAAATCCGTCAAATTATATTGACATTGCGTCATTTTCAAAATTCACTATAATTGATATTTATTTATCAAAATTAATTCAGTCCGGTAAACTCTCTCTCTTTCTTCTCTAATTTAAGATTATGAATAGGTAGGCCTAAGCCCAACTTTTAACTAGGCCTAAAGAGCCCATCATCCATCCAGTGCACTGGTACTGGTTAGGGTTAGGGATGTGAATGGGTTGGATTCCGGTCGGATCAGATTCGTTCAGATTCGGCTTTATTTATATCGGATCGAATTCTATTAGATTTAGATGTTGTTCAAATTATACTCGGATTTAGATTTCTTGAATCCAATGGTTCTTGGTTTGATTTGAACAGGTATCAAATATTTTTCGGATCCAATAAAATTTTTATTTAAAAAATTACATTAATATTTTTTCCTAAAACAAATTTATTAACTTTACAATTTTATTTAATTATAGCTCACATGTTCAAACTAATATTCATATTTTTAGAAGAAAATATTGGTTTAAATAAATTTATAAATGAGCTATAAATTACTATCTTCTTAAATTGACAGTTAAATATTATTAATAGTACTTACTTTTGTTCAAATATTATTTACTAATATTCATATTTTAGATGAAAATATTGATTTAAATAAAGTTATATATGAGTTATAAATTACTATCTTTTTAAACTGAATATGCAAAAATTTGGCTTGTCCGAAAGCTAGAGAATTGGACTGCATTCATGTTCGCAGGTCGCGGGCTCGCACAAGTCATCAAAGGTCCGAAGTGAATTTCGATCCATGATTTGAAAGAATTGGACTGCATTCAAGTTATCAAATTTATTTTATTGCAATTAAAAATTAAATAATTTAATTACAATATTGGTGGCTATATATTTATAAAAATATCGAATTAGTTGAAATAATAATTAAACACTTAAACAAACAATTTTACTTTTCTTCTTGTTTTTGTGTGTGCCGTTTATTTAATGTTGTAGCTCGTGTTTTAAATTAATTTTAATTGTATTATTATGAACTCTCTTTGATTTGAATATTTAAATATTATTATAATAGTTATTATTAATATTAATATTAAAAACAAAATTAAAGCTACTATTATAATAGTGAGAGTGGAGAAGGAAAAAAAAATGGAAATAAATGAGGCTCGGAGTCCTGCCATTGGAGACGACCAGGCAGGGGCAGGCGTAGCCCCTACCATACCATTGGATATGACCTTAAAATCGGATTAAGTCCATCAAATCTCTTATCGGATAATTATCCTAATAAATCGGACGGATCCGGATCGTAATCCGCCCCACTGACAGCCCTAGTACTGGTACAGCACCATCTTTTTCTCGTCAGTGAACAAGTCCCCACCTCTTCTGCTCACTGTACATGCAAAACCAAAAGAAAAGACAGTCCCAACCCAAAGCTCATAAATAATAATAATGAATGCATCTCTTCCACTAGCTACCTCCATCTCTCTCTCTCAAACACACACACGCCTGTAACTGTAAGTAATAAATCAGTTTATAATATATGTTCTTGATTTTGTAATAGTTAGAAACCATGAAAACAAACCATCCAAAGCTCAAAACCACCACCCCTCGTATTCCACTATTTTCTTGCGGCTTCTTCCGCCACTGCACCCAAACCGTCCTCAGCCCCACCACCTCCACTCCCCCACCTCTCCCCCACGCGCCGCCCCCAACACACCCTCCTCCGCCCCCACCACCCCACCACGAGTCATCCTCCTCCTCTTCTTCAAACACCTCCCAAAGTTTCACCCAATGGAGGTTATTCCCACTCTCCAACTCCCCCATTTCCCATCACTCCTACCCACAACCCAAACCCAAACCCGAACCCGACCCACCGGTTCAGCCACCGCCCTCCAACGCTAGCTACGCGGAGCTATTTCACTTGGCGGAGCTCCAATTCAACTCCGGGTCGGGCCCGGGTCGGTTCGGGGCTATCCAATTGTTGGAGCGGACCCTCGTCCCGAACCCACGCGCCGCCTTGGACGGCGGCTCGTGTCCCCCGGCAGTGATGAGTGGGGTGGTGGCAAGCTTGCGTGAAGGGTTGGCGCGTAAGCCTGCGAGTAAGGTTTTGTTAGCGTTGTGTTTGGTGGAGGAGAATCGGCGGGTGGCGTTGGAGGCGGGAGCGGTGACCGCTGTGGTGGAGGCGCTTACGGATGCGGAAAGTGCTGTGGCGGAGCGGTCGTTGGCGGTGTTGGAACTGTTGTGCACCACTGCGGAGGGGGCGGCGGAGGTGAGAGCTCACGCGCTGGCAGTGCCGATGATGGTGGAAGTTATGGGGAGAATGGAAGCGAGGGGGAGAGAACACGCGATAAGCGTGTTGGCGGTGATTTATGGGAATTTGAACGATGGCCCGGCGGTGGCGCCGGCGGAGGAGGTGGCGCGCGCAGTTATGCTGGCTTTGCAAAGTGATTGTAGTGTTAGGGGGAGAAGAAAGGGGGCCCAGCTTCTGAAGATTCTGCAAGAGAATGGACGGCAGGATTTGAACCAAGAGGAGAGATGAGCGGTCTAGATTTGTTTATTCAACTTTGACTTGGTCAAATTTGTATTGAGCTGTGCCACGTCTGCATCTGATATAATAAGCGTTAAAACATTTGGACAAATTGTTAGATTTGTATTGTAGACATGTAGTAATATGTTTCTTTTTCTTTTTGACCAATTTTCTAATATTTTTTCTGGGAAGAAAATGATTTAATTTTTATTGGATTTGAATTACTTGCATAACTATTTGTGATTATTACACTCATAGATGAAATTTGTTTTTAAGTCGACCTGAGCATGCATGATCAGTTGATGAGCAGATCATGCTCATATGGGTACATAAGTAAATTTTAGGGTAATTTATGCCCGGACCCCCTCAACTATACCCTAATTATAAAAAGTCCCTTGATATTCCGAAAATTACAAGAAGACCTTTTATGATTTAGTCTATTTATATGTCATCAAGTTATAAAGGGTGTTGATGTTTTAAGGATGTTTTGGTAAACAGCCTAAACCATTAAAAAAAAATTCATAATTACCGAAACAATAGGAACAACTAGAAGCGTAAATTACCCTAAATTTTGAAGGTGCTAGTTTTTTTTTGAAAAAATTGAATGAGTATATATTACTTACTTTTTGTATTCAACAATTTGTATTACTGCTATGTATTCTATGGTAATTGGTAGTAAAAGAGATATTTTTTAGGGTATTTCTAAAATAAGATTTTATGGAACATAGGTGTACATGAAATATCCCATATCAACCACTAAAAAAAGTCAACAACAAATCTGAACCACATATTTTGGTCAAAATGTCCAATGATGAAGTGGCATCGGACATTAAGAAAAAATAAATATATGTTAAATTACATACTAACCCTTTAATTAATATGTTTAAAAATTGCTCCCTTATCAAATTTTTATACGAATTGACAATTAAGACCATCAGTATAAGATCATTTAAAATATTTTTAGGGAAAATGCACTTTACACCCCCTCTCAAAGTTACATATTTTGAAATTTACCACCCAAATGTATAAATTAAATAAGCACGTATAAAATCAGTTGCACTTTTTCCCTCAAATGATTTTAGGCCAATTCCGTTCACCAAAAACATAGATATGCGTCTCACTTTTGTATTTTAAGGGTAAATTAGTTCCAACATCGATTTTTCGCCCAAATATTTAACTGGCGCGCATTTTTCCCTCTCTCTTTACAGATAAATTTTTTTCTACTTAACTTTAGATTTTTGGTTCACAAGACATGAATCAAGTATTTGGACAAGTAAGAACTGATGTGACTAATTTACCCTTTGAAAATTCATGTGAGGGGCACATGTACATTTTCCGTCAAACAAAAATTGCATAAAATCATTTGAAGGGGTAAAGTGCAACTAATTTTATTTTTCAGGGGTAAAGTGTTTATTTTGTACATATGGGTGGTAAAGTGCCAAAACATGTAACTGTGGGGGATAAGATTTTTGTCAATTTTTTTTATATGGGATTCATAAATCATATGGAGAATTTGTCAATTTTTTCAAAAAAAAATGGGGAGGAGAGGGTGTATTCCCAATTTTTAAAGTTACCAGGGGTTATTGATAACCTTTTAGATAATAGGGATGTTTTTGCATTGTTTGGTGGTGTAAAATTGTCTCTTCGACTTGAGAGGGGTTTTCTTTGTTAATAAAAAAAAGTACAAGGTTTTGTTGCTAATAAAAATAATATAGGTTTTCTTTTATAGTTAGACAAAACACAAGGGTGTTTTTAAATTTACTCATTAAAAAGGATAAATTTGTCTTTAAGAAAATAAATTATTTAAAAATAAATTCTAAGGGGACATGTGTCACCAAGATAAATGATATCTCATGTGCTCCCCATCCCTCAAAATCTCATTTTAGATTGTTTTTGGTGGAAAATCATGTGCAGTGGGGTCGACACAGACACAGTACTTATTTGGTATGGGTCTGTCAGAAAAGCACGGTGCCAACTGCCAAACCAAACAGCAATACTGCGTTCGAACTTTTGCGGAAACATTTTATCTTTTCCTTTTCCCTTTGAATAACAAATGTTTAATTTACAGGTCACTATTAAACTAGAAAAATATTCACTCTTATTTGTTGAAATTTGAAATTCAAAATTGTTTGGGCCTTGGCCCATGCGGCTTCAACTTTGACTAGGCCTCATCGGCGAGACAAACTTACTAATACCTACATTGCAACGTTTAATTATTATTTTCATGAAATAGTTCCTTATAAATTTTATTTTTTCCTTACTTAGTTCGGTCTATCTTATTATTTCTCAATTTGTTAGTACACTTTATTTATATTTCACATTTTTTTGCTTAACATAAGTCTTTATATCTTGTGCTTTGACCAGGATGTTCAAAGGTTTTGATTCCTACAAGAGTTTTACGAGTTGTACAACTTCATTTTAACAAACGTTCTGATTCCTCAACCCCACCTTTTAATGACAAATATAATATGGAAAAAAATGCACGATATTAACATGTGTTATGTAAAATATGCACCAGACTACCATATAATTATTTTGAAATAGTTTTCCCTTTACCTTAGAGCTTCCATTCTATTTTGAATATTATAAGAACTTATATTTTGTGATTCAATAATATTAATCCATTATGTTTCTTCTAAAATGTTTAATAATATGTTAGATGCATGAATAAGCAATGTTCTTGCTTTTTTTCTCTTGAAATTACTCTTGTTGATTTACTATCAAGTGGTGGGATCACATTAATATATAATGCTCCCTCTGTCCTTAAATTTTCACTCCTATTTCATTATTAGGATGTCTCAAAATAAGACTCACTTTCTTAAAATGAAAATATTTTTCTCAAAACTATATTTTTACATAAATTAATGATTTGGCATCACAAATTTCTAACCACTACTTTTAGGGGCATATATGTAAAGTTATCCAAAAAAATTACTTTTTTTATTCCTACGTTAAACTTCGTACCAAAAGTAAAAAGAGCAAAAAATTAAGAACGGAAAGAATATTGGTTGAACCTCATGAAATTTGACACTAGGTATAGTATTTAGAATGAAGTCCAAATTTTGAAGGTGGGACGCATTTGGTGATATCGTTGAAGATGATTTTTTTAGACCAAAAAAAGGTCCGTTTTGAATTGTAAAAAGTAACAAATTGAACTAATTGTAGCATCAAATTAATTTGTTTAAAAAAAATCCAACTAAAATTGAATTTGGAGCTCGAATTCAACTCATTAACAACCTATATATAGAGTATGCAACAATTTATACAAAACAAAAGGAAAAAAGAAAAGAAAAAATAACTTCTTATGTTTGATAGATGTAGACTTAAACATAATTTTTGCCCTATACTTACAAGTTAACGTCACAAAATTTATAATTCACAAAGTATACATAAAAAGCATAAAGGCAGCTCCAACCCAGACATCAAATGCCATAACGGTCAACTTGATGATCGAGAGGGAAAAATGGACATGCAACTTGGACAATATCAAACCCAACATCCCATTTTGATGTTAACACCGCATTGCCATCAAATGTAGGGGCAATAAGGAGCATGACAACAAATTTTGGCGGGAAAAAAAGACATTTGTGAACCGACACGTGAACAAGTTGATTTAAATTAACTTAATTTAAATTAAATTTTAAAATTTATGTTCCATATTAACGTCCTGAGTTTAAGTAAATAACTTACATAGAGATCTCAAAAAACACTATAACAGTCATCAAATGAGTATATAATAATATCTTATTCGATGATGAATGCTAAAATGTTATACGTACCAAATAAACATGTTTTATAATATACCGATTAAAATTATCTTTTCAGAAGTACAGGTCCTAATTCTTCTCAGCTTTCAAAAGTGGAGAAATAAGCAACATTGCCAGAAGCTTAAATGCTGCTTACAGTTCATGAATTGTACCGATCAGAAGAAAAAAATGCATGATGGACCACTAAACAAAATTATTTCACTCCCCACCTAAACAAATCCTTTTTGCAATTCCGTATGCTCACATATAGAGAGCATGACTGGTTCTAGGGTTTTGTCTAGGCGAATTAGAAATTGGGGTTCTTAAGGGATAACTTTTTTATATATTATGTATTATTTACTTTTCTTTATTAATTAAATTTTCATATTTTAATTCTTCTAACATATATATATTTTTAAATAAAATGGTGAATTCACTTAATATTACTTGTGATAAAGATTCGAAAAATCTCTTAAAGACTTCACTACAAATTACATACAATTTTCTTTTCCAAATGGGCCAATTGTTCCAATAACAAATTAAAAAGAAAAGATCACATGACATTTTTTTTAACAAACTAATACTCAACACTACTTTCAAAAAACTAGACCTAAATAAATGGCAGAGCTAGATGTACATTATTTACAATTTTATAAAGAATAAAACAATCCCAAATGAGGGGAAGTTAAAAAATGATTTATGAATCAATATTGTGCGTAATAAAATAAGAATAAAGTGAATCAAGAAATAAAGAAAAGTGGAGAAATGTTGGATGTTACAAGAGGAAAAAAAAATAAAAAAATACTACTACTGAAAATAGAGTAATAACTAATACTGATTGGTAGTGTAATGAAAATAAAACGTGGGCCCCAAAATATTTTGGGGGCCCTAGGCAAGAATTTGATTTGCCTACTCCTTGGGCCGGGCCGGGCCGGATAGAAAGCTGCAGATGAAATTGTGATAAATATATACAAAGAGCAAAATACACCCTGTCCTTAAAGAAACACAATCAAGAATATACACTGAAATATAAAAGAAAGGCAAATACATTGAAGTTATTTCCTTGTCTTGAGGAAATTCAAGTGATCACAGTTGTAATCCGAGTTCGTCCACATATATTGAAAAGTAAATAAAAATATAACATCTTAAAACAATTCCAAAAAAAAAAAACCAAATTGTATCTTAAAGCATCAAAACACAATGCATACAACAAAAGCAGGGAAACAAAAACAGAACAAATTATACTGAGCTATTTTTTCCAGTATTCTTTTCCTGAGCCTGAGGCGTCGTCCTTTCTAACCCTTTGTCTCTTCTCAGCTAGAGCTCTCTCTTTCAAAGCTTCGTAATCTTTTCCTGTCAATGTAAACTTGTTTCTGGAATTGGGAAGGCTGAAGTCAGCAGGGTTCCTGTTCATAGTGCAGTCGCCCAATGGTGGATCAGGTAATGCAGGCTCAATCCCAATGTTTTTCGAGCCCCCCAAGCTAAAGTTCCTCTGCTCAGGAGCTCTTTGTCCTACCCAAAAAAATTTTTTTGTTAAAAATATATGATAACAATAAAGATATGAATTAGTAATCTAATATCTTACCTTGTAAATTATATGAAGCTTTCTTTAAACCTAAGGAAGAACCAACATAGCTCGACCCAGGGACATCCTTGGAGTGCCTATCTTGTGTAAAAAAGGAACTGTTGACGAAGTTCCGATTCTCAATACCATTTACCCGTGGGTGAAATGGTCTATTGAGAAAACCTTTATTTGAGCCAACTTCGAAAGATGGGGTAGAAGCGACTCTCTGGTTCATCATGGACAACAATTGCATGGCTGGAATTGTGTCGTTGGAGAAAGTATCGAAGGAACGTGTAGATGCTGAGTTGGACCCGATTCTTCCTTCTTGTATAGCTCGTCTATCTTCAATACCCTTGATGTCACTGATAGTCTTTCCCTTGTGGGACCCGTCGGAGAATGTAGGCACAGGCGTGCTATTAATCTGAATAGAACGGTTTTGGAAATGAATGGGTGTGTAGTCGCTCCTAGGGCGCCATGAAAACTCTGGCCCTCCACTACTTCTTGGCCCTGTGAAGGTCGAACTTGAGGGAGTATATTGCGGCTTTCTATGGTGAAGCGGGATAACTGTATTAAAGGTGCTGAACTGACCACTTTCCAGGTCAACATTGCGGTTCTCCATAGCTGGCACGCTTCTTCTATGGGCAAAAGGGAAATTAACCGTGCCCGGTTGATCATTTGCATAGGGTGGAGGAGACACTGTAGTAGAACTGTTTATCCTCACAGGCTGCAGATTTTTTCTTAAATTTCTGATTTCCGTCTCGCGTTTATTCCTGGCCAATAGCTCGACTACGGCCATTTCTGTAGGTTCAACTTGTTCTATGTTGGTGTATCTTTTCTGCGCAGCTAGTAGATCAGATATTTCCAGCTGTCTTTTGACTTCTTTAGATGAAAATTTATTTTTGGAGGCAGACATATCCTGGAAAAAAAATTCAGAAAAATCCAGTTAGCAATAGAAAATTAAATGAAGCAGAAATTCCAGTTAACTATATATAGAATGGAATGAAGCATACCAAATTTCTCTGTAGATTGAACGCCCTCTCCAGATTTGAACTTCTCCTCTCAGAATTAATTGGCATTGTGTGAGTAAAAGTCTCATTGAGATCAGGAATGCCCCTATTATTTGGCCTGCATGACGACTGCTTGCTAGAATTAGAATTTCTTTCACCGTTCACAAAGCTATTGAGGGAAAGATCCAAAGCCATCTTCCCTTTTCCGCAAGAATCTCCTAAAGTGATCTTGCTTGGACCAGCTTCAACTTCAGGCCTGTTACTCTTTAACATAGTAGTCATCCTCCCCATTTGCTGTCCAAACAGGAAACTCCTAAAATTGGGTCCCGTTTCTCCGGACTTTCCAAATATAGCATGCTTCTGAATGTTAGCTGAGCTCGGAGAATCCATATTCGGCAACACGTTTACTGGGGGCGTTCTTTCATCAGTGTGGGCCCTTGGCATCTTTTTGTTGATATCAAGAGGTCTGCATTTTTTGGGCTTCATCCTCCGTATCTTTGCACTAACTTCACCATCTGATTCTGTGTCAGAAGAAATCAGATCAACCCTCCTACGTGTTCTCTCTGGATCAACCGAAGGGCCCTTGAGTCGCTTGGCGGCCTCACCATTTGGATTGGCCTTATTACCAGAGGGTACTTCTCTGTCTTCTTCACGAGTAATTTTTCGTTTTGGCTTACTCCTAATACCTTTTGCAGAATCTACTGGTACATTTAATTGATTCTGAGACCTCATAAGTGCTTCAGTTTCTGTAGACGTAGCCTGGACTCTTGGTCTAGGACTCTCAGTTGCCGGGTTTTTTTCTTCGACTAATATATCCGCCAAAGAACGCAACTTTGGCTTTCTTTTCTGCGGGAGTGGACTCGGAGTTTTTTCACTTCCTGATGATACATTTTCTGGCTCCTCGACTCTGAAAGAACTACACTCCCCAGAAGCACCTGCAACAAAAGCAAATTTGCTCGTTAATTGTTGCTGCAATTTCAAATCATGGGCACTTTCAAATAAATTCACACGCAAATTAAATTACCTGCAGTAGTCTTACTTCTGTCCCTAATCTGCAACGGAGTAACTTCTATCAAATCAGCATATGGATTTCCTTCTTCGGTTTTATCTTTGCTGCCTGCATAGATGTATGCATTATATCAAAAAAGAAAGAACAATATGGAAAGGATTTAAAAGTATACATCGTGTGACTAAAACTCACTCTCAGTAGCTTTTGGACCATCATAGTAGCTCATCTTCGAAATTGCAATAGCATTGACCAAATCATTATCCTCCCCGTCACTGGAGCCTCTTGAGCCATGCTTATTACCTGCAAATTAAATTGGAGAGAACACAAAAGAAATTATTAGAAGAATACTTAATTTCAAAATGCATGACCACAGACCATACTTACACCATTGACAATTCTATCTTGAATTTTTAGTATTTAATTACCTAAGTCTTCCTGTAAGGACAATCCATATATATCTCGCTCGAGGTTGTGATCACAAGAGTTTGAAAGTGTGTCGTCTCTGCATGTCAGTGCCATTTCTACTGTACTCCTCTCTGAGGGAATGCAGCTGCTGGAACACTGCCACCATTGAAAACTGGGGACATGTAAAGGCTGTAAAATGCCCGACACATCACCACCCTCATCGTCATTTGAGGAAAAAGGCAAACATATCTTCGGGTCCTTGTCCCTCATCCCAGCAACATACCCACTGCAACCACAATTCATCACAAATATATATATAAGCATCTTATGATCTTGCACAAGAACATATTCGTAAAAGAAAATTTCAAATGACCAACTCCGGCAAGAACGAGCTTTACTAATGCATATACTATCAGATTATTTATAGAAAGATCAATGCAGATGAGATGAAAACTTAAGCACATAAACATAAGGATCGATCTCAAACATAAGGTTATGTAAAATATGTAAGCATCAATGGACATGAGGTATCCATGTTTAATACAAGCAAACTAAGTCACATTACATATATATAGTTACAACCAAATTAATCGATTGATCCAAGATACTAATTATCTCGGAAACACATTTTACCACAGACAAACATGCTTATATGAGCTCCCTCAAAAAAAATTAAAAAAATTGAAATGATACAATAAGTTTAATTAACTCTAGCATAGATATGCTTAATTACCGTATGGAAAAGTGCTCGTGCACTGCTGGCCGTGACTCCATCTCTTGATCCATAGCACTATTAAGGTCTACACTTAAAGAGTTAATCTTAACAAATGTTGATGCAGAAGCCTTGTCCATTCCAAAACCTAAAACCATTTATAAAACAATTAGTTAGTTAGTTAGTTAGTTACCCATTAAAACAATTAATTAAAACATAAAATCATAGCTAGTATCAAATGACATAAACTTAATTGTTACCTGGTAGATTAAACTGTGCACAATTTCTAGCTACCTTTAATTAAAGGTCACAGATCTGCAAAATAAAAGGCCGCTTGTCAATATATAAATTAGAAAAAAAATTCAAACTTGTAAAGCAAGTGCAAAATTAAAACAACAAAATAAACGGCCGCTTGTCAATATATAAATAAATAAATAAATCAAACTCGTAAAGCAAGCGCAAAATTAGAACAACACACGGTAAAATGAGGCGGCGGCGCTAACAAATAATAGAAACCCTAATTAATCAACAATCACAACAAAGACATTGATGCGATATAATTGAAGATATCTAATTAAACAAAATAGAAATAAAGCAAAATGAGTAACAAAAAGAAGTAAAAAGCAGTTTTTTAGGGTTTTCTTAAATGCTAAATCTGGGATATAACTAGATCGATACAAAAAATTAAAGACGTAATAACGGCTTTTCAAAATTAAATCAAAACCCATTCAGTCATAACTGAAAAAATTAACAAGGCCACGTATTTTAAATTTTATAAATTAAATCCGGTAACTCAAGTTAGGGTTTATTCATTTCAATAAAAAAAAAGTTTGATTAGCATAGCGATACATTGAAAACAGTAAAAATAAAATGATAAGAGCGTGATAAGAAATTTAAACAAAAAAAGGACAGGATATAAATAGACCGATAAAAAAAAATTCAAAAAACCCACTTCAGATAAGGAAAAGAAAAATAAGCTTAAAGTCAGCTGAAATAATAAACCTAGTAAAAAAAAATCGTACGGACAAAACGGAAAATCAACGCACATCAAAAATAAAAATAAAAATTGACAACTGAATATAGATGTATGTATATATCAAAAAAAGAAAAAAGACAAACCTTTTTCTGATTCGAAAAAATCAGATCAAAAACCCAGAAAAAATCTCTCCACCGCTTGATGTAATAAAACCAATCCTCATTCCACAGAAGATGAAGAACTGGAGAACCTAAGTTTATGATTTTCTTCAAATAATTCGATTGAGAAATAATAGAGAACCCTAAAGATTTTTAGGTTTGAAATTCGGTAGAGAGAGAGAAGAGAGAAAGAAAGAAATGTTTTTAGAGAGAGAAATGAAACACAGAGAGTGTGTGTGAGACTCTGTGTATTTCTTTTTTTTTTTTATGTGAAAGTTTACTGTATACAGATACAGAATATTTATAGTACTTTTTCATCTATACATACAGCAATTGTATGTATATGTGGTAATAAAAACTAAGTATCCAATCAGATTTTGCCAGCGATAAATAGAGGTGCGATATTTATCACCATCCACTATACGTACTATAAGCCCTAGTCAAACGAGTGATCAATTCGTGTTCCACACGCGCTATAATTGAAGGGTAGTTAAATGGTCACTGTCATGTCAAAAGGTGGTCCTTGCACTGATCTGGAATTGGATTGGTGCGTGTATTACACGGGTGGGTGGTGAGAGTAATGGGATTTTGGGCGAGGAAAAAGAGAACCCTAAAATTGTGTGGCAATAAAGGTGGGGATAACCCTAGAACATGAGGAGGTGATTAACTTACCGAAATGGATTGGAATAAAAATTAAATGTGGGTAGGTAATTAAGGTAAATTTGATTTAGGGTTTTCGTCGCTGTATTTTAAGATTTACCAAATTATATTAGTAAAAATTGCATGGCAAGTTGTTAAATATTGCATGGAAAGCATGTTATTGGCTTACCTTCTAATTCATGTGCTTTTATAGAATAAATTTTGCCTTTTCGGAAATTTTGCATTGCAACTAGAGCGCGTTGTAACGACGCATGGACAAGATTAAGACAAGAATCAAATTTAACGATTTGAAATGTTTAGGGCCTTATTGAAGCGTGGGGGTTGAAATTGTAGTATAGTAAGTAACATAATTGAGAATCCTGAGACGAATGCAACACAAAGTTTAATTATTTTAATATGCTAGATTTTGAATTTTGCATTTTCTAAATTTTTTCATTGCAACTAGAGCGCGTTTTAGCGACGCATGGACAAGATTATGACGAGAATCAAATTTAACGGTTTCAATCTTCTTGACGAGTAGGGATTGAAATTGTAGTATAGTAAGTAACATAATTGAGAATCCTCAGACGGATGCAACACAAAATTGAATTATATGAATTTGCTAGATTTTGAATTTAAATGTGCTTGCAACCGGGAAAACCAAAATTTCACCGAATCGATATAAACGGCAATTTTTGAATGCCATTAATATTTTTTCCTTTCTTGAAAATTAAAGTCGCAAACGTATTATGGTGACCGATATTATTGAGGATATATTTTGGTAATGCATGAGTCAGACGCGGTTCAAAACTTGATCCGTAATTCGGATAGAGTTTTGGAATTAAATTTATTTTGCCACAGGTAAATATTGGCAAACCAAATTTAATAGAATTAGTTGAGGTAAATAAAAATTATTTGAAATTTTTGCTTTAATTCTGAATGATAGTATTCATAAAGTCGCCGATGAGGCCTTTGCCAATTGGTTAAGGATGAGGCTCCATGACCAAGAGGTCATGGGTTCAATTTTCACTAGTGTGGGTATTTTCTCTAGTTTAATATTAACATTCGTAACTAGTTTAATTTGATACCAATATAATATATTCAATTCGATATAATGTTTAATGTAACGATATATTCGCCATCTAAAAAAAAAACATAGTATTCATAAAGTCTCAATTTCGGAGGATTAATATTGCAAATATACACCAAGTAACCCCACCCACTGGAGAGTCGAATCTAATATTAAGACATCTTTATAGTATCACAAATTTATAATATTGGTACATCTTTTCAGTAAAAAGTTGAAATTAGATACCAATAATTAAGAAATATCGTACTCGGTTAGTATTTTTTTTTGCACCGCAATAAAACAACGTTCTCCCAAAATTAAGTGAAAATGAAAAATTGTGAGGGGAGTTTCTTATTTATTATTATTGCATTTCAACTTTTTTTTTTTGGTTGAAATTGTCTACCTTCAACTTTTACGTATTAAAAAATTAGATTTATTATGGTTTCATGTATTCTTAATAGAGAACAGAGAAATAGACGTACCCTAATTGACAACCTTATCTAGTATTCATATTGGAGAAATCCAAAATTACATGAAAATGTAATTTTTTGAGAAAGGTATGGGGTGGGTTTCCCTTCAATTTCATTTTTTCACATATATTAATATTTAATTGTTGCATAAAACGCCAATGAGATTACCCTATGTGCAAGACACATCTCGATTATGTCAACAAAACAATACCAAGTCTAAAACTATTGGGTAAAAGTAAGGAAAAGAACAACTAGGGAATAAAGTGCAAAAAGGAATACAAATTGAAAGAAAACTTAAGAAGAAAGATACTCCTCAGCACACGAATATATACTCATAAGTTTCGTTTATTTATATGCTTTGGATAATTGCATATTATAGGTTTGTTAGATTTGAAAACAAATTGTAAATCAAAGAAAAATATTGAATACAAAAATGAATTGTAGTTTCATTTTGATTAACCTAGTAAAAAAACGATATTCTCGGTGCAAACTTCCGGGAAAAAAAAATTATACGATAATGCATGATAAATAAGAAGGGTATATTTGTCCAACCTCAATGATTGTCATAAGCATATCCCAAAGTAAGAAAGTTAATATTAGAAGGATGAAATAGTTATATACAGAAGCAAGGTATATATATAAAATAAAATAAACCTCAAAACCTTTTTCATTTGGATAGTGTACAAGTAATTGACACTTTCTATCCCCGAATTCATAAAATAGGCAATTTCCACCACTCAAATTCAATAATGCCACGTGCATCCGTGAAACTCATTAAATCTGCCCCTCCCTTTGTCAGGCCAAAACATCCACCAGAAAAACAAAAATATTCGGCCAGTCCCAGGGGCAAATTCGGTACTTCATACATATTCAATACTTTATGTCCAGATTTTGTCACTTGTAGAATCTGCTGCTGGATCAAGGTAATTAACAAAATATTTATGGCCTGCATAAACAATATGCAACTGTTTGAAAGTGAAATCTAATATATGGCCGTGGTTCATTCTTTAAGTTCAAATTTGATGAATTTTGGAAGGAGAAGTATGAAGTACCGAATTTGCCCCTGGAATTAATTTCTGAAATCTGGACTTTCCTGTGGATGTGTTTGCCCGGAGAAAAAAGGGCACAAAGTGGTCGGTTTAGTAGATTTTCAGGGTGCATTATGTCATTTATGGATTTCGGGGTGTCGAATGAAGTATCTATTTCCTAAAATTTAAGGTGCAAACTGCAAAGTGTCAAAACCCATAATAAACCTTTATCATGGATTATTATGTAATTTCAGTCAATTCTTCACGAGAGAGTACATTTTATTTAATGGGTTTTTGCTAACTTTCTGGGTATTCTACAAATTTAGTGAATATATATAAAAGTCAGATAATTGAATTCTTCACGGAATATAAATTGGATGCCTATATATGCTTTAATTTCCAGTCACTAAAATTATTTATATCTTCGGCCAATAGACTAAATCCTGGTCCTGGAACCCTATATATTTGTGGACAGTATATGAAAGAAAAAAATATCTGGTATATATTCTGAGTTATGTATAAACCATATCACAAACATTTAGTGACCATAAAACGCGCTAATGGTAGGGTTAGGTAGTTAAACTAACTTAATTGTTCTTTTTGGAGCGGGATTCAACGCTTGTTATCAATATGATTAACTAGATCTTCAAATGTACCCGTAAATTCGAATAATTTATTGCTTAAATTATTTTATTTTATTGAATTTAATATTGTAATTGTTAATTAGAAGAAGCTTGAATATTTTCTGGTTGAGCTCAATGAACGAATACTCACTAATTATGTTGAACTTCAAATTATAATAGTTCTAATAAAGGGGAATATGAGTTCACAGACGAAGTTGGGTTATCTATCTCGAACCCACCTAGACTCAAGCAAGACGGCCAGAAAAAACACTTAGCAGTGAATTGTGTTCTTTACCCTTTTACTTGACACTAGGTGGGTCCGTGTAAACTCTTATTCTCCTTCACTAATAAGTATTAATTTTTCAAGTTTATATAATTAAACAAGCTTAATGTCTGATTATACATACTAAAAAAGGTCGAATATTTACCCACTCAAATTTTGGTCACTGTTCAGTTCATTAAACTTAACTTTGAGTGTCTATAGATTTTTCTACTCCGTTTATACCAAAATTACTCCTTCATTTGCTACACCATGTAGTCAAATTAAATAATATTTGAAGTTTAATATTTTACAGCATGATTAGGGATACACATAGTTTTCATGACCCCACCCACCAAACCTAAATTTAGGTTTATTCTCAAAATCAAATGTTTTCGTAGGCACGAAAAATAGCATCTTATATTTTGGTAGGCACGGGTTTTTTAATTTTCAGGCCACAAAAAAAAAAAAATTGTGTCGTATAGTAATTAAAAAAGAATTTATTTATATTTAAATCATTAATTTATTGATTAATACAAATTAGAATTTATTATCTACAACCTAAGTTATAACACATTCATTACTAGTGATTACTTTATGTTAGTAATGTTGAACTCAAAATTTTAATATTCAAGCAAAGCATGTAATATTGCTAGAGTTTAATTATTAATCTATAGGAAGTCTAGACAGTAACGTTTCTATCTATCAAAAAGTTAGCTAATGGTCAAACAAATTATTTTTATTAAATTTTAAGTGAAGTAATTCTTTATCTTTTTTCAATAGATTAACGTTCTTGCTTCGTGGTCAGAGAACTATTAATTAGATGTAAAACTCAATCATTTGCACGATATTATTATGTATTTTTTTTTTTTTTGTAAAATATTTAATAAAATCAAACAAAAGTTACTACTTTTTTCCGTTAGAAAAATTACTTATTCAGTTATGCAAACGAATTTTAAAAATATGGGATGCATGAGATATAAAGAAAAAATTATTAAAACAACAAAATGCACGGTATCATATTATACAGTACCGTACAAAGTATATTGTTATGATATTCAAAAGTCCGATATGGTAATAAATATTTAAAATTTACACTGAATAGTATGATATTAATTTAGAAAATAAAATCTCAATAAATTGTGATGTTTTGAACGTATAATACCTTAATATTTATTTTGTTATGCAATATTATGTATTATATGTTTTGAACGCAATAGGTTATGATGTATTGTTATTAAATCTTTTGAACGTATTATGTACACTAGTTAGTATGATATCAATTTTCCATTGACATATAATACCTTAATTATTTAAAGAATCTATTTACTTTAGACTTATTATTACGGTAATTCTAGAATTATTTGAATTGATTGATTATGAAATCAAATAAAAAAAAAAAAAAATGGGACCAAGGGAGTGTATGTAGGGCTGAAAATTCTACTCGTTACTCGACTCAAGTTCGATTTGCTACACAAATAAAATAGGCTTGAACATTATTTTCGTTCGATAACTTTTAAAGTTCGGCTAGAGCTCGACTCGATAAACTAAAAATTGATAAATTACATGTAAAATAACAAACTACTCGATACTTGGTTCGTGTTCCTTTGAGCTTGGTTCATTTAACAATCAAATCAAACTTAAGCACAAAATTTCAACCTCAATATAATTCAAATCAAACTTGAACAATGTATCGTTCGACACTACTCGACTTGATTACACCCCTATTCGCATGTGAGTAGACTTTATACAGACTCATTCTGCATACAAACAATCATAATTACATGTTCCGTTATAGTCGGAACACCTACACGATCATACGAAATAATTCCTCCTAAATATAGAATTTGATGTATAAACATGTCCCACTTAATAAATATATATAAAATGGATACGGGTGTTCATTCCAAACCAAAAAACTGAAACTGATGATCCAAATGCTTGGTTCGGTTTCAATCGAATTATTACGGATTTGACTTAACCGCATATTATCTTAAAATCAAAGTAAAAGAAAAAAAAAATCAACCGAAAATACATAAGACAAGTTTTAAGCATCAAAAAGGTCAAACACAACTATAACTGAAAATAGAAATCAATAAATCTGCTACATAAGCTATAATTAAAACTTTTGAATATAAAATGTAAAAATAATTGTAAAAGTATTGAAAAACCAGTTGTCTGGTTCGGTCTGGCCTGTTAAACGGATAAAAACCAAATTGAACCAAACACAAACTGAAATCTTTGATTCCGGTTCAGTTCAAACGGTTTAAGTGCTGACTACTATCCCTGAATCCATGTAAGTTTATATGTAATTAATTTTAATTCTACTAGATTAGTACTTCAAATTTCTAAAATTATTACCGAGTAAATCGAAAAAATTCTTCTCGCTAAAGGAATCAACAGAAACACATCTCTGTTTAAAAAAAATGAAAAGGAAAAAGCAGAACAACACCCACCCATTAAAATTGAATATTTTTTCATTTTCTTATGTTTATTAATTAATTGAAGTAGTGTTGATGATTATAAATTAGAGCTGGGATTAAGTTAAAAAATTAATTAAAAATTGGATGTTATTTCAAACTATATAGGTCTGCTGAACAAGTTGTCGGTGTAGCTGATTACCCCATACATCACAATAAAATATATATGAATATATAATAATGTTAATGTAAAATATTGTTAGGCACCGAATATAAATGTCACTAAAACAGATCATGAGTTTTGATGACTCTACATTACTTAACTTTACTCATTTATAAATATTACTATAATAGAATTATATATAGAAGTAATAATATTACCATTTTTCATGATTAATATTTCTCCAAATATAAGCACGATATGATCACATCACATGTACTATATATTGAACTTCTGCAATATTCAAATCTCTGAAAACTCTCTCCCGGGCCCCAAGTTACATTACTTATTAGAGCAAAAGTCATTCCAAAGCAAAAAATATAATTATTGAGTTGAAATGAGTTGAGTTTAATAAGGAACTGTATAAGTGATTTTTTGTAAAATTAAATACTATATCGGTTTGCACGACTCTATATTTAGTAACTAAACTAAAATACTTCAACTGATTAAGCCAAACAAGGTAAGGTAAATTAATATTGTTCCTTTCTCCAAAAAAATGGGGAGAAAATTTAAAAAATACAATATAATTTTTTAATTTACTTTTTATGTTTATAATAATAAAATTTATTAAATTATTATTATTATAAACATTAAAAAAATTATTCAATTATATGTGTAAATAAATTTCTTATTTATTAAATCTACTTAATAAAATTTTGTTTAATTTTTTATTATAAAATTAAGTTGTTAATAAATATGTAAAAAAATAATATTTTTTTAAACTTATGGAAAATTATACAATTTTATCAATTTTAGTGTTAAATATATAATGATCAATTTTATAATTATGAGATAGTACATTTAAAACCCAAGTTTTATTTTTTTGAAGATATTACAAACATTACAAATAACCTCCTAGGGGCAAAGTTAAAAATTTTCAGGGGTGAGGAGTCAATTGTAAGATGATGACAAACCACATGGATATTTTCATAATACCCAATACGTGAGGGATATTTTCGTAATTAGGTCTTACCTCAGGGGATATTCGTAATTTACCCAAGAAAATATGTGATCCATGATACTACTACATTCATGACACTTGAATGGGATGGTATATGTGATTCTTGTGATTCGAGCGTAAAAGTTTCTTGTCCGGTAGCAATATATAGTAGTAGTAGTAGTATATGATTTTGAAATTTGTGTGCTTTTTTGTTAGTATAAATTTTCTTCACATGAAATCCTTGCATGGTGTAGAAAACTTGGGGTACTTTAATTAATTAGAACTATAGCCTTATAAGTTATAACCTTTATTATTTTACTTTTAATTTTCTACGCTGGGTTTTTCAGTAATATTTAGGAAAAATGAAACTTTTAATTATTAGTTACAATATAATTATAAGTATCATATATCAGAGGTAGTGGTTTAAATTTTGTGATGTCAAATTATTATTTATATGAAATGAAAGTAATTCCATTTTGAGAAAGAAAGATAAAATTTTCAACATCCAGAAAAAAATAAGTACTTGAGGACAATCCAAAAACTCATTCCTTTACTGTTACGATTAAAATGTAAAAACTAGAACTAAAATGCAAAAAGTAGCACTAGTGTAATTAGATATAAGCACATTAGGGTCTTCTTTGTCTCGCATTTTTTTAAATAATTTCATGTTAGTGGGGCTGAAAATTAAATCAAACTGCTCGATACTCGACCCGAACTCGTTTGATAAAAACTCCTTAGAGTTCGATTCGTCACACAAATCAAACAAACTTGAAACTGACCAAAAAAAAAAGAGACAAACTAACCAAAAAAAATATCAAACAAGCTTGAACATCATTTTTTGTTTGATAACTTTTGAAGCTCGGCTCGAGCTCGATTCGATAAGCTAAAAATTGAGAAAATATCACGCTACTCAGCTCGAATCTCAGCTCAAGCTCGTTCGATAAAGCTCGTTTGAGCTCGGTTCGTTAAACAATCAAACCAAACTCAAACACAAAATATCAAGCTCGATAAAATTCAAACCAAGTTTGAATAGTGTGACGTTCGATACTACTTGACTTGTTTACATCAGGAAAAAGCGAGAACGACATGTGTTCTAGTTTTTGAAATAAATTTATCTTCTCTCAGTTTTTTCAAACCACCCTCTCAAAATTGACACGTGCTGAACTCCGTTCAAAATTGACGGCAAAACTAAATGTGTCAAGAGGGTGTGAATCATGATATGAACTATGTTTTTTCGAAAAGCTTGGTACAAAATGTGTTTTTTGAACTAAAGTTTGGTATCAAAAATATTTTTCCCTCTATATCTAAAAAAAATCTACACAAACTCTATTTGGATTTGATATAAAGTACCTTATCTTTTACATAAGTTATCACACATAATAAATATGATTTGACATAAAGTATTACACATCTTACACCCACAACCGAAATCCTTCTTTTTCAAACCACTCTTTCAAAACTCAAACAAACAACACTACGCAAACCGAGATTATTTCACATACCTCCACTACTCTCCCAAATACTAGACGAATAGACCCTATGAGTTTTGGCATTTCACTCCAACATAAAAGCAAGGGCAAAAAATAAATAATAGTCCTTTAACTTTCGCATGGCCGTGGAAATGGTACATTTGTAGTTCTGGTAAGAAATTTCCATCCTTTATATTTTAAGTTGTTGTAATTTTAGTCCTCTTATCTGCAATTTTGATCCTAAGTTCGCCAGAATTAATAATTTTGTCCATGAATTTCTACATAAGCCTACAAATTGAGGATTATAACATCTTTGCCTAAATAATTAGTATGCAAGGAAATAAATGATGGAAAATAAGGTATTATTTTTCTTCCAATTTAATTTGACAAGGTGATGTGGTGGATTATCACCGCGTGACAACCAGAAGTACAAAACTCCCAATTTATTTGCTTGCGTAGCAATTTCAAGACATTAATTTAAATTCCGATGAATTTAGGACTAAAATTACGATAACTTCAAATATAAATAATGTAACATAAATCTCACTTCACGTATCTTTAAAAGTTAAAAGGCTTTGCCTAAAAACTAAAAGTAGGTGTAATATATGACAGAGGGATTGCACTCCGAAAAATAGAAGAGGACTTGTAGGTATAAATTTGGAGAGGACAACTGTATGTGTTGTACAGTTGTACTATATGGCGATTGGCGAGTAAAGGTTAAACTCTAAACAGATTTTAGGTCAAGTAATGTGCCAACATTGCAAGTAGTTAATTTAGTTCGGATACCGACGCGAATGTGTTACTTTTCCTAAAATAATGGAGAAAAAAAATTAGGAAGCTCAACTTGCACAAGGGTGGGACCCATATAGGGCCTGGTGAGGTCTACAGCCCCACTCAAATTTAGTAGAAGTGTATAATAGGGCAAAATTTCTAAAATAATTATGTAACTTTTGAGTCTCTTCAAAAAATAATCATTTAACTATAATAAACATATACTTCCTCCAGTTCATATTAATTAACACATTTGTCAAATTTTTATGTTTCATATTAATTGGCACATTTGAGTTTTCAATGTAATTTTTTTCAATTTTGCCCTTTTGTTACATCTAGGTTGGGAAGCTCAAGAGTCACTAGGAAGGATATTTTTGACATTTTACCATGTAAAAGTGATTAATCATGATGTTTCTTAATCTGTGTGAAAAGTAACAATGTGCCAATTAATATGAACCAGAGGGAGTATTAGTCATTTAACTTTCACTCAATTTCAATTTTAGTCATATTCATAATCAATTATACTCTCTAACTTTCAATAAGTTTTAATTTTTGTCCTGCAGTTACAAATTTCATTATGTTGGATAAATGCACGATACTACCCTGTGCTATGCAAAATCTACACAAAACTACCATGTGAATATTTTTTTTACACAAAATTCCCTTTTACTTTAAAAATCCATGCATATATAAAACACATAATCTTCGTTAGTTACTAACACCATTGATTTTTACATAATTTTGTTTGCGTAAAACTTTCTTGTACTTTTGAATATTTGCGCAAAACTTCCTTGTACTTTTGAACGTTTGCGCAGAACTCCCTTGTATTTCTTAATGTAAACGTAATACTATGTTGTACTTTTGAAAGTTTGAACAAAACTCCCTTGTATAATCCATGCATATATAAAACACATAATCTTCGTTAGTTACTAACACCACTGATTTTTACATAATTTTGTTTGCGTAAAACTTTCTTGTACTTTTGAATATTTGCGCAAAACTTCCTTGTACTTTTGAACGTTTGCGCAGAACTCCCTTGTATTTCTTAATGTAAGCGTGATACTATGTTGTACTTTTGAAAGTTTGAACAAAACTCCCTTGTATTTTTAAATAGGGGTGAGCAAACGGTCCGAACCGGACCGAACCGAACCGAAGTTCGGTTCCTGGCCGGTTCGGTCCTGGATTTCCGTGGACCGTTTACCTGATCGAAAATTTCGGTTCGGTACGAAACCGAACAGTTCGGTTCGGTCAAAAAAAATCGATTTTTTTTTTTGTAAAAACCAAAAAATCAATTTAACATAAAAAAATCTTACAACATACAAACCATACAAAAAAAAACCCTCTTCTATTTATTGAACAACATTCAATTTAGCATCAAATTTATCACCAAAAGTCATAAATAAAAAACTAAAATTAAAAAAAAAAATCAATTCGGTCCAACCGGTTCGGTTCGGTAAACCGACCGGTTGTACCGAGAACCGATATTTTGGAAATTCGGTTCTCGGACAAGAACCATTTACCGAACCGAAATTTCGGTTCGATAAACGGTCTGGTCGGTCCGACGGACCGTGCTCACCCCTACTTTTAAATATATCTAAAGATAATTTAGGAAATTCAATTACAAATTAACAGAGTTAATAATTAACGGAGATTGGGTGTTTTATGCAGGCTTTTTGAAAGTACAAGAGAGTTTGGTGCAAAAAAAATTCACAAGGTAGTTTGATGCAAATTTCGTATAACACAGGATAATATCGTGCATTTTCCTAGTAACTTTCAATAAGTTTCAATTTTCGTCCTACAATTACAAAAATTTTGCCTGGTAATTGGATCAATTGTAATCGTAGGACGAAATTGAAAGTTAAGAGTACCAAATTTGTTATGCATAAGACTAAAACTAAAATCAGATGAAAGTTAAAGGACTAAATGAGCATTCACTATAGACTATTTTTGAATAAATACCAAAGTTAGATCGTATTTTAAAATTTGCCATTAGTACACACTATATAACAAGTACGCTGACTCATTGGATAGGCCATGCAAGATACGGAATAGTGGCCCAAGTTCTACCACTCCTTTATTTATTGTTTTTCTTTTTAAACTCTATTCATTTAATTTATAAGTAATAGTTTTCTTAACATAAAAGGAAACCTTGACTCATTGGTTTGGGTGATGCAAGTAAGAGAGTTTATCAACATAAAAGATACCTGAAAGGAAATCTTTTCAGGAATGGTTTATGGCGACTTTCACTTCAAAGAGAGTCACCAACAACATCATTTTTGATCAATTAAATTTAGACACGTGTCCATATTACAACCCAATAAATTTATTTACAATCCCAACTAATTCTTGAAATACCCATCATACCCTTAGTCTTTATTTTACTAAATTCCTAACTTACCCTTTATATATTAGATTTTAGCTCAAATATCAAGTATATTGGATATTAATAATTGGGTTGAAATTATATTAGATTTTCTACCAAGTCAAATACAAAGCTAATAAAAATAATAAATTCAAATATATAATTCTTTTAGATAAATATAACATTAAAATGAATATTTTTATTTACAAAAATATATTATTCTCATAATGAAATGTTTTTCCACAATAATTGTACATTATTAAATATTTCATATTTTAAGTCATTTCTTATTTTAAAAAAAAAAAAAAAAAATCATTTCTTAAAAGGATGAAGCTTCACCGCTTCACCGGTGAAGCTTCACCGTTGCACCGGTGAAGCCTCAGTGTTCTGGTCAGAGACCAAAACTGAGGGAGAAGGGCTGCGTCGTTATGGCCCGACCAGAGAGAAGGCGATGTGCCGCCTTCGTACTGGTCGCGGCCAGAACAACGGCGAGTGATGTGCCGCCTCCGTTCTGGTCGCGACCAAAATAGCGACGACCTTTCACCACCATACTAGTGCGACCAAATGGGAGACGGCACTTCGCCATCGCCGTCCTCGTTGGAATAGGTACATAGAGAGGAGGAGGGTGGTGGTGGTGGTGTTGGTGGTGGTGGTGGTGGTGGTGGTGGTGGTATGGGTTAAGTTATGAAGAGAATTTGGGGGAGATGAAAAGACTGCGACATTTTGATATTTTGAGTATTTTTATAAAAGATAATAATGTAAAATTCATATTTACAATATATTGTTTATTTAATTTTTGAGTGTAATACACAAAATATAGGGATGATACACATTTGTACACATTCAATGGACAAGATAAAGTTTTCTTTTTTTTCAATGGTTGAGATTAATTTTTTCTTGTGACTCAACTTTGAGTTAAGAATCACAATAGAATTCCCCATCTTTTCAACACCATACAACTTTTCAACTTTTATAGAAACTACCAGTCAACAAAATAATTGATGCCTTATTCATCCTACCAAAAAAGAACTTTGTTTCCTTTTCTTTTATGAGTTCTGCTATTTCTACATGAAATGTACATGCTTCTAATATCGAGAAACCCAAAACATAAAGAAATCAAAAGCAAAAGAGAAGTAAAAGAACAAAGGCAGGCAACACAATCAATGAAAATGAACTAATGAAGAATATATGACACGGAAACGCACCCCAAGTGGCAAAAATCTAATGTTAGCAAGCAAAATAAGAAAGCCTATTGCAAAACAAGCCATTGTCACATGCTCCCAGCTCTACCCGGCGCAGTTTTAAATTTAGAAATATCAACAAGGTCTCCAAATAGCTTGTCTTCTGGCTTAGATGGCTTCCCAGACGGCACATACGAGGGGGTGGGAACGGAGTAAGAATTATTTCTCATGGTGCTATCGTCTCTCATAGATAATCCCGACATATTTTGCTCAAGAAACTGGGTATTTTGCTGTTGGCCTACGCCATAACCATAGCCGTAGCCATAACCTGCCATTTGGTTTCCGTACATCTGTTGGGGATACATATAACCCATCTGGCCAGATTGCATGGGCTGAGGATACATACCCATCGACTGTGGATGCATGCCTGCCATTTGGTTGCTCGCGTTCGGGTACATTCCAATGGCCTGGTTGTTTCCCACAGTTTGCTGTCCCGGAAAATATGTTCCACTTGGTGATGGCTGGTTATAAGGGACGATTCCTTGTGAGACTTGCATTGATTGAGACTGGCCAATGGCTGATTGACTGTTGTCTAGTTGTGCTTCCCACGGTGGAGGAGGAAGGGCATCGCTACTTTGTCCACCTATCGCACAAAAACAGAAAGATCACTGAATATAATTTAAACTGAAAGTAAATAAATAAACGATAAAGGAAGATAGTAGTAGAGATGCACCGTAAACTGGTGAGGGTGGCTGCTGTGGCTGGGTTATTTGACCATTCCACGCGGAAGCAGAGCCTTGGGAGTAAAGTGATGTTGACTGTTCATGTTGGGTTAACATGGGACCAGAAAGGGTACCGTTTGGGTATAATGAAGGTTGTGGAGATTGCATATTTGGTTGCTGCTGAAATTGAGGTGATGAAGGATAGGCTTGTTCAGTTGAATTGGGAGATTGATCGTTATTAACCTGTGAAAACATGTCAACGAGAGCAAGAGCATTTTGATGAGATGCAACAGGGCTCGCTGTTTGAGGCTCTCCCACTGGAACAAGTGCCAGTGAGTTTACCGTGGGCGAGTTGAAGTCATCTCCACTTAAAAGATCTATTTTAGGATCAGCTTTGATTGGAGTTGTCAATTGACCATTAGTTGGAGCAGTGAGTAATAACTGTCCCCCTAGGCTAGTACTAGATGTAGATCTGCAAATGGCATTGACATGACATGCCTTTCAATATGAAGAACATAAATAAAATACAGAAATTCTATAGTATTTGAAGCAGACGGTAAAATAAGTTTAGAGTTTGGTGGCCTAAAAGAGAGAACATATATCATCAACAATAAAAAATGCGAGTGACAAAACCCACTAGCATCACTTTTTGATATTTCTAGTTTGCGCCTTAGTGCACCTAGTGCTCTTAAGAACTATGTATCCAGCTTTAAAGTTATAATGTACTCATGGAGAAATACTTAAGCACTTCCGGTCAAGCGACGCAGGGTCTAATTACTAAATACCTGAAGGGACAATCAAGAAAAAGCAAAATAGGCATATGAAATATTAACCTACTTCATACTTAAATAACGAAATCAAAACTTACCCAATGTCCAATTGTTTGCTATCACCAGTGTCAATAAGAGGAGCATCAACAGCGACCAAGGCTTGTGCATGTTCAGATTTTTTATTCTCTAATTGAATAGAGGTAGAAGATCCAGAGGATAATGATTCATGTTTAGCTAGCACACGTTGCAGATCATCATTCAGTGCCAGTCCTTGGCATAATAGTGATTCATCACTACATAGAGAAAGCACGAGAGTTAACATTGGCACTCATACTTTGATCAAATTCATCTTAGGTCACCTTGCATGCCAGAGTAACAACTCTATTAAAACATACATGCAAGTCTGCATCAGGTTCAAGAGAGTTCTATCTACACGATCAATCACTTCAAGGACACATCAGTATTCTAAGGATAGCAGGATTTTAATATAAAAGGTTCTAAAACCCTCATATAATTAGGATACAGCTGGATGAAGCAAACCTGGAAAAGTCCATAGCCTAGAAACTTCAGCATTGCAAAGCATTACTATTACAAAAAAACCTGACTTGAATCAAACATAGCCTATCTAACATGTACTTTTTCCCTTATCCAGGACAATTACAATATCATTTTATCCTTCAACTACACAAAGCTAACAAACTCCCATCATGAGTTTGAAAGAGCTTCTCAAACCCAGATGTTATACTAGGAAGACTTCTAACAAAGGAAAATTTGAATTTTCTTTACAAACTGTTAAGAATAACATAGACCACTTACAAGAAAATCAATGAACCAAACAAAATAATAGCAATACCCTTGACAAACTATTAACAGCCATATTATCTACTGCATCACTGCATGGTTTATTTGAGGTTCATTATGTCAATGTGCTATATAATACTCTGAGGTGTGTCCTAATCCATAAATAAAGCAAGGACAGGTAATAAAAAGCGGAATGTGGAATAAAACAAATATACATGACAAGGAAGGGAAGGATAACAAGGGCCTTACGATGTCGAGTTAACAAGGTGTACAACTCTTTGCTTGTATGTACGACACTGTTCCACAAGATCAACAATCACCTCCTGTTTTAGCCCCTGCAACACATAAAAGCTTAATGTCTTAATTAATGCAGTAAAAATTTAATGAAGAGTAGCTAATGCATAACATAATAACAATACAAATTCATTTTGATTACATTCAGTCATCAAAATAAATACTTGCCAATCTTGTAAAATTGAAATATCAAAACACCACAGATATTCATAGCTTCTTTACATGATTAGAAATGAAGATCTCCCATTGAACTACAGTCTTTCCCAAATAATTACTATTCCACGCGCAATGGCATGGTCAGCAAATTTTCCACCAATGTTATCGTACCTCTTTGTTACTAGGATCTAAAGCATTCAGCATTTCTGCAAGGACATCCATGATACCACGTGCATTTTGAATTTCTGTCATGCTGATATACAATAAGAAACAAAGATCATAAAATTGACATCCAGAACATAAAGCATCAAAAAAAAAAATTCTTTTGGCTACATCAGAATAAGTTATAATTATTTTAGTTATCAAAATAATTTATGCAGCTCCAGATTTCACAACCAGATATAGTAAGAGCCAGTTGAAATTCACAGCAGAGGAACAAGGAATACAAAAAAAAGTATATCACATACCTCTGCAACTAAATTCACACATTCAATGTTCACCCCTCTGAAGTATCTCAACAAATTAAAGGTAGTGAACATGACACAAACATATAAGTTACTCTAAATGAGAAAATTATCCGAGAGATATTTGTCTAGTCTATAAGCTTACCCCTCTGAAGTATCTCAACAAATTAAAGGTAGTGAACATGACACAAACATATAACTTACTCTAAATGAGACAATTATCTGAGAGAAATTTGTCTAGTCTATAAGCTTATTAGCTCAGTAGCAGCGTCAATTTCAAGGGCAATCCCTTCAAGTCTCCATTCAAATAATTCATTCAAGATTCAAAGTAAAAGAGCCTAGAAGAGGCTCAATTAATTCGCCCACTAGAGGACACGATAGCAACAATGATCAAGTTAGTAACTATATATGCAGTCTAGCATGCAATAGCCCAGAGGAAGCTCAATATATTAATTAATCCAAATAAAGCCATCAAGATACAAAAACATCAAATAATAACCATATTTATTTATAATTTATTACTTCCTAGACAATGCGAACGCAATAAAAAGTAAGAGGTCATGATACCCTATGTCCATGACTGTCAATTCTGAAGAAAATGAGTTTTATTTTTCAATTCAAACCAAAACTATATTTTGGCATGTCAATAAGAAAGAAACCAAAAGTATCATTTCAGGATAATGTACCTCAAAGTTGGAAACTCAGCTTCTGCAGAAGACTCAGCTGCATCCTGCCTAGATTCAGGATTACGAAGATTTTGTGGATAAGATGTCAGAGGATGCGTTTGTGGAGGAGTGAAAATAGGTGCTGACTTCTCAGGTCTCTGAGGGAAAACTGCCCCAAGACGCTGATAAAAAAATGCCATAAATTGCAGAAATAAGTATCATCAACATCTAATTAGGCCTCGCCTTAAAAATATTAGAGTTATAAGACGGGAGGATTATAGCACGACAAACCAATAAATCCTGGTAGGCCACAAAGAACTGGGGATATCTTGCCCCTGCTCCTCCAAATGATTCTTGCCAGGTATCAATTAGAATCAATATCTTCTCTTTTACATGAAAGTCCGGCTGCAGAAGTTTATCAATAAATTAAGACAAAAGATCAAGAAAAAGAAAACAAACAGTAGCAACAAAGTATGAACTAGATACCTTCTTCCTCACAATTTTCACCATCTCATGAGGTAAATCTTTCTCAACAACATGCATATGGACAATGTCACCGCAATTCTTCACAATGGTTTCTAATAGCTACAAATTAAATGGGAAAAAATGTTACCAATCTGTCCTTTGAGTGCTAGCTGGCATACAATTTCAGAAGGCAACTGTCAATGATCAGTACAAGCATAGCTATAGCAAATATAAACAGATTCAATCAAAACAGCCTTTAGAGAGATAAAACCATTGCACACTTGCAATCATTAAAGGTTAAGTAACAATCTTCAATCAGCAAAATATCAGTTCTCAATGATACTCGAAATCCTCAGAACTCACATGACATTATTATAAAAGAAGACGTTTATCACCCACAAGCTGCTAAAGCTCACAAGAATTACAAAGTAATAAAATTACATTGAAGCTAATACAATACAACTAAATAGTAATTCAATGAACAAAATGCTAGATTTCTATACTTTACCAACTGGACTTTCCTTAACACATTTAGGATGAAATGTATAATTAGCACAAAAGCGAACACAGTGTCAGTATTCATGTGTTGAAAGGAATAGGTATAGTTGCTCAGAAAGAAATTCAAGCTTACTGTCAAGGCAAGAAGTTGGACTTTTGGATTTCTGCTACCAAGACGCTTCTTGATACCTCTTACAACATCTTTTGCTTGCCTGATACAAACAAAGAGTGAACATAATTTCTCAATAAAAACAGAAACACCTACCAAAGGAAAGAAACAAGTGAAGCTCACAGCATGAAGAAGAAAAAACATTTTTACAGAAAGGGGGAAATAATATCCTAAAACGTTCTCCTTAACCTCACACATCAATCACAAACCCAAAGCCCCAACCCACCACATTCACGATCAAGAGAAACAAAAAAAAATCTCCTCTCTTTGTCTTAGCAGCAATTTGTTTCCCTGGAAACTAAAAAAGTAGAACCAACCTGAACATGATCAGCTCTTGTACCTAAATCTAGCATATCAGAACATGTAAATCTACACTCGATCATATCTCAAAAGTGTCAAATTTGTCATATGCCAATGATTAATTAACATTAAAGTGAACACAATAGAAAGGAGTTAAGTCCTTTATTAACAAAAAAAATCAAACAATAGTTCAGGTAGCTCAGCACTGCAGACTCCCTTCAGTACTAATTCTGGCTAAACAGCTGGCTCTGAAATTCTAATTGTTCCACAAAATTCTTCAATTTCTTCTAGTTTTGGGAGAATAAAATAAACAACCATAATACGAGGGCGAAAGATAGTATTTACCGCTAAAATATATCAGCAAATAAAACCCGAATAAAAATAATCTAATTCAAATCATACAGTAAATGTGTTTTAGTATTCCATTCTCTATCTATTGAAACAACAGAAGGTGTAAAGGAGAAATTTACGCAGGATCGTGATTGCAAATATCACAGATCTCAATATTCATAGCCCAATCAGGACCGATCAGCATATCGCTCGTCGCCCTTTCCACCATTGAATTCACCATTTTTTCCTCCTTAAATTCGCCGGCGAAACCAACAATCGCCTCGTCACCGGCGGAAAACTACCTGAAATTTCCAGAAAAACCCCCAAAAAGGAATTTCAACCTGAACCGATAAGAAAAATTAATAAAAAAGTTGCAATCTCGGGGGATCCGATAGTTAGTTATTATGTCGAGATTTTTTTACTTAATCAAGGAAGGGGAAAAAATAATTTGGAATTAATTATTTAATGGGAATTAAAAATGCCAATGGGATATGACGCATGGGAGCATATTTTGTCTTTGTTTTATTGGTGATTGACGCCCGCCGACTATTAAAATCGGACGGTGGAAATAGCTTTGGAAAAAAATAGTGCTTTTGGTTTGGGTGGGCCACGTAAGCTTTTTATGCTTTTTCAATTTCAATTATTGGTCTTGTTCTAGTTCTAGACTTCCAGTGTTTTATTGGTTTCATTTTTCACTTTGCACCCTTAAAAAAATTTAATAGCAGATTGCATTTTAAAAATTATATTATTATTTTATTTTGCACCCTGGGCCGTTTTCTTGTCCATTTAACTCATCGCTGAGGGTATTCTAATTCATTCCCGGTTAGGGGTTAGTGCATTCCAGGTAAATATCCTTAGTTGCAGGGGTGGATTCAGGATTTTTGGTCGGGGGCTAAACTTATACCAAAAATAAATAAATTATCAAACAGTTAAACTTAAAGTTTATATTATTCACAAGAAAATATATGACGCATTACAAAAATGGAAAGGTGGAGTTTGACAAAAAATAAACCCCACGAGATATTTTAATTACATATGATACCCCGTTATAGTCCCAAAAGAACCCAAAATATCTTCATATTTACTTTAATAATTGACCACGATGGTTTTTCATCTTTTAAAATTGGTCCATGATAGCATCGTTTGAAATACTACTAAATATGTCTCTCTCTATAAAGACAACTAAACTATCATTTAGCCATTGACCTCCCATTAACGTTTGCCGAAACTCAAGGTTGCGTGGTTGACATGGACCTTTGAGCAATTATGCTCTACGAACTCTCTCTCGAATGTTAGAATCATATAAAGTTATATGAGGTAGTCGACCGGGATCACTCGGAAGCTCGCACAAGTTCGTTTCAATATGAAAGTTTGGAAGCTCATGCGGGTCGCTTTGAATGTGAACGTTACTTGAAGACTCCTCGTGAGGTGTAGGTGTAGCCTTAAAGTATCTCTCCATATTACTAATACCATAAAATGTACAAAACATAACTATCTCAAGAATAATAACATACTCAAGAAGTAGAAGTTAAATATAATAGAGACATAATAATGACAAGACTTATTTTTCATTCCATTGATAAAACAAGAGAGGTTGAATCACAATAGGCCAATAAATACTAATAAAAAACTATTAAGAATAAAAGATTAGTGTTTGACATTTCAATAAAAAAACTATTAACCATCTAAGATTAGTGTTTGATATGTAAATGAATATTATTAACTCTATTGCATCTTGATTTAATCATCATATTATTTTAATATAATAGTTATCCTCATATCTTAATCTAATACTTATGAAAATCTTAACAAGTATATAACTTTAAGCACAAAAATGAAACTTGAATCTAAAAATTGATTTTGGGAAGTGATAAACATCAATAATGAACATATTGTTTAGTTTATTACATAAGCACAACTGCACAAACATATATCATAAATATATATAGGAAAAAATTGGACTTTTCATTGGGGCTTAGAAATTGGGTAGAGTGGCTTGTGTGATATTAATTGGACTAAGATTATATTTGGGCTGGAAATTTCATATTGGGCTAATTTATTGAACTTTTTTTTTTTCAAAAAAAAAAAAAAATACACCACTACTATATTAAAAATAATAATAATAATAATTTTCAGGGAGCCCCCCTTGTCCCTATGTCCGTCCGCCCTTGCTTAGTTGCACGTATTAGTTATTACTTATGTGATGTTGTTTTTAGAGGGGGATGTGGGGTGGTGTTTAACGGAAATTGACTAAAATATCCTCCCAACGATGAGTCAAATGGCCACAAAAGGCTCAGGGTAGAAAGTGAAAAGAAAACAAGCTTTTCAGGTTGCAATATGCTATTAATTCTATTAGGGTACAAAGTAAAAAATAAGTGTATTTCAAGGGTGAAAGTTGGATTAAGCCATTGTTTTATTGTTAATGGATGATTACACCTATCTCCCTTAAGGTTTGATGAAATTACGTAAATCTTCCTTATGATCTCAATAATACGATCACCTCCTCTATCTCAGGTTTTATCTTACGTATACACCTAATGCCATTAGATTTCTAACAACAAAGATAACACATAATTATCAATGGGTCGGATTAGGATCAACCCAAATTCAGCTCCATTTATGTCGAGTCAAATTTGAGTCGGGTCCGGATGTTGCTCGAATCTAAATTTTCAAGTTCATCTGATCTTGTTAGAGTTAGATCGAATAGCGTATCTTTTTTAAACCAATTTAATATTCATTATCGAAATTCACACCAACATTCTTTTCTAATTTATTGACATTACAATTTCAATCACGTGTTTGAACTTTTATAACTAATAGTATAATTTCAAATTAGAATATGCATAAAAATAAAATTATTAAAATAAGTTATTGATTAAAATTTTCTTAAATTGATGGTAAAATATTATTACACAATGAGGTTGTAGCATGTCAGTAATGCTAAGGACCCAGGACTAAGAAGTGTTGGGTCCAATTTCCACTTAAACTAGTTGGATGGTTTTAGTTTTTTTGCAATTTGGTTGTATTCCAATATATTTGTGATTTGTTATTTGATGACAAATTATATTGATGTAATTTGTAACTCTAAAAAAAATGTTAAAATATTATTAATATTATTTATCTTAAAGAAATAGTATGTATATTTATAAAAAAATATTAATTATCGGATATTATATTTTAACGGATAATATCGGTCTAGATCCATATTCGTTCCACGTATTCCGAATTACCAGATCTTTATAATCATATCAGATCCACTGAGTCTCTAATCGAATAAAAATTCTAATAAATCGGACCAAATTATAATAGAAATATGCCCCAGTGATAGCCCTAATAACACCATCACATGATTTTTTTAAAAATGCATACCTTACCCTTAATCATAGTATTTGACTATTTTAACCTTTTTTAAGGAGGGGTGTACATGTAATTATAGTAAACATGAAGGGATATATATGTAATGTTATAAACACATATTTCCTAAAACAAATTAATATCAATAAATTAGAACTGGTTATGGTTTATAATTAATTATATTGTATTAAATACTAATTTAATTCATGTAAAAAAATTAAAAATATATCAAAGATTATATTGGAAAAACATAAAGTATATTCAATAGAGTTTACTTTTTATCTATACTCTTTTTCAATAAAATAGAAAAAGAAACTCATTCTTTTTATTTAATAATTTCAAATTGTTAAAATTTAAAATTCTTATAATATGCATTTATATATATCAATACATCAAAATAAAAGTAAAAAATAACAGGAAGGGTTCGAGGTGAGGTGGAGGTGGGTTGGGTGGTAAAGAAGATGACGGGAAATATTGATTGTTCTAATTGTTCTGTTCCTAAGAAAGAAAAAAAAAAAAGGTAAAGAGATTACGGTTTTGCCATTCTCGGGGTATACTAAGAGCATCTCCAGCAGTGTCATCTATAAGTGGTCATCTATATTAAATTATGCATGGTGAACAGTGTTTTAGCTACCCAGTTTTAGCTATCCAGTCCAGCAGTCATCATGTAAATTTTTTAGAATTATTATATTTTATTCCTTTTCCAATATTAAATAATGTAGTATTACATTTACACGTAAAATATAAGTAATAAATATATATTTAAATATTTTTTATTTAAATATAATAAATTAAAAAAATTGAAATAAATGGCTTTAAATAACAATTTAATAAACTATTTAATTCAAATAAAAATTTAACTCAAATCAATTTAATAAACTATAGTTGAGACATAAATTTGCTGACATGGATGTCCTGTATAAATATACATGGACATCCATATATGCAAGTCCAAATTTGTATTATACATAGTCTTGTATAAATACAGGACACTGCTGGAGGACAAAAAATTGATTTGGTTATGTATATTTGTGTTTTTAGTTATTGAAGGAGCTAAAAATGTGACTGTTGGAGATGCTCTAACCAGTTATTTGAGTAGATCCATTTTGTATTTTGTAATTTCCAATTTTTGGATTTTTTTTAAATTAAATTTTAATATATCCAAAAGGTAAGAGAATTTTTTTCATATATTTTGTTAGTTTTAAATATCAAATTAATAATAGGAGAGATATTTGCAATTTTCAAAATCATAGTCTGTAAGTTCACTATAAACATTTAGGGAGGTGTATGTAATTATATTCTTAAATGTATCCAAAGGGTAATACAGTATTTTTATTCATTAGTTATACTTTTAACACCAAAGTAATAATAGGGGAGGAATATGTAATTATCAAAATTACAGGGGAGGAACCTGTAATTTTACCAAACCGGATGGGAGGTGTATGTAATTGTTCCTATTGTTAAACTATATATAGGTTATAGATCATGCATCTATCCTAATTCTAATTTTGTAAATTTTTCTTTTTTTTTTAATTGAACTGTTTGTTGTAGTTTTTTTTTATATATAACCACTGTTTGTTGTAGATAAATACTGAAAAATATAATACTGAAAAATTATTTGGAATTATAATTATCAAAAAAAAATTATTTGGAATTCATGAATCGACAAGTGGATTGTAAAAATAATTACTTAAATCAAGACTAGAATGGTTAATTTGTTGCCATATGTGTGGCTAGCTAACAATTTCATTATTATTCTATGTATAGGGTGGAAAGATACAACTTTAATTCCCATGAAATGTATTTCTCCGTCCCATTTATTTTGTTCCCTTTGTTACAGTATTCGGTCAAACTTTTCAATTTTTTAAATAATTTATTATGTTAAATTATTCACATTTTTTATGTATTAAACCCTTTAAATATTAATATATATGATGTCATATGATATTATCAACTTATTAGTGAAATATATTAATTAAATTATTTATTATAAATTTTATAAATTTAGTCAAGTTGACTGATCAACTGTACCAAATGAGCAAAATAAATGGAACGGAAGAAGTATATTATATTATTGTATGTGGCCATGGCTGTCAATCGGGTGAATTGAATTTCAATTCAAATTCATCCTAATTTATTAGAATTTTAATTCGATTAGAGATTTAATTTTATGATTATTCCATGTTTAGGGTGGAAAGATGCAACTTTAATTCACATGAAATGTATATTATAATTTTGTATGTAGCTTCGGTTGTCAATGGGGCAGATTTTAATGCAAATTCAGCATGATTTATTAGGATTTTAATTCGATTAGAGACTCGATTGATTTGATCTGATTATAATCACCTGTAATCTAAAATATGCGGTGCAAATATAGATCCACATCGACCAGATGCATTAGAGATCTGTATTATACAATAAATAAATAAAATTATATATACTCTTACTATCATCTGTAATCTAAAATACGCGGTGCAAATATAGATCCACATCGACCAGATGCATTAGAGATCTGTATTATACAATAAATAAATAAAATTATATATACTCTTACTATTAAAATAAGCAACATTATTTATATTTTACTATCAGTTTAAGAATATAACAGTTAATAATTCATTCATAATTTTATTTTTATGCATATTTTCATCCAAAACGTTAATATTACTTAAGAAAGTTTGAACACGTGAGCTAAATTAAATAACATCGTACAATTAACAACTTGTTTTAGGAAAAAAAATATTGGTTCAAACTCTTTTTTTAAGAATACTAGTTTAAACTTTGAAAGTGAAGAATTTATTGAATTCGAAAAAAATACGACATCGGACCGATTATGGCAAAAATCCGTTGGACTCAAGAAATTAAGATCCGAGCAAGATCTAAATATAATCCTACATAAATGGAGTCGGATATGGGTCGAGCCTGATCCGACCCGTACCCAACCTATGACAGCCCTAAATATATGTATACATGTTGTGTTGAATAAGAAGTCGTGTTCAACCAACATGTAATTAGTCTAGTGGAAGGGACTAGTCTCCCCAAATGACGAACTCAAATTCGAATTCATGTTGGGAGAAATTTCAATATAATATGTTTGATGCCTCGAAAGAGATTAGACCATTGGGAAGCAAAAACAAAAACAAAAACAAAAACAAGAACAGAGTCGTATCCATTACTTCTTGTCTGGAACATTGCAACTCGTTCCTTAATATAGTTTATAATTTCACAAGAATTAGGCTAAATTCACTTAAATAACTTGAGTCAAATTCACCTCAAAAGTTAGTTCAAGAATTAAAGATTTTCCAAGACATTATAAGATAAACTTAGTCTTAATTTCTAATCCATTTGGGACATTCACTCTCAACATATAGTGGTCAATTACATCTTACATTGCCCGAACTTTGAAGTAAATGCATATATCTTTTCTGCCACATGCTAATTTACAAAGATATGGGGAGGTTGATATTATTACCCCCTTATTTAAGCAAAATTGCAGTCTCCGAAAAATAGATAGAAATGTTATCAAAATAATATACTTATGTTATAAAATGTGGTTAATTTATGGATGTCCATTGGAGTTTTTTAGACATTTGAATGGTCTTGCAACTCATATCCTAAAGATCATTTTGAAGACACCATATGAAGAGGCTTGCAACTTATGATGTAATTATTAAATATTGAGTCTTGAAGTTCTTATCTAGACCTATAAATAGAGGCCATTGTAATGTATTCTAGAGACATGAATAAGAATGAATAAAATTATCTCCCTACTTCACTTTTCTTTTCTACACTTACATTTTAGTTCTTGCTTGTTATTCTCTTAATTTCATAACAACTTATTAATTTTTATACGTATTTCATTAGCTCAGTTCTAATCTCTGCTACTCCAAACCATTTTAAATTCCCAATTTTTCGTAACTTTCTTACAACTTTACTCAAATTAATGTTCTCTTATACCCGCATACATATTAGAGTTTCGACACCAATTTTTTTAATTAAAATTTATTGCTCCTACCTGCATATTGTAGTTGGTCAAAATATATACTTCGCAACTTTTTTGAACAAATATCCTTATTTTTACGTATAGGATAATATAACACAAAAATGAGTATATACTATGAACACAAAAATATTTTCAGAAACCAAAGTATGTAAAATTAACTGTACCTTTTTTTAGAATACATTCCTATTACATAAAAAATTATTTCAATAATTACCCAAATACAAATAATTACAAATAATAGACAACTACCAATATTAATAATATATTAGAATAAAAATTACCTTAATAGGATCAAATACCCATATTAATATGGGAGATGGAAAAAAAAATTAATTATACTCGAAGTTACCAAATTCTTTTAAAATCACAACCTTATATCTAGTTTTTACCCGCTAAGTGCTTTTAATATCACTTTAATTTATTAGATAATTAAAAGGATGCATTAGAATATTTGCTATTAGAGAAATAGACGAATAGTTTCGTGGCGAAGGAATATTATTAATATACTCCTCATAGAAAGCAATAGCTTTAGCCTTTAGCAAACATCTCAGTGTAACAATGTTTTTTTTTAGGATGACATTCGATTCGACTAATGGTTGAGATTAATTTTAATAAATAAGAAATGGAAAATTGTATTTCATTTCAGTAGAAAATGATTTTGAAAATTGAATTTTATAGAATAGTAGCTGACCATTAAAAAATATTAATTATTTCAGAATGGATAATCTAAAAGTTGTTCTATTTTAACATGCTAAGCATTCTTAAAATTTATAGTAAGCCAAAAATATTCAAATTTAAGCAGCTACATATTTCTAGTAGTATATACTTAGCTTGGAAAGTTTGCAACCGTTGGTATAACATTCTATTACAATCGAACACACAATTTTATTGTAAGTTTGCATTGACAAAAGTACTTTATTTTTTTTATTCAAAGGGAGTTACATCATATTCTTATTGTATAGTCATATATTCAATTGATTGAGTTTGTTATAAAACTTAGGAGAAAAAGGGATGAACAAAGTAATATGTAAAGGGAGATATAAGATTATATAGTTGTTCTTGTTCTTATTCTTACAAAATGATGAATGAACTCACCTATTTATAGGAGTTCAAGATTACACATGTTATACAAAGAAGAGTGATGGGTGGCTTCATACATGTCTTACAAAGGAAAGTGATGGGTGGCTTCTCATGCATGGTGATACATGGCTATACTTAGAAGCATCCATTTGTTCTTGCCTTGCCACACTTATTCTTGTTTTGACACATATTTGTGTTATGTGTTAATTCCTTATGCAACCAAGTGCAAGAGTATTGTCTTGACATCACACAACTTGTAAATTGCAATGGCATCCATAACTTAAGTTAAATTTCATAATACTCCCCCTTGGATGCCCATTGCTTCTGGAGTATGCCTCGTTAAAACCTTGTCAAGAAAAACCCATTGGGACAAAAACTTGGACGAAGGAAAAAGAGTACATATCCGTATGGGGCTTATAAGCGTGTAACACTGCCTCGTTAAAACCTTGCCAAGAAAAACCCATTGGGACAAAAACTTGGACGAAGGAAAAAGAGTACAGTGTAAGTGTCGTTAATTACACGCTCCCCCTGATGCTGACATAAGATCCACAAGTCGCCGCATTCCAACGTTGTAAACCATCTTTCTGAATGATGTAGTTGGCAATGCTTTAGTGAATAAATCAGCAAAGTTGTTACATGACTGAATCTGAAGAACGTCTATATCACCCTTTTTCTGAAGTTCATGGGTAAAGAAAAACTTTGGTGATATGTGCTTCGTTCTGTCTCCTTTGATATATCCATTTCTTATTTGAGCAATACATGCGGCATTGTCTTCATATAATGATGTTGGTATATTCTTTGTTGAAGACAACCCACAAGATTCTTGAATATATTGAACCATTGATCTCAGCCATAAACATTCTCGACTTGCTTCATGCAATGCCAAAATTTCAGCATGATTGGAAGAAGTGGCTGCTAAAGATTGTTTAACAGATCGCCATGATATTGCTGCGCCACCACAAGTAAATACATATCCACTTTGTGATCTACCTTTGTGTGGATCAGAAAGATAACCGGCATCTGCATAACCCACTACATGTGGGTCGGAATCTCTAGAGTAAAATAAACCCAAATCAATCGTTCCACGAAGATAACGCAAAATATGTTTAACTCCATTCCAGTGTCTTCGTGTTGGTGCAGAGCTATATCTTGCCAGCAAATTAACTGAGAAAGCGATATCTGGCCTTGTACAATTTGCAAGATACATCAAGGCTCCAATTGCACTTAGATAAGGTACTTCAGGACCAAGCAATTCTTCATTTTCTTCCCAAGGACGGAAAGGATCTTTCTTTATATCCAAAGATCGGACAACCATGGGACTGCTCAATGGATGAGATTTGTCCATATAAAATCTCTTCATAATCTTTTCTGTATATGCCGATTGATGAATAAATATTCCAGTTGATAAATGTTCGATCTGCAGGCCGAGACAAAACTTTGTTTTCCCGAGATTTTTCATCTCAAATTCTTTCATTAAATAGTTTGCGGTCTTTGTGAGCTCTTCAGGAGTCCCCACAAGATTTAAGTCGTCCACGTATACCGCAACAATGGAAAATCCATTCTCAAATCTTTTAATGAAAACACATGGACAAATTGGATTATTAATAAATCCTTCCTTTACGAGATAATCACTGAGCCGATTATACCACATCCGGCCAGACTATTTTAATCCGTACAAGGATCGTTGCAATTTAATTGAATACAGTCCATGAGACCTTTGATTATGAGATCCTTCAGGGATTTTGAATCCTTCAGGGATTTTCATATATATATCACTATCAAGTGATCCATATAAATATGCGGTAACCACATCCATGAGACGCATGTCCAGTCCTTCAGAGACTACAAAGCTAATCAAATACCGCAACGTGATTACATCAATCACAGGGGAATATGTTTCATCATAATCAATTCCAGGTCTTTGTGAGAATCCTTGTGCAACAAGTCGTGCCTTGTATCTCACAATCTCATTTTTCTCATTTCGTTTTCGTACAAATACCCATTTGTACCCGACCGGTTGCACGTTTTCGGGCGTGCGAACTATCGGTCCAAAAACTTTGCGATTTTCTAGCGAGTTCAGCTCAGCTTGAATTGCATCTTTCCATTTTGGCCAATCATTTCTATGTCGACATTCATCAACCGATATCGGTTCGGGATCTTCGGGATCCTTATTTATAATATCTAGTGCGACCCCATATGCAAAGACATTGTCTACAATTACTTTCTTTCTATCCCAGTTTTCTCGGGTATTTAAATAATTCAAAGAGATCTCTTCAAATATCGCCTCTTCAGGAGCATCAGTTTCATTTGCCTCTTCCGGGGCATTTCTTAATTCAGACTGATCAGTTATTTTTTCTATAGCGCTTTGTGTTGAAACAGTTTCCTCTCCAGGAGGAATACATACTTCTGGTATCTTTTTCCTTCGGGGATTCTTGTCTTTTGCACCAACCGGGCGTCCACGTTTCATTCGTGGTTTTTCAAATTGTCCTGCAGGGATATGTCCTTCAGGGACGTCAATCCGTGCTGGTGCATTAACAGCCGGTATATAAGATTTTGTTATTTTCTTTGTATCAACAAATACATCCGGCAATTGATTTGCAACATTTTGTAAATGTATAATCTTTCTTACTTCTTGCTCATAATTATTTGTACGTGGGTCATAATGAGACAAAGATGGCACATTCCATTCTATTTCACGCCGTTCTTCAGGAACAGGCTTCTTATCTCCCCCTAACGGTGGGAAAACTGTCTCATTAAAAATACTATCAGCATATCTTGCTTTAAACATATCACCCGTCAGGGGCTCAAGATATCTGATAATAGACGGGGAATCAAAACCAATGTAGATCCCAAGTCGTCTCTGTGGACCCAATTTTGTTCGTTGTGGCGGTGATATTGGAACATATACCGCACATCCGAAAATTCTCAAATGAGAAATATCAGGCTGCTGGCCTGTCACAAGCTGCAATGGCGAATACGCCTCGAATGAACTTGGTCTAATCCGGACCAGTGAAGCAGCATGTAATATTGCATGTCCCCAAACAGAGGTGGGTAAATTTGACCTCAAAAGTAAAGGTCTAGCAATTAATTGCAACCTCTTTATAAATGACTCAGCCAGGCCATTTTGGGTATGAACATGTGCAACAGAATGTTCAACATTAATTCCAATTGACATGCAATAATCATCAAATGCCTGAGATGTAAACTCACCGGCATTATCAAGACGGATTGTCTTTATCGGATAATCAGGAAATTGTGCCCTCAATTTTATAATTTGAGCAAGAAGCTTAGCAAAAGCCATTGTACGCGTTGACAGTAGGCATACATGAGACCATCTCGAAGATGCGTCTATTAGGACCATAAAATAACGAAAAGGTCCGCAAGGTGGATCTACAGGCCCACATATATCTCCACAAATTCGTTGTAAAAACATTGGGGATTCAACACCAATCTTCATAGGAGACGGTCTGATGATTAATTTCCCCTGTGAGCATGCCACACACACATTTTCTTGCGGCAAAAGAATCTTCTGGTTCTTTAAAGGATGCCCGCTTGAATTCTTTATTATTCGACGCATCATAATTGCTCCCGGGTGGCCAAGTCGGTCATGCCAAAGCGAGAAAAGTTTTGAATCATTGAACTTCCGGTTCAATACAACATTTGATTCAAAAACTCTTATGGTCGCATAATATAAACCCGATGAGAAAACTGGGAGTTTTTCATTTACATGCTTCTGGCATGAAACATGCTTCTGGCATGAAATCATGGATGTGATACAAAGATATTCCATATTCCCCTCATTCATGGTCTCAATATGAAATCCATTCAAACGTATATCTTTGAAACTTAACAAGTTTCTTTTGGATTTCGGAGAGTACAACGCCTCTTTTACCAAAATATTTGTACCCCCGGGCAATATTATATTTGCTCTTCCGGAGCCTTCAATTAATTTTGTAGTACCACAAATTGTACTTACATTAGCCTTTGCTAATTTCAATTTTGAGAAATATTTGTCATCTCGAAGAATCGTGTGTGTGGTTCCACTGTCAACCAAACAAATATCTCCATTGTTCACGCTCACATCAACGTTATTTTTCATTTTTTTCTATAACATAAAGATAATGAGATATAAGTTAGAAAACATGCCTTTTATACATAGGTCAAAATTTGTATATATTTAGATATATATATACACATAATAAAAAAAAAAACATTAAGATACATAATACAAAATGACAAGTTCATTTTCTATTGCCATCAAGTAATTCATCGTCATGAGCACTGCTGGGCTCAATGAGAAAATCGGCAACATTCAAATGAGTGGTTTCAACTGTATTGATAAAATTAGCTTCTTTTTCTTTTTCTTTTATAGAAGCTTGATAAAGATCAACAAGATGTTTTGGCGTACGACAGGTACGAGACCAATGTCCTTTAACTCCACACATATAGCAAGTATCATTTTTGTACCTTTTAGTACCCTTCCCTTTTTCATATTTAACACCACTATTGTTTCCCTTTGAGTGGTACGGTGCAGTCCTTTTATTAGGACCACCTCGGTTCCTTCCAGAGCCGCCACTATAACCACGGCCGCGTCCACGACCACGACCACGACCACGATAGTTTCCATAATTACTTGCATTCACTTCTGGGAATGAAGCATTTGCATTTACTTCTGGAAATGCTTGGGAACCGGTGGGGTGGGAGTTGTGATTTTTCATCAACAATTCATTATTTTGTTCGGCCACAAGAAGGCATGAAATCAATTGAGAGTATTTCTTAAAATTCCTCTCACGATATTGCTGCTGCAGGAGCATATTAGAGGCATGAAAAGTAGTATATGTTTTCTCTAACATATCTTCATCAGTGATATTATCTCCGCACAATCTCAATTGAGATACAATTTTGAACATTGCGGAGTTATACTCATTCACTGTTTTAAAATCTTGCAGCCTCAGGTGCATCCACTCATATCGAGCTTTTGGGAGTATCACACTCTTTTGGTGATCATATCTTTCCTCCAAGCTCTCCCATAGGGCAGCGGGATCTTTCATCCCAAGATATTCAGATTTAAGCCCTTCATGGATGTGATGGCGAATGAAAATCATAGCCTTTGCCTTTTCTTGTTCGGTTGCCGCATTCCCCTTTTTGATAGTATTTCCGAGGTTCATTGCACTCAAATGAATGCCAACATCAAGAACCCATGTCAAATAATTCTTTCCGGAAATGTCAAGGGCAGCGAACTCGAGCTTGGTAATATTTGCCATTTTTCTATGGCATAAATATAGTAGGCTCAAGCCGAAAATATACTCAAAACTTCGGGTTTGAGTTTTTCGCCTAGACTTTCTTTCAAGTCTTAAAATTTTCGAAGCTTTCTTTCAAGCTTAAACTTTAAAGCTTTATTTCAAGCTCAAAACTTATTAGGCTTTCTTTCAAGCCGAAAACAATTTGTTCATATTCGAATTTCAAGTTATTTATACTACGTATAATAAAGTATGCATATTACTTGTTTGTCGATTTTAATCCTTTCGGATAGAGGCAATTGCTACTTTCCTCAACCCTTTTTTTTTTCGTCAACTTCTGATGGATGCCGTGTCACCTACAGATGTTGTAAGGAAGATCCGAACGGTCAAAGTGAAGAACCTGGTGTGAGGAACCTTCGGTTAAAATTTGAGGATGATCCAACGGTGGAAATGGTCGGAATGAGTGAAAAACAGAAGCTGTTTTGTGCAAATCCGAAAATCTGCCTTTCAAAGTGTTTGCCTCATTTCTTTCTTGTTTGTGTGATATATTTTAGTGGTCAAGCTAAACTTCGGGAAATCGAGTTATGGAGCAAATTCGTGCTGATAACGTGTTATAAAACTTAGGAGAAAAAGGGATGAACAAAGTAATATGTAAAGGGAGATATAAGATTATGTAGTTGTTCTTGTTCTTATTCTTACAAAATGATGAATGAACTCACCTATTTATAGGAGTTCAAGATTACACATGTTATACAAAGAAGAGTGATGGGTGGCTTCATACATGTCTTACAAAGGAAAGTGATGGGTGGCTTCTCATGCATGGTGATACATGGCTATACTTAGAAGCATCCATTTGTTCTTGCCTTGCCACACTTATTCTTGTTTTGACACATATTTGTGTTATGTGTTAATTCCTTATGCAACCAAGTGCAAGAGTATTGTCTTGACATCACACAACTTGTAAATTGCAATGGCATCCATAACTTAAGTTAAATTTCATAATAGAGTTAGAGTACTTTTCTTTATAGTTTAGGAAGCAATGACAACTCAACCAATCTAAAGATGTGTTCTTTCATTTGTTTTTTACTAAATGAATTGCTTCGCCCCATCACATTTCATGCTAAAGGTGTTACTTATATATATAATCAAATTATTAGTATTAGATTTATTAGATGATATACAATTTTGCACAATTTACCTGGTCTAATTGATCATATCACGGTCAACGAGGATTAGTTGACCACCTCTTTAACTAGTAGCACTACTAGAAAAAAGGCAAATTTCGACAGAAATTTCGACGGATTTTTCATAAAATCCATCGAAATTTACATATTTCGACCGAATTTTCGACCGAAATCAACCGTCGAAAAAAGTGTTGTCGAAATCACAATTTCGACAGAATTTTCGACGGAAAAAATTTCGACAGAAATTTCGACGGAATTTTCGACGAAAAAAATTTCGACAGAAATTTCAACGGAAAACATTTCCGTCGAAATTTTTGGGATTTCGACGGAATTATTTCCGTCGAAAATTTTGAAATTTCGACGGAAATGTTTTCCGTCGAAATTTTCACATAATTTCAGAATTTTCGACGGAAAAATTTTCCGTTGAAATTTTTGGCTTTTTTTTTTTTTTTTTTTTTTTTGCATCTGCTAGTTATACCTAAATCATAATTTCAACCAACAATAAAACATCCAAAAATATTTAATAAAGATGATTCAATATTCAAAACATCTTAACATTGATCAAACAACCCATCCAAATACGGATTCCAAATTCAAATACCATAATATTACAAAACAATCACAAATCCGAATAATAACTCCAAGTACTACAAAACAATATCAATTTCGAAATCAAACAACTAATCATCCGGTGTTTCGAGGAACCAAATTGTTAACCTGACACAACAGTTGAAGGCATGAAGCAGAACATTAACTTGTTGCTATTGCATTAACAAAAGCTGCCTTTGATGTAGCATTCTTCTTTGTTTTCTTATTGCTGGCCTCTAAATCTTCACAATAATTCCAACAGGTTGATATCCTACTTCAATTCACACAGGAAACACCCTGCATACATCTTGCTAGTGATTTCAAACAACTGAAATTTAAAGTAAACACATTCAAATTAAATTATGTGAAATTAAACAAGGAAGATTCATGAACAACATTCCCTTGAAGGCTGAATGTTAATCCACTCTTATCTCAATATTGCAATCAACTAAAATGCAGCACTACCATGATAAGAAACAACTAAGATTCAATACCTTCTTTTGTATTCTAAAAGTTTGGGTAGTTAGACAAATAAAAATACCAATTTAGATGGTTAGACAAACAAAAATACCAATAGGCCCAAGAGTGCTTCTAGAATCAACCATCTAACAATATAAATTAATCATGAAGTATTCAATCATCGTAAAGTTAGAAGTATTCTTCTACCTTTGGAAAGAATGACTAATTTTTGAACTATTAACTTTTTTCTGAATTCATGTATTCAAAACCCATGCCGGCGGTGTGCCACTTATTATGATCAATAGCCAATGCCTTCACCAATTTCCTTTCTTCATGGGACTTATAACGTGCAATCACTTCTTGTGCTGCTGAAAATGCAACTTTTGGTACTTTAATATGTATCTCACTAACTTTATTCTTTTTTACACCTATTGATTAATTATGGCCCTAATTTTATATGTAAAATTCTTTTAAGTACTTGAACATATATATTGTGTCAAATATTGAGCAATGGGAATTAATTTTTACCATGAATATGTATATACACACGCACAAATCTGCAAACAATCAGAGATTAAAAGAAAAAAAGGAATGTTACCTTATGTATTGTTGGAGAAACAACAATCTGAAGCAGGCAAGAGAGAGCTTGTGGAAGTGTTGACTTTCTGCTACAGCTTTCCTTACTTCAAAAGCAAAGCATTTCTCAACAAAACAAGAAACCAAAATTAATAATACAGAGGAAAATAACATAAATTTCAACAAGGGGGAAGAAAAATATTTGAGAGTGGCCATGAATTAATGAAAAATCCAATCCCTACATTCAACCCTCCAAGTTAATTAATTAATTGCAGCCCCAACACATATATATTCTTTTAGATAAATAAATAAATTATCATGTATATATTCAACCAAACATATTCAAAATACCTTCAATGTAAGCTAATGCCATTGGTTGTACTCCTTCTACAAAAGAAAATGCAATTGTTGCATTATTGAATTTGTGTAGCCCATGCCATTGGTTGTACTCCTTCTACAAAAGAAAATGCAATTGTTGCATTATTGAGAATGTTAGAGCAAAATCAACTTGAAAATGCAGAGCAAGAATCTATAAAAAAAAAGGTTCCTCACTTTTAAATAGGTGATTCTCCAAGCTTCCTTTGGGCATAATTTCATAAACTAAAAGCCTATTTTTAGATTCCGAGCAATACCCAATTAATTTCACCTAATTTTCATGGTGTAGCCTACCTAAGCAATTAAGCTCAGTCTGCATAATAGACAAGATCACAGAAGGTTGAAGTAATGGTAGAGGAATTAGTCTACAACTTTTTTATCATTGGCACTACTCACTGATCTCATGCAATTCTATATATTTACTCTTTGTTAACAAAAAGGAAACGGAAAAGTCATGGATAAATATATATAACTACAATCATTAATACATTAAGTGCTTAATTCACAATCAAATTTTTCTCCACATTCCTCAGTAGCTAAAAAAATCAATCACTCATCCGCAACTGAGCTCTGTTCATTACCAACATCCAAATCCAATTCTCCTCATCCAAACACTGCCCTAATCCCTTTTTACTTTCCGAAGCCAAATGGCCATTAGTTTTTCCATCCAAAGAATTCAAAAATCCAATCCACCAAGATCTCAAATATAAACAATCACATAAACAATTGAAATTTAAAAATTTCCACAACTCACTAATTCAAATCCTAATTTTTACAATATCACATTAACAATTAAAAAAGCAAAATTGAGGATTTAAAGTGAAATTATACCTTAGTAGAATGTTTCAAGAAGAGCACTTGTGGTGGTGGTGGTGTAGGGCCGGAGCCTGAGGCGTGGCTGAGCTGGAGCCGCGGCGGAGTGGAGCAGGAAGCGCGTGTGGCGGAGGTGTAGCTGGAGCCGCGGCGGAGCTGGAGCAGCAGGATCTGAGCCGCGATGGAGGCGTGGATCTGGAGCCGCGCGAAGGGAAGGTGGATCTGGACCCGGAGATGGAGCCGGAGACGGCGGGAGGGAGAACTGGGAGAGGAGCGGCGTATGAAGAAGAAAGAAAGAATTTTTTTGAAATGATAAAGTCTCCTCCGATTCTGCCTAAATCAAACAAAGATTTCGACGGAAATTCTTTTCCATCGAAATTTAAAATTTCGACGGAAACAATTCCGTCGAAATTAATTAAAATTTCGACGGAATTAATTTTCCGTCGAAATTAGTTTCGACAGAATTGAATTTCTGTCGAAATTTATTTATTTTCTTTATTTTTTTTTTGTTATTAACATTTCGACGGATAAAATTCCGTCGAAATTTTAATTAATTTCGACGGAATTGAATTTCCGTCGAAATTTATTTACTTTCTTTATTTTTTTTTTTGCTATTAACATTTCGACGGAACAAAATTCCTTATATGCGTAAGATTTGAAAAAAGTATTTTCTCAATCCATAATTGAAATGAATGCCTAACTTCTAATATGCATGTAAATGATTTCTCAAATTCATGCTATATTTGTAACCTTTTTCATTTGAACAACAACAAATATTTGATGGAAGTTAAGGTTTGACCATGTGAGCATAATCTTTTGTCCATGTGTAGTAGCAGAAAGTATTCTTTATGAATTCCATAGTTTCTGCAGGTCTGTAACATGAAATATAAACGAGCAATTAAAGAATGCAAATAGGGTCGAACAATACATTATGGCGAGCATAGTCAAAGAATACATTATTTAAACTTATTCAAGCCCATCTCTAGTAACTTAATGTATTTCCTCGTACATACTTTATCAAGTAATGTTCGAACAAAGTTTTAAAAATTATCTAACGAAAAATGTTGTTCACGTTAAAACGTAAATGATGGACAAAACTCGAACAAGTACTTTTATCGTTAGTGACCAAACCTTAGCCAAATCTCCAATAACTTGATTTGGTTTAACGCCTCTTTTCCATTTTGTGGATAGCATACAAAGAAACTCACTCCTTACAACGCCATTACAATAAACACTCGTGAATTTATAAACAGTTTTGTTTGCTGACAAATGTGCATACATATGCCAACAGAAGTTGAGCATCTTTAACAATTGCCAATTTGCAGTGAGAAGAACAAATTCAACTAATAAGGAACAGCAACTCTTACTGCAGCAGGACCGGATTTCATGTCCTCCAAGATAAGATTTAGAAGAGCTCGAGTCACCGGACCTTCGTTCCCTGCCAAGAAGCAAGTATTTCGTGTCAACAAAAACAAATTATGTCTCGATTAATCATCACACTATATAATAAAGACAACCAAAATCCATCAAGAAACAGTGCAATTGAACCCATTTTCAAAAGCCAATGAAGCTAGAAAACTATCAACCATCTCTTCAAAAAATCAACTGATTTTCCAAGGGCTTGTTTGAGCCTGGTTCTTTATATATATATATATATTAAAACAAACTTGAATAACATTTATAGCTACATAACTTTTGAAGCATGGTTCAGGCTGACTCGATAGGCTAAAATATGAAAAAATATTTGTAAAAATATCAAGTTACTCGATTCGGACAAGTGGTTAACCCAATTAGACCTCGTTCAAGCTCGCCTCATTTAATAATCAAATCAAGCTCAAACACACCCAATATTTTTTTATTTTTTTTTTGAAAAAAAAGGCCTGAACAATGTGTTTTTTGACTCTAATGGACTCGCCTACACCCTATATATAAATTTATATGGCAAGGAAAGTTTGCGGAAAAAAAAGTCTTACCATCACCAATGACTTGATTGTCCCATTGTATCACCGCACGAACAAGAACACCACTGCCGATAAGCATCATTTCATCTGAATTTTTGCCTTCCTCCACAGTCACATCTCCTGTTCTAATTCCTCGAAGTTTCCCCTCCTTCACTAGCCCTTCTGCAAGCACTAATACTCTCTTAGCCGTACATCCACTAAGTATTTTATCAAACTTAGGCATCAAAAGTTCCTTTTCCTTTGTAACAAAAGCCACATTCATATTAGGCCCTTCAGCAATATACCCGTCTTGATCCAGCCAAATTGCAGCATATGCATTATTTTCTTCGGCCTCCATTTTCGATAGTGCATTTGGAAGATAATTCACGCTCTTCATAGTCGCAAATTGGGGAGGCTTTATGGGTATTGATGAAGTGATTACTTTAATGCCCTTGTGATCGGAGGGCGATTGATCTTCGATTACAATGGCATAAAGGGATGATTGATGGCAATTAGAGGGAGATAGTTGGAAATCACCGGGCCCTGATGAAAGCCAATATCTTAGTGATCCTTTTTTGCAGTTGGAAGCACTCACGGTTTTTAAGAGGATTGTTCTAATGGTTTCTCTATCAAAGGGAAGCTTTATCTTGGCCATGACTGCAGACCCTAGGAAACGGTCTAGGTGCTGGTCCAACTCATATAGATATCTGAAATGCAAAGACTAAGTTACTCAAGTAAAAGTGTCAAAAATTAAGGAAAGGCGCATTAGACCATGTAACATGTTGAGTTAAATCCTAGATTTTCAAAGATCAGAGCAAATTAAATAAACTTATTAAAAGATAGGTATAATGATAAGGCTTAAGAACAATATATAATGCATATGAGAACGAAAATTACTGACCCGTCCATAATGGCTGCAGTATCAAAGACTCCATGTCCTCTATGGACCATGTGATCATCCATGGGGATCACCATGGCTGCAGGATCTGTTGTTATTCCACCAAAAATGCTAGAATACATAGCCAAATAACGTTGCATGCTTTGAAAATTTTCTCGACTAGTTCTCATTCGTTCAATGGCCTTTAACAAAAATAAGAAAGAATTACTACAAATGTAGTCACTTTACTACTATATGCTTCATTCGTTGACAAAAAACATTAATTTTGACAATAATGCTACAACTCATCTGAAAAGCTAGCTCAATAGGTAGGTTACAATTGCCTAAGACCTTATAAGGAGAACTTTGTCTTGATTTACAATCCATGTGGGACATTTAATCTCAAGTCTCAACAACTTCTAATAAACACTATGGTTCAAAATGAGTTTGATCAAGAACAACAAAATTAGATAGTGAAATAAAACAAACCTCTGTCAATGAAAGAATTGGGACATCTGGTACTTGACTAGATTTTGTTTCTGAAACACCATACATCCATTAAAAAATCAGAAATCATAATCAAGATCAACCAAATTAAATTATGCCATGTCATGATAAAAAATCTAAGTCTATATTCATAAGTTGAGGAAAACGAAATGAACAAAAAAAATAAAACCAAATTGTTCATTTGGTGTAAAAAATAAATAATCACTTGATGCTTTAAGTACCAAATATATTCCAAAGGAAATGACTTTCACATAAGAGACTCGTGAAAAAATGAAAATATCCCCACTTCCCCAAATATAAAATTGATTAATTCTTGACCAACTCACCATTCTCGACAACATTCGATTGAAAACAGGAGTTCTTGAGTGTCCTAAGCTGCAAATTCTGAGACCCACTTCCTAAAAATGAGAGATTTTTCGAGGTGAAAGAGGAATTGAGTGAGTGATCAATCAACTTTGAGTGAAAAAGTGAGGATTTTGAGATGGGATTAGTGAAAACTGATACAGACCCCATTAGAACGTTGACTCGTGTTTGCAGCGTGAAACCTGTAGTTTACTGCGTATCAGTACTAATGGAGCTGTTGAAATCATACTATGTTGTTTTCTCTGGTCTTTTGTTTATTCGATTTCTGGGTTAAATTAATGACTGCAGATTTGAATAATAAGACAAATCCGCTAGTCCGGCGCCGGCTTAGTAGAACAAATTTTAAGTTTTTTTTTTTGAACTTTAAATTTGTAATATTTTACAATTCCAGAAATATACTAATTCGATATTTTGCATTATTAGATTAAAATTTTAACATTTTGTATCTTTAAAAATGAATATTTATAAATTATAAACAATATAATGAACATTTCGCAGCTAATGGGGGTGCATTTCACCAAAAAAATATATAGTTAAAGAGAGAATTACACGTATCAATTCCCTTTTTTGTTATAACGGTTTATGTGTCCAACCCATTTAGTAGCATGTTTTAACAAATTGTGACACATTTGGTACCGCCGTAAAAATTCACTGTTAAGTGGTGGCGTGACAGTTAAGTCTTATTGCAAAGTTGATGTCATTATTTATGATGACTGACAATTTTACCCCATAACATTTCAGGATATAAAAACAACCCCATATCTCTAAATTTAGTGACAATTCTAGTCCACATTGTTGCCAAATTTCAAAATTGACTCGAATAAGACTACGTGCAAACCAATTTGAAGATTTTACTTATTATATTTAAATAAGTAATTTGATTTATAAACAATATTAATAAATTAAATAATACTTTAACATAAATCTCAAAAAAATTAAGAAAACATATTCTTTTCACATCTAAGATTTATATAATAGTATTAATCTATTTAATATTTATTAAAATAATAAAATTATATAATTAAAAACTAATTATTATTTATTAAAATAATAAAATTTAATAACTATGATTTTAAAAATAAATTAAACCCCCCCCCCCACACACGACAGCCAGAGAATTGGGGGGAGGGGGTGGTTACATGGTTGGGAGTAGGGGTGAGCATTTGGACCGGACCGAACCGATTTTCGGTATCTAACCGGTTCGGTCCATTCTGGATCCCGGACCGAAATTTTCGGTCCGGTTCGGTAAAAAACCGGTTCGGTCCGATTCGGTTTTGATTCGGTCCAAAAATGGACCAAATCGCAATTTGAGCCTTCTTTTATAAAAAAAAAAAATATATTGAACAACACTTTTAGACTTCTAGTCAGGAAATGGAAGAAGATGATGGAAATTTGGGCCTTATTGAACAACACTTCTAACTAGGAAATTTGGGCTTTATTTTATAAAAAAAAAACATTATATTGAACGGCAGGAAATGGAAGAAGAGGATGGGAAATCTTGGGACTGAAAAGAAAAAAGAAGATATTGTATTGACTATTGAACAACACTTCCGCACCTATTTCAAGAGCAGCTTTGTTTTCTTTCAACTGAAACAGGGCAAGGTTGCACAACAATTTGAAATTGGGAAGAAAAAGAGAAAAAGATCTTCTCTTCTTCGTGAATCAGACGGGTGGCGGTAGTGCACCGGTGGTGGTGTGCGAGGCGGTGGTGGCGGACAGTGCGACTGTGACGGCGGCGGCTTGGATGTGGAAGTTAGGGTTTTTGGTTTTGGGAAAGAAAAATTAATCGGTTCTTTTTTTCAATTTGTGAATTGTGTTGTGAATGAGAGAGGAGAGTGAGACAAAGAGACAATTACATTACAATTTTATGAAAAAAAAAATTATATTCGGTAAAATCGGTTCGGTTTGGGAAACCGGCCGGTTTTACCGAAAACTGAAAGTAGTGTTGGGTCGGTTCTGGGGCAGGAACCGTTTTTCGGTTTGGTAAACGGTCCGGACCGAACCGTCGATTCCGGTCGGTCCGTCGGACCATGCTCAGCCCTAGTTGGGAGTGGGGTGGGTGGATTTTTAGGTTTTTTTTAAAAAATTATAATTATTTATAATTTATTATTTTAATAAATATTAAATAATTTTTAATTATATAATTTATTATTTAAATAAATATTAAATAAATTAATACTATTATTTAAATCTTAGATTTTAATATTTTTTTCCAGATTTATATTAATTTACTTATATACATGTCTTTAATAGTGTTTCATTATTGGTCTAACAAAATATGAGTTAAAACTTTCAATCCCAATTTAAATTTGCTTTGTCTATTTTCATCTAGTAACATGAATCAATGTTGACACATCGATATATTTGTTTTCATAAAATATTTCATTAATACTTTGAAATAAATAGCTAAATGTATTTTTGTGTTATAATAATGAAAGTTTGAGCTGGTGAGTTAAATACAAATGATTATATAATCTTAAAAGACTTTTGGTGAAGATTTTTGTAGATCTGGTTTCTTTCAAATTTCGACAATCCAATGGAATTGACCATGGTCAGAGTCAGAGATTTTTTAGTCCTACTAATATAAATGAATGTGTATCTAATCTAGACTAATTCAATCTTAATTATGATGCATCCATTTTGAAAAATTAAATTTTGTACTTAGTTCTTTAAAGTTGTTCTTAATCTTTAAATTGTCAAAGTTCATAATATTTAATTGTTTGCTCGTCAATGGTCTTTAAGCTTTAAAATATCAAAAAATAAAGCGAATGGAGTGCAAAACGGGGAAAAATCAATTTTAGTCCTTAAACTTCTGCAGAGATGCAAAAATGGAATACAAGTAGTTTCAGCGAATAATTTACATCATTTAAGTTTCAAGCTGTCACAATTTTGGTTCTCTTACCCGCAATTTCGGTCCTACATTCGTAGGAATTTAAATTAGTGTCCTTAAATTGCTATGCGAGCAAATAAATTGAGGGTTTTGTCTTTTTGGCTGTCATGCGGTTATCCCACGTTACCTTATCAAAGCTTAAATTGGAGGAAACATAACACATTATTTCCTTCATTTTTTTCTCTGCCTACTAATTATTATGGCACAGATGTTACAATACTCAATTTATTTGCTTATGTAGAAATTATGGACGCTAATTTTAATTTCGGCAAACTTAAGACTAAAATTATGGATTAGAGGACTAAAATTACATCAACTTAAAACATAAATAATGTAAATTGGTTATCGAAACTACAAGTATCATTTGCGGGTTGAATACATGATCATTGTTATTTACTTATTTAACTATGATGAACTAATACATCCACGACCAATAAAGTTGTTAACTAATAACTACAACAATTATAAAAATCGAATTCAATTTGAGTCCTAGTAAAAGGCCCCAGCAAACGTGCTGTATTCATTATCTCATTTAGAAGAAAAAAACTCAGAAAAACAAGTGTATGTACTGACTATTGAGAGTTAAACTCGTAATCTCAGCTCTAATCCATCGTTTGCCTCATGCTAAAAACTACAATTAATAGCAACATCACAACTTAAATTTTGATTACTGTATGACTAAAATTTAAATGGACCTGTACCTTGAGCCTATTACAAAAAGGTAAGGTAATTGTTGCCAATTATCAGAACTTTGAAGGACCCCAGTGAAATTTCAACCACCTTTAAAATTCAGATCCAAACTAACCTAACCAAATAGAAAGTCACTTGAAAACTGTGATGAATGAAAATGAAGAATTTCTTTTCTAAAATAATAACAAACTCTCCGTTCAGCTGAACAAAACTTTGATTCCTGCTCAAAGTCCCAAACCAAAACCCTAACTCTTCACCATAAAGCAACAAAGCAACAGACAAAATCATAAGCAAAAATATCTTATTATATTTGTACATAAATATATACTTTACCAATTGAAAAATGGCGATAATAGGTGATGCCTTGAGGCAAGCATTCATGCCGAAACACGAGTACGAGAGCCTCCGCGAAGACGAGAGGGTGTGGCAGAAGCTGCAGATGCCGTTCATTTCCATCTCCGTAGCCCTAATTTCTCTCGCCGTCTTGATTTCCACTGTAATCAGCTTGAAAATAGTGTTTCCTGATGATAATTTACGGCGGCCGTTCTGCCGTGACCTTCGGATTCAGCCTCTGTCCATTAACTTCTCCTCGCCAGTCACCGCCAATAATGGAGGAGAGTCGGATCTTTTGTCTGGTGCATTTGTTTTGACGGATCAGGAGACGGTGGATTATTACTGGATGGTGGTGTTTGTTCCATCGGCGATGGCTTTTGCGGTGTCTGTGGTTTACTTGGTTGCAGGTGAGGAAAATGTAAACTGATCTCGTGAATGTGCTTGATTATTTATGTATTTGTATTTGCTAGATAGATTTTGATTTTTGATAGGAATTAAACTTACTATCTACTGCGGATCATACGCAAATATTTAATGTTTTATGATGTTAATAACGACAAGTCGTTTGGACTTTGGACTGATATTTTTATTCTATTTGATCATCATTTCTTTTAAGATTTGAGAATGTATGTTATGAGCTTAGTAATGTTGCCACATACTGGTGCCAACTGTGTAAGGTTTTCTTTATGGAATGTTTAGATACATTTGTGATCTTAAATTTCACAAACATTCTGACAGGTAAAGAAAAGTGAAATTTTACATTTATTTTCATTAAACCTGGCCTCTTAAAGATTACCAAGCTAAAGTTGCACAAGCGAATGACACAATATAATAGTAAATGAGAATATCTAACTTCTATAAGTAAGGAAAATGTGTACATTTACTTCTTGTCTTTCAAATTCTGATTAATATTCCTCTCCTCTGTAGTTCATGAGGAAAACATTTTATTGCATTCTTGACTTCTGGCTTTCCTTTTGTAACTATTGGATGTTTTGAGAAAGATGAGTTAGCTGCCTGTTATATAGGCGGTAACAGTTGTACCCAGGGCAAAGTGAGGTCCAGTTCTCAGATATGAATACTCACAAATCTAATCTCCCAGTGACCAAGTCTATTGAATGATTTTATTCTTCCAAATGGTGTATTTTGTTTATTTTTCTTTCTAATTTGTGATGTTTTTCCAAGATTAATCATGACAATCAACTTTTTCTGCCACCAAACTGGTTCTGTTGTTCCATGGGCTTATGCAAAACTTGTTTGTTTTATTGTGGTGGATAATGAATTTATTAATCATGGTGTGTCTTCATTCCAAAGGTTATATATGTATGAATTGTCATGCAGGTGTTACTGTTGCCTATGCTGCTCCAGTAAGACATGGATGCTTGAAAGTGGTTGAGAACAGTTACTGTGCTTCTAGAAGAGGTATGACGTTTTCTTGATCTTGTTTTTGCTTATGATTATGAGTTTCTCCAGAATTAGTGTTGAATTTCGTGCCCACTTAAAGATATATGTTTGTTGCTCCAAAGTTACACAGGCATAATTTGAGGTTAAAAGTTGCACTACCCTAAAATTTAATTAAATTACCTTTGAAATGGATCAAATTGTGTTTAGGAAACTTCCCCTTTTCATGTTGATGTATGTGTTTAGTACCCTGACGAGGTGCCATATAACCTGAATTAAAGTTGTTGTGGAATGCAAATGCTGCATGATTAAGTTGTTGATTGTCGAGAGGCTGATTGTGAATAGAAATTCAAAATGCTATATTATTTTGTTATACACTTAATGCTTATTCCAATGATTTTTTCATTGTTTCATCATGAGATTATATGAAAATATTTATTCTCAGTTTGTTGTATTTATAGGTGGTGTACGCTGTCTATCCATCCTAAATGTTGTGTTTGCCATCACTTTTGGGCTTCTTGCACTATTTCTTGGTTCAACACTCCTTACACTTGGTAGTAGCTGCTCCTTACCCTTATTTTGGTGCTATGAAATCGCGTCATGGGGTTTGGTCATTCTACACGGAGGTGCTGCCTACTTCCTTAAAAGAAAAGCAGCAGTAATTCTCGATGAGAATGACTTTACCGGTAGAAATATTGGGATAGAAATGCTGGAAGCAAGCCCTACTGAAGTAACACCAGTTATGGAGAGACGAGTCAATGAGGGCTTTAAGGCATGGATGGGTCCATCTATCCTATCATCCGATGAAGAAGACGAGGCTGATGACTATTCTGAAGTGCCAAATATAACCCGGACAAATTCCACACGTCAAAGAGTATGAAAAACATTGTGTAATTTTTCAACTTACACAGAAGCTTGCATTTAGTTAGGAACTAATCAAAACATGTACAAATAGTTTGAAATTACTTTGAGGATTAGTATACGGACAAGATTTTTGCCTCTTGAAGAGCTTTTGTAGTTTGATGACTTGTGCATATTGTGAAGAATTCAAGTCCCTCGGCAAATAATATGAGAGCATATCTCTATTCCAGATCTCATCCTGCTTTCCGTAGGTACATGAATATGTAGCTAAATAAATGAACTATTGGCTCATATTGTTTGCTTATACTTCTTTTTCCTACCTTCTTAAATAGGTATTTTTAATATATTATTTTCTTTTAATCAAAATTTCATCTCCTTAGCATGCTAAGTCACTTATATAATACTATATCATAATTTTTAAACACTTTTTGCAAATTTTTGAATAATTATTTGGAAAAATTGTAAGAAACATGTTACAGTTGACCCAAAAATAGAAACATTCATGTGGCTTCGGTGAAAATTTATGAAAACTTCAATACTAACATATCAGTAAAATAATAGTGTTTTCTCAAATAATTTAATTTAACTGCATGATCTAAAATTCATTGTGTAATTTAAACATTTACTGCATAATAAACATCGTATACAACTGTAAAATTTGAAGAGTTCCACTTTCCAAGATAAAATCAGAAAAAGATCCAGATCCGAATAGCTATTATTTCTTGTAAGAAAAATGAAAAATCTATTTGGGCTAGCACAATATTCGTAGCCCAACTTATTTACAACACAAGCCCAAAACCCCACGCCCTCCTCTTCCTCATCACTCTTGTTAGGGCAAACTAAACAAAATCTCACTGCTCTCCAAAAACCCCATCCTCTTCACAAATTCTCCATCTCAAATCAATAATCTTCCACCTCCATGGCCGGTGCTACGTCGTACGAACCCGAGCAACCTGGCTCCGTCGATGCAGCTTACGACCCGAATTACGTGCCGGATTCGGTGAAGTCGTTCGTGGTTCACATGTACCGTCACATACGTGAGAAGAATGTATACGAAATCCACCAAATGTACGAGACTTCGTTTCAGAGCATTAGTGACAGGCTTTTCAAGGACGCTCCATGGCCTTCAGTCGATGCGGTGGCACCTTACGTTGATAATGATCACGTTTTCTGCTTGCTGTATCGTGAGATGTGGTTTCGTCATTTGTATGCTAGGCTTTCACCTACATTGAAGCAGCGGATTGATTCCTGGGATAATTATTGTAGTCTCTTTCAGGTTAGGTTGATTATCTCTGCCCATTTTAGTTTTTGATTGCTTTTAGTATTATGTAGAATGATTGTTTTAGTTGACCATTGGATTTTGTCTTGCATTTGTTATGCATACAGGTTGTACTGCATGGTGTTGTGAATATGCAGCTGCCGAATCAGTGGTTGTGGGATATGGTTGATGAATTTGTGTACCAGTTTCAGTCGTTCTGTCAGTATCGGGCCAAGATGAAGAGCAAGACGGAGCAGGAGGTTGCACTTCTGAGGCAGTTTGATCAAGTATGTCGATTTTAATATGGTTGATGTTACTTTACAAATGTCTGTTTACTTCTGGTTATGTGTGGTTCCTGGATTTTAGTCAGTAAAATGCTAAGGAAAATGTTTCTTCTTGCATCAAATGATAGAATATTCAATATTGAGCTCTATATCTTGTGCATTTTCAGTATCATTTTACTTGCTGAAATGCAAGAACCAAACATACTGTGTAATATTCTTTCATTGATTACTTTATGTTGTTTTTGTCTCATCATTGATCTTTTGTATTTCGGTAGTTGAGACTGATCTATTATGTAATGGAGATTCTTGGAGTGGTAATATTACATGTGTGGTTAGTGTAGAAATCATCAAAAAGTTATGGTTCTCTTTATTAATGTTGAGTAAGGTTTTCCTAAAATGTCCATCCTCATATCATTCTTGTATTTCTATTCTTATTGACTAGCTACATAATTGAACTTATCCACGGAGCTTATATCAACATTAACCACGATAGTAACTACTTTTTATTTACTTATGCAATTATATTTCTATAAAGCATTCAGTATTTTTTTATTTGATGTCTAATGGGGAAAAGTTCTTGAAAAAATGGCCATATGTATTTTGGGAAGAAGATCTTTGCCTTGAGCTGTTAAGTACCTTGATATGAAATAGCTACGAGAAAATCTTCTTTAATGTTTCGCCCCACTACTTGACTATTATGTGTATGTTTGTTCATAGGCATGGAATGTATATGGTGTCCTCAATTTCTTACAAGCACTCGTGGAGAAGTCTACTATCATTCAAATCCTGGAGCAGGAAAAGGAAGGGCTTGAACAGTTCACTTCTACTGATGGATATGATTACAGTGGCGGGAGTAATGTCTTGAAGGTGTTGGGATACTTTAGCATGATAGGCCTTCTTAGAGTTCACTGTTTGTTGGGTGATTATCACACTGGCCTGAAGTGCTTACTTCCAATTGATATAAGTCAACAAGGCGTGTATACCAGTGTTATTGGAAGCCACATTACCATTATATATCATTATGGATTTGCAAACCTAATGCTGAGAAGGTTTGCTCATTTAATATTTTTTCTCTGAATTCTTAAATATAGATTCGTGTATGATGTGTTTAGTTCTGGGAACTTTATGAATTGTTCTTATTTTCTTATATCAAGACAGAGGGTTCTAATAAGCCAGTTTTAGATTCTTATTGTCATTTTAGTCCATACCTCACTGATAGAAGTTTGAAATCTGTCTCATTGATTTCCTTATTTGCTTGCAACTGTCCTTTGTTAAAACATACATTTTCCATTCAACTAGAAGTTCTGATATGCAATTTATGGCTCATACTTCTTTCATGTTTCTTGCTGCTTATTTGGTTATTACTGATGTAGTTTGTAATCATAAAAATTTCAATTACCAGTATGAGCAAGCTTATAATAATAATGATTTGACATTATTCCTGAAATCAGATTGTATCTTTCTGATTGTAAAATTCTAGCTCACTGGGAAGTTCTTGAACTTTTGTAACTTTCAAGATGTTCTATGATACGACATATATTAATATGCATGAACTATGACGAGAAAAGAAACTATTATCGTTATTTGAAAGAGCTATGTCTCTGCATGAAGCCATTGTGATTCATTCTCATTCATACTGTTACAGGTATGTGGAGGCTATCCGAGAATTTAACAAAATACTTCTCTACATTTTTAAGACTAAGCAATATCACCAAAAATCTCCACAGTTTGAGCAGATACTAAAGAAGAACGAGCAGATGTATGCTTTACTTGCTGTTTCTCTTTCTCTTTGTCCTCAAGTGAAGCTTGTGGATGAGGCTGTGAATACCCAATTGCGGGAAAAGTATGGTGAGAAAATGTCAAGGATGCAGAGATACGATGATGAGGCATTTGCTTTATATGATGAGCTCTTCTCTTATGCATGCCCAAAGTTCATTACCCCCTCTGCTCCAAGCTACGAGGAGCCTCTTGTAAATTACAACCAGGTTTGAATTTATGATTTATACAAAATCTACTCAAGTGTTTCCTTATTTTATCTGACTCCAGCATTTCTTTTGTTTTTGCCGCACAATCACTTTTGATGTTTGCTTTTGTTTTTAAAATCAAATACTCTTGCATTATATTCATGTATTTATCCTAGTCTTTATATATATATATATATATATAATATTAATTTAATGGTGACCGTGGAGAAAGTTTTAGAAATCAAACTACATACTTACTCTGCCAATTATATCTTGCTTTTTGATGATTGTGAGGGGTGCATTTAAGATGAGGATTGTGAATAGAATAATTATTAACGGGAACTCATTTATGGAGAGAGATGTGGAAAGTCTGTATATTACTGCTTCTCATATAATGATTTCTTATGGACTCTAATTTTTTTGTTAACATCTTATCATGTGGAACCATATTATATTTTCCATTCGTAAAAATGATTCTGTTAGTGACACAAGTTTATTCTTGTCAGAAATAATCTTGCTTGGGGCTCTCTACCTTTTGGATAAAAGTGAGAACTGGACGATCTTTAAAGTATTACATAATTTTGGCATTATATGTTCTAGAGACAGACTTAATGAACTCGACTACTTCACATTATTACTTACTGTAGAGTTAAGTCGGTTTCATTGCAGCATAAGTTTGTCATAAAACATGCTTGTACTACAACACTCAATTTTTTTAAGAGAATGTATTCTGATACTTTTGCTATGGATTGCAATCTAGTGCATTCTTTGTGGTCACCAAGGCTTGAACTAGTACCTTTTTTATCTCAAGTATCCTAGCCTCTGAAGCTAATTGAATGGCCGATCTTTCTAAATGGTGGGCTGTTTTGGATATAAGTTCTTACCTCTGGGTATGCAATTGTATTTGCAAAGTTAAAAGATTTTTTGTCTGATTGCATGAAGATTTATTAAAGAAAAAGCAAACAATTAAGAGTTTCTTATTTAAGTTGTATTTGTATATTATACTATATTGATATATGGTTAAAAATTTCAGGATGCTTATAGGCTACAATTGAAGTTGTTCCTCTATGAAGTGAAGCAGCAACAACTATTATCAGGGGTCCGGACCTTCTTAAAAGTGTACTCTACAATCTCTCTGGGGAAGCTCGCAACTTACATGGAAGTGGAGGAACCTACTTTGAGGTGAGATACTGCACAATCCAACAGAGGTCCTCTTACTTACATGTATTATGGATTTATGGTACATGCTTTCTAAGTTGTTTTAAGTTGTCTTTTTTAACAGGACCATTTTGATGTCGTACAAACACAAGACACATGCTGTAGATTCTGATGGAAAAATATCCTCCAATGCTGATTTGGATTTCTACATTGATGATGTGAGTTATTGTTATGATTGTCCGTTGTCTGCCCAATTCTTTTATAATTATGTCTCATTCACTTTCTTATGTGTATAAGAAATCATCAATTATTTTATTGGGTTTTTGTTGCCTCTGTACATTTTAAAATATTTTAACTAACTTCTTCATTCACGGAAGCCATATTTTCCTTTGTTCCTTTGTAATGAATAATAAGCCGTTCTTGTAGTCGCTTCTACTAATTCCCATGTATTGTCTGAGCATCCCTCTCTAAGAAAAATTCTGACCCAATCTTACTTTGCCAGACCCCTCCAACCACATGGTAAGTGTATTTGCACATGCAATATGATTGTTTATTCTCTTAGGAGTGTTATTGAACCACAAGGCAGTGTATTCCACTTGCCATGTAAATGTTTTGGGTTTGGTGGAGGGAAAATAGGATTAACCCCCCCCTCCCCCCCCCCCCCAAGTGCAATTGTTAGGTCCAAGGACCTTTTTTAAAGGGGTGTTTGCAAATGCTTTTGGAAGCTCAAAAGCAGTTGCTTAAAGCAAAAGTAAAAAATAAGTACTTTTATTCAAAAGCAGGAGGTGTTTGCAAATATTTAAAAAAAGCAGGTTTAATTATTACAAAAATGTCACCTAGAAGAAGCTATGGAAGAAGCACCTCATTAGTTGCTTCTTGCCAACCTGCTTTTCAGTTGAAGAAGTAATAGCAGAAACACCTACTTGCAAACACTATCAAAGTGCTTTAAGCACAAAAAAAACAAAAAAGTATTTTTTAAAAGCATTTGCAAACACCCCCTTAGTCTGGAGTAGGTTAAAGCTTTGACTTGTTCTTTGGTTTCAGGACATGGTCCATGTTGTGGAATCCAAACCAACAAAAAGATACGGAGATTATTTTATGCGCCAAATTGTCAAGGTAAAGTAGTATAGCAGATATTAATTGATTTTATTTTATTTGTACAACGCATCTACAATATTGAACATTTTTCGTATTTCTTTCCATATGCAGCTCGAAGGGTTAATGACTGATATAGACAGAATTAAACTGGACATCTAGGATATCTATTGCGCTCTTGTAGCTTTGTGATATGGTAATTAACAGAGATTCTTGATGCCTCTGTCGCGATAACTGCAATGAAACTAAACGAAGAAGGTGAAAGTAGTTAGGGGCATTTTTTATGAGTACTATTATTGGGTCTTATTTAGATTTTGGGTGTGGTTCATTGTGCACTAGATTGAGAGCATGTTTTTAAATATTGTCCTCTTTAAATAGCAATTGCTTCTGAAAGTGGATTGTTTCTTCAAAACTTCAAATGGCTAATTTATTAATTAGTAGTTTATACATGAATGATTTTTTTTTTGGATGTATTATACATGTATGATAGAATTGTCTAGACAATAATTTTATTGTTAATACTGAGCCATAATTTTGCATATCCTTGAAAAGAATAAGCTAGGCAAATAAGGTAGATATGTTAATGGGTTGCATTAGGATTGGATCTGTTTCAGTTACAAAATCTAAAATTTCGGTCAGATCCTACATTAGTCTATCTATCAATTAAATTTTGGTTTGATATTAGATTATTTTCCAGGATTTGAACATGTTGAAATTTTTTTCCTAAAAATTCCTCAGTTACCATATTTATTCTCAAAATTCTAATTTCTAATCTTAATTCTATTTTTAACTATTTTTCATTAATGTCTCAAACTATTTGTGTTTTCAATTATCTTTTTCCTCTTTCTTTATCTCCTTTCCATTTCTCATGTCGTATTAGGTCCGTAAAAAAAGGTTGGAACTGTATTTAGTCAAATACATAAATGAACTGGCTCTCATAGCTCTTCCAATTAAAAAAAATGATTTTCTTAAGCTCAAAGAGTACTCAATCATGAAATTAAAATGCAACCGTCTAATGCTTTAAGTTTGTATCTCAAGCTAATTGTGGGGTTGTTATATTCATCTTTTGTATTGTAACCTGGAAAACACCAATGATGCACTTAATTACACCACTGAATTATTACTGATAATAATTATGGACGAAACTCTCTCCATGAAAATACTAGATTAAAAGCAAAATTTATTATCCAATCCTTTTGACAGAAAAAGGAAAAAAATATAATAGGAAAGTAGATCAACCGGATTCCCGACTTAGAGTGAAACCAAAAATCAAAGAAAAGAAATCTTGCTGTTCTTTGGGGGTGGAGCAGAGAGATGACTTGGGTGGATGGTTGGGCTGCTCATGTATGTGCTGTGGATTATGTTAGGAAGGTATATTAATTATAGAAATTCAATAATTTGTGACTAAATTTGGGAAAATTAGCAAACAAAAATACTAAACGAATTAGATGAAAGCACTTCGAGAAATATTTTAATTTTTTTTAATTTGAAAGACAGCAACAACAGTTGTCCTGACTATATCGCCAGCGAAAAAATAAGACTATTGATAATGTATTAAGAAAATTATTTAATTAACATACATTTTTGCCTAAACTTTTCTTGAAGAGAAGAAGATAATAACATCCTCAAAATTCCCTTGATACACGTGCCAAATTAGTATTCTATCCAAAAATGTGAAAGCAAAATTAAATTAGGGCAGCTATGATAGGAATAATAATAACAATAATATCCTAAGCCCATCCATACCATAACAGCATAGCCCCTCGTTCCTCGTGCCAATTAATCACCACTTACTAAAAGCCAATACGTCGTCGCATCACCGCGTCTAGAAATCTTATCGAAATCACAATAAAAGAGACAGTTCAGCTGGCCCCACTTATTGCCACGTCCCACAACTCCCCGGACTCCAAAGTCTTATTATGAACCCCCACCGCACCATGTCAATTCTCAAACAAAAGCTAGAAAGCAAAATTTTCTTGCTGCGTAAGTTAGCCCGAGGCAGTGACAAATATAAAAGCTAGCAGCTAAAATGCACGGAGGAAAAGCTTTACTCTCACCATCACCATCAGCCGATCGGAGATTAAGTGCTTTGGTGCGACATCTAGAAGGTTCTTCGTCAATAGTTATGGGCTCAAAGGATTCATCGATCGCCGCTTCACCGACTTCGGCACGGAATTCCGTGTTTGAGCACATACTTCAGGCCTCCGAAGATCCGATTCTCGGAGTAACTGTTGCTTACAATAAAGATCCAAGCCCTGTGAAATTGAATTTAGGAGTTGGTGCATATCGGACAGAGGTGACCCTTTCATTCTTATCTAGTGATCAACTCAGTGCTGATATGTACACTTTATTGATTATTTTGATTGTGTGTGGGATAATAGGAAGGAAAACCTCTTGTTTTAAATGTTGTCAGAAGAGCGGAGGAGATGCTGGTGAATGATAAGTATGTATAGTTTTCCTTGTTTTTGCTGTTTTTATAAGTTTAATTTATTTATTCTTTATTTTGTGTTGGTATCTAAGTTTCAATCACGTGCAGGTCTCGAGTTAAGGAGTATCTCCCGATTGTTGGACTGGCAGATTTCAATAAGTTGAGCGCTAAGCTAATACTTGGTGCTGACAGGTAATAGTATTATTAATGTGCATGTTAAAATGTCTATTATCAAGTGTCATCTCCCAAGTGCAGATATCAAGTTATTAGAAGTGTATAATTAAGTTGTTGCATGATCAACTACTAGAACCTCATTCACCGATTCTGTGGCTGTCCCGTATGCCTCTTCCAGTTTTCTGGTCTACCCTCCTTTGTACTGAACCATGTCTTCTGAAAGAATCAGATGTTACAAGCTTGTTTATTCATAAGTGAAAAAAACTATATGCATACACCCTATCTTTTATGGTTTTGACACCTGATTTGGATCTTCATGATTTATGATGAGTGAAAAATGCGACAAGATTTTGGAATAAGCTTCTTATGTTAGTAACCAAGTAAAGTTAGATGGCTAACCCCAAACTGATTTCTGATAATGATCTCCTCTAATTATCGCCTTTATGCTCTTATGTTCCAACCTCACATTTATAAACTTGAGGTTGACCGCACTAGTGCAACACTTTTTCACATCTTTTTGGGGTGTGATGGAGCAGCATTAGCACCATTCATTACTTTTCTGTTTACATTTATCAGTTTCATTATGTTTTACTCGTGCAATGATTGTTTTAAATGATTCACTTTTTACTTGCTTGGATATAGTCCTGCAATCCAAGAGAACAGGGTCACAACTGTTCAATGCTTGTCTGGTACAGGCTCGTTGAGAATTGGAGCTGAATTTTTATCTCGACACTATAATCAAGTGAGTTTAGATCTTCTCGTCTATCATCTAATTTGTCATCTTTTCTATCCACTTCTCATTATTGGTATGTAAGCATTCAAACTTACATGTTGTCCTTGGTTTTGCAGCATATTATATATATTCCGCAGCCAACATGGGGAAACCACCCAAAAGTTTTTGCTTTGTCAGGGATAACTGTTAAGTTTTACCGTTACTATGATCCAGCTACTCGTGGACTGGATTTCCAAGGTTCATAAACTTTCACCCTGATAATAAATATAAATTACCCAGACGGTGTATGAAGCCGTATTGTAATCATCTTTCTGTATATTATATTTGTGCTTTCGTAATCTTCATTCATTTATCATTTGACAGATATATTAACTGAAACACTACTAGAGAATACATGCATGTATTATTAAAATTTTCAACATGGATCTCTTGTGATACTTATTATCATTGTGGTACATAATTTTGGAAAAATGACAGGCTTGTTGGAAGACCTTGGATCTGCTCCTTCAGGAGCAATAGTGCTTCTTCATGCGTGTGCACATAACCCGACTGGTGTTGATCCTACTCCTCAGCAGTGGGAGCAGATTAGACAGTTGATGAGATCAAAAGCATTGTTACCTTTCTTTGATAGTGCTTACCAGGTGATTGCACTAGAACTGAATTGTAGTTTGAAAATATTTCTGATCCTTGCATCAGTGGATTTTGAATCTTAGTGATCCATCCTATATCACTTGTGTATTTTAACTGATTTTCAAACCGTGATGATGTAGGGTTTTGCCAGTGGAAACCTGGATTCAGATGCACATTCTGTGCGGATATTCGTCGCAGACGGGGGTGAATGTCTTGTGGCTCAAAGTTATGCTAAAAACATGGGGCTTTATGGGGAGCGTGTTGGTGCCCTAAGCATTGTAAGTGGCTATGGAATGATCTATTAATCTTTGATCTTCTACGTCCTCTTGCCGATCAAGAAAGAGGGAAAATAGCTCTCTATAATTCTGTCCTTTAATTTGGTAACTGTCAATCTGATATTGAATATGTGCTGTTCAGAAATTAACCACTAACTCTTTTACCAAGCCCAGTTTTAAATTTTCTGAAAGTCGAGTTAACATCTTGCTCTTCTCGAACTGATTTATCCCATCTATCGTCTGTTTCTTTGGCAAGCTTCATTCGATTTCATAGTTTTCCTAATGAGTGATGCTGAAAAATATGCCTTAAAATGCTGGTACTATATAATATTGGAACAGATTTCAGGTTAATTGTTTTTTCCTTTTAGTACTCTGCATCTACACATGGTGGTCAAGTGTTGATCATAAAAATACTGATCATCTAAAGAAAAGTCACTCCTTTTCTTCTAGGTTGATAGTACCAAAAGAATCTCTTATAAATGAGAGGAATCCAATCCCATGTGGCTGAAAATTATTAAATTTACAGGTTTGCAGGACTCCTGATGTGGCTGGCAGGGTAGAGAGCCAGTTGAAACTAGTGATCAGGCCCATGTATTCAAACCCACCCATTCATGGTGCATCAATTGTGGCAAGGATACTGAAGGATAGGTATTAGTATCTGTATATTGCAGTTTTGACATATGCAATAATCGGCCAACTACTGTCTTTTAGCTTTTAAAAAGAAGAATCAATATCATCATAAAATGTAAATATAAAATATGAAAAATGAGAGAGAGGAATAAGAAATATAGATGTCTAGCTCAACATGATCTGACTTTTACCATCTTGATGCATGCAGCAATATGTACCAAGAATGGACCGTTGAGCTGAAGGCAATGGCTGATCGTATTATCAGCATGCGCCAGAAACTTTTTGATGCTTTACGTGATAGAGGTAAGTTAGTATTGGTTTCTTTTTTATTTCTCTTTGTTGTTTCTTGGTTCTTCTTCGGTCGACCATTCTCTTCGGGGCTTTTTCATTACGTGAGAAATTACAGTGATGATGCATTTAGACCTTGGTATATCTAAGTGCCCAGAGTTCAGACATTTCCTTTGCTTCAAGAAGATGTTTTGAATTTTCCTAAGAGATGCAAAATTTGCAAGCATTTGTTTCATTTTCAAAAACTGTATTTCCTTCTCTTTTCTCTAGTGTCAAACTCCTTGTTTCATACTGGCATTTTTTAGGCGTCAAATTTCAATTATCCTTTCTTGCTATTGGTCTTTTTATTTGACTGTAGCAAGTCCATGCAAATATCAATTTGTCTTACTTTGTAATCTTGTTGATTCCCCTACATTATGTCAAACTAAGACCAGGAAATTGCACAAGAAAACAATTTATTGATAATGTTTTCCTCCTTGTGTACGATCCATCTGAAACTATACAAAAAGATATTTATTGTCATTGATTTCTTGGGATGCTATTGCAATTCATCTGAATTTAAACAAAGAGGTCTTATTGTCTTAAATTCTTTTTTTTAATATCCAATTGCATTTATTGTCTCCGCATCAAAAATATTTTTAGTTTAAGACCATGTGAGTTAATTTTACTTCAGTCTTGCACTTAGAACATGCTGAGTGGTATTTGTGGTAATTCTTTCTGATCTGTACTTGAAAAACTGTGGCCTCTTGCAACCGTTAAATGTTGTAACAGATATTTTCTTTGCTCAGCACTACTTCTGTACCTTCTGGCCAATTCAACCCACTATTTGTTGTCTTTCCTGAATGGAAAAATTGCATGGCTATTCTATAGTAAAACCCTGAACCCCCTAGCATTTAGACTTCAAACTGAAGAATGTTTCTCTATGCTTTATTATTATCACTGAGAATTGCACTATGCTCAAGTTGAAACTGCTTGTGTGTTAATCTATATATTGTATGGGCTACTTGTTGTTGGCAGGTACACCTGGTGACTGGAGTCACATTATCAAGCAGATTGGGATGTTTACATTCACTGGTCTTAATCGAAATCAAGTGTCCTTTATGACAGAGGAATACCACATTTACATGACATCTGATGGGTAACAATTTTTTATTGGGAACTCCTATCTTCTATATACTGCGTTTTTGCTTAACCTCCAATCCCACGTCAACTGTGTATGTGTGTGTGTGTGAGAGAGAGAGAGAGAGACATGGGGTATTTACTAATTCTTTTTCTCTGGAGGTATTAGAAGTCCTGCTACCTTTGTTGAAATGAAAAACTGTTTCTGGATGAGTCAACTAATCAGCGAGTTTAAATTTCAATCCATATAGCATTATCTACACATTTAACTTAATGGTTGGAACTGAAACACATTCTCCGAATTCCCTTTGGAAATCAATAAAACTAGATAGACGAGAAATTGGTATTATCGATTTACAGATATCAACTTTATTCAGCAAAATTTTTTCGCATTTTATTGTACTTGGATTCGTATTGGCAGTTAATGTTATTATGATTAATTCAGTATGTGCAGTTGGTAACTGTTTGTTTCTCATCTTTCAATTTTGCAGGCGAATTAGCATGGCTGGTCTGAGTTCAAAGACGGTGCCACACCTTGCAGACGCAATACATGCTGCTGTGACACGACTAGACTGAGTCTGTTGCATACCGTGATATGATCTCAGCTCCTTTTTCGAGAAGTTCCTAATCGATATTACGGTAGAAAGTAAAAATAAATGTCCTGCCGTATGGATTATATGTACTTTATATGATATATTTTGGAACCATAAACTTTAATTGCATAAGCTTTTCTATTATCTGCTAATAGGACTTGAGAGCAAAAGTATACTATGTTCCGTATGTTTTAGCACTTTCTACCTAGTAGGTGGATAATGCACCACCACTTTTTATCTTATTGTCAGCTTTCCATATTCCAAGGGCATGTTCGCTTTCCTATATCAGATAAGCCCTCACAATCTATTTGGGCTCCTTATATTTATTCTCCAATAAATTATTTTGTGTTCTGTTTGTTTTTAGCCCATATTATCTGATCATTCCAGACACCCAGTAATTAATATGTTGTTCGGATCAATACAATTAAGCTCTAATAAGCTGGAAATGACATTTTTGCCCCAAAATTATATCAAATAAAAGTATAAAACTTATGTATTTTGCCCCTCATTCTCTTTGTTCTCTCACCTGCGCTAACGCTTGCACAAAGCCTGTGTCGTCCGTTTGCCTCTTCCGGGTCTCCTTCCGTCGGCTATTCATCTCCTCTCTTTTCTTATTTTCTTTCTTTTTCCTTCCTGCTTTGTTTGTTTCAAATGGCACTACACATTCTATTGAAATTCTCCTAGTCTCTGTTATGTAAGCTGCATTTAACTGCTTATTGTTTTTAAAAATTAATTTTCGTATTATTGGTGTCAAATGATAAAAAAAAAATCTATGCTAGTTGATAGTATAATTATTTTTATTTTTTTATATCTTAATATTTTCATAAAATTTTACACTAAATTTAGGACTTTCTAGAGTTTTATGAAAGTGTAAGTCTTTTTCTTCTTATTTTGGTATTTAGGATCCGCTTAAAAATTAGGGCTGATATATGTAACTTGTTTCAATGAGTTTGAGGCAAGCTACACATTTTAAAAAATATTTTACATGAAATTCACAAAAAATGCTCAAAATTACACTTTTAGATGTTTTGGTGCCAAATTGAACCGAATTCATCGGTTTGACATATGGTAAAAATTATGAAATTACCGAACCAGTTCTAGCTAGATATTGAAAGTTGATGCGGCTCGGTTCGATTTTAGTGAAGAGACCATTTTGTAACATAGTTGTGAGAGCATAAAAATATACTTTTATGTTTTATCTATTTTTTTATTTTGACAAGTAAGAAGTTAACTCTATTAATGTACATTAGTTATATAATTATATTCACAATAAGCCAATGAGGCCATAACTCATTGGTAAGATTGAGGCATCAGAACCAAGAGATCTTGGGTTCAACTCTTACTAATGTGGATTTTTCTCTAGTTTAATACTAGTCATTTTGGTGATCGATATATTCGTTGTAATTTGTTAGTAATTCGATGATTGATATTCACTATAATTTATTTGTAATTCGATAGATTTCTGAATTAACGATAATGATGTAATGATATTAATGTAATGATCGTTTTTCTAAAAAACTTATATATTCACAATACTTATAGTACTCGATATTTGCTTTTTGCAAGAAGGGGTTTAGATTGAATATTATAAAAAAAGATATTACGATTGAATTTTACAAAAAAGTTAAGTTGATTTGTCAATTTATCTCTCTATAACAAATATGTTAAAGAAAAATCATATAGATACATAATAAATATTTTTACAATTTTGAAAGTAAGAAAATAAATTTTAATAATAATTTCTTTGGGGTCCCCGATTTTATATTTCGCCTAGAGTCCCTAATAGGTCAGGTCGGCTCTAAGTACTAAGGATAACATACTTTTTTACAATTGTTTTGCTAGATGTTTTTAAAACTAATATTACTAAAAATATTTTTATGTCTGACTATATATGTCACAAGAAAGTGAAATGATACCTAGAATATGAAATATTAATTGATATTTTTCATGTAAAAGAAGAGTAAATTGCACTTTTGGTTCTTCTTATGGGTCATTTTTTGCACATTTGTCCCTCTTAAATTTTTTGTAGCAGATTCGTCTCTCTTATCAATGTAGTGTAACATATTTGTCCCTCTTAAATCCAAAATATATTAATTTTTCATCCATTTTAGGATGTATTTTGGATTTAACATGAATGAATGTGTTATACTACATTGACAAGAGGGACGAATCTGCTACGAAAAATTTAAGAGGGACGAATATGTTACACTACATTGATAAGAGGAACAAATCTGCTACGAAAAATTTTAGCGGGACATATGTGTAAAAGTTGGTCCACAAGGAGGGCCAAAAGTGTCATTCACTCTCTAAAAGAATACAAAAAAAAAAATTTACATTAAATATATATAAAAAAGGTTCACATAGGGGGGCTAGATTTTTAATTTCTCCTAGGGCCCCTAAAACCTAGGGCCGACCCCTAAAAGGTTCACATCGAGGGGCTCCGAACGGACGGTGAAGATAAACTTTATATAATGACTAAGAATAATGCTCTATAGAAATTTATTAGATATTTGTATGGACCTATCTATAATTGTGTACATGGGGAAAATATATATATGGCTACCTACTAGAATTATCTACATGGAATTTTGAGAATCTAGAACCATGCACAAGCAAAAAAATCAGCCATAGAAACCTCTATGCATATCTTGAGCTAATTTATTGGATTAAACTTATTTGGTCAAGTATTGTTGGGAGAATTATTGGCTTTAATGCGACATATGATGGCTTAGTTGTGTCAGGCACATGGCTTTAAATATTGATTAATTTTATTTGAGTTTTAGTCTAAGCATAGATATCTAGTTTGGAATCATGAAGAGTATGACTGTGCAAATAGTTTGATAAATCGACCGAATCGTACCGAAATCGAAGCTTATTACCAAACCTTATTCCTTTTCAATTTCAATATTAACGGTTGATTTACAAAATGAACCCATAATACCGATTTTAGGATCTTGAAGCATACAAGGATAATTAATTGGACATGGAGGCGTTAGTATTTAGGATCACCTTAAAAATTAAGTTTGATATATAACTTGATACAATGAGCTTAAGTTTAGGTCAAGATACTAATTTTAAAAATTAATTTACAGGAAATTTATAAAAAAACTCAAAACTACACTTTTTGATTTTTTAAAATTACGTAATCAGTCTAGATACCAAAAATTGGTATGGCTTGGTTCGATTTTACTGACACACACCCCTGAGATTGTGGAACTCCTTTTGTAACATAGTTGCAAGAGCATAATGATACTTTTATATTATACATATTTATTATTTTGACAAGTAAAAAGTTAACTCTAACGTACATTTGTTTATAATTATATCCACAATATTTGTATTATCTTTTTTTTAAAGAAGGATTTTAAAATTAACTATTATAATTTAAAAGAATATTACAATTGAATTTTTAAAAATAATTAAGTTGAATTTTTATTTTATCTATATATAACAAATAGTTAGAGATAAACCATGTAAATACTTATAACAGACTTTTACAATTTTAAAAGTAATAAAATAAATATTAATAATGATACTTTTTTTTTTTTTTTTTTTTTTTTTTTGTATAGAACAGGGCCCCAAGTTAAATTTAGCCTAGGCTCCTAACATGTCGGGCCGACCCTGGTTTCTGGAGTTTTATCTCCCAAAAGCTCCTGAGCATCAGCAAATGCACAGGCAGTCTGTTCTCCTAATTCCTTCATTAATCCAATAGCATCATAACTTTGGTCCCCTGGGCTCAAAAAGTAGCCAATGTCCTACAAAAAACTTCTACTATGAGATAACAAGAAGAAGAAAAAAAAAAAAAAAACAGTATTAACGAACCAAGGAATTTCCTGAACCTCAATCGTTATATCTGTGTCGATTCTGGGGCCTGGCACAAAAGTATTAGCGAACCAAGGAGATGATGTCCATGCTGAAGGAGATTCTATGCTCCTTTTACATGGTGTTCCTAAAATTCTGGAAAGGAAAATAAATAAATTTAATACTAACAGCACCACTACAAAAAATTTGATTACTTGAGAAAAGAATTGAAAAATATGCAGCTATCTTACATGCTATTATTCTCAGAACCTACAGGTTTGCAAGAACTTTCGACTTTCTTCTCTGAAGGACTACTCAATGATTGCAGTGGTGTAGTGCCATCCTTTTTGGTGCAATGTCGAGGCGAAACAAGAACAGAAAAGCATGAAGTCTCGGCTGAAGATAAAACAGTTCCTTCTTTTGATAAAGCATCTAATCTTCTAGAGTACCGATTTCCAAGAGCTCTAGCACTCAAACTAATTGCTCGATCACTCCTAATTCCAAAACGGTCAGGAGAAAAAAATAGCTGGTCATTCATATCATGTTCAACAAGGATTCCGGAGTACTCTTTTGCCTGTATCAAAAAGAAAAAAACAGCACCCCAAGATCAATTAAGGTTTTTCAACTTTCTTGTGCAGTCTCTTATGGTAGGTATAACCGTGAATCATATGATCAAATGAAAACAAAAGTAAGAATTTTTTACTATTGCTACTAAGAGTTCTGTTTTTGAACTCGGAGAAATAATTTGTTCAATGCTTTTTTGCATTTCCTAGATTTGGTTAATTCAAGATTGCCCTTTACCCACCAGTGAAGAAGGAAAAGAAAAAGTGCTCACCGTTTCCATTGCTGCATTACATCCTCCCTTAGTTTTGACCTCTTCTAGAGTAGCATCTTCTATCTTGTTCGAACACTCACTTCCACTAAAATCTTTCTGTAATAATCTGCTTTCTGAAATCACAACGCTTTCATTGCCATCATCTTTTTTCTCTTCACAAGGAGGGGCGACGTTTTCTTTTTCTGTACAAAGAGCTTTAACGTTTCTTCTATTTTTCGGAGATAATAATAGCATTGGTCCTTTCCCGTCTACACATTCGTCAAACAAAAGCCTTGACAAATCATTAGTGAGGCTGGAAAACGACTCTGGCTTAAAAACATCAAACTTCTTTTCACCTCTCTTCTCTGACAAAGGAGACAACAAATCACGATTTCTTTTCTTCAGTATTGATGGAGTACATCTAAATGTTTTGGCCGCGCTTTTCAGAACAGCAACAGGGCTATTGTCTCTAGATGGTGAATCCCAAAGTTTACTTGGAGTCATGGATGACATCATCAGTTGGCGGATGCCTAGTGGACTGAACTCTTGATTAATGTCACTGCCTGGTTGTGTAAGATCACAACTGAAGAATGGTATATCCAAGCTTGGAAAACGAGGAGGCTCATAGAATAATGCTCCCGAGTCCTTCTGTTCATCTACTTCGACTCGATATTTGTCCTTGGAAGAACAACATTGAGAATCATTCGGTGGCACCAACACATAATCATTAGCCGGAACTAGTTTTGGTGATCCCTTTGCCTCCTTGGAGATATCCTCGCAGGGATAGCTATCAGATTTATTGGCAAAGAAGGCATCAAGCGCACTTGGTTGAATAGACTCCAGTTGGGCATTGTCAAGTGAAGAATAGTCATTCTGATTTGGATTTAAATTGAACGCGAGTGTACAATCATCTGCGGGAAGTTGTAAGGGGATGGAGAGAGGTTGAGTCATTGAAATTCCCTGCATAACAGACGGCATAAAACAAGATTGTGCATAATTTCCATCATCAGGCATCTGAAAATCTGAAGACTGATGAAGCAATGAATCTTTTGGCATGAGCACTCCAGATGATTCTTGCCCAATGTCAAGCAGTGACATATCGGGTAGCTCATTCGAGTTTAGTGGCCAATCTTTTTCTTCGAAGATCGCCCAATCTATAGAGAAATCATGTTCAAGAAATTTGTCACTCGGTTCACAAGGTACGTCTGGTACTGAAAATGTGACTTCTTGAGATGCAGGAACGTAATATTCAGAACATGGATATGAACTCGATTCTTCAGTCACTCTGAAATCCCCTCTGAGATGTGAAGATCTGTTGTTTGTAGATTGGGATAAAGTGGCAACAGCCGATCCTTGACTGCATTCAGAAGCTTCCTCCACTTCTTGCCCGTTTTTAAAATTGCTATCATCTTCACTACTTAGTTGTGCCTTTGACAAAGAGGATGCTGCTGAGTGATTAGGTTGACTAACAAGGGGTAGACCTTGGAACTGTGAAAGTAAGCCTGATGCCTTATACATATCCAATTTCTTCTTCACGGAAGAATTCCAATGATTTTTTATTGCATTGTCGGTTCTGATTCCATGCAATCCAATGGAAGTCAATGAGAAATGGACAAGAAATAACATGATGATTTATAATTTATATAAGCAGTTAAATAATTGCTTCTTGTAACTAATATGTATTCATGTACCTCCCAGGCAAGAATTTAGTTAACTCTGCCCACTTGTTTCCGTAAATTTGATGGGCGCGAATCAAAGCCAATTCCTCATCTTGTGTCCAAGGTTCTTTGTTTATATTAGGATTAAGATGATTGTGCCACCTGCAAAAATAGATATTGAAAGTTTGAATAGTCAATAGTCAAAAAATGCAAAAAATAAACACAACCCTAATTTACCAGCAATGCTCATAAATTCTGAAACATAAACAGTTGATTACTTTATATGTTGCCATGAAAGGCAGAAGTTAAGAACTATAGCGAACAAGAGAAACTTCAGATGCTTACCTTTCTCGACATTGTTTTCCAATACGTCCAGGAAGATGCTGTGAAATTGTAGACCACTTTTTCGGCCCATATTTATTCACCATTTCAATTATCATTTCATCCTCCTAATTAACAACAAAAGGTTAATAAGATGGGTCAAAATGAGAGAGAGAGAGAGAGAGAGAGAGAGAAGACAAAATACGCATATATCTTAATGAAGACCAACTCCAGAAGAAATAAATCAAGACAAAGTGTCTAACCTCTTTCGACCATGGCCCTTTAACAAGATCTGGATTAAGAACCTTCTGCCATCTGTGTAAGCACTGTACATCTGTTCTATCCTTGAAACACTCCGCTAGTATAACAAATCACAGGATTATGAAGTCACTAATAGGTTTTTTGAGCTTTTGATTGTCATTGTATATTAAAGAATGATCGACCTAAAGGTCAACAATACACTAAAATGAATACTGATGAAGTAGCTAGTAAAGGCAATGGCTCACAACACAACCATTTCTGCAGTTTCAACTCATGAATAAAGAGTGTGAGAAAAGAAACGAGAAGCAAGCCTGTCACTTCTAAGATACTCTGAACCAATAAAATTGTATCTTGGAAAAACAACAGAAAGAAAATTCAACACTCATAAATAAAAATAAAAGAGATACATTACCAAAATGTACAAACTTAATACAGTCTCAAAGTAAAGGGAAGAAAATATTTCTACGCGATTTGATCAGGAAATTCCAATTTTCAATACAAAATAAGCTTTACATGCATCATTACTCCTCTCTTACATCAAATGCAATTATAGTTTGTTTCTCGAATTGTTTATGATCCTTAAAATACACATACAACGAACCACAAAATCGTATCCATACTTGTCTGGAGCTGGTAAGTCTCTTAGAAAATAAAAATATCTGTTCACAGTATTGATTTTGCTATATTGCAAATTTTATATGATAGGTGTCATGATCTCACTAACTCACATGCATGCTCACCTCAAAGCCTCCTTAGAGTCATCAGAAATTGGCATCTCAATATCCATCTCATATACATCGGTGGCAATATTCATAAATCTAGTTGTGAATACTTTCATTTCTAAAACCCATAAACATGAAAACTTGTCTACATCTTTTCAAGATCAAGAAATCAAACAAAGATCTGAATTATTCTTCCTATAAATAATTTTCTAGTTTGAAATCCAAAAATATATATGTTGATCAAAGATGTCCCCTAAACCTCTCTTAAAGTATTCATTCTTGTAAAACCTTATAAAACAACACCATAATGATGAAAAAAGAAGAATAAGGTATGTGCTGTAAAGAATAGTAGAAGGAACCAGAGAATACTCAAACTTATTAATCACACAAGTAATAAATGGCAAAATGATTCAATTCTTATAAATACCTATCTTTTTCCAGTTTTTTCCTTTGAAACGTTGAACAGCCATGCGTAATATCTCATCCTGTAAGATTATAGAACAAAATGAGACCCATCTAAAATAAGATAATAAATAACGGTCCCTAACTCTAATTAGAAATAAACAAGCCAACCACAATTTTAATAACTATATGTACAAAAACTGCATTTTAAGAAGTGGAATGCAACAAGAGAATTATCTCGAATTTCTCCAAAAGGCTTTACTAAGTCTCACTAGCTGATACAAACAAATATTAGTACATTTGTAGAAAAAATTCCAATTCACCTCTTCTGCAGTCCATTGCCCCTTTGTGGAACGCCTTGTGGGGCCACTTGTTCTCCTACATAACGAGTAAGAAATGTTAAGAGTTGTAGTAACACAGCTATATGAATTATACTTTCAACATCTTAATTAATTCGACATAAACAAGGAAAAGAGGTTAGCCTGTTTCAATCCCAATACAGGGTCACCAAAATTAAAAGAATAAGAAAAAAATGTGAAGCCAACCTCCAATATAACATTTTAGAGAACTAAATAACTATCCCGAAATGTAAACTAGTTAATCAACACTACTAATTTAAATACACTTAACAAACCTAGAGACATGTATACATTCATTTAGGTAGAAAAAACCACACAAACCTTAGAGTTGACATCCTTGTGTCACAACCAAAGCAGAAAGAGACGAGAAAGAAAAGAAAAGGAAGAAAAAAATGAAACTACAAAGAATCAGCTTTCTATGGCTTAAAAAGAATTACCCTTGTAAAGATCGATCTCTTTGTAAGCCATCTCTGGCACCACCTGAATGCGTGTTGCTCGTCCTATCACTTTCCATATCTACTGGACACACAGGAAAATTTGCTTATGCCGATTCTCACACGTTGGCAACTTTCTCCAGGATGTCTTACCCAAATCATTCTATGCTACCATAAAATGAGGTAGACACTGTTCCAATCCAGGATGAAGTCAGAGCTTTATACAAGATAAACACAGATTGCAAGAAATAATAAAGCTTAGTAAGCATCTTCTTTCGCTGATGCCGTGTCAATAAAAGAGAATCTTAATTTGGTAGTTCTTAAATTTTAAGAAAAGGTCACGTGTATCATGATTTTGTGCATTAAGTAACGTTGAATATATTCAATGTTAATAATGAACTTTTCTTTGAGTGAGCTGTACTTATAACATACTTAAACGTTTTCATCGGGACTTGCAATTTGAAATTCAAATACAACCTATCGACAAGTGGTATTTAGGAAACTACATTTGCGCGGCTAAAGGAAATAACTCAAATTTCAATTACCATAGGAACTTAAATATATGTTCCCCTTGCAATTTGAAATTTCAAACTACCTAAAGGACAACTGAGATTTAGTAAACATAAAAGTACCACAACAACATTTATATCTTTGGCGGCTCTTGCAATTTCAAATTTTAAATCACCTCATGACAACTGAGATTTAGTAAATCTGCTATTACCACAAGAACTTATATATTGTCATCGCCTCTTGTAAAATGAAAGTTCAAACAATCTAGCTACAACTGAGGTTTGCCAAACCTACAGTTGCACTTGGTAATAGGAAAACCTTTCAATTATCACAACCAGTCTAAATCTTTAGTAAACCTATGAACACTTGGTGATTTAATAAACTCATATTCAAATACCACAACAACTTAACTGTTTCTGACTGCTCTTCCAGTTTAAATTTCAAACAACATAACGACAGCTGAGATTTAGTAAACCTACAAATTATCACTTGGTAATGAAGAAAAACTCAAATTTCAATAAAGAAAATCCTACATATGGCTGTCGACTCTTGCAATTTGGAATTTCAAACAACATAACAACTGAGATTTACTACATTTATGAAAAAAACTCCGATTCAATTACCGCAAGAGCTTCAATAATTTTGTCTGCTCTTCAATTTTTAAATTTCAAACAATGTAATGACAACTGAGTCTGAGATATACCAAACCTACAATTAAACAATCACAAATCTAATTCCAGAACAACTTCAACAATATTGTGGCCCTCCCAATTTGAATTTCAAACAACTTAATGACAATAAAGATTTATCAAACCTGCAATTACACCAAGAGACGAATTAAGCTTCCAAAGCTTTCAGTTGGCTTCTATGATGATGGTGATGGACCACAGTTTCCTAACATTTAGTACTTAAGTAATTCAAAAATCCAGAATAAAGTTCAAAATGAAGTTATTCAAATGAAAAGTCGCACTAAACCAACAAGTATCAAACTTTAATCCAACATGCTATATTTTTTCTTGATTGCGGATGGACAGTAATTTCCATATAACAAAGTGAAACTATCTCTTCAGAATGAAAATAGATTATAGCTAAAATCAGACTAAAATAACAATGAGTAATTACAAAATCACCAAAATATTCTCTGGGCAAAAAAAATGAGTAATTTCATGGTTTTGAATCAGTTTAATAACTAAAGTGGAATTTTATTTAAAAAAAAAAACACGATTCCATAAAGATGTATACTTTTGTAATTTCAACTTAAAAAGTTTCACCCAATTAGGGCTCAAGTCATGAAATACAAAACTCAGCAAAATCTCAAAAAAAAAAAAAAAGACTATCTAGTTTCTCGCTTCAGTTTAAAAACAATAATAAATCAGAAACTTACGGGACTCAACTTGACGAATTTCAGTCGAAGAAAATGAATATTCAATCCACCTATCGCTTCAAACGCGTGTCTGCAGATCCTAAAGAAAAATAAATTTATTTCTATGCATTTAATTATGAGTAGAGAGGAAAGGTATTGCTGATGAATGATGAAATTGAAGGAGGAAAAAAAATGGAGTGTTTTAAACGGTCATAAATTTCAAATTATTAAGAGAGTTACACTTTTGCAGTATACCCCTTTGTTTTTTACAAAATGGTCCTCTTTTTCTTGGATAGTTGGGTGTATACTGTATAAGTTGAAATGAACTAATGTCAATTTATCTCATGTGATATGCATAATGTTCAATTCACTCCATGTGATTTGAAAAGAAACACTTTATCTCTTGTGAAAAATTTAAAGAAGTAATTTACCTCATTCAGTCGGAGAGTGTAGCTCACTTATCGAAATTGAGATTGGACATGTAAGTGTTATTGTAACATATATAAATCGCCACATTTATCATAACACATGATGTAAATTGTCATATTTATCATAATACAGAGGAGGGGGATAAATTGCTAGATTATCATAACACAGGGGTAAAGTGTCACACATAAAAATATCATGAAGACGGTGTGAAACTTTTATAAGATTACAGGGGGTAAAGTGCTCATTTTCAAATCACATAGAAATAAATTGAACATTATGAATATCACATAGGGGTAAATTGCCATTACCTCAAGTTGAAATGATCAAACAAAATAAAAAAAATGAGTTAGTTGTAGTTTACCTATCCGAGCATCTCCAATGGAGAGCCCAAAAGGCAAAAATTTAACCCAAAATCAGTCATTTGCATCCTGGTGTTTTGCATTCCTTGAAAAAAAAAATTAATGCAACAATAAACATAACCCATTTTTTAGGTTGAATTCATTTAATTAGCTTAAAATTAGTGCCTATTTAAAAATACAATCAAAAGTAAATTTAGACTAAATAAAAAATAATTAAAATTCAAAATATTTGTGAATTTTACGATGATAATCAATTATAGACTATGAACTCATTGACCGTGTCGTCATTATTATTTTCATTATTTTTTCAAGTTGTGATTTATATATTATTTTATCGGCATTTTTATCTTGTCCACTCATGAATGATTCTTAAGATATTGGATATGCTTTTTATCCATTGTTACCAGTACGATTTTACAAAATTTATTTGAATTAAAGTAGTTGAAAAGAAATCTTGATAATTTTAAAATAAATAGACAAATAACAAATATTAATGTAGTATTCAATATTTATAGCAAAAACCAAAGATTTGGGTTCCCAAACCCTGCCCCCAAATTTGAGCTCAATTGGGGGAGGTGTGCATATTGCACCTCCACCTCCCCTCGAGTGTGGCCTCTTTTTTTGGATTTCTGGACCTAAATTTATTTGGATATCCATTTGGGCTTTCCACTGGAGATGCTCCTATACAATATTTTATATTTTAACCTATTTTCTTTTAAAAGATGATCTTTTAGTATCTTTGTTAGCTTTATTACCTCTAAAATCATCGACAACAACATGGCCGACCCTCTTAGGCGGTTGTACAGGGCCTCGAGGGTAGAAAGATCCCCAAGTCATTTTGTATACGATATATATTTTAATATTTCAATTTAAAAGTTAAGTGTGATTAATTTTCATGCATGATTAGATGATATAAAGACTTAGGAATGTAATGAACAAAGTTGAGTCAACCAATGCATTATTCAATTTTTTTTTCTTATCAAACTTGAAATTGAAATTTTGAGCTCGTCTTGTTTAAATATTAAATTGAATAATGCATTGTTTAAATCAATACTTTTATGTGTATAAAATATATAAAAAAAAATTTATCACACAATTTCTTTTTATGATATAGAGCCCCCGAATTTTATTTTCACCTGAACCCCAAAATATCTATGACCGTCCCTAAATAGCAAAATATCCTTCTGAAGTTAAATCGTGATGCATACTAGTGCCCTCCTAAGTGGTGTCTTTTTAGGTGGATAATGCAACTTCTCAAAAAAATTGTGGGTGAAGTGTAAATAAGTAAAGATATGGATAAAGTGCAAAAATATAAAAGTCTAACAACATTTCCATGCATATAACAGATAGGAAAGTTTATCTAAACTTAAATTGAATGAATTCGAAATAAACTTAGTCATAATTTTAATTGTATCTCCTAATATGGGTAACTCGCGACCTGCGTAGTTCAGTTTGGTCTTGAGAAATGCATAGCGAAGGCTAATTCAATATTTGGACCCCATACAACAAAGGATCGCCTTATACGACGCGAGCCCTCCCTTACATCCAACGACGACTATCTACTACGTGAGGCCTCTATAAGCCATATTTACCCAGATCAAGGACAAATTCAACCACCAACCATAACCCTCTATTTTAGGGAAAGTGGAAATGTTTATGGTAATCAATCCTTCATGCATGCACATCAAATTCCCTAAATCAGCGGCTCCCTTCCACACAAGATCTCCTCCTCAAGTATAGATACCTCCAATGTATGATCATTTACAATCTAATATGCAAATACATAGTCTAATAGTCTATACTATATTCCATGGTCTCAATTTCCAGTGTTCACTACAGACTTAAGCATCGGAGGAGGCTCCATCGGAATCACCCCAGCTAGGTCTTTCTATCTCTTTTGAAGGAAGTACATGCTATCTAATTTCAGACGCGACACCGATCGGATCCTAAGTATCCGGATCTAGAGGTTGACCCGCATCAGTTGGCGTCGTCTATGGAAAAATGATTCAATCCATTCTTTTGATGAACTGGCAATGCGTGTCACAAATTAATTCACCTCTCATCTCAACGAAGAGGTCTTCGCTACAACTATACGGGTGTGCAACAGCCCGGAGAATCAAACCAACCTTTTGTGGAAAAGTTCACCAACACGCTCTTGCTTTTGAGGGCACATTGCTAGCAAGATCATTGAACTCCTTAAGTGTTTTGGTTGAGATCTCGTTTGATCTTTGTACTCACTCAGTATGTTTGTACTGATTGGGTTGTATTTGCTCGATTTTGGAACTCAGCGGATAGGATTTGCATATCATTAATCTGGTTTAACACTTATAGGTATGTATTTTGGTCTTGAGCTGCGTCTCATTTCTGACACTTCTAATTGTAATTTGTATTGGAACTGTTGAACCTGTTGCCTTCCATGTCTAATTAGTTATTTTTATTTTATTTTTTCAGGGTTAAATAAATTGTGTTTTCTTTCACCACCTTTTATGAAAAAGCAAATAAATTAAGTTAGTAACTTTTGTTTCTAACTCACACTATTTCACACACAACATGCTTTCAAAAACTCTATCTATTGAACCACAACTTTCTTTTTTAAAAGAACTGATCCAAATAAATTATTCAAATTTTTGAAACAATTATAAATACTGAAAAAGCAATTGAAAATAGCTCGATGTAGTTCCATGGACCCTATAATATACATCTATACTATTATAAAGAGAAGTCATGTCATAGTGTAGCAATTTTTTGATATTCTTATTTTGCCCTTAGTGATTTACTTAATTTAACTATTTAGCTTCTTACCTATCTCATTTGAATAAAATTATATTTTTCCACAAATAAATCCTTATTTTTTGTGCTTAAAAAATTTAATGCACGCAAAAATGCGTGCCGAGAAAATAAAGCACGCGTGAGGACATACTAGTAAACACACAATATCCCCCACACACTCTTGCTACCTTTAAAAGCATTTACATTGGAGTATGCTTGATGTAATTCCATGGACCCTTTAATATACATAAACGCACAATTGTCAGAAGACATACTTCTATTAGCTTTGCATTTTAATTTTAATATATTTCCTATAGAAGACTATTTTTTTGATAATTTATTTCCTAGAAGATTCACCTTTAAGTAATTGATAAAAATTGCATTTTCTGGCAAAGTTTGTGAAAGCACATGGACTAACAAATTGTCGTCTTAGTTCATCCTTAATCAGGAAAATTCTAATATGAGCAAACTGAAAATGATTAAAAAAAAAAAAAAAAAAGTTTGATGATAATAAATGCTCTCTCAAGAAACCATGAACAAACTAAACTGAATTTCATCAATAAAACACCTAATAAATTGTCTCTAGTTGGCATAAGAAGTGTTCAATTTTTAATCTGCACCAACATTAGTCCCACATGGAGAAAGACTAAGAAAGTAAACAACAAAAATGTGTATAAATAGAGAAGTTTGGGCTTTTGATAAAGCATACCTTTCTCGGCCTTTTGGCTAAGATCAAGTGTAGTATCTGTTCTTATCAGTTTAATATCTGATATGTGGGTCATTGACTCACACGATATTAAATTAATTTTTTAAGGGGGAAGGGCCACTAAGGTAGCTTGCTGCTTGGTCCTTCAAGCGTCATCCATGTGTTGCACTATTGCAAGGTCCTGGCGCACCCCAACCAAATCTAAGTGTGAAGTCTTTAAGAACACTTTTTGCTAGCTAGCGTGTTATCTAGTCTTCTAGTAGTCCTCCTTGTCTCTAAGTTGTGCCTGCATACTAATTCTGTTTGATGAGCTCTTTACCTTTATTGTTTAAATGGAATGTCTTTACAAGTAGACTTATGAATTCTGAAGTGACATGAATCTAGAATCTAAATGAAACCTGTTTTTTATCTGGGGGGTTTAAATGTAAGGACCACTCAGCTTTGTTAGTAGCTTAATTATGTCTAAACAACGATGCACCTAAAATAGCAATTTTGTTGATCATGAAACTCAGTACAAAGAGCAACAATACTCCATTTGATGCTCTAATTATGTGGGATTAATTTTCTGTAACATAGCTATAGGCCAAGCACCTTGTTTTTGGCGGAAGAAGTCATTTAAATTAATTAGGTTTTTGTAGTATATCAATGAGCTTTTTCGGCAAGCAAATTCTTTCTTTCTTTTGGAACAAGGGTTTCTTTAGTAGTCTCTAGATGTTGTCCACCATAAAAGGAAGTAGGCAGTAGTTATGAGTCTCTATGACTTTGTTTGAGTCGGACAAAAATGAATCAATTTAAGGCTTTTTATCAAGTATTTTTCAGAAATAGCTACCCGTACATGACTCCTAATACAAAATGTTTAGAGCACTTAAAAGGCATCTTCCTCAGATTATTATATTGCAATACAAATGGCCTTTTAGGTTCCCACATCGTAATAGGAACTGTACAACAGCCACTTAAGTAGTATAACTATGTGGAAGGGACAAAGTTCCTAACCATGCAGCTGCGTAGTAAGCACAAAGCGAACTATTCTTTCGCCTTTTACTAAAGAATACCGTGTGCTTGCTGCATTTAAGTGGCATATGCTAATTTTTGGAGAGTTCAACTCTTTTGAGTTGGACCCCTACAATTTAAGTGTTGAAATGTTCATTATCTCCCATAATTGAGCCTTACTTTATTATTGCGGTTCTGCTAATAGGCTGAACACAGAAAGCTCTCAACATAGATTGCTTCAAATGTGAAAACCATTTATAAAATTAATTTATATTCTTGGTTTTGATGGATTGCCACAACCGACTAGACATTTTACTGATACAATTTCAGCTGTGAAATTCTTGTTTTCTAGTTTCCAAAACTTGTATCAATTTTTTTTTGAAGAAAATTACTTTTTAGTAGACAAAAATACCCTGTTCCCCTTGTATACAAAGTACATTTCCTTGTATACAAAAATACATGTTTTACTGATTCTTTTCCTTGTAGCTTCCAAATTCCAATATATAAGATTTGTCATTATTTTGATTGATTTTAAAGACCCTGTTCCCCTTCTCCACTAACCCAATATGCTTAAGCACATGTTGATAAGTAGAAGTGAGTCAAGTCTTTATAAACTAACCAAACATCACCCTCGTCCCTCTAAGAAACATCAAACAATGCTCAACGATGTTTATATCATTCTTGCCACCAGCAGTTTAGTGATATAGTTAGTTTGGATAGTTGATTGGAAGAAGGGGAAGAGGTAGACAAGCAATTACTGCACAAAACCATATTTAGATTGTATATAAAAGTAGAAGGCCAGGATGAAAAGCATTTATAATTTAAACATAAATAAAACCAAAAAGGTTAAATTGATCAGGGTGCTACACAATATTGTTCTAGCCAGTCGAGTAAACTCTTTCTGAGACTCCACTGTGGGGCTCTTTAAGCCAAACATATATATAGACCATATTCCCACATGGAGAAGGCAAAAGAAAGTGCAGAAGGAATGTGTATAAGTTGAGATATCTGAGCTCAAGAGAAAGCATACCTTTCTCGGCCTTTTGGCTAAGATCAAGTGTAGTATCTGTTCTTATCAGTTTAATATCTGATATGTGAGCCATCGGCTCACACGATATTAAATTTATTTTTTTAAGGGGGAGAGTCCATTACAGTAGCTTGCTGCTGGGGCTCTCAAGTGTTGCCTTGGTGTTGCACTATTGCCATGGCCTGGCACACCCCACCCAAATCGTAGTTTAAATTTTTTTGATAACATTTTCTGTAGTTTCCCAACCTTCGTTAAATAGTAGTCTTGTGCTTTCCTATTTGTTTCCAAATTGTAAATGCCTCTATATTAATTAATTTGAGAGTTATTGGGTGGCGGAACCCCCACCCCCCCAAAAGCCAACTTTGTTATTAATTAAATTTTTTTGATAACATTTTCTGTAGTTTCCCAACTTCTAGTGCATGTCAATTTTGTCTTTTAGTTATTTGAGGATCATTTAGACATATGTTCATTTTTCTTTCCAATAACACCAGGCCAATATTTTATTATCTAATGGGTCTCCAGTCTTTATTCCAAGACTTTAAATTTAATGGATTGATACTTATCAGTTATCACAAGGTCTTACAATATTAATTTCACTTGCCTATTTAAGTAGATATTGAATTATTGATTAAGAAAAATTAATTTCTACTTGTAAAAGTAAAATTTTACTTAATTTATTGTTAGATTTGCCATATGATTCTATAATAATTATGCTAAAAATTTGCTTAAAGCTTTGATATTGATTCAATAGTAATGAATTTGATAACACGATAAATGTAGAGTACTAGCTTGGATGTCCAAAATTCATTCTTGAACAAAAGTAATTTTGATTATCGAGACTAACACAATCAGAATCACGATAGAGGTATTTAAAAATACTTTTGAGAGCTTCCACCACTACATCAAACTCACCTTAAATATAGTTTTAAGTAAATTATATTCTCATTCATGTGAATTCCAATTTTTTTCAAGTTACATCACATTTTTTTTTCATGTTTAATATCTTATGATATTGATTTGATTATATATTTAGCTATTAGATTTACAACTATCTTACTTGATTATATACTCCTATTATTTATATCAACTATCATAAAACTTATGGACATTAAAGAAAATTTATTTTTGACCATAACTATTTAAGCAATCTTTTATAACAATTAAATTATAAATATATAAAAAAAATATTTTAACCAACTTAAATATTTTAATAAACTACTGTGATATTCATAATATTCAATTTACCTCCATGTGATTTGGAAAAGAGCACTTTAATTGGTATTTATACAATTTGGAACTAAGGTATTCTTAACAAAACTAAAATATTAGACAAGAAAGGGAAGTGACATAGTATTTTAGAGTCTAGAGATTCGAATGAATCAAACATCCTTCTTAGCTTATTAGATTGGGGGTTTAAATATAAAGATCAACAAGTTATTGTCTCAACAGTTAAGCACCTAAAAGAGCAATTTTATTGACAATCGGGTTCAAACTGATTAAATGCACTTAAAACATAGATCATGATACTGAGTACAAAGAATGGCAGTACTCTGATTAATTTTCTTTGGAAAAACTATAGGCCAACCGGCTTGTTGTGTGGCAGAGGAAGTAATTCAGGTTCATTTGGATTGAGGATTTCGAAAAATTATTTTAAATGACTCTAATATTTGGTAAAGTTAAATCTATCAAAGAGTAAGAAATCCATACAAAATCAGGATCAAATGCTACAGATATGTTATTATAAATCCTAGTCGAAGTATTATATTGCAAACACAAATGTCCTTTTAAGTTCCCACATTGTAATAAGAACAGTACACCAGCCAACAAAGAAGTATAACTATGTGGAAGAGAGAGATTTCTGAAGCACGCAGCTGCGCAGTAAGCACAAAGCGAACTATTCTTTCGCCTTTTACTAAAGAATACCGTGTGCTTGCTGCACTTAAGCGGCATACGCTAATTTTTGGAGGGTTAAACTCATTTGAGTTGGACCCACAATCTGAGTCTTGAAATGTTCTTTATCACTTTTTTACTGACTGTAAATATTCTGTAATTATGGCTCTGCCAAGTTGTGGAATTCTTCTTTTGATGTGGTATCGATTTTTTCTAAAGCTAATAATACCATGTGGACACCTGACAGAAAATACTGTCAATTAGAGCAAATAATAGTAAACTAATTAATGTAGATTATAGAATAGTATATGAAATTAGCCAAAAATTTGAGATATTACAGTGCAAATGAAAAAGAATATATTTTGCCGGTTGGAAACTGATGGTCTTTTTTTTCCTTCTCGCTTACTTGCAAGATTGCCATTTTGTTTGATACCACCCTCATCCCTGTAAGAGCATCTCCGCTTCACATCAGATAAAAAGCAGACGATGCTCAATGTTTACATCGTTCTTGCCACAAAGAGTAACAAATCAAATTAGTTTGGATATTTGTTTGGTAAAAAGGGCCAAGCTAGACAAGCAATCACTGCTCAAAACCATCTTTAGTTTGTATATAAAATTAGAAGGCCAAGATGAAAAAGCATTAAATATTTACATACGAATCAAAACAAAAATAGCGTTCTAGTTGATTTCATTCCTTATGAGACCACACTGTGGTGCTCGTAAAGTCAAATATATAGAATATAGAAACTATTCCCACATGGAGAAGGCAAAAGAAGTTGCACAAAAGATGTGTATAAATTGAGATGTCTGAGCTCATGGAAAATCATACCTTTCTCGGCCTTTTGGCTAAGATCAAGTGTAGTATCTGTTCTTATCAGTTTAATATCTGATATGTGAGCCATTGGCTCACACGATATTAAATTTATTTTTTGAGGGGGAAGGGCCACCATGGTAGCTTGCTGCCTGGTCCTTCAAGTGTCGTCCTTGCGTTGCACTATTGCAAGGCCCTGGCGCACCCCACCCAAATCTTAGTTTAATTTTTTTGAAACTATATAAATGTATCCAATATTCATATAGCAAATTATTTTTTTGTACTTTATCTTAACTGTTTTGATTGATGCAACTAGTTCAAGATCAATGGTTTACCTATCATAAAATTTGCAGTTTGATTTCGACATCTCCAATAACAGTTTTCCTATGTGGTTTATAATAAATTAGAAAACCAATTCTGTAAAGGCAGACCTCTTTTGAATTTCCCATGAATTATTGGGCTTATCTGGAAACTCTATTGTGAGGGAAAAAACAAACCAGATGTGTCAAGTATTAATTAGAATGTATATCAAACACTAACGGAATCTATGAAAATATAAACATTAAAAATTTCTAAGGTTTCATGTTTGTCTGTACATTACATCAGCTTCATGTTAATTTGTAAATGCACTTTCAGTTACAGGCAGACAATGTCGCATCACGAAACTCTGTAGAATGAGTGATAATACTCGATGTTGCTTCTGACAAATTCTTTAGGATTAATTTTCTGTAACATAACGATTTGCCAACGTCCTTGTTTTGTGGCAGGTGAGGTCTTATAGATTGGTTACGTACTTATGTAGTTTCTAAATGTTGTACACTATAAAAGAAAGTAGTCAATAGTTATGAATCTTATTATTTGAGTCTGAGTCGACAGTAAGGAAGGAATTAACATTTCTTGTTGAGGATATCTGGATAAAATTCAAACATATATTACAATGACTCCTGATACAACATATGAAGTCTACTAAAATAGGCATCTTGCTCAAAGTGTTATTTGCATATACAAATGGCTCTTTTAATAACTTCCCACATTGTAATATGAACAGTATAAGAGCCAATAGTAAGTAGTATAAGTTTGTGGAAGGGAATGAGTTTTAGTTAATGCAGCCGTGCAGTGAGCACAAAGCGAATTATTCTTTCGCCTTTTACTAAAGAATACCGTGTGCTCGCTGCATTTAAGCGGCATACGCTAATTTTTGGAGGGTTTAACTTATTTAGTTTAACCCACTCAATTAGAGTTCTAAAAAAATTCTTCATATGTGCATTCTGTTGATAAATTGACGCAGACTACTGTAGAAGCAAGCTTTCCCAACTAAGAGAAATATTATATTCCGGCCTTATATAAACATTTTATGCTTAAAATAAAACTGAAACAAAATTGAATTTCTTGATATGTTTTATCAAAATCAGGTGAATTGGGAATTTTTTTTCTGCTTCAAAAAACTAAAGTCAAATTTATTGTAAAGAGTACAAACAAAGAGACTCATAACAATGCATAAGATGCTACAATCTTCACAAGAAATATTTAAATTAATGTTAACAGTCAAATAAACAATGAACATATTACTTTTCTTTTTTTTTAAAAATAAAATTAGTCCTATAATATCAGTAAATTGAGATATTAATGTACAAAGACAAACGTTTTACCTATTGAAAACTTGTGGTCATTCTACCTATTGAAAACTTGTGGTCATTCTTTCATTGTCACTTCCTTGCCAGCAAAAAGGGCATAGGTAGACCGTAGACAAGCAATCACTCATAATCAATTCTAGTCGTTCATAAGGCCAGGATCGAAAAACATTAATTAATAAATTTCAATGAAACCAGAAAATACTCAGTCGATCAAGGTGCAAATATATTTGTTCAATCCGAGTACATTCCTTTTAAGACTCCATGACAATGATTACTAAAATCAAAGATGAAATACAGATATTAGTCCCACATGGAGAAGGCAAAAGAAGTTGCACAAAAGATGTGTATAAATTGAGATGTCTGAGCTCATGGTAAATCATACCTTTCTCGGCCTTTTGGCTAAGATCAAGTGTAGTATCTGTTCTTATCAGTTTAATATCTGATATGTGAGCCATTGGCTCACACGATATTAAATTTATTTTTTGAGGGGGAAGGGCCACCAAGGTAGCTTGCTACCTGGTCCTTCAAGCGTGGCCCATGCGTTGCACTATTGCAAGGGCCTGGCGTACCCCACCCAAATCTTAGTTTAAAAATCTAATATCCTCTTTTGTGATTATGTAATGATAATTTCCTTGTCATTGTACTTGATGTTTGTGTACGAAATTCATGAATACGCGCGTGGCACACGACAAAGATGGAGACAAGTACTGAAATGGCTGAGGAATTCATATTGTAAAGATATGACATTCAATAAGGAATTTGGAAGTAAAGATTGGACAAAATTCAAGATTAATTCGTAAATTATTTGATTTCATCATCTGTTACTGCACTTGTGGACAGAGCTAGACTTAGGTTTCCATATAATCTTCAATGGAAAGACTAAAATTATGTCAACACTACAAGAGAGTCGAATTCATAAAAAACATAACACTACTGATAATTAGCAATTGATCGTTGTTCTTTTTATCTTGTTCGCGATAGAAAACAAATAGGCAGTGGTTATAATTGATTTAGTAGAAAGGAAGGAATATAATGCTTTTTTTTTGTCAAGGACTTCTGGGAAAGTTTCATCATATATGACTCCTAATACAATATATAAAGTGCACTATATAGGAATCTACCCCAAGTATATAGATGGTTCTCTTAAATTCCAATATTGTAATTGGAATAGTAGAAGCGACAGTATTTAATATCCTAATTTGTTAATAATCTAACATTTGCTTAATCTATAATAAATCTAATATCCTAACTTGTTAATCATCTAACATTTGCTTAATCGTATGTATGTGTGGGTAAAGTAGATAATTGCTGGTCTATCGAAACAGAAAAAAGTGATGTTTCAGGAAAAGCATTAAAATTTTGCAATAATTAATTGTGGGTGCAAGTTGCAACACAATGGATTTCATTCCATTTAGCTTTCCAAGTTGATGCTGATTAAACTATAAGATAAAAACCAAACCCAATAGTCCCACATGGAAAAAGGAGAGAAAAGTACTACGACAAGCACTATAAGTTGAGAAGCCAAGCATGGAAGTTCTCTTACCTTTCTCGGCCTTTTGGCTAAGATCAAGTGTAGTATCTGTTCTTATCAGTTTAATATCTGATATGTGGACCATTGGTCCACACGATATTAAATTAATTTTTTGAGGGGGAGAGTCCATCACAATAGCTTGCTATTGGGGCTCTCAAGCGTCGCCTTGGTGTTGCACTGCTGCCATGGCCCGGCGCACCCCACCCAAATTTTAGTTCAAATGTTTTATTCTGCTTCATAATTGTCCAACTAGTTTTGAATTAATTAAATTAATTAATGCTTCGCATATATTCTCTTATTTGCCTTAATGATAATGTTGATAAACTAGTTTTATTCTGTTATTTCCTAGTAAAAAATACTTAAATTCTTGCCTCTAACACTACTAGGACTCATACCATACCATATGTTATGAGTAAATTCACCATTATCTTATTTTTTCTTTTTCAAACTTTTATTACTAGCATTTGGTGGAAGAAATTGTAGTATTTTTCAAAAAAATTATCTTTGAGCAAAATAAATATCAAGGTTATCAATATGAATGTAGCTGATACAGACAAACAAATGAAATTGTTGTATGAATCTATAATTCTTCTCATATTCACATCCACACAATTATGTTTTTGCAAGTTCTCCTTCAAAACCAAATGAACGAATATAAAGAGTTTTTTCTTCCACTAGTGCAACATGAAATTTGTGAATACAGTCTGGGTTCCCGTTGCCTCTTCTTTTGGGTCTATTTGAACCCCTACAATTTAACTCGAAGCTTTTGTTCTTGATAATAAAATTTAGTAGTATATGTTTTACATAGACTATATAGAATATCAATTGGCATTACAACTAACTTGATACTGTGCATTAGAAATATTATCTCAGTTATAATTGGATTTATATGAATTGGAGGATTGTTTAAAAGGAATCAACTCTTAATTGAACTTAACAAACTTAAGGATGTTTCCTTGTCAATTGAGACCTATGCAGCATGACATGTCCTTTTCCATACTCCAATTGAGACGAAGACGTAGTTGATATACTCGGCAGATATAACACAAGAATGGGATACAAATATAAAGGGTCACTATAGAAAGAAGACTTTATAATAAGTTCAATAATAATACAAAAATGGGATAAAAAGAGAGAGTGGGTTTGGAAAATTTGTTTCATATAACTTGGTTCAGCTTCAGGTCCAAACATTACACCCACATGGAGAAGGCAAAAAAAAGTGGAAAACAAAATGCGTATAAATTGAGAATTCTCAGCACATGATAAAGCATACCTTTCTCGGCCTTTTGGCTAAGATCAAGTGTAGTATCTGTTCTTATCAGTTTAATATCTGATATGTGGGTCATTGACTCACACGATATTAAATTAATTTTTTGAGGGGGAAGGGCCATTCAGGTAGCTTGCTGCCTGGTCCTTCAAGCATCCCCCATACACTGCACTATTGTAAGGGCCTGGCGCACCCCACCCAGATCTTAGTTCGAAATGTCTTCTCATTTTTTAAATGACATGTAATAATAGTTAACATTGTTTTGAAGTGATTAAACATGACATCAATTTAAAATAATGGAAAATTATTGTCTAGATTTGACTTAGTCAAACTCATCCAATCATATGAAAAATTCTTGTCTAGACTCAGCTTTGGGTTCGGTTGAACCCAGTCTGAGTAAGAAATTTCCCAAAATAATGGACACGAGGATGGATATTTTGTATAGATTTAAAAAATATACAGTTATCCCAATAAATTTCTCATATATCATTGTTATTTAAATTAGCAAGTAAAAAATAACTCTTATATGTATCGGAGATTTTCTCACGACTATTTATTTTTTTAAGAATCTTTCACTATTCTTTTCAATGGGTGGAAATAAAGTGTGTAGAACTCGGAAAACTTGAAAAATCTGGGAAATATGAAGTGTAAACGGAGGCCAAAACATTTTTGGAAGAATGTTCCAATACAATTTAGATTAAGGTGATTTTTGTTGGAGGTTATTTTAAGTAATAGAACTCGAAAACCAGAAGGAGAAAAAAAAAGCATATTGTTAGTGTATGATTTATTTACTTATGTTTACTAGGGAAGTGCACGTACGTTATATGTGTCTAGTTAATTTCATGGGTATTATTTGTAAATTAGAGTAAAATTAATTTTATTGTCATAAAATAGAGCAAATTAACCCCTTTTTCACATATTTAATTCATTAGTTTAATTCATTTTTCATCGATTTAACATGTTCTTTAGCTGATTTTATTCATTTTTACCAGTTTAATACTGTTTTATCCATTTCTTTATCGGTTATAACTTATTTTCACTGTTTTTACGATTTTGTCCTTTTGTGTTTCCCGTTTTAAACCATCTTTCTACCGATTTCACCTTATTTTGTCGGTTATATAACCCGTTTTCACCAATTTTGCACATTTTTTTCACTAATTTCACATGTTATTTTCACCAATTTCACCTGAATTTTCATTGATTTGACACGTTTTGACCGACTTTACTCATTTTTCATCGATTTCACCTGCTTTTCATTGATGTTATCGTTTCACCAGTTTCATCATTTTTTCACGAATTTCACCCAAATTTTCATCGATTTCAGGGGCTCTTTTTTACTGGTTTCACCCACATTTTCACCAATCTTGCCAGTGTTAACCAATTTTACCCGAATTTTCATCGATTTCACATGTTTTCAATGATTTCATAGATATTTTTTTATCAATTTCACCATTTTCTACAAATTTCACCCCTTTTTTATGAAAAGGATTCCATGAAAATTCGATGTTATGCATGTCTTGATATTATTGAATATTTATTATATTTAAGTATTCTAGCCAAAATAAAATTATGTAATTAACTAAGTCATAAGTATTTTTTTATACTTTAATTTTAATTTTTTCTTTTGTAACATAATAATATTTAAGAGAATTTCATTTTAAATTTTTATATTTAGAGTGTTTATGACTCATGTTGTACTAAATCTTTAAATTAACATTTCTTACTTAAATAATATTGATGCTAAAGTAATAATTTTTATATGTATTAGGGGCTATTTGTGTTTTATTATGGTTCGTTTTTATCTATTATAAGAGAAGAATGTTAAAATTATAAAAATTGAGAGAATTTATAAATTTTAGGAGTTTATGTAGGAGATAAATATAATAAGACTTCATGTCTAATTATACCTCCTCAATTATTTTTACATATCTATCATTGAATTAAATATTAATTTATAGTTTAAATAAGAGTATTTTAGTCCGTACAAAAAAGTTGAGAAATATTCATACTTTTATAATAGTATAGATAGAGATTACCTAATTAAAATAAGCAGAAATAAATGGATTATAATAACACATGCTTATGTTAAAAGAAAATAAGTATTTTAACAATATTTAAAACTATTTTTTTAATATATAATTTGTAAAAGCAACCTGTTTATACCAAACAACTAGCTTATTATCACTTTCACCTAGTTAAGCAAAAGCAAAAAATATAAGCTCCAACAAAACCACCCAAGTCCAAAACTAGAAAAGTTATAAGGAACTATATTGAACAAATTTAAACCAATCCTATATATGGATCTAGTTTGTCTTGGTTTGGTTTCACTCAAACCGGGTCAAACCCCATTAAGTAAAGAGTTTGAAGAAGTCTTAGGCGAAACTTCAAGTTTCAGACAAATCACCTACACAATCATACTTGAGACCTATAAAGTCATTGATTTGACATTTATCATCTATTTTTTATACATAAAGTTATTGATTTGACATCTACCACCTACTTTTCTCCTCCAAATCCCAACAACCAAACTTCAATCCAAGTAATATCTCAAAGTTTCAAAATCCACTAACTATTATTTAATTAATATTTTACAATCTCAATATTATATTGAAACATTTATCCAAATCAAGTTTCAAAAATTTCCCCGAAACCTTTAAAACCAATTATTAAGACCAAACTCAATCAAACTACTTCCATATTAACCCAATATATTTCAATATTGTTTTTTTAACTCAATTCAATATTTTTTTTGAGCCAAGTCAATCTCCATTAATTTGATTCATTTAACATTAACACTGGTTCATACCCAAGTAAAAGTCCAACAACAATCAAAATAATGAGTGCATTCCCTTTAAAACCAAACAAATATTGCAGAAACTGCAATATGATTAAGCCAATAAATAAAAATCCAACAAAACTCAGTTCCCCTACAAAACATTGTACAACAAACAAACATTTCACCACAAAAGTTTATGATTCCGGCCTGTTCACATACTGTGACTGCGTTAGCAATCTCAGTCTCTCGTATGCTTCAAAACAAGCACGAGCATAATCCGTAAGAGCTCTGAAAATCTCAGGCAATCGTATCTTAAGACTCCCAAGTGATTTCTCTCTCACTTGAACACAATGCTTTTGGTGTTCCTCCATTTCCTCATCCATTCTCTTTTTCAAACTCTCAACCACAAATTGCCTATCCGAAACCGGATCCTTAATATTCGAATCCACAATTTTATCCGGGTCCGTTTCATCCTGTGGACCCCGCCTTTGCATGTACTTTTGATACCAGTCTTCAAATCCTTGCTTCTTACGTAAGTACTCTCTTCTCGTTTCCTCGTATTTCTCCTTGAACTTGATTTCTTCCTCTTGGTGAATGATAATGGTCTTTACAACTGCGGCAAATGAAGCGATTGCGCTTTTCGCCACTTCATCCGGAAGCTTCTCGAGGAGGTCGTGCCAGGAACGGAGGAGGGGTTGAATAGGAGGGTTTGAGATTCTCGGAGGGGACGAGACTTTCTCTTTTAAGTTGCTCTCGATTGGGATGAGGTTTAGTTTCAACCAGTTGTTGAGGGTATGGATGTATTGTCTTTGATTGGAGACGAGCTTTTCGAATTGTGAGTGCCATTGCTCGACTACGGAGCAAAGCTGTTTGGTACGCTCGTGATGGTGTTTGGTGGTCTCGATTAGAACGCCGGAGATATCGAGGGATTTGAGGTCGTTGACAATTTGTAGTTGGCTATGGTGATGTGTGCACATTGATCCCCACATCTTGGCCATCCTTAAAAAATAAACAAATTACTTGAAATAAAATATTAATAGAATTGAACATCTAACCGTTTAGATATATAAATATGACCAGAAACTTTCATGTCAATTAAACTAGGAAAAAATTCCAAATACAAATATTTTCTCTTCTTCGAAACTTCCAAATATAAATAGGAAAAACACATTACCAAGAATCAAAACTAGTGTTATAAAATTTGATTTTTTCTTTTTCTTTTTAATTTGGACTCTCCACCTTTGAATGCATCATGATTTGTTCTGAGAGAGTGACAGGAATTACAACCACATCCCAACTTGACGAAGTATATAACACAATAATGAGAAGAAGAAAAATCGAAACTCGACATATATGATGCCATGTGGCTATATGTAACAACAAATTAGAAACGAAAAGTAACTAGTACAGTAAGGGAACTTACCCATGAACTAGAGCCACAAGTTTTGGATACAATTGCTTGTCACGTATATCATTCACTTCCAAGACAGTTGAATCCATAGATTGCATGTCGACTATATATCGTGTATGCAAATGGCTAACTGCAGCTTTAGCTTTCTCCAATTGTTCAGAGCTAGCATTGCGTTTTTTCAATTTGTTCAGCACTGCAACTTTCCTTTGGTATTCAAGTTTCATTAACTCACCAGCCTGTTAGCACAAAGAACAAAAGACAATCTATGAACAAAGAAATTTAAAAAAAAAATGCTTTGAAATCAAATTCCGAAAGATGAGAAGAAAGAACAAGGAAAAATTGTGGACATGGGATGGAATATGAGGAAAGGACGAGGTTGGGGTTCATTGTACCTTAACTTCTTCATAGAGTTTTTTCTCCCATGCTAGCAGTTTATCCAAAACTGTGGCGTGTGTCTCGTAATCTTCTGCATCAAGGTTATCCTTTGTTCCATCACCATTAGGCACACCTCTGAAGGATTTGTTCCAAGTAATAACTTGCATGACCCTTGCCGCATGGTCAATATGTCCTGTAATAACAAGCAATACGCGTCTAACACAACCGATAGCTTATTTACTAGTATAATTTTATCTTACAATGTCTTAAAAAAACAGATGAATGTCATGAAGTAATCTAGAAAGAAACATATAAAGTTAAAAGAACGCTAATCACTAGGGTCCGGTAGTGAAAATCAAGAAGTAATCTTGAAGTGGCTTCATAATTAATCTAGGTTATGAGAAACAAGATTTGAATAAATAGACTCCACGTGATCTTAGTATTGCTAATTATATTTCAAACTTAGGAGAACATGTTCCTTGTTTGGTAATCCCTTAAAACCAACTTAAGATATGCAAAAGGCAATAAATCATTACTTAATACAAGTGAATGAGAAAGTGAGACATGTAGAGAGAATTTACATGTTTATGTAAACAATCCTAGAAAGCAAATGAAAGGGAAACATAGAGAACATGAAAACTTGAACTTGGCTATCCCTTAGCTGAAAAATGCAATTATTATCCACAAAAAGAAATACTTAATAGCAAACACAAAGTCTCATAAAATTTAAATGAAAATATCACCTCTATTATCTGCGAAATTCGAATGGTAGTGCAACCGAGTGGCCTCCAGCATCTTAGAAACCTCCTGCGAGCTTTGAGAAGCTTTGAGAAAATGATCATCAATCTCCCCCAAATTCTTCAACAAATCCACACCATTATTATTATTTCCCACAACCTTCCCACTAGCAGTAAACCCAGTTCTACTTATCGCGGGTGGGGCAGTATTAGAATGCAAAAACTTCCTCTCAGTAACCTCACTCATCGGGGTATCATCTGGTGTCTTAAATTCTTCAATCCCCTCAAATCCCGCTGCTTTCTTTTCCGGCGTCTTAAACTCCACATCTTCTCGTCCTACATTGTCGAAACTACCATTTCTATCCTCCATGTAACCACCCTCCCCCTCTTCCTCAACCTCGTCTAACGATGGTCGAGGCATATTGTCCATAAAGAAATAATCCCACGCCATCCCTCGAATCTCCGGTGGAGTTGTCGGATTCGGAGGAGTAGCGGGACCCACTTCCTCAACCCCTTTCTTCCTCCTACGAAAACCACCTTTCTCTTCCTCCTCCTCCTCCTCCTCTTCTTCTTCCTCTTCTTCGTTAAAATCACTCTCATCAATTGCAATGCCCTTCATCTTCGATTTCATTTTCTCCGAATGTGACAAGCCAGCTGGCATTGTGACCGCACGTTGAAGGGGAGTGATAGGGGAAAAGTTAGGGAGTGGTGGGGGAGGCGGAGGGAGGCTCGATTCCATTGGAGGTGGGGGCGGGGGTGGGGGCTGATCAGATGTAGGTGGGTCCTGTGGAGCCACATCGTCCAGTGGTGGAGGGGGCACCTCACCTTGAGCATAATCACTTAAGGCGGCGCCGGTATCTTTAAGGGAGACAGAATATCCAGAATGTGCTGATGCAAAAGCATTCCTAACGGAAACAGCTTCTTTCATTAGATTCCTCCTCTCTTTACATCTTGAAACAGACTCTTCATTGTCTATTTTGGATTGTGCACACCCCATTTGGATTATTTTGGGGGCTTAAATCAAACAAGGTTTTCTGGGATTCAAATGCACATAGGGAAATAAATCAGGAAATTAGAAACAAATGTGTATCTCAGTGAATAAAAACAGAATCTTTTTCGATTTATCAATTTTAAGGGCTCCAACTAAAAAGGGTTTTTCATACGGGAAAAGGTTATATCTGTCCTTAATCCTAATACATGCAATAGTAACAGTAAGATCATAAAAAAGGTATGCCTCTTTTAATATAAATAAATATTTTTTTTTTCGATTTAAAGATTTGAAGTAGAAATGGGTTTTTAAGCAATGAGGTTAAAGCAGCTAGCTAAAAGTGTGAATGTATATGCAAAAATCACCTGTGTTTGTGTGAGACTGAAACTCGAACCAGCTCCTCCAAGAAGGTGTGTATAGATACAAATGTTTTGTATCTATAACCAAGTTCAATTTCTTCCTTTTGAATTTTGTGGGACTTTAGTTGATGAATGAATGGTGAGGAGGAAAGAAGAACCGGACAAAATTTATGGAGACAGTGCACTGAGACAACATCAAGTACAGAGCGGCACAGAGGGAAGAGGGGCGGGGTATTGTCTCCGGTGTTATTTCATCCAGTTATATCCAATTTCTGCTGGATGACTTTTTAAAAACAGAGCTAAAACGATTATTAGGAAAAGCGTTTTTAGTGAAATTTGGAAAGAACAGAACTGTAAACGAGAAAGCGCATGCGGTTTTCGAAAAGATTTAAGTATAACGGTCACCACTCTCGAGGCAAAAACGTCGTCGTTGGTCTTGTTTTTTCTTTTTTGATAATTATACGTTCATTATTATTATTACTACTTGCCCGATATGATTTAGGGTCGTGTTTTTCTTTTATTATTTACTATAACAAATTTAGGGTTTTTTTTATCTAGTGTTTTCGAGGAAAATTCTTACATATATCACATCGATTATAGTTGCATAGATTTTATGGTTAAGAAATAAGAATTAATTACATCATTAATTAAGATAATGTCATGTTTTCAAAATTAATGAGTAGTGAATTTTTAATCATAAGGTCTATAAAATTTTTATAGGCTGGGTCTATGTAAAAATTCTTTACGTTATTTAAAGTGGTTTCATAAATAAATTGAGAATTTAGAAAATTATTCGGTTGTCGTAATTTTGTTTGTTTGGATTTTTTGAGATGTTGTACACATTTTAGAAATAGTATGTTAGTGTAAGAGCTATATTACCTTATGTCAAATCACGTTTGTTATGTACGAAAAATAATTAGTTTGTTTAGGTTTTATTAGAGATAAGAGAATTTTTTAAGATAATATTACCTCATTCCCATAAATTTTTTTTATCTCTTGGTACAGTAGATCAGTCAACTTTATCACATTTTAAAAATTATTATAAATTAGTTTATTTCAATAATAATTTGATAATATTATATAACATTGTATATAATTTTATTTGAAAAAAGTTCAACCTGATAAGTCATAAAAAGATTATAAATTTCAACTTCACAGTTCACACTTAAGTCAATTGAGTAAAAAATATAGGAGAGAGGGAGTACTACTTTTTTGAAAGTTAAAAAGGTTGTTTGTTTGACTTTTTAACAAAACACTCTCTCAAAAAGGAGACAGACAAACAGGCCCTTAACGATGATATTTGATTTTCTTTTTACCTTGACGGTAGAAGTATCACTCAAACTCAAAAAGAATTGCAACATCGTTAATATTATTACAGTGACAGCACAATATTTTTTTTCCAAAATAGCATGGTTACTCACAATATAATTCTAAAAACAGATTAAATCAGGACCCTACATTAATCAAAGTAAAAGAAAAAATAGAGGCCAACACATAAAAGTTTCCATATGCTGCATTTTGACTCTGAAAATTTTAGGAACATTATGATAATATGAAGATTTTTATAGTAAAAAAAAACAGAACTTTTTATTATTTTATTGGTATATGTTGTTATTATTTTCCCCATTCTGAAACTAAATCGTTTTATAATGAGAGGTTATTGTAAATTGTTTTGTAATCTTTGTTCTTTGTTTATGTTAATTAAGAAAGTGAATTGGTTAGAGCATCCCGAACTCTATAACTTGATGTATTTGACTACTTTCGGTGTTACCTTTACAAAAGACTCTTACCAAATCAGCAAATAATTCTAAAAATTAGTTCAAATAACTTTGAAACCAAATTAGGATTGAAGCCGAATTAAAACTAAAGTAAATTTAAAATAAACAAAACTCAAAAGTTAAATGTAAATTAAGTTTTTATGAAATTGTACATATTATTCTTATCGTGTCCAAGTCTTCACGAAAGACTATTTAGATTGTATGTATGATTTTGTACCTGTAATTAGAACCTGATATTATTTTCAGTTGTCACATGTCAATTTGGGAGGACAATTTTTTTTTTTTTTTTGTTATTTTGTATGGCTGAAATATTTTTTGGAGAGAAGTGTTTATTGCTTTCAATGTTTGATACCATTGGAAATTGCAGTTGGAACCTCCTCTCAACCATATCAAATTAATGTCTCGATTGAGACCAAATTCATGCAGTAAAGACATCGAAATGGCAGTCAATGCATTTGATATCGATGCTCTAAATGGTTATTTCACATGTCTCCTTGGAAATCAGTAAATTGGATGATTTTATAATACTACAATAATTGATGAACTAGTTCATGTTCATTTTGAAATTCCACAAAATAATTAAACACGAGAAATATATTCATCGACGTGGAAACCTCACAAAAGAGCTTATGTTCAATAAAATATTTTGAAATTTAATTAATTGAGTTTAAATTCCTTGAACTTCATTTTGATTGCCAAATCCATCATAAACAAACTTTAATTAATCCATGTACGAACAAACCAATAATTGGTAATTATACACCAAATAAGCCCCAATTTATGGATGAACAAAAGTTAAAATCAATTTCCCATTTACATCATAAAGCAAATACCATATCCATGATACTGCAGTAAGAAGAATCATAGGCATAAAATGATAAAATAGTACAAGACATTATCATTTGCCATTTGCACAGAAAAGAATCAAATCGTCGGCATCATACATACAAAATAAAAGGACAATATCACTATAGCTACATTGATTGCAATTACGTTGGATCAGATCCATTCATTCCAAAAAGGCAAAAGAGAATTGCACTTTCTAGACTCATAATAAATATATTTGCTGAAACTGAAGCCCACTGTTCTAGCAAAATACAAATGATCCAATAATTCTACCCAAGTAACATACATATTTGTGATTTATCAAAAAGAACAAAGTACCATATACATTACAAATTAAAAAGGATCAAATTGTTTAGTGTCAGGACACCCTTAATCATAAGTGGCTAAGCCTCTAGACTTTTGCTTATATCAATGCTTAAAAACAAGACAACAAAATTTTCATACTGTGATATTTAGTACAAAAAAATTCGTTCACACATTTAATGATCAGATATTGATGAATGATTTAAAGGTAAGGGAAATCATAACTTTAAATTAAGGTAATAACTAATAACCAACTATTCTCTTGAGTAAATATGGGAATGCATTGATTGTGTTGGTCCCCGTAGAACTGGTCCAACAACTTGAGAAAGCAGACTTACATTAATACCATATATAGTACACATAGATAAAAAAAAAATTTTAAAAAAAAAAAAGCCATCCGCATTCACCATATTACCTACGCGCTACAAAATTTCCTACTTCCGGAAGGAGAAGGATACGAGACCATAATTACGCACCAGCAAAAATTAGCAAAATTCCCTGCACTAAGAAGAGCCAGAATAGCCAAACATCAGCTTGCCCTTACATATATGCATGTTGGTTACCAGAATGGAAAAAGGAGAAAAGTAATGCTTACATTTGTTGTATAAAGATTGCAAAAGTTTGCAGGTTGATGCTTTCGTATGTACAATAACCACAAGCTCGTTATTTCTGTTGTGGGTACTGAAGTCAGAGATGACACATCAAAAAGAATACAGATCTGAAGTGGAAATAAAATTATAATGTCGGAGCTATAATAAAGATCATGATTGGTGAAAATTACTCACCACAAAAGCACTGCATAGCACTTGATGTTTATTTCGACTTGAGATCAACGACGAGTTTATTCACTTCCTTCTTTTGTCGCTGATAAAAATTTAACAAAGACGGATCAATACTTTGTAAGAAACTCAAGCAAATAGTAAAGACGAATTGTAGTAGTTAGATTCAGAAGAACATTTCAACTTCATCTCACCTCATAAAGCTTATCCCACCATTTATCAGATTTTGCTTGCAGCAAGCACCAGGACATAGCCATCTCATATTCAATTGTGTTATTCTGGGAGTAATGAGAAGTTGATACCGCTTCTTTCTGTATGATGCAAAAAAGAAACAAAAAAATTATACACAAAAAACAAGAAGAAAAAAAAAAAGCATAGCAAAACATTCATATTTTTCTTTCAGGAAGCACACTTTAATGTTTTTCTTTTCTTTCCCTTTTTGGTGGGGGTGGGTGGATGGGGGGGTGGGGGTGTTTCTCAGAGAGAGAGAGAGAGACAGAACCAGTTCTCTTTGTATTTGATGCCTAGCTTTATCAATAGCCAAATGACCAGCAAATGTTGTCTGCTTTTCAAGCTCAGGAGAAACTCCAGGGCAACCAACCAAAGGCCTGCAAACAATATAGTTTTCCGGGGTAAAACCTCTACTCACAAAGGAAGCTACATCATTTCCAATGTCATATACTAATAAACCAGATAGCACACTTAAGATAGTGAGTCAAATAATTGGGAGCATGATGAGGTCGAAATATCTGGGACAACAACTAGAAAGATTACTCCAGGTCTATTAATATCTGTTTATGAGTACATTGATTAAATTAAATAAGAGAAAAAATCCTAGCTGGTTATTTCAGTTTCCTAGCACTTGCATGGCCTAACTATTTTCTTAGAAAATATATTTAGATAATTAACTGGATGTGCACATCCCCAAAGATACTCAAATGAATTTAGCAGATTTAACTGGCACTTATACATGCTATTCAAGAATTACTATGCAGGGAGCTACTATAATTTCTTTTATCATCGAATAAATTAATTGGCACACACCTATCATTTGGCAACATTAGGCATCCATCATCTAGTTTTTGCATAACTCTCTCGGCAGCTTCCATTGTTTTAAATATAGCAAATGCTAGACCTGAAACAGAATTTCAACAGGAAAGGCACACAAAGATCATTTCACATGCTCTAAAAGTGGAAAGATGGGGAGAAAAGTAAAACTATTGAAGAAGAAAATGGCTGCTGGGAATCACTTCACCTTATTTTAACTTATTAATATAAGAAAAAATAATTACCAGAGCAAATGTGCCTATTAAACCAATTATTACAGAAAGCAACAACATTTGTATTTATCATTTTATCTACATACCAGAGTGCGGGGAAGAAGTAGCAGTAAGTTGCACCATTTTAGCTGTACAAGTTTCTTTAAATGCATGCCAAATGATATCCTGAAAACAGCACCATATAATCATCATTAGATATAATATAAGATAAAAAGTACAGATGACTGGTAAAAAAATAATACAAATACCGATGCTTAACTAGTAACGAACGTGACAGTCAGTCCAAACTAAATACATGCATCATACTCCATAAAATTGATTGCTCATGTGTGTGTGTGTGTGTGTAAAGAGTTTTATGCTTTGAAGCAAGTTGGCCAACAGTAGCACATATGGAAGTGTCTGATCCTCACGTGCAATGACAACATTCTGTTACATAGCACAACATGCAGGAAAGCACGGAGAAGGAAAAAAGAAGCTTTTGAAATGGTCAAGGGTTTACCTCTACCTCTCCTGAAGTATATTTGGGATCCAAATTCTGGAGCAACACTAGTCTTCCTTGATCATGAGCAGTCTTCATTCTTTCCTCCCAAGGCTGAAGACAGAAAACAAAGAATTAAAGAACTGAACAATATACATTTTAACAAAGAACAAATGGCGAGAAAATATAAATATTCTAACCATGACCTACTATGATTATTATTGTCATTTAAATGGATATCCAAAAAATACAAATTTGGATTTTAAATTCGGAACATTGACTTAACAACATTGACGTCTGGACTCCTCAGAGTGTGAGCTTCTCTTTACAGATATAATAATAATATGCAAGCATACATTCACATATATACTGGACAATTGCTCCAATAATAATCACCATGTGAAAGCAAATAAAATCACATATTAACAACTTATACCACTACCTGAACAGCTATTCATTTTCAAGATTAAACTAAAAGAGCATAAACTCCCCAGTACCGTTCCTTTATGTAAATAACTCCTAGGAAGAAAATCATACCAAACTTGCGACACATGAAATTAAAAACCTATTTATCCTTGAACAGATGCTGATAAATGTTTTCGTACATGGTGTACGAATGATGAAACTCACCAGTTTAATCCATTTACTCTTTTCCTGCAAACGCCAAAACAGATAGCATTAGAAGATAAATTTACCACAATTAAGTGCTTGTAGGAATTACAAAATAATGCTTATTGAGCACTCATTATTGCACAGACTTAGATGATGATAATATAGTTAGATAAACGTCCAAATTATGCATTAAAATGAATCAAAACTCAGTTTAATAATACATGATAAGTGATCGTATTATCCAGGGTTTATTTCCAGGTGTCTCACAAAGAAAATTGTATTAAGACACATGATTGAACGAATAAGAACCAGAGTATATATGAATAACTTGCCTCAGTTCATCACTACTCAAATCTCTATTCTTTATGATTACAAATTTTAGGAAGAGTGATCACCTAATGGAAGGATCAAAAAGCATAATGACTACAGAATATAACATAAATCAATAACGAAGCACATAAGTAACTAGGTTTTAGAATTTACAAAGATGATGTTAATGTTTTTTAAAAGTACTTCAATTGTAAATTCCAGAACTGAAGTCACTAAAATCTAGGTTTGATCAAGTTCAAAAAAGTGCATTGTTCTCAGTGAAACATACCATGAGCCATGTAGCATTAAGAAAATATAGCTTCTTGCCAACAAACAACTTATTTGATTAGTTTCTAGAAAATGATTGTTTTACTGGTGAGCTGAATCTAGAGGTACCAACACAAAGGTACCTAATCTCCACAACAGACCAACCTCCTTAATGAACCTCAAGAAAATAACCTTTTGTAGAAAAGTATCAGACTCACTTCTCATGTTTCGCACACATTGATTTGATCTCAAAATTTATTTCCAACCACTATAGTTGAGACCTTCCTCATTATATTAGAAGGTCTTTTATGCTAAACTTATATGGTGGAAACATTTCCGACAATTTCATAATTTCAATCAAGAGTGATTGGTGAAAATTTTAGGGTAAAATACACTTTATCCCTCAAAATTATACCTCATGTAACCTTTACCCCCTTAAAACTATGAAAAGATATGATCCTTTTAACCACTTTAACCATAAAATAACCTATGAGACGATATATAATATTAACACCTAGCACTAATTTACGACCGTATGACGCATGAATTTGAATTCCAATTAATTCAATCACATGAAAAACCTAACTCCGCAATATATTGCTATCTCTTCTCTCCATAGCCATATTTCCTTCACTCCACTCTTCAGCTTCTTTGGATGTCACCTGCGCAATGTTGCGCTATCACTATTCGGGGAGAGAAACCGATGTCCTTATCATATTTGCCTTTATTTGATAATACCTAAATTAAAAGGATCCCTTAATCCTCCCTTTTAAATTTGTTGTTATCGCTTTGTCGCACCATTGCTACCATTCCACCTCTTTCACTTTCGTGCCCCCTTAAGCAATCCCTTCTCCTCATTGTGTGAAACCACATCGAGTCAAAGCTGGCTAATAAGTTTGGTGGAGGCCTTAACATGTACATGTTGACAATATTAGGCAATAATATCAACATAAGAAGTTGGTGGATTCTCGATTTACCTAGATAAAATGAGCTATTTGAGATGTTAAATACAGTAGATTGTTGCATCAAGTAGGGTAGGTGTTGGAGCCTTGGAAGTGATGGCGCTAGAGAATGTCTAAATGTCTGTGAGAAGAAAATTAGATTAGTTATGAAGAGAGCTTAAAAAGAGGGGCATGGAGAAGGAAAGTGTGGGAAGGGGGAGCGGGGGGGAGGAGAATCGCAGAGCTATCATTGAGGTGGATGGTGGTGGATTATGGGGGACATGGAGGTCAAGTGGGAGTAAGTCACAGTTGATATTACAATCACCTTGAAGTTCATTTACTAAAGGTTGTCCGACCAAGTAGTAGTATCTCCTCTTGGGTATATCTATTTTTAATTGATTTTTGTAGAAGATTAAAATTATTTGTTTAGTGGAAGGTATTTTGGTCTTACCCAATACAACTTTGTGGTGGCATCAACCCAAACAAAGTCTTTACCAATAAAATAGAAAGAGTTAAAATGCATTCTTTGATTGATTAAAGGGTCGTTGTAGCAAGGATTGTAGTTTGAACCATCACATGAGTAAAAAAAATCTCAGCAAATCAAAGGAAATGTCACTTCAAAAACTTTTCGTTTCCTTGTCGAACATAACTTATTTGCGGAATAGAAAATATTATATAGCTTAGTCAAATTCGAGACACAAATTATTTCATTAGTAATTTGCTTCCTAATACAAATACAAAGATGGAGATTTGAAGGAATGCAACTCAAACGGTCCATGAGTATTTTCAAAAACCAAATCTCATGCATTCCAAAATACCTTTAATCTACCTCCACCATCATCAAATTCCAATAATCATCCCATATCCACCTAAATTTATCACTACCAACTTAACGCCTTCATAGGGACATATTCTCTCCCTCAATATCTCATGCGGTGACCACATAAAGTGATATGAGAAGTAAATTAATGTAATCTAAGTTCCCTTAGTAAAAAATTTAGCCTTCAACTATATCAAATTAGTTATTCCACTAATCCAAGTGGTTATCCAAGGGAACATTTCTCAACCATAGGACGCATAAGAGTTCTTGTTGGGGGACAAAAACTTGTCCACTTTATAGCATAGTGGAAAGATAAGATTCATGGATGTCCCTTGATAGAACGTCATGTATATCATGAATCATCTACTTTTCATCAAATTGTATATCTAAGCCATGGAAAACTATTGAAATCAAACAAAGTCTCAAAAGAACATAATAATGTTAAGGCTCAACTTACGGCAATTGATCTTTTAGTGACTTCAAATATTTGACCAACTTCCTTTTCATCACCTTTAGATGATATATCCATGTTCTTGTCATGATTCTCCTTTGAAGGGCCATCATCAATTCTTGATTTTGCCTTATTTTCATTTGGAGTCACAAGCGTTGGCGAAAACTTTGTTTCGCTTGCACCGATTTTCTTCTTCAACTTCTTAGTAGTATTATTGTTACAATCTTCCAATATTCCATCAAATTTTGCTTTCTTCGTAGGGCTTTCCTCCATAGGACATGAACCTTTAGCTAACATTGTGTCCATGATATCATGACCTGCATCATGTCGAGTATTTGGGTTTTCTTTAGATAGATCAGCACTTGTCTTCAACTTCCTTTTCTTTAAACCACTTGTACTTTTATCTAATTTTTCGACTTGTATAGGTCTCTCGAAATCAGGTTCATATCCTGATTTTTGCATTTCATTAGGTAAAAGATTGGTTTTTAATGGCCTTGCTGTTTCATAAGGTGAATCAACTTTGACTGTCGATGGCCTTTCTTGACAAGCACTGAAATTTTCAGCAATCCTTTTCTCCAAAGAACTTGAGTTTTCAGCCAATTTCAAATCCTTTCCTGACACAACAGAACTCTTAACAAGTTCAGAATGTGATTTTGCATGAGATGAAATGGCACCAGTAACCAGCTGTGCTGCATCTTTTCCAGGAATAATCGCACTTTGTGTACCATTTGTAAGTTTGACATTTGACGCTGCAACTTTATTATCAAATTTTATTCTCTTTGAAGGTGTATCTTCTAAATTACTAAATTTGTTTGCAGATTTCACGCCATCTTTAACTTGAACCTGACCGACAGTTGACTTTCTGTCTTGAACCTTATCCTTTTCACAACTGACTTTGCACCCACCATTTTTGGCACCCAAAGTATCTCTATTCTCTACGGTTCTTATAGCTTCTTTAGCTTTATTAGAATTCACATCACCACCAGCACAATTCCGCAAAGATTGTGAATCACTACTTGACAAATTTTTTGTCACAACAGGTGAACTTTCCAATTTATGCTGCCCTTGCTTCTCGTCTTTATGTTCTTTCTCCAGCATATGATTGCATCTTTCATCCGGGTTCACATTTTTAAATTGTTGAGGTGAGTTTTTACCTGCATGCTTCAGTGTTTCTTTCGATACAACAGCATTTCTCTCATCATCTTTGACGTTGGAATCGAGTTTGTGAAAATCTAGTATCTTATCGCTGTCTTTTCTGTTAAATACAAACTTAACTGTAACAACAATAACAAAGGAATGAGTGATTTAAACCATCCCAGTCATTGTAGCTCATTGAAAAGCATGCCATGACTTATGTAACTCACAGCCACAAAATACTTCAAAATAGTAAAAGAAACAAAGCAACATACCTTCAACCCCACCGACAGAAACATCCATCTGATCTGAAATAGTACAGCTTTTTACATCAAAAGTCCGGTAAAATACATAATCGGCCGCTTGAAGTTCTTCAGATGAAGGTGGTGGATTTCTACTGTCCTTCGAAATACAAACAACGTTGCATTTTCCAGCAATAGCTTCCTGTTTGAATGCATATGTACATGACAAATCCCCAATTCAGTTCACACGAGTAAACGTAAATAAATGTACCAATTTTCATTTTGTGGACATTAAGGGGAGGCATATACACCATAACATTGTAGCATATAAAAATTGAGCAAAAGGTGTGTAACTACTAGGGAAGTAATTCCTTGGATCAGAACGAGGAGAAAATGCCAAAATATGAAGAGTAGAGTTTGAGAATTCTCTTAATACCACTTGGCTGACTTTATATTGAATATTCTCTCCCCATTCCCTACCATCCACTAGGGATAAATACACCCAAGAAAACAATATAGGACAAGACTATCTTCCAAGTGTTCAACATGTTTTGTCTCGCGAACAAATACTTATCACCAAACATCTCGCATCAATATATCTCTTCCTATTACATCGCCAAACTTTTTATCCACATCAATCCATACATTGCACTCATTTATAACCTGTTGCAAGAACCTCCACCAACCCCAGAGCTCCTCCTTTTGTAGACTTCTAATTCTCTTTCATAGTGAATGATATAACATTATAGTAGATATGCAATCCTTCTCGACCACATCAACATTATCCACTATCCAACCAATTTCATCACGAACCACAGCAAAAAAACTTGAATTAGACATCTCTACTTGTTTTGCTAAATTTCAATGCTCAAATCAAAAGACTCAGTTAACCAACTTGCTCGCTCTTCTTCCTCACCTTAAAAGCTCTTCCTCCTCACCTTAGAACAAATAATCTCTGTTAGAGGAAAAGAATATCGTCATTTTACTGTACACTATGTTCTTGACATGAGAGAATGTTTAGGAAGATTGAGTATTTGTTGTATTAAATGTAATAACCCTTGTAGAGTATACGATGACATTGATAGGACAGTTAATGAAATACTCTCAAATCTAGCACTCCCTCTCAAGCTCCACCAACTTGGAGCATACTAAGTTCTAAGCTTGCTTGTAAGTTAAGACTAAAACACCAAATAATGAAGCACACCACACGCTATAGTAACTATATGTTAACGACATTTCTAGGAAACATTGAAATTGAAGTAAATCCACAAATTCAATTCCAGCTATCAATTTCTAAGTCGAAACAACACATGTGAACACCAGGATGACAATGAGTGGCAAGGTCACCGACCAAACAACTAAAACGATCGCGTTGATACAAGAAACAATAGAAATTGGTTGCAAAATGAAAAATATACGCAACTAATGTGGAATGAAGTAATCATTTGATTCAGACACAACATCAGGATGTTGAGGTAGGTATAACTTCTGTTAATCATGTGGTTATGGGGTGGGCAAACAAGTTGGATATTCAGATTCGGATGACTGCTTCAACCCAGTTGGATTTGAAGGAGTGGAACAAAAAACGAAAAAATTAAGTTCGCGACCACTTATAAGAGATTAAGTGTGATAAAAAAATTAGAATAAATCAAGGCCCATGTCTTAATTCCATTGAGCCCTACTCATTCTTACTACTAATTTGTCTTCATCCCCAATCCATTCTCCTTGTTCAACATTCGCCAATTGAGATATGTCCAATCAATGCCCTGTGGCTACTCACAGCGGAGAGGTGTCACTGCTGACACTTTGGTACATGATATGATAATTATGTAATAACAGTCGAGGAAATGGAAGTAAATGAACAGAGGATTGGAATCCAAAAAATTGGATGTCTTGTCTTGTAGCTTAAGGTCTAAATGAGCAGGAAGAATGAAGAATGGCTTGGAAAATAACTGGAGGTGTCCTTATGTCAGTGGTTAAAGATTTAAATCCGTTGCTTTAGTTAGACTTCGTTATAAGGAGCAAAAGCTTCCATGATAGAAATGGAGAATATGGAGAGTAAAGTTTGATGTTTGGACTGATAAAAGTTGATTCTCCAAGAAATGATGCACGCTAGTAGGTAGTTCTTTCAATGATTGGTATGTGGGTTCTAAGTAGTTTGTATTTCTATTTTCACTTTCGTTGATTGGGGTAAACAAAATTTTCAGGTTATATCATGTACCCATCTTTTCCCTAAGATTTGGCATTGCTTATTGTGCATAATAAATTAGTTAGGGTGCCCCACCTAAACTCCCAAAGCCCAAGTCCCAACCTAAACGCCCCATCATAATTACATTGATCATGATCTTAATTTAATTACAATATGATGTCGCCCATAGCAATGCACGACAATGGCAGCTTCTGAGAAATCTCAAACAAAAGACCACAAAACAATGTCAATCCACAACTTGATTAATATCACTCATGACTACAAGACAAGAAATATTACAAACTAAAAGAAGAAAAAACTAAACTATTTCAGTTAAACTCCCTCTCAGCAATAAGCAAGTGTTAGGGAAGGCTTTCACAAATTTTACCAACTATGTTGACTTTATAAAACGCACTTGTTCAGGCGATTAATTGTCTTATTGTTGCTTGTGATAACAGTATGGCAAGTTGACTCGTTATTGAGTTGACTAGGCAGATCGAGATTGTTGCTTTTACTGAATTCGGGTGATTGATTTACCTTACCCTGTGTAACTTTCTAGACCATTTAATTAGATCCAGAACTTAATTATAGTTTTTTTCCTATTATAACACAAAAGTGTATATCGTTGCACTGAAAACAAATGACAAAGAAAAAGGAGTAAAGACTATTGGATGGCAGCTCATGAGATTTAATAGATGGAGAGAATGGTACGACAAGGAGTGAGGGTATTAGTTTTGGAGCTTCTAATAGAGGTCGATATTTGAGGAAGATATCATCAAAGGTCTGACTTCTCATTGAGGTGCGCATACATGGTGGTGGTTGTCTCGGAATGGGAAGTCACAACGCCTCGACCAAATTTAATTGACTGCAACATGGTTGGAAAAAAAGGTTGTTTGAAGCCTACATCGACGATGAGTTGATCTACGTTTGACTTGACTGTTGCAACGACTAAGATTAAAAGCTTGATGGTGGATGGCATCTCGGCTACAATGCAACCAGCAAGGGAAGAAATTGGTGAAGGAGCTACAAAAATATAAACAAGGCACAATAAGGAAACTCCTCGCTCATATCTAAACAACATATCCATATATGTTCACATCTACTTTTTGAATAGCTTGCTCTCACCAATCTTCTTTTTTACTAGCTCGACATAGGAAGCATCCGACGATAACAAATGAATCAAAGTTTCACCTATAAGCACATGGACAACTCAATTATTAAAAGTGATGCACATAATCTGGTATTTTTTAACCAATAATCAAGCATTCACTTGGTTCATAGGGATGCGCAGTTGTTGAGTCTGGCAGTGCCTTGCACCCATGGGTTTAACAATTCAAAACAAGGAAAGGCCTCGCTCAGATAAACAACACGCCAATCCATACTTGTTCACATATGCTTCTTAACTAGCCTTGCACTGACCATTTTGCTTCTTGACTAGCTCGCCTACACTAGCGCATGTAATTCTTTTTTCTTCTTCTCTCGTTAGCGAACGCTGGCTTCATCAAATCCAATGAAGTAGAATAAATATTTTTGCACTGACTTATTGACATCGTGCATCTCCTTGCTACAAGTGGCAAGTTTGGTACTTCACCTCGCCGACTACATGTCTTTTTTGGTAAGGGTTAAAGGAGATATAATTTCTTTTATTTATTCCTCAAATATGAATATTTTTGGGTTTAGTTTTCAACCATTTCACTTTTGTATTTTGGTAGTTTATTGTTGGTTGTGAATATTTTGTATAAAGACAACAATTATTTGTTAATTGATTAAAACTTACTCATTAGACCAATTTTACTGATACAAAATTGCACTTAAAAGGCATTTTTGTCTAACTCACTTCCTTCTTTTGTGTGAGTTTTCAGTAGTATCCCCATTCATAGGTACGAGATGTGAATCTATGAATTGATAGGTTCAAGTACCATTGATCCAACTATCTGAGGATTATAACTAGATTAATTTTTTATTTCCATAGAAGATTAGGAATGATGGACTATCCATTACATCATTATTGAAATTGTTTTTTTTTTTAATTATTTTTTCAGACTTGGCTCACTTATTAAGTTAATTTTCTAGGATATAGTAATATTTATATTCAAGCGCATTCCAATAAAGTGCACAACATTGTTTGTTGTGCGCCATTGGGGCACTTATAAGTAAGTGCCGGAAATTAGTAGTAATGTTATCAATAACTTTTTGTCGTGTTATTCCTCTTTAAAGAATTAAAAAGTCTCACTCCACTACAAGAATAAGCACAAGTATGTAAACATTTTGGTATGTACCAAGATTAACAAAGTTTCTAACCTACGTCTTCTCCCGGAATACGTGCAAGATAACTTGGTACTTCATTTAGCACATGATTGTCTAACAGGAATATTTTAAGATCAACAATTTTTCATACATGGTCATAAGTACGATTTCATTCATGGAGTGCCCAAGGTTCAAAGATTCAAATACAAGGAAACAGCTCAAAAACCAAACAGTAAGTTCACTTTACAACGCAACAACACATTTACTTTACTATAATATCACAACTTATATATGCTAAAAAAACGTTTGAAGGTGCAAAACACAATAGCCATAACATTTATAATCATTAGCAAGACAAAACTAAGGGGAAAAAATCTTTTAAACTTTAGAGCTTCCACAAAAACACATTCGTAGAAGATATGAGTTTACTCCCAGTTTACCATTGTGTCATTTTTATCACAAAAAGTAAATCATGCATTAGTATAAAGCATTCCCTGAAACTAGACCTCTTAAACATAATATAACTAGCCCCTTTCCAATCTTTTAACATCCCTTTTAATCAATTGTTACGAGGATTTATCCTTTTTCGGCTCACGCTCGACATGTTTTTTGTGGCCCATGTCAAAAGTAAATCACTTTTGGGTTATTTGATCCTCAAAAACATTCCTTATTGTCTCACCTCTACAGATGGAAAAATGCTTTTATGATATGATCTTGACAAAAGGTTTTAAAGCTTTTGTTCCCTTGTACGATTCCATGAAAGATGATAAGTAGAACCCAAAGATGTGCATCACTATGCATAGTCTCATTAGGATGGTATCTATGGCAAAACTACAGGTAATTGGGTTACTAGACAAGATGACTTGAGCGCAGCGAAGAGGGTGCGAAGTGCAAAAAAAAGTGCCTAAAGTTTCTCCTTAAAATGTCGCTTGAACCTTTGATTGAATTAGTGTAAGTACTTATGTTGAAATATTACTTCCATTGACATTCTTACTTCGATTGCAAGACTTTGGATTGCAAGGTATATACAAACCAAAATACAAGGTCTACTCATTCTTCAATTAAGAGAATGTAATAAAAAATAAAAAATAAAAGTAAATAATCCCCTCGAAATTCAGAGTTGGTATCATTTCCACTTTACTAGAAAACAGATCCATCAACAATATTGCTCTCGCAGAACTACCATAAGCTTCATTGAACTCTTTTTAACCACAATAACATCAATTACTATGTTCTCTTGCTATAAACCCCAACGTGAAATTTTTGAGATTTTTGTCTCTTTAAACGGGTAAAGCTCGTTCTTGAACCAAAAAAATTATCCAAAATTGGTCCTTATATCATCATTCATCCAACTTAGTCAAATTGACAAGACATCCTCGAAGAACCTTATAACACCCTTTTACGCCTATTTTTAGACACAAACAACTCTTTCTTGGATTCTTTTGCCAGGTCATCTCTAAAATGTATCTTTATATCCTCTTTGTAGTCCATTATCTCAAAAAGCTCAACTTGGATGTTTTTTAAATTTTATATTGCTTCTAGTTATGCATGTGAAACACTACTTAGGAGAAGATATATTACAAATGTGAAACAGAAATTTAAGAAACATCCAAGTTGAGCTAAAAACAAAATCCCTCCATCCACAACTATAATAATGAACATGCATATAAAATTAAACTAAACCAAAAACAAATTAGTGTAGGGAATAACAGTGCAACAAACAAATAATATTTCATTACCAGGTGATTGAGATTCGCAAGACCACTGCCAGCACCCGAAGCAAAAAACAGTTCGTTTTCAAGCACCTCTACATCTTTCAAGTAACATGAGATTTCAGAGGGGCGAAAAAACCAATGCACCTTTATCCTTTTGGACTTATCGGCGTTTTCCCAAATCTTAACAAGTTTTCCAATATATGGAGCTAGTTCATCTTGTAAGTACATGAATACTGTGTCATACAAAATGTAGTCCACCCCATCATAAGTAAATGACTCATAAAATTGGACATCTTTCTTTTTCCCTCCGACGCCTCTTTTTTTACCCCACTTGAATTCAGGTTCCTTGAGCCTCTCTACTTCAGGAGAAGGCGGCATGCCTTTATACACAAACTATGACCCTTGAGATGTATGAACCTAAAATATGACAAAGGGAGAAAGAAAATACATGCACGAATTGAGGACTATAGCATCAAAAAATTTGTTTACATACATAAAGATCTTTTATCACACCATATATTTTCAGGTAACCACAATTAATTAATAATATTCTAAGATGGGATTTTAATAATTGGAATAATTCGTTAATGTGATTGTGTAATTCTCATTAACATATAAATTTCAGAGGTTGTAAGACTATAATAGTAAATCACAAAACCATATCTCCAAATAGTCAAAGATTGGGGCAGAAACTGAGAACGAAAAATTCATATGCATGCATCTATGTGTATGTTTTCCTTATTGTCAGGAAATAATAACAAGTGAGTTAAACATTGGTGCCCTATTTTATTATTAAGTATTTACATGTTTTTTCTCTAACATATTTGATAGATAGATAAAAAATTAAATTCGGTCTTAATATGTTTTTATAACATTTAATCATAAAAGCTTTCTTTCAACAAAAGCAACTACTACAACTATTGTGAATATAATTATATAACTAATGTAAATCAATACGTAGATCGATAGATGTAATATAAAAGTAGAATATTTATGCTCGAAACTATGTTACAAAAGAGGCTCCTCAATCTAGGGTGTGCTTTCAGTAAAATTGAACCGAACCGTACCAATTTTAGGTATCTAGACTAGTTTGATAATTTCAGAATTTGTACCGTAAGCCAAACTGACAATTTGTTCAGTTACTTCACAGTTTGGTTCGATACCAATAACTAAAAAGTGTAGGTTTGGGTATTTTTTGTAAATTTCCTAAAATTAATAGTATTCAAAATTGTAGTTTGACCCAAACTCATTGAATCAAGTTACATATCAACCCTAATTTTTAAGTTGATCTCAAATACCATATTAAGAAAAAGGAAAAAAAACCAACTCCTTCATGCCCTAGCTAAATAGTGCCCCAGCTAAATCGCCATATAACTTTGACGACTCCAAATTCTAAATTTAATGTATTGTTGCAAAAATGCAATATCATAAAAAGTATTACCAAAATACTAAGATACAATGGAATAAAACACTCACATTATCAATTAGGATAGATTCTTTATCATTTGACACCAATACTATGAAATTATCATTTTTTAAACATCAATTAGGTAAACGGAGCTTACATAACAGAGACACAGAAATTCCAGGGCCGGTCTGACATATTATGGGGCCCTAGGCGATGTTTAAAATTGGGGGCCCTCTTGTACAAATTAGAGGATATTTTTTAGATTCAATAGTAATATCTTTGTATGACATTTCATTCTTAAACTTTCTCTTAACAAAAGCAAATACTACAAGTATCGTGTATATATATATATATATATATTGAAAATTCAAGTATCGTGAATATAGTTATATAACAAATGTAAGTTAACAAATATAATTTTTTACTTGTCAGAATAGTAAATAGATAAAATATGAAAGTATAATATTTCTACTCAAGATACTATCTTTGGTAATAGGTAGGGCTGTGCAGACGGTAAACCGGACCGTACCAAATTTCGTTATACCGGCTGGTTCGGTAAACCTAAAAATTCGGTTTGGTTCACTAAATTACCATTCAGTGCGGTTCGATTTGATTCGGTACAAAAAAACTGAAAAATTATTGAATCAAAAATTTGTCTTGAATACATATGTAAATAATAATATGCTTCCTACCACTCTAACCATCCAATGAAGTTGAATAGAAATTATAAGGAATACATCAGAGACCCCCTAGCCTCAGTCCCCTCCCCAAAAATTACTTTAGCATCATTCAAGTTTTGGGTTTTAAATACAATTAGAACCAAATTTATTAAGAGAAAATCAGAAAAAGAACAAAATTGGGCATTTAGAATTTGGACTGTACCTCTGTAAATTACAAATCTGGGCCGACAGAGAGATGGTGGAGGCGCGATGGGGGTGGGTGGTGCGGCGGCGCGATGGGGATGGGTGGTGCGGCGGCGCGGTGGGATTTTGAATTGAAGAAGAAGAAGATTTGGGTTTTGCTCCAGGGAAGTCGGTAGAAGAAGTGAGAATAGTGAAGAGAAGCTTGGATCGGTAGGAATTGGGATTAAAAAAAGTGGGTATACCGGTTCGGGTAAACCGGTAATACCGAATATCATTATAATTGTTCGGGAATGGAGCTTGTACTATATATCGAACCAAAATACGGTATATATTGAAATCGAAATTTCGGTTTCGATACGGTTTACCGGATAGTGCATAACCCTAATCTTAGGGGCGTATCAATTTTCGGTATTTAGTCTGACGCGGTAGTTTCAAAATTTGTACAGTATGTCAAACCGAACTATTTGGTTTGATTATCAAACGGTTCAGTCCGCTACCAAAAAATCAATACATATATGTAGTTTGAGCATAAATTAATATTAAAAATTGTAGATTGACTCAAACTAGTTAAATATAAGTTACATAATAGTATTTTTCCAAAATACTAAGATACAATAAAATAAAAATATTTGTACTATCAATTAGCATATACTCCCTCCGTTTTTTTTTTTTTTTTTTCACTTTGGAAGATTGCACATGGATTAAGAAATGTAATAAATAGCCACTTTTTTTAAGTAAAAGTCTCAAAATACCCTTTTAATCAAATAATCATATCATTAATAAGAAAGTAAAATTGGTATAAAAAAATTAATTCTACATTGAAATCCTAAAACAACAAATTAAAAAAAAAATGAGGGGGCAATCTTTATCATTTGACACCAATAATATGAAATGATCACTTTCACATAAATTAGCTCAACATAGCTTACATAACAAACACAAGGAGAATTTCAATAGAATGTGTATTGTTAATCGAAAAGTTAATTTGATAGGTTAAATCTATTTTAGTGTCACGCTCTAATCATTGTCCAACGCATCTGAACCAATACATGACGCAGTTTTTTTAATATTTGCCTCAACATTAATTGATCAATTAAGTATGATCCAGTCAGTATATTATTCATAAAAATATCTACGACATTCTTTTTGCATAGACATAGTTCTATATTATGGAGTAAAACATTATAGATAAGTATATAAGAAAAGTATCTAGAGCATCAGTTTTATACATTAGATCAAATTATCCCAGTTTTTTGCATATTTGACAAAAAAAATATCAAATAAAAAAAATTGAGATGCATTTACATTTACAAAATAATTTTTTGAGGCCCTCTATAGTCGGGGCCCTAGGCGATGGCCTAAATTGCCTAGTCATAGAGTCGGCCCTGAGAATTTCAATGTGCACTATTAATCTAAACAAACAGAGCCTAAAGGAAAAAGAAAGATAATTAGAAAAGAGGGAAATCCTTGAGGAGAGATGAACGGCCGACGGAAGTATAACCGGAAGAGACAGACGGACGAACAAGCTTTATGCAAAACTGTGAACTTCAGCGCTAGTGAGAGAAATCTTTTTTTTCTTTTTCTTTTCGATAAATAAGTAAGCGAAATCAGAGAATGGGGGTAGGGCTTTTACCTAGGAGGGGGAATGGTTACGAAGATTGTTACATTGTTACGCGACTTTCACTAAAAAAGAAAATCATTATTTTGGTATCATCGATTTGGTTGCTACCAAAATAAAAAGGAATATGTTTTCGTTATTTGGCTTATACCGGATACCGAACAGACATTTAATACTAGTATTTAGTACGAATCTAATTTTCAATTTTGACATGGTTCAGTTGGTTTATATCGAACCATGTGCACAATCAAATTCTTCGTAATTTATTTTTATTTTTGTTTAGGGTTTTCAAAAGGTATTTTAGTCTTAACCCTGACTTAATCACTTTCGAGACGCGTTAGACTTATTATATGGAGACCTCTCCCAGCTAAATTTCAAATTTGAGTTCGTCACTTTGGTGATCTAGTTTCAAACACTAGTTAGTGTTCCTCATAGTTAATGTTCACCAAAAAAAATACTTCATAGATAAGGTTATGCAGAAGCGTAGAGTATAATGCCAATATACTTAAAACACACTTTCTCTTTTGCACTCTTTGGTCCGAGCTGTAAATACATAATTTAGTAGATAAAAAAAAACACACTTTCTCTTAACAATGTAGATTTACATGAAGTGTATTGAAGACCAACTCTTCCTACTCTTCTCTATTGAAGATCCAATAACTTTATACCGGGTAACAAGATTCTCTCTAATTATGACAAACACATCACAATTACAAGGTATAATCCTTGTATTCACTACTTCAAAGTTCAATGAGAAGTAGTATGAAGACTTGGTCTATAATACAATTCATTTAAGTGTACATTGTTAATAGGAAGTACGTGTCAAGTATATTGACATGATATGATATGCTTCCACATAACCCTTTCTACGATTGATTGCTTAGTATTAATTGTATTCTTACATATAGTATGGTGATCTTATATATATATATATATATATATATATATATACATACATGTGGATATAATCGGTGCTTTAAAAACCAGACCGACCCAACCGATTTAACCGCTAACCAGTAATCGGTAGTCAATTCGGTCTGGTCAACCCTCCAAACTAGCTTTGTTCCTCACCAGTTTGAACAAAAAAAAAAGAAGACCAAAAACGGGTCAAATAGGTGAAACGGTTGAACCACTGGTCCACTTATTAAAAAAATACACTACGGATTTTTACTTCTCTTCCACAACCTTTAGACTTCAAAAACCTCTCACATATCTTCTTCTATTTTTCACTTTGAATCAAACAAAATCAACAAGAAACCTAAAATCTTTTATACAATAAGTTACAAAAATATTTTGATCATCAATTTCAGTAAAAAACTCATTTTTTCCCCAATTTCATGTATTTTCATTTTTTTTAATATAAGGTATTACAATTCACCACATAGATTGGGCTAAGTCCACTTACATGGTTTGAGCCTAACTCAACCTCAAAAGTTAACTTCTAAGGTGAGGATTGTCCAAGACATTATAAGGTAGACTTAACTATTGTTTTCAACCAATGTGGGACATTTAGTCTCAATACTCCCCCTTCACATGTGGACGGGCATAATGTGTGGGTGAAACAAGCTCAACATGTGAAATATGAAAGCACAACCTTGTGAATTTGCGACATGTTCAATACTCCCCCTTCACGTGTGGGTGGGCATAATGTGTGGGTGAAACAAGCCCAACACGTGAAATATGAAAGCATTACCTTGTGAATTTGCGACATGTGGATGAAGGCCCAACACACGAATAATGACCCTCCGGGCCTTGTTAACCGAATGAATAATGACCCTCCAAGCCTTGAATAACTGGAGGAATAATGACAACCTAGGTGTTTGTTATCTGAATGAAGTATGTGGGTAGATATTTAAGCCCATCATGCGTACAAGGAGGAGCCCATCACGGAATGACGTGACCCACTTTAACCTGGGCTCTGATACCATATTAGAATTCACCATATAGATTGTGCTAAGTCTACTTACATGGTTTGAACATAACTCAACCTCAAAAGCTAACTTCTAAGGTGAGGATTGTCCAAGATTTTATAAGGTTGACTTAACTATTGTTTTTAACAAATGTGGGACATTTAGTTTCAATATAAGGTCTATGTGACAAAATTCATCAATATTTTCTCTTTTCCATAGGTGATTAGTAATAAAATCATTGTTTTTGTATGGTATTTATCATATTTTGAAGTATTGCTTTGATATCATGTAATCATACTTGTAATTTTATTGCTCTCATTCTTTCTCAACTCAAGATTTATGGGAAAAATAATTTGTGAGAAGACATTTAGTTTATGAAAATAAACTTGGAAAAATTGATAATAATTTGTTTTTGTTAAATAGCTTATTACACACATTAAAACTTAAATTTAATTATTACTTCGTAATGACGTCACAACGGTTAAACCGATCTAACTAGTAACTATTAAGACTACCGATTCAATGTCCAGTTCGGTTTTTAAAACATTGGATATAACACATAACTCACGAATTTTAATTTTGTATTAATCATGCCTAGCTAGGAAAGCGTTGGGAATTTTTCTAACACAATGCTAGTGATGTAGTGCAATTTTTTCCGATAAAATTATCTGTAAGTCAATTATCATGAGTTCTATGAGAGATCAATATCTCAGATGTTCAACGAGCATGCTCTCGAGTCCAACTTAATTCGTGACAAAAAATAGACATTAAGGTGATATTTGATGTATTATCGACTAGCTTGACATTTTTTGATAAAAAAACCATATTTTAGGTCATATGTGTTGGGGTTTTTTAAGTAATAACATATAAATAATTACTTTTTGTAATGGTTACATGCCAAATATATGTCACGTGATAGAATTTTAAATGAGACCTTATAAAAAATAGCACAATCTAGACCTAACCATAGAAAATCACAAATAAGTTAATTTAAAGTTTTTCTTATAACTTCTCTTTTCGTAATTTATGTTGACATGAAGATCGGAATTACAATTTTTGATAGTTTAGAAATAAAATAAAAGAAAATAAAGAATAATATTTTTATTTTTATTTTTTTGACTTAATAAGATATATATATATATATACATAGTAATAAAAATGTATAGGGTTCAAAAAATTTCTCCCTATTTCATCTTCAACCCCTCCACACCGTCATGGTTCTTTTGTCCCCTCTTTCTTCTACTCACTCACTCACTCACCTATTTCTCTATTCTGACACAATACACTATTTTTTTAAAATCATCTCTAGACATATCACAAAATCAAAAGTAATTGGGAAGCTCTGTTTACATTTTACTTCAATTTAACACTCTAAAACTTTAGTTTTTTAACATTTTACTTCAATTTAACACTCTAAAACTTTAGTTTTCTTACCTTTTTACTAAATTTTAATTTGTGTATTTCTCAAATCATTGGACAAAATCGCAGAAAATCGGATTATAATCGAATCCGGGTCATTATGTCAGATATCAAATTTTTTCAAATTCGAATTCGGTAGCACCTGTGATGATCCTATAGGATCTTGGATCGAATCCAAATCCAGTTTATAATTTTCGGATTCGAATCCGAAGCAGCTCATCCGATCCATTGATAGCCCTAGTTATAATCGTCAAATGGAAAGAAACGACAAAATGGGGAATAAAGCAACAAAAGCACTAAATATATTAATTTTTGGATACCGAAAGTTCAATTCTTTTAAAGCGTAGGACCAATAGTGTTAGACTACCACCTAAATGGTACTAATAGTTTTTTCCGGGCAAAATTTCATTTTTGGCCCTCTAAAGTAGTTGCGTTTCAAAATTGACCCTTTATTGTGGTACCTCGACAATATACGTCGTTTATTGTGTCATCATCATCAATTTCAGTTCTTATCACCGATTTTTTTTAATTATCGCAAAAAATCATCAATTTATGTCATATTTGACCTATCACATGACTTGGACTTGCAAATTGTGGAGTCATAATATGAAATTCTTAATTTTTAAGTGTCACTCGACAAATGATATTTTTAACTAAAATTAAATTTTCCGATCAGATTAGACATAAATTGGTGATTTTCGGCAAAAAAAAATAGTTTTCCAGTCAATTAAGATATAAATTGATGATTTCCGACGATAATTAAAGTTTTCCGGCAATAATGACTGAAATTGATGATGATGACACAATAAATGATGTATATTGTCGAGGTACCACAATAAAAGGGCCAATTATGAAACGCAGCCACTTTAAAGGGCCAAAAATAAAATTTTGTCTTTTTTCCTCTTTCTAAAAGTTCAATTAAACAAACTAAATAAACTTTTTAATTTTCGAGAAAGACACATCATATAAGTCTCTTCTTGACGCAATCTCATGTAAACTTTGTTTCGATTGGATATAAAATAATTTCGATTGGATATAAAATAACTATCTCTTACAAACTGATAATAGAATTTTAATTTTGACATAAATTAACATGTCTCTTTCTATTATTTCGCGTCTCTTTCTCTACTTCTATTCTTTTCATAATTTATAAATTGAGAAATTTACATAGACACCATCTGCCTTTTAGCCTAATTACCAAGATATACCAGACTTTTCATAAATTACAAAGACACCCCTCGACTTAACGACCGTTAGCCAACATTAATGGAAGTAGTGAAATGTCTAAAATGCCCTTAATTATTATCAATATTTACACAAAATTAAAATATTAAAAAAATAACTCACCCAACCCACCCCCTCCCCCTTCGACCTTGTCACTCACGACCTCCTTCACCGGTGGCTTTTCGACGAAATTAGTTTAGGGTTTTGTTCCTCTTGTCTTCGCGAACTCATACGTATAAACACTTTCATATCGTTCTCTAAATCTCTCAATTTTTGTATTTGAATTTTCATATCGAACCATCTAGATCCGCCACCTTCCCTTCTCGATTCCGCTCAAACCACTCCACCATTCTCAATTTTTTTACATCATTATACTCCCTGGACCATGAGCTTCATTGTCCATGTCTTGATTTTGCATTTCGTAGCCTGTGGAGCTCCGCCAATACAAACCCTAGAATTGGGGGTGGGGGTGGCAGGGTAGAGAAAGGAAGAGGGTGGGTTTGGAGTTTTGATTTTTTCTAAACAGAAATTCATCTAATTACAAAATTTTAATAAATTTTTTTACTTTGTGTTGTAATTAATATATTTGTTTAGGTAGGTAAAAATAAATTGAATTTTAAATAGGTTTGTTTATTTTTGTTAAATAATACTAATTTATGTTATTGAAACTGCATTTACTAAATTATCTTATTTTTTTCTTCCTTTTATTTACTAATTTATTGTAAACTTTTTAAATGGGTTTTCTTTTATATTTGTAAAAAGTTATTAATTTATGAATTAAAATTTAATTTATTGAAATTTAATTTTATTAATTATTTTATTAAATAGATTTTTTTCCAAATATAAATAAACATTACAAAGACAACCCCTATATCATAAACTATATTACAAAGTTGATCGAGGGTAAATTTGGAAAAAAATATTAAAATTTTAGATGATGTCATCATGCACCGTCTAAAATTGACACCGTAAGGGTTGTTATTGCAATATAATTTTAGCAGAAGGGATATCTTTATAATATTTAAAATTGGAGAGTAAGTTCCTGTAGTTAGATTTTCTGTCAAGGGTTGTCTATATAAATTTTCCTTTTAAATTCCAACCTATTTTCTAAAACCAAACTTACTATCCACTTTCATCTCTAAAAACTAAACCCTTTTTTTTTGGTTTACAAAAAAATCATCAATTTCTTATATTTGAATGGCAATTTACCCCCTTATGATATGCATAACGTTCAATTTATTCCCTTATAATTTGAAAAAGAGCGTTTTCCCTTCTATGATCTTATAAAATTTTACACCACCACCCTAACATTTTTAAACTTGAAATATATATGAATTGACAAAACTAACCCTCTTATATGTGGCACCTTACTCCCATATATTATGACAAATATGATACTTTATCTCCTGAGTTGTGATAAATAATGCACATTACCCATTGTGTTATGATAAATGTTGCACTTTATCCCCATGTTATAAAAATAATTTTCTAGCGCTTTTTCAATTTCGGCGAGTGAGTTACACTCTTCGATCGAGGGATTTAAATGCTCCTTTAAAACTTTCATAGGGATAAAATGCTCTTTTTCAATTACAGGGTATAAATTGAATATTATTAATATCAGAGAGGGTAAATTGACATTAACTCATTTTTTCTTCTTCTAAAAAACCCAACCAAACAGTTCTAAAAAACCCAACCAAACAGGCCTAAATTTCCAGCAATTATCAGTCAAAAATCAAAATAGATAAAACCAGATTGCAAAAATTTGAATGCCCGTCACTCCCTCCTTCCCCCCAATTCCCTCCCCTATATATAATTTTTTTCTAAATCATTCAAATCAACCAACGATATACTATTATACTATAAGCTTACATAAAGTGATCATGTCATGACTTCTGATTCTAATTTCTAAATTAGGGTTTAGCACATATTCAGATCGTCTCAGAAGCACGCCTAATTCAGTCATGGCTTCTGATTCTCCTCGTGCCCGCATCGATCAGGTTTCCCGTTTATAAAAAAGCCTGTACTTTCACTATTAATTATGCGTTATATGCGTGGTTATATTTATTTGAATATATAAATTAATTTATTCCGAGTTGCTGCTGAAGATTTTGTGTTTGCTTGTTTTTATGTTTGACTTGCTGGCCTGACAAACATGAAAATATTTTGGGTACAAACATTTTGTTTGATACGTGTGTATTTGGTGTATTTCCTGGTATTTGTATTTGACTCGTGGAAAAGTTACTAGCAAGAAATGCAATGTGACAGTAGAGATGCGGGTAACAGAAGACTAGTATATATATATATTTTTGGTGATTTTACTTTCCGTTGTTCTTGATCATTGTATTGTGTGATTCAATTATATCTGAGCATGTTCAAAACGTCTACATAACTAATCGAGAAGCTAAATTAAATTAAGGTCTATTCAAATAGCATCTGAAGAAAGAAGATGTCAATAATGGATTGGATTCTCTTGGTACCCGTATTGATCAGGTTCTCCCGTTTTCTAAAACCCTATAATTCAATATACTATTATGCGTATGTCTTGATATGTGTCTGCACATTGTTAATATATCTGAATGATAAATAATAAGCTATTGCTACTTGATATAATTTTTGATGGCGTTTGTATTCGTTATGCTTTCTTGGTTTCTCTATTTTACAAGCAGAAAGAAAATTTGTAAGAAATGCAGTGTCACATTAGAGATTTGGGTTATGTTTGTTCGTGATTTTAATTTTTATTGTTGTTGCTGAGGAAACTAATACCTTTTAAATTCTGAAAACCCTAGTGTTAGATTGATTTGCTTCATGCTTGTGATTGTGAGTTTTAATAGACTCATCTCAAGGTGCTCGAGTTCAATGAAATTCTGATGTTTATCTGCTGCCTTTCTTTTTACTCATGTATTTCTTTGCCATTTTTTATTTTTATTTCATCCGTAATTTTTCTTTTCTTTTCTGGGAGGGGATGTATTGTGGGTGAAGGACAGGGGACTAACTTCGAATTTACGTCTGAAAATATTGATATCCTGTTGTGGAACCTATTGCAATTTGCAGTTCTTTGCTTCTAAAAAGAAGAGGAAGTTTCTTTCACCTGCTTCAAAGACCGGGAGACTAGAAAAAGAAGCAAAAACCCAACTTGAAGGCTCTCCTGCTAAAGGTTCGTTAGAAAGCTATTTAGTGACATCGCAGGATGCTGATTCACCTGCTAAGTCACGGGACTCTGCCTGCAATCAAAAGGCAGAGCAGGTGCGCGTTAAGAGAAATCTGACTTTGGAAACAAGCATTTCATCCAGATATGAAAATCTGGGTACAAGCTTCTTGAATCAAGGGCAATCACAAAGTCATGAAGATCCTGGTGTAGCTCAGGGATTAAAACCAGAATTGTTGTCTGATATTGCTAGTGTTGCAACAAAAGGTCTTCATAATGATTCTTCAAAATCTGGAAATGTTGTGGAGAACTCTGAACTTAAGGATTTTGCAACTGGCTTTCTGTCGTTGTATTGTAGGTATTATAATTTCTTTATCTGTTACGCTTCTGTGTGCTCTTTTTTTCTATGTAAATGATTTGAACCCTGCATTTATTGCCAGTTAATCATGGCTATATAATACTATTTGTTGGTTGATTATCACTCTTCCTATGGATTTTTTTAATCTATGCTTTCTTTCCTGAAAATTCTACCTTCTCATTTACAGCGAGTTACCATCTAGTGCCAGTTTGCTACTTGATACGAAGGCAACTGCAAATAAAAGGCATAGTACTTCACCTGCCTTTCAGCTGGAGGACAAATTATCCAAGCGAAGGCATTGTGAGAATGATGTGAATCATTCGGTCATTCAGAGTGGATTCACTTCATCTCCGAAGGCCATCCAGTCTAAAATTGATGATGGATCTGAAGGTTCAGGTTCGAAATGTTTGCTCAAGGTACATATCCTGTAAATTGTTATAGATATCCTAAATCAAACTTGTCTTTGGTGATCTGATCATGCATGTTGACAGGTTATTACGTCCAACAATCCCTTTTCACAAGCAAGTTTGAGAAAATGTGGTCACACATCTGCTACTCTTACAACTTCATGCGACACACCTAGTCCTACCAGAGTTGGAGCTCGCGAAACTCCCCATTCAACAAGGGGAAGCTCTTTATTTTCTCCTGGAGAAGCATTTTGGAATGAAGCAATTGTAGTTGCTGATGGGTTGTTTGCTCCAAATGATTGTCTTTCTTCCCATGTTTTGGAACATGGTAAAGCAAAAGTTGATTATGGGACTTATAATTCAAATAATGGGAAAAGTGGAGGCAGTGGCAATGTTTTAAACAGGGATGGAGTTAGAGACATCGTAAATGGAGTTGGATCTGTTTCTGCTGAAGGAGCAATAGCAAAGCATGGAAAAGATCTGAACAAAGAAGTCTCACCATTGCCAGTGAAACATTTCGACTTCTGTCTTGAGGGAAATTTTTCTGAAGATAAGATACCATCCGATGCTAATAATGTCAAACCTTGTTTTTTAACAACCCAAGAGAATACACCTGCCTCTACCAATCATCCCAGTTTGTGGAGCAATAATCTCATGCACAAATACCATAAAGATCAAACCAATGAAATATCGTCTGATGCAGAAAGAAATTATTTTAAATGTGCTGTTTCCAAAGCATATGTGGACCATTTGCCTCAAGATACTGGTGATGTATTATCTAATACACCGGATTATAAACATGATAAGGTTGCAGTGACTCATGAGTGCAAAAGCAACTGTACTCCAGCAAGTTCTTCTTTAATGAAAGATTGTTTGGATCTCAGTATCTGGCTTCCTCCTGAAGTATGCAGTATATACAAGAAAAAAGGAATATCAAAATTGTATCCGTGGCAGGTATTTCCTTCACCTTTAGATATTTACTGTCTAGCTTAGCCTTTTAAATTGATTTGTAGCTCTTATGTCTATAAAACAGGGGGAATGGATTTATTTTCCACATGATTATTCGTGTCTCACTCTTAAATGTTGTTTTGTAAATCAAAGTTGTTTTGAGCGGATGAAATGTTACATCATTATTTGGTAGGTGCCTTAGGTCGCAAACACTTGCATGTTCCTCTTGTTAGTTTGAGTTAGTTAACTAGGTGGCTGGGAATATGACTTTTACAAAATTTCTTTTAATTCTGTATATGATGTGCTGATTCTTGGTTTTGTTTAGTTGGACGTTTGCCAATTTTTATTCATTTCTCCAGTAGCTTTTGGATGCATTAACTAAACATCATTTATTATAGGTACATGATGGCATTCACACACATCAACTAACTTGCTTAAAATTGCGACTGATGACTTTTGTACAAGTTTCGAAAGAAGCATGTTTTTCATTTTATCACATTACAATAATTTGGCAGGTCTTTTGAGTTGCTGTTCCCCTACTTTTCTACTTCTTTTATCGCTAGCGGCAAGGTTTTGCTGAATTGAAACTTACTGTTTAAAATCAGTGGACATTCGTAAACAAAAGTAAGATGATAACAATAGGATGAACATTAAGGAACCACTTAATACTAATATGTGATTAAGTTTTAGGATAGCAGCTTAAGCTTTTGAAGAGTGGCCATTTTTTTTTCTGTTTAACTTAAAGATCTACTCAATCATCCAGGTTGATTGCCTTCAGGTGGACGGTGTCTTGCATAATCGAAATCTTGTTTACTGTGCATCTACAAGGTAATGGAAATTCTTTTTCAAAATATATATATATATATATATATATATATATATATATATATATATATATATGGTTTTTCTCGTCATGACTTACTTGTTCCATTAAGCATCATATTTGTCACATTTCTACCACTAGGGTTCACTAGTGCATAAAATGAGCTTGGAATTATTTGAGCAGGGAATTTTGCCATGTATAATAATTAGCCTGCTCTTTTTATGATTTTCTTTTATAACATGTTTGTGTTAAGCGTCATCGTTGATCAAATTTCCAGAAGTATCTATGGTCACCTGTAAATGCACTTATAAAATAATAAAAACAAAAGTCACCTGCAAATGTTGTTTTAGAAAGCAAACATTAATCTAACTTAGAGAAGCTTCAAGCTTAATAGATAAATTTAATTACTTTATAGTGATAAATCTGCTTCTGGAAAACAAAATTAAGCACTTTGATTTATGCATCATCTTCGCTATGGTGCATCCAATAAATCTGTATATGCTTTTCATCTGTAAAACACATATTCTTATGAAAGTTTACGAAATTCTAACACAAGCCAAAACAACCTTGTAAGCAATGTCATTGATAGAGACATACTTTGCCATCTGGAGGAGCTGGTGATCTCAAAGCAGTTATTCCTTGAGGGGATATCCTTGTTTTCCTCATGATATACACCGGCTGATTGATTATAATGCTTTTTAGTTCTTGTTCTCTGTTTTGGATGCTGTATTTCCTCTTTTCTCCCTTAAAAGCCTGATTTGTTGGTGGATGCTTTAGTTGCTTGTTACAGTATCTTTTTGTTGGTTGTCATAGTGCTGGAAAAAGTTTTGTTGCTGAAATATTAATGCTACGGAGAATCTTATCCACCGGAAAAATTGCACTTCTTGTACTTCCGTACGTATCTATCTGCACGGAGAAGGTACAGTGTTTCGTTTTTTGCTTTCAGAGTTCAAATTTACACTATTTGACTCATGTCTTGCCCTTGAATCTTGCTCTAAAAAAATGTAGGCCGAACACCTTGAAGTTCTTTTAGAACCAGTTGATAAGCATGTCCGCAGTTATTATGGAAATCAAGGTGGTGGCACTCTTCCCAAGGAAACATCCGTAGCTGTCTGTACTATTGAGAAAGCAAATTCTTTGATTAACCGGCTATTAGAAGAGGGTCGTTTATCTGAGCTTGGCACCATTGTAATTGATGAACTTCACATGGTAACAACCTCGCATTAGGTCTCTAATAGCATTCGCTACTTGCTACATTACTTTCTTTAACTGATTTTCATTCACGCATCTAAACTCTAAAGTGATAAGTATGGGATTATGACAGGTTGGGGATCAAAGTAGGGGTTATCTATTGGAACTCATGTTGACGAAGCTTCGCTATGCAGCTGGTGAAGGCAATGTAGACTCTTCTAGTGGAGAAAGTTCAGGGACAAGTAGTGGAAAGTCCGATCCTGCTCGTGGGCTTCAAATTGTTGGAATGAGTGCAACATTGCCAAATGTTGCTGCAGTTGCTGATTGGCTTCAAGTAAGTATTCATAATTATTGATAATGCTACTCATCTCGATGATGTGAGATGGTTTGCTTTCATTTTGCTGGATAATGTTAAATAGGTTGTATAATAATATTGTATCCACAAAATAACACAAATCGTCATTCGCTGACAACTTCCTTTACCTGGAAGGTAATGTTGCACCATTGTGTTATAGTTTGTGATGGTTAATATGCTATATTTCCTTAAAAATAATCAGGGTGGTGGTGGTGGTGGTGGTGCTATATGTTTACTATTCATGTGCATTTGGTCAATGGTTTGTTAGTCGGATATGTCAACTTTATTTGAGTACAATGGTTGGAAACTATTCGTTTTACCACTTGGGAAAATATATGGCCACTTTTAGATGTCAGTTATCGTTATGGAAGAGTAATCTGAGTTACTTTCTGTTACTAAATAGCTTGTGCATGCTCATGTTGGATTCAATTTCGCGAGCCACTTAAATAAATTCTAGCATTACATTTATTTGGATGGTGCATAAACATATAAGTAATTGCCAGTTGGAGTAGATTGCAGTGGAACTAGGTTTCTTATTAGGAAATAAGAAACACAATTACTTCATTTGGAGCTTGGATAGCTGCTTGTCCTAAGGGCTTTTTAGTTGAGTTCTAACCTGAACTCGAGCAACCCCATCATATGCTTCAATGATGCATATCTCCTTAGTGGAAATATGACAGCTAGAATTGTTGGGACTGTCAAAATGAGTTAGAAAAATTGGTTGGTGTGGTGAGTCAGATGGCGTGGTTGAGTTTAGAGCACAAAATTGTATAATCTTGATTATGATGAAGAAGAAGGCTTCTTATAGTATTGACATAACAGCCTATAATTGATCTGCCATTTTTTTTCCAGGCAGCACACTACGAGACAGACTTTCGGCCTGTCCCATTGGAGGAATACATAAAAGTAGGTAGTGCAATTTATAACAAAAAAATGGAAATTGTTAGAACAATGCCAAAAATGGCTGACCTTGGTGGTAAAGATCCAGATCATATAGTCGAACTTTGCAATGAGGTTTGATCTTCTCTTTATTTTCCCATAAAGGCTTTATCTTGAATTTTGGTTGAATAAATATAGGCCTTTTTAATCATATTAGGTTGTCCAAGAGGGTCACTCAGTGCTAATATTTTGTTCCAGTCGGAAAGGATGTGAATCAACTGCTAGGCATATTGCAAAGTATCTCAAAAGATTTTCTGTAAGCCCTCGCAATGAGCAAAACGAGTCCTTTGATGTAACTTTTGCTATTGATTCCCTGCGAAGATCCCCTGCTGGATTGGATCCTGTACTGGAAGAAACTCTTCCATTGGGAGTTGCCTACCATCATGCTGGACTCACGGTATGTCGGAAAAGTTAAAAGTAATTTACATCGGAATAATATGTGTGTATTTGATTTAGGGTGAAACCCCATATATATACAAACTGACTACTACTCTAAATTAGGAAAAGATACAAAGAAATCAAATCATTCTCTGCACTAACTCTAGCAACTTATAATCTGAAACTGTATCTATTTACAATCAATCAACGGATCCTAATTTGATTCTTGCTACCACTACTCCATCTTTCAGTAATTAGGATTAATCAATCAATCCTAAACTCTTGCTGTCAACACTCCTCCTCAAGTCGGTGAATAGATGTCAATCATTCCCAACTTGTTTATTAAGGAACTATACGTCTTCATGTCAAGTCCTTTCGTGAACACATCTGCTATTTGTTGCTTTGTTGGAATATATGGGATACATACTTCCCCAACTTCTACTTTTTCTTTGATATAATGTCTATCAATTTCAATGTGCTTTGTCCTGTCATGTTGTACAGGATTATGAGCTAAAGATATTGCAGACTTATTATCGCAGTAAAGTCTTGCTGTTCCTGATGCTTCTATTCTCAAATCTTTGAGAATCAACTTTATCCACAATAATTCATCTAATCCTTTTGCTAAGGCTCTGAATTCTGCTTCTGTACTTGATCGAGCAACAACATTCTGTTTCTTGCTCCTCCAAGTTACTAAATTTCCAGCAACAAAGGCATAATATCCCGTCGTAGATCTCCTATCATCTATAGATCCAGCCCAATCTGAATCAGTATAGACTTCGACATCGAAGATTTCATGCTTCTTGTACAAAATACCTTTCCCGGGACATGATTTCAAGTATCTAAGAATCCTATGAACTGCATCAACGTGTTCTTTTCCAGGGGACTGCATGAATCTGCTCACATAGCTTACCGCAAATGCTATGTCAGGTCTAGTATGTGATAGGTAAATTAGTTTCCCTACTAGCCTTTGAAATCTCCCCTTGTTTACTCCTCCATTTCCTTCAGAAATTTGGAGCTTCAAATTTGCCTCAATAGGAGTACCTGCAGGTTTTCCACCTAACATACCAACCTCAGTTAGCAAGTCCAACACATATTTACGCTGGGTAATAAAAATTCCATGCCTTGATCTTGCTACTTCTATGCCTAGGAAATATTTCAAATTTCCAAGATCTTTAATTTCAAATTCCTGAGACATTTTGTTCTTCAACTCCCGCATTTCCTCATTATCATCTCCAGTAACGATTATGTCATCGACGTATACTATAAGAATGGCCATTTTACCTTCCCTTGAATGTTTTATAAAAAGAGTATGGTCTCCTTGGCTCTGTCTATATCCTCTATTCCTCATAAACTTGGTGAATCTCCCAAACCAAGTTCTAGGCGACTGTTTTAATCCATACAAGGATTTTTGCAGATGACACACCTTCCCATCCAACTCCTTTCCTCCAAGGCCTGGTGGAATGTCCATGTATACTTCTTCCTCTAACTCCCCATGTAGAAAAGCATTTTTCACATCGTATTGGTGCAACTCCCAGTCAAAATTCACAGCAAGAGATAACAAGATTCTTACTGTATTAATTTTTGCCACTGGAGAAAAAGTTTCGAAATAATCAATACCTGAAGTTTGAGTGTAGCCCTTAGCAACCAATCGGGCTTTATGCCGCTCTATAGCTCCATCTGCCCTATATTTAACAGTGAACACCCAACGACATCCAACAGTTTTCTTTCCTCTTGGTAGAGTACATACTCTCCAAGTTTGGTTCCTTTTTAGAGCCTCCAACTCCTCAATTACAGCCATTTTCCACTGTTCGTGTTGTAAAGCTTCGTTAATATCCCGCGGAATAGATACACTATCCAAACTCGTAGTAAACGCTTTAAGGGATGGTCCGAGCTTCTCATACAACACATAGTGGGATATTGGATGCTTAGTGCAAGACCGTACACCCTTTCTAACTGCAATAGGCAAAGAAATGTCAGTGTTTAAATCTGAGTTTAAATTATTACCTTCGGGAATCATTTCCACAACTGCATTAGGTAGTATTGTTGAAGAAGAAACAGATTGTACTCTTTCTTGTTCAACTTGTGCAATTGTTGGATCACTATTTTTTTGCCGCCTCCGATAGGTGATTATATTTTTTTCAACTAAATCACCCGCTGAATTTTCCTCATTTTCAAAAGCTCCTCCTAAGTTCACATTCTCATCTCCTCCTATCTCCAACTCTTTTTGTGTACCTCTGTTTTGGTTATTCATTTCCTCATGTTCTGAAATTGTTGAACTACTTGGATCCAAATTCATACCAGAAAACCACATCTGGTCAGCCTCGATACTAATTTCCTCCTCCTGCTGTCCAGCTGTGGCATAGAACGGGATATTCTCATGAAAAGTTACATCCCGACTGATGAACAGTTTGCGGGAAGGACAATAACACCTATAACCTTAATGAGACATAGAATATCCCAAGAACACACATTTAGTAGCACGTGGATCAAGTTTACTCAAATTTCCAGAAACATTGTGAACAAAAACCACACATCCAAACACTTTTAAAGGCAGATTAGAGAAAAAACGAACAGAAGGAAATAAGGAAATTATTTTCTCACGAGGTGATTGAAAGTTCAAAATCTTAGACGGTAATCGGTTTATTAAATGAATAGCTGTGAGGAGAGCATCGCCCCAAAAATGTTTAGGGACGTTATGAGTAAATAATAAACTTCGAGTTACATTAAGAAGATGACGGTTTTTTCTTTCAGCAAGTCCATTTTGTGGAGAAGTGTGAACACATGACATATGGTGAATAATGCCTTTTTCGGTAAAAAAATTCTTAAAGTCATTGTTGACATATTCTCTACCTTGGTCACTATGTAATATTCTGATTTTTGTGTCAAAGAGGGTAGAAATCATATTGTAAAAGGAAACAAACAATGAAAACACCTCAGATTTCTCACGCATCAGATATACCCACATATGTCTAGTATGTTCATCAATAAAAGTAACGAACCATCGATGACCAAAAATGCTAGTGGTGCGACATGGTTCCCAAACATCCGAGTGTATAATGGACAAGGGAATGGTAGTTTTATTATCACTAGATGGATAAGAAACACGATGATGCTTAGCAAGTTCACAAATATCACAATGGAATTTTGTTACATCGGAAGAACTCACTAGGTTAGGAAACACTTTTCTAAGTACTTCAAAAGATGGATGACCAAGCCGCCTATGCCACAACCACATATCTTGAGAACCACCTTCTTGTTTCATTCCATGAAATACTGATGATACTCTTTGTTTCTCCTTATTCTTCTTTATTAAGTACAATCCGTTTTCTTCTTCAGCAAGACCACTCTTCTGCATTGAGGTTGGATCCTGAAGAAAACAACCAACATCAAAAAAACACATTAAACATTTCAATTGTCTGCTTAACTTATGGGCTGAGATTAAATTAACAGAAAGTTGAGGGACATGTAACACATCCTTCAAATATAATGTATTAGAAATCTTGACGACTCCTTGTCCAGCCACCGCAGCCTTTTCTCCATTAGCTATACTTACCTTATAATTACCAGGACATGGAGAATAAGTAGAGAACAAAGTACTATTCCCTGTTATATGGTCAGTTGCACCAGAATCTACAATCCATTCTGAATTATTAGTACTTGCAAAAACAGAAAAAGCATGTTTTATTTTACCACCGATTTTTGGAGTATGAACTCCATTATGAAGATCTAACATTTTCATCAATTCAGCCATCTGTTGTTTGCTGAAAGCAGTCTGAGTTTCTTCCTTTTGAGTGGTATGTGCAGCCCCTTGTTTGCCCTTATTCCTTGATTCAGGTCTACCATTAAGAACCCAACAAGTAGCCCGATCATGTCGGGACTTATTGCAATAGTCACACCAAAGATCATCTTTGGAAGTTTTCTTCTTATCTGAATTTTTCCAATCCTTCCTTGCTGTCATTTCCATTGTTTCCGTCACATTCCTTTCTTTTGGCATGGCTTTTCTCCTCATCTCTTCAGTTCTCACGGCAGAAAATGCCTCAGTAAGTGACGGAAAAGGTGTTCTACTAATCACCATAGAGCAAATATGGTCAAATTCAGGGCGAAGACCATCTAGGAATTTGTATGTCCTACCCTTTTCCATCAATCGAGTAACCTGTATGGGAACAGTAACACCATGTAGCTCCAAACTTTGGTAGTAATCAAGTTCCTGCCAAAGTCCTTTCAAGGTGCTATAATAGGTGTTAACATCAACCTCACCTTGTTGAAATTCCCGAATTTGATTCTCAAGCTCAAACATAGAGCCATCGTTGCCTCCTGTAGAAAAGGCTTCCTTCACCGCCTTCCAAAGCTCACTGGCATCCTCAATGAACAAATAATTCTTCCCTATACTTGGCTGCATAGTCTGAATCAGCCATGCCATCACTTGAGAGTTCTCCTCTTCCCATTTGATCAAGGCTTGCACATCTTCTTTGGGTTTTTCCTTTGTTCCATCAAGATACCCTAACTTGCTCCTTCCTTTAATGGTAACTTTGACTGACTGTGCCCAATTTACATAGTTGGTAGAGTTCAGTTTTTCGAATACCATCGGAATATTGGATTGATCCAGGGTTTGGTTTGAAGGTAGAATACCTCCAGAAGATGTCTTGCAGTCTTCCGTCATTGGGATAATGGTAGGATTTTTTTTTTTGTTCTTGAGAGAGGTGGCGGCTAGGTTTTAGATCGCAGAAGCGAACCTACTCTGATACCAAGTTAAAAGTAATTTACAGCGGAATAATATGTGTGTATTTGATTTAGGGTGAAACCCCATATATATACAAACTGACTACTACTCTAAATTAGGAAAAGATACAAAGAAATCAAATCATTCTCTGCACTAACTCTAGCAACTTATAATCTGAAACTGTATCTATTTACAATCAATCAACGGATCCTAATTTGATTCTTGCTACCACTACTCCATCTTTCAGTAATTAGGATTAATCAATCAATCCTAAACTCTTGCTGTCAACAGGAAACTTCTTATTGGTTTATGTTTCATTCTGTTTTACACATTAAAACCTCCAACTGGTGCTTATTACTATATCAAACACTTACACAGTTTTTCATTGCTAGAAAAGGTTGAGGAGAGGGAGACTGTTGAAACGTGTTACCGGAAAGGACTTGTACGTGTCTTGACTGCTACATCAACACTAGCAGCTGGGGTTAATCTGCCTGCCCGAAGAGTTATATTCAGACAACCACGTATAGGTCGTGATTTTATTGATGGGACAAGGTACAAGCAGATGGCTGGACGGGCAGGTCGAACTGGCATAGACACAAAAGGAGAGAGTGTATGCCTATTTGTTATCTTTCCTTTGTTCTTAAGTCTGTCTTGGCTTAATATTTCATTGGTTTACTTTCTTCTTGGGTTCCTCCTGTCTACCTGATTCATCACTCTTTTTTTTTGCAACCTTTTATATTCGGCTGAAAATTGGGAACAAAGTTAAATATTATTGTATGTGATTTTCATCAGTAATGTTTGCTATGCACCAGGTGCTAATTTGCAAGCCAGAGGAGGTCAAGAAAATATTGGGCCTGCTTAATGACAATTGTCCACCACTTAATTCTTGCTTGTCAGAAGATAGAAATGGAATGACCCACGCGATACTGGAGGTTGTTGCTGGAGGAATTGTCCAAACTGCTAGTGATATTAATAGATATGTAAGGTGTACTCTTCTCAATTCAACAAAACCCTTTGAAGATGTCGTGAAATCAGCACAAGATTCTCTTCGGTGGCTATGCCATAAAAAGTTCGTAGAATGGAGTGAAGAAACTAAGTTATACACTACTACTCCCCTAGGCCGTGCGTCTTTTGGCAGTTCTCTCTGTCCAGAGGAATCACTTGTAAATATCTCGCACTATTCATATCTTATACATTCTTATACATCATACTCTTGGTGAATTTGTATTTATAAGTCTTCCCCTCATGTGATCAGGTCACTGTAGATGGATCGCTTTTTTCTCACATTTGTGAAATTGAGTTATTTGAATATCAAATTGTTTACTGATCAGTGAACTTTTACCATTATTTAGGTTGTGCTCGATGATCTTATGAGAGCAAGAGAAGGATTTGTGCTAGCATCAGACTTGCATTTGGTATACTTGGTAACACCCATAAATGTTGACGTTGAACCAGACTGGGAACTGTATTATGAGAGATTCATGCAGCTGTCTTTTCTAGACCAGGTAATTTGCTTTACATCTCATCTTGCAATTGATTTGACTTATGCCCCCCTTGATAATTCTGGGTATAGTTGTTTGCTGGTTATAAACTTCTGCAGCATTTTATAGCTTACATCAGTTTTGCTTGTTTCCTTGCACCATATGTTACATTATTTGTCAGATGCGTGCTATTATCTGTATGCTACTTGTGTTCCAGAAATGCATTTATCTTGTTATTTTCTCCTTAATGTATACTTATCGGTTGTGTAAATCAGGAGCCTTCAATTTACACACAATGATTATTCAAATTTGTTTCTGCAAAATATCAGTGAAAGGGGATCAGCTTCTCTGTAGGTGGAAATTTTGACTTATAGACGTGTTACCTGATATAATCGTGCCGTCAGAGAAGAGAAATATGGAGTGATGTTTTATTTCCTATCTCTATCATGCAGTGTTTATCTAGATTTTGAATATTGCCAGTGTAAAATCATGAAAGCTGCAAAGGTTTTAGCAGCTTGATTTCTAAAGATCTTTTCAAGATTTGGACTTGAAAGAGTGCATTTTTTTATTCCTCTGTCGAAGTATTGAAACTGATAAAACTATAGAAGTACTATTGGACTTCATTTTTGTTATTTTCACTAAGTTACATGTGTTGACTTTGGAACTTGAAAATTGAAGTGTAAAAATAGCTTGCAACTGTTTCTTTAGTGGATATTTGATAGCAGATACTCAAATGGGACTAACCTCAAGTATACATGACTATGCTGCTATAACTTTTGTTCTGGAATGCAGTCTGTTGGAAATCGAGTTGGAGTACAAGAATCCTTTCTGATGCGCATGGCACATGGCGCGCCTCTTCGGGCATCATGGAAAATAAGGGATAACTCCAAAGGATTTCGGGAAAGTTATGATCACAGACTGGGTATGTCATCCAATGGCATGCTCTCAGATGAGGAAATGCTTAGAGTGTGTAAAAGGTTCTACGTTGCTCTTATTTTGGCAAGGCTTGTGCAGGTAAATTTATTTCATACGCATAACCTCTATTCTGTCCGCACACACCTGCTACCCACCCCGCAGAGCTTGGCTTAACCCACTCTTTGTTATGCCTAAGATTTTCCTTGAAAATCTTAGGTATACATGTGCCTGTAGATGTTTGGAATAAATTCATATTCTTGGATTCTCTTATTTTTTCCTTCCAAACACTTTTCCCCCCCAACCAGCTACTGCAACATCTACTCTCAAAGTTTACTACTTTATTTTCCCAAAAGTTACCAGCACAATTCATCTGTTCACTTTGCTTCACGCATTGTTCTTATCGATAAATTGTTTTCAGCTGTGATATAATCTAAATGTAATTGATATCATTCTTAATGAGGTAATTCTGTGATGCTGGACTTAGGAAATACCTGTTGCTGAAGTTTGTCAAGGTTTTAAAGTTGCTAGAGGCATGGTTCAGGCCTTACAAGAAAATGCTGGAAGGTTTGCATCTATGGTTTCTGTATTCTGTGAGAGGCTTGGTTGGCATGACCTTGAAAGTTTAGTTGCCAAATTCCAAAATCGAGTTTCATTTGGAGTTAGAGCTGAGATTGCAGAACTTACTACCATTCCTTACATTAAGGTGTGCCTTCCCGTGTCATTTTTGTTATCTACTACTATATGAAATATAACTGCTGAGGAAACTTGTAGGGTTCACGAGCTAGAGCATTATTTAAGGCTGGTTTGCGAACAACTCAAGCTATTGCTGAAGCATCGATTCCTGAAATTCTAAAGGCCCTTTTTGAATCTTCTTCGTGGACCGCAAACGGTAATATTTCATGTAATGGTTACTGGTACCTTTTTTAATATAATTCTCTGATGATTTTCTCAGTGTTATTTTCCTTATGCTTGTGTTCAAGAATTTTATTTTATTTGTGAAGAGCATGTCCATGATGACTTTTTAAATTTTATAAAATGGTTTTAATAACTTATTAATTGAATTCAATGGACAATGAGTAAATGTAAGACAACTGAATGATTCCATCCGCATGGTCGCTTTTCATGATCATTCATGGGTTTCATGTACCTGGAGATGCTTCGGTGATTGGTGAAAGTAATTTTTTTGACCTGTTGAATTGAATGCCGGGTTTCTCACCAATGTTTGTGTCAGTGATTTTGTGTCGTCGTCATTCCTTCGTGCTATCTGTTTGGAGGTAAAATTGCATACTAACATGACACCATCTAGTTAGTTATAAGAATTTCTACTATCTTTATGGCCCTAAAGAAGTAGTTCTGGTTTCACTTATTTCTTAATTTTTTCATCATTCTATTTGTTAGACCTTTTTGCATCTCAGATACTAGCTTTAGGATGCAAGATTATGAATCTTTCGATCTTGGTATAAGAAGGAAACTTGTTAATATTTTCTCTCTTCATTTTCCTTTTTCCCCAAATAAAAAACTCCATGTTCTATTTTGGTGGCAGTTATTTTTTGAATGAAGGCACACTTTTTATCATTCTGCCTCCAGTTTTTCAGTATTTATATTGATATTATTTGATTATTAATCTCAAATCTGGATGAATTTTCCTTCATGGCCATGGAAGGCTCAGCACAAAGGAAAATACAAGTAGGACTTGCCAAGAAGATAAAAAACGGCGCTCGCAAAATTGTTTTTGAGAAAGCTGAAGAGGCAAGACTTGCTGCATTCTCAGCATTCAAATCTCTTGGACTTGACATTCCACAGTTCTCTCGTTCGCTATTAACCATTGCTGCTGGAAACGCCCCTAAAAAAGAGTCAACATCGTCTTCCGGGGAGGAGTCTATTAGTAGCTTTGTTGGGGTTAGGCATTCAAAGCATGTTTTAGAGACTCCATTTGAGGATAGGGGTGGAATCACAAGAGTTATTTCAGAAACTGAGGAAAACAAACCTAAAGACGCTCCAGCTGCTGGCTTAGCATCTTTAGCGAAACAAAAAATAGCAGGCGAAGGACCATGTGAACTTCTTGTGGAAAAGCTTGATGTACTTGAGGGAGGGTCAGATACCCTTCATTATAAGGAGAATATGACTACTAATTGCATCAGTAATTCAAATACAACCTTATCTCTTCCATCAACTGATGTTGGCAGCCTTAGAAATCAGTCCCATGATCAAGGTAACCGTGTTGTGCAGCAACAGCCAGAAAGAGATAATATATGCATGGGTACTAGAGGAAACACCTTGGAAAAGGGTCCTATGAATGCAGTTAGTGTTCCTGGTGGACTGGATTCTTTCTTGGATCTCTGGGAAGCGACTTCAGAGTTTTTCTTTGATATCCATTTTACTAAAAAATCTGAATTGAACTCCATTGCTCCGTTTGAAGTACATGGCATGGCCATTTGCTGGGAAAATTCACCTGTGTATTACTTAAATGTTCCTAAGGACTTATTCCGCTATACCGGCCAAGGAAGCAATCAGGGAATGGGCGACAAGGACATGGCTAAGAATCGATGGATCAGAATTGGAAGTATAATGGGGAGAAAAGATGTAAGAATGTTTACATGGAACTTAAAAGTTCAGATTCAGGTGCTTAAGAATCCTGCTGTTGCTGTTCATAATCTTAGCGGCCTGCATGGTGGAATCAAAAGTTTAGACCTGGATCTTATCGATAATTCACACTTCATGTTTCCTCCTGTCCATGTAAGGAATGCGATTGATATGTGCATTGTAGCATGGATCCTTTCTCCTGATGACGAGAGAAGTTCTTGTCCTAACCTGGAAAAGGTAATCTCGATCAATTTAATTCATGTTCCCTATCAATTTACTTTCCAGGGTTTTATTTGGTTGAAACCTGGTATCTTCTATAAAAAAAAGAAACTAGAGTCCGGTAGACTACAATATGTGATGCTAGTATATTTTATATCTAGGTTTTTGGTCAATGACTTGTATATATGGTCATTTATCTCTTAAGATTTCTTACTCGTCAAAAGTGGCCTCAGAATTACAATCATGACAGGAAGTTAAGAAGAGGTTATCTAGTGATGCTGCTGCATCCGCTAGTCGGAGTGGTAGATGGAAGGATCAAACGCGAAGAGCTGCACATAATGGTTGCTGCCGCAGAGTTGCACAAACTCGAGCTTTGTTTTCTGTTCTGTGGAAATTACTAGAGTCTGAAGAACTGGTCGAGCCACTAATAACTAATGAAATTCAATTGGTGAGAAATCTTGTTTTCATCCATTAAGTGCAAAACTTTACTATCTCCCTGCAGAGTGTTTTCAGTTTGTCAAAACAGCGGAAATAACCTATGATACCGTAGCTATTATGAGGTGGAAAACTCCATAATTTTGTATCAAGCTAGATGGTAAAAAATTCAAAGGCAAATTTTGCATCCTAGTGTTGGATTCTTTTAAACGAAGTGGTAAAAGGTTTCTGTGTTTGATTGTCAAAAGTGGCTCTTTGAATTTGTTTTCCAAACAAAAGTTTGAAGAAACATGAAAGAAAGTCTGAGTGTTGGACGTTTTATCGCTTACACCGTTGTTGATTTAGCTTTTGACTTTTTATGAATTTTCGCTTGTAGTAGATCATGGACTAATCTTTGGTCAATTCACTTCCATTTCTTTTTACCTTGCTCTGATTCTAAGAATGAAGGTCTGGTCTTCCGTTCTTTTGGTTCCTTAATGATCTTTCAATGTGAGTGTTGAAGTCCCAGTTGTGTTGTAGGCCAATGTTCTTGCTGATATGGAGACATGGGGAATAGGTGTTGACATGGAAGGATGCCTTAAAGCGCGGCATACTCTCAGCAGAAAACTCAAGTGTTTGGAGAAGGAAGCTTACAAATTGGCTGGCAAGACATTTTCATTATCAATGCCAGCGGATATAGCAAATGTTCTATATGAACATTTGAAGCTGCCCAGGCCAGAGGGGTATAAAGGGAAACAACACCCCAGCACTGACAAGCATTGTTTAGATATGCTGAGGTACTAAAAAGACTAGCCTGCATTCCACTTGAGAATATTAACATTATACACTTTTATTTCTGTTAAGATACAAGAGTGCATTATTAAATAACCTCTAATGGTGGGATAAATTGATATTCTATTCAGCATGTCTATTTTTGTTTTCTTCTCCCACTCCTTTTCGTGCTAATATTTTTCTGGACTGATGTAGATAATAATGCCCAAAAACTTTACTTCAAGTATTCTCTCTCCAGGTCTGGATGTTCGCATATTCATTCACTTAAATAGTTTTTCTCATTAGTAGTAAACTATACAATGTGACTAGCGGAATCCAAACAACTACTTTTGAAGTAAACAAATCTAGAAATGCGTAAGCTTCTTATTTTGACTTGCTTTGATTTGAACTCTGACGAATCACGAATGTAGTCCTTCTGACCTAAAATAACAAATTGCATAAATATCTTCCTTTGCCAACATAAGCTTATAAATAAGGTTAAATGTCCGAAGATATCAACCAGAGCTTTATGCTTTAGTTTCTCCATGTGTAGTACTGAATCCGCAGCAATTTAGTCTTTCAAATTTTAGTGGTCCTCCTTGCAAAACATTGAGTCATGGCACACTTTAATGGGTATGCTCTATCCCACTTCAGAGTCACTTCTAACTTCTATACAGTGCATTACCATTGTTGCTCTATTACTACAGATTCAAGTACCTTATAAAGATATATGGAACCTGGTTTTTTCTCACAACAGGAAGTTGCGTAATTTAATCTCAATATGTTTGAGTGAGATAGTGACATAATGTATTATAAGTCTTTCACAATCAGAAATTTTGTAAATGAACACTTGGAATATATTTATATTTGTACGACTAAGTAGCTACCCTTTACCCTGAAACCATTGTTGGCCTATCTCGGGACGACCTTTACATTTTCTGTACCTTTGCTTGATAGTGATGCTAACATATTAGCAACTGCATTTCAATTCAACCTGATGTTTTCTTACCAAGAGGGAGATACTAAGAAACCAGTGTTCAATTATTAATGAAGAAACGATGAAGAGAGACACATTACTTTTAATATTAGGTTCTGAATAACATGGTTGCTGGCAGGGCACATTAACTAAGTTCAGTCACTGGTCTTGCTTGCTTCAGAGATTGTGGGACTCACTGAATTTTGCTCTGTTTCAGGCATGAGCATCCTATTGTCCCAATAATTAAAGAGCATAGGACACTGGCTAAACTCTTGAATTCTACTTTGGGATCGATTTGTTCACTTGCCAGGCTCTCAATGAGGACTCAGAAGTATACTTTACATGGACATTGGCTCCAGACATCAACAGCAACTGGCCGACTTTCAATGGAGGAGCCTAACCTCCAGGTTCTTTTTGTCCATTTATTCTCATATTTACTTCACTTCTTTGTTTTGCTTTATTTTATTTGGTAATTTTCCTTAGAATAAGTAACTAATTCGTTATTCAATCATTTATCCTTTTGACCTGTACATAGTGCGTTGAACATATGATTGAGTTCAAAATGAATCAAGATGGTGGGGAATCAGTTGCTAGTCACTTCAAGATTAATGCCCGCGACTTCTTCATACCTACACAGGTGAAGCTGCTTCACCTTTTTAAACCCAAGTTTTTGTTTTTTTGTTTTTGACATAAGGTTTTTTCTTTCTATGAGCCAGGAGGTATGCTGGTATAATTTGATTTTTGTTTTCTACTTGACTTTTCTTGTTACAGGATGATTGGTTGCTTCTAACAGCAGATTATTCTCAGATAGAACTGAGACTTATGGCCCATTTTTCTAAAGATTCATCATTAATTAAGCTCCTGAGTTGTCCCCAGGCTGATGTCTTTACCATTATTGCTGCAAAATGGACTGAGAAACATGAGTCCAGTGTGAGCTCTCAAGAACGCGACCAAGCCAAGAGATTGATTTATGGAATTCTATATGGGATGGGGACTAACACACTGGCAGAACAGTTGGACTGCAGTTCAGAAGAAGCCGCGGAAAAAATTCGAAACTTCAAGAGATCTTTTCCTGGTGTTGCTTCCTGGCTTCAGGAAGCAGTCACGGCTTGTCAAAAGAGAGGGTAAGGGATAAAGTTCAATTGTTCGCCATATTTTCAACTTTGCTATTAAAGTCTCTAAATATTTAAAAGCAGTCGTGCATTCTTTAGTCTGTAAGTTGGCTGTACCAACTTCGTACTTTCAGTTTCTTTTGCTGTTCTCTTCTAGCTCGAACTCTGTTGTGGGCATTTATTTATGTTTCCAAAAGACTCGTCTCCGGTTTGTCCATTATCCTCCATTATTTAAACTAATTCTCAGTGTGACGTTTCAAAAATAGTAATGCTGAAATGAGCGATATTGGAAGCTAATACACACACTTGTGGGATAGGATAGTCTTGGAAGGGAAGACATGATTTTTAGAGGCACTTAGATTTCTGTCGTGGTTCGTTATTTGTCAAGTTCTTGTAATCAGTCCGGTTAGTGTAATGTCTACCTATTTGTTATTGCGATATCTAATAACCTTACTTGTACCTGAAATAAAGTGTCTATTATACAAAAGCAAAATAGGTGAAGATAGCTTATGAATGTTATATTGCAGACTATTGTTTTGTTTCATAACTTAGAGGCAAGGTTTATTTTATTAACTGGTGTTATTTCTGAAGGAAAGATCATTGATTTGTTTAAGAGCTTTCAAAAGAATTTGCTTTTGCCCAGAGAGAAATGTTTACTTTCTGAACTTTCTATATTCATTTTTTTCCCATAATATGAAGTATGAACACTTTCACGGTAGGATTCTCCTTTCAGTTATACCTTCTATATTTATATCTTTGTAAGCATCACATATTCCTGTAATGTGCAGTTATGTGAAGACCCTTAAGGGGCGAAAGCGGTTCTTGGCAAAAATTAAATTTGGCAACAGTAAGGAAAAATCTAAAGCTCAGAGACAAGCTATTAATTCTATATGCCAGGTGATATTTTCCTACATCGATTCAAGATTATAATTGTTTTAGTTATTATTGTAATAGCTATAACTGTTACAGATGAGTTTATTTTATGCTTTTCTTTTTTTTTTTTTCGGGGAGGGGGGGTGGGGTTGAAAGAGGTGGTACTATCTGACTCTTTTGAGAATGGATATTTGCTGAAGTTTCATCTATGTAATGTTTCTAGGGATCTGCTGCCGACATAATAAAAATTGCGATGATATGTATACATGATGTGATTGGCGAGGATACTGGTACATCTTGCCCTTGTTCCATAGATGCTAAAACATTTCAATTGCTTAAAGGGCGCTGCCGAATCCTTCTACAGGTAATCTAATGGAAAGTGCTCAAGGGGTTGATATATCATGGTTATTTTGCTTTCAGTGTTGTACTTTGTTGAAGTGGCACTTAAGTTAATGACATGCCCTCCAATTTTTGCTCAAACTGTTGGCAAAATTTCGTTATAGGAATTTGTTCTTTGGTACCAAAGTCTTTCTGGAAAACTAAAACAGATTCGTTCTTTGCATGCACTCAACAAATGTTTGCATCAGTGCTGCCGTAATTTCAAAAAAATATCAAAACTAGAAATTCATTTACATACTACTAGCTTTATATTACACTCTTATAAGTGGTTCATTACTTCCTGTACTGGGGTTGAGATTTTTATTTGCTTTCTTATAGTCAAAGTGCAAATTCCTTTTCTTGGTTTCCCAAGGGTATTCAGGTCTAAGACCTGACTTAATCCCTTTCGCGGTTCGTCGGACATATATTATGGGAACCTACCCCAGCGGGATTCGAACCTAGGTTCACCACTTTATGGGGCCTAGTCCAATCACCTGTTGGTATCAACGTGCAACTTTCCTGTCAAAATTTTAACTAATCTTCCTTTTGCTGATTAGGTACATGATGAATTAGTATTGGAAGCCGATCCCTCAGTTGTAAAAGAAGCTGGATTGCTGCTGCAAACATGCATGGAGAGTGCTGCATCTCTTCTCGGTATGGTGTTGGAAAATTATTTACGTGTATGTAGATTATGCTACCGTATCTTCTATTTCAAAAGGCTGTCTTTTCGCTAGGAAGTAGATTGACTATCTAAGCACTGGTTTAAAAAATTTACCTTAAACTAGTTCATGAGTTATCCCTTCATTGTTTTACCACTAACCAGTGATATTACCTTATACATCGATGGTGCAGAATTTTATCATCTTCAAAAAAATGAGATATATACATTATCAGTTTTTACTTGATGTCATATGCTACAAAAAAATCATATACAGCAGAGATTAATTGAGAAAATGAAACACCTTATCCGTATACTAGTACTTTTTTCTGGACATATTTTATTAACAGTAATATTTTTCAATTTATTTTTCTTGCAGTTCCTTTACCGGTTAAATTAAAAGTTGGGAGAACTTGGGGATCTTTGGAACCTTTTGACCCTAAATCTTAGATCTTCATTATCTATATTCAAAATTGCACACCATTTGGATGGAAACTTGCACCTGCGACCCACTTTCCAGATTAAAGGTAATGCATTAAATGTTCGTAAGTTAATGATCTATTTAAGGTATTGCCTAGGTAACTAAGTCGCGGAGCGGGTGCGAGTGCGGGTGCGCGAGCGCGAGCGCGAAAGCATTATATATTAAAACTTTGACATATGAGAGCGCCTATAAAGCGTCTTAAAAATAATATTAAAATAATTAAAATATAATATAACAATTAAAAATACTAATATTACAAAAGTGTAAACTACAAAAAAAATTATACTTTTCAATAAATATAGAACTAAAAGTAATTATTTTGAACAATATATTTTGTTGCTTATATTCTAATATATATAATGTGTTTTTTTTTTCTATACATTTAAAAGTTACATAGAAATTGTAGTCCAATAAATCTGTTACAAAAATGACAAATATAACTAATAAACAAAATGTTATTTCATTAAGTCCATAAAATAAATTTAGGCATCAACATGCAACGTGTAATTTTAAGCAAAGTGGATTTTTATTTTTATTTTTTTTAAAGTTTAGAACATGTCAAATACATTTTTTATCGAACATTATTTGATTTATAAAATGTTAATGTTTACCTTGATGTATGGAAAATAGTAAATTTTCATTCTCGATGTAAGTTCAAATTGCGTGAAAATGAAAAATTTGTAAGTAATTATACTTTATGTCCAGTTAATATGTCTCTGTGTAGCTTGCTTTCAATGGGTTAATTGTGGTGCTTTGCATTGTAATATTCAAATAAATAATATAGTAATATTTTTTGTTGTTTTGGTATTCCCAATTTATAGTCATGATGTTGATGTCATCATTGCAGGACATCATGTCCATAACCCACTTTCCATACGGCTAGGGGTATAAATGACTCGAGTTGTATCAAACGACACATTGTTCAAGTTTGATATGAATTTTATCGAGCTTGAAATTTTGTGTTTGATTTCTTAATGAACCGAGCTCAAACGAGCTCGAGCCGAGTAATGAGTAGCTTGATATTTTACATGTTTTTTTTCTTCAGAATTTAGCTTATCGAGTCGAGCTCGGGCCGAGCTTCAAAAGTTATCAAACAAGAAATCTTGTTCAAGCTTGTTTGATTTAGTTGACGAACCGAGCTCAAACAAGCTTTTATCGAACGAGCTCGAGCCGAGTATCGAATAGCTTTGTTTGATTTTCAGTCCTACATACGGCTTTACAGAGAGAGCATAAAACTATAAAAAAAAATTATGTACAAGTGTCAGATGTTTATTGGCTAATATGTGGGATGCGCGAATTTTGCTTCACAAGAGCGCGCACAAGCTAAAGATAATGCGCGACTTTTGCTTCACAAGAGCACGCACTACCTTCAGCCAGTGCGCGGATTTTTCTTCATAAGAGCGCGCACTATCTTTAGCCAGTGCGCGCACTATTTTCAGCCAGTGCGCGAATTATGCATCGAATTTGCTTTTCGCGCTGAGTGCGCGAATTGGGTGCGCGCATGAGCCTCTCTCACGCGAATTTAGTTACCTAGGGTATTGCACAGAAGCATGCTTCCATCTATAGTCATTTATGAAGTCTGGAAGGTATGCTACGATTACTGGTTCAAAATGTTGTAGTCTCAAGATATCCACTTGTCCTATACTAGCTTTTTCTTAATCTGACATTGAGTGGGAGAAGGAACAAGAACTGCCTACAGCCGCAGCCAAGTTAGGTTTAGTGGTCTTATTTTAGGTGCATCAATATTAATGTGAAAGCATGACATTAAGTCGTTAACTACTCCTTTGATCTGTCTGTCCTGTCATGATTGACTTGAGGCCTTTTCTTCACCTTGGGTGTGTGGAACATGTCATTTTTACCTTTTATTTTGGAACTCCGAAAAATGCTTCCATAAAATTTATTTGAAATTATTGTAAACTTGTAGCCGAGGGTTTGATTATGTTTCATTATGAGTATTACTATTACAGATGGTAAATTGGAATAAACGGATGACAACTTTAGTCAAACCTATTCTTTTGTTGTTTTCCTTGGGAATTCTTTTAAGAGGTGGTTGGGGGTGGCTGGGAGCAGGGATAGTGTTTGTTGGCGGTTTATACATAGCAATCTGCATTTGCTTGGAGTTGAAATTTGGTGCATGACATAATAATATTTTTATACGTCCAAATACTGGTGATCTTTCACACAAAAGAATGTAGAATTAATTTAAGAAAGTTCCACAGGTGGAGACGTCTAAAGTGGCCTAAATTGCACCTCGGATTTGTGTATCATACTCATTACTTGTTCCTTTTCTGTTGGGACGAGTATTAAATTTGAATTGTGTATGGGTCAAAAAGAAGACACAGCCCACGTAGGAGACTAGGGGATTAGTTGGATTCAAGCATTTGATGCCAGCAACACTCTGGTGTGACAATGAAGCTGCACTTCATATAGCCGCAAATCCAGTATAGCATGAAAGGACTAAACACATTGAGGTTGATTGCCATTTCATTCGTGAGAAAATCAAGGAAAATATAATTTCTACTGGACATGTGAAAACTGGAGAGCAACTTGGGGATATTTTCACGAAGGCATTAAATGGGTCTCGGATTGAATATCTTTGTAACAAGCTGGGCATGATTAATATCTATGCTCAAGCTTGAGGGGGAGTATTACAGAACATATACATTTTATGTTTCCTTGTATATTAGCATAGTTATAGGCTAAATAGTAGACTAATTGGTAGGCTAACTTATAGCTAATTACTATAGTTAGATCCTTTGTATTTGTATATATTCCCTTTGATTTCATTGCTTAATGTATCAGAAAATATACTTGTGTAGTTGTGTTCATTATAACAGACAGCAATGTACACAACCACCCATACGTACAAATACAATTGAATAAATATGTATGGGTTAAGTTCTAGTCTAAATTTTCTCTGGTTCTTTGTTACTTTTTCCATCCAGTTTGCCATTGTTTTTTGTTTAAACCTTCAGGCCTTTCCCTTCTCTTATATATATCTACAGAAGAATTCGTACCCAAATAAGATATGCAAATCAATAAATACTTAGTCCTAGGCTTTAATTTGATTGTCTAATCCATCTGCTGTCCACTGTCAGTCTGTGGATAGATAATCGTTTTTTTGAAACTGCAGATTAATGGCTCCTCGTCCTTATGCCTTTGTGTACCTCAATTCATTTATGAGTATTCAAATGAAGTAAGAACAAAAACCCACTTTCTGATTTATGCATTTGGTTCGGAGTTCTTTGGTGAGGTTGTGGGTTTTTCCAGAAGAACCTATTGCCTTGGCAAAATCCTGCATACAACCCAATAAATCATACCTTTATCATTCTTCAATGGAGCTCATGGGCCAGTTTGAGGGTTTCTATCAGTATCAGATATGTACGTACGGATCAACTGGAAAAAGTAATTTGATTAGAATGTTTTTTTACTAGCATGTACAAACAACATTGTCTAATTACTTGCATTCTTTTGGATGGTGGTGCATTTTGCTTCTGTTTTAGGTACGAATTGATTCAACAAACTCATACTAATTAATACTGAACATGAGTGACCTCAGGAAGTGACATCACAAATATCAATCATTTTATTTTATCCATTGACCTTATTTTTTAACAGCTAAACTCTAATAATTTAAATTCAATTCTAATACATCATTTCTGTGTCAAAGCAAAGCTTAGTTTTAGAGAATCTCTTATAAGAGTTGCAGAACAGAAGGAATCCTAAGAATTAAGACTATCAACTCATTCCTCAATTCACATGCATCCTACATATGATATGATATGATAGACTCTTATCATATAAAAAAAAAAAAGAATATGTTCTTCTTTCCAGGAAAGGAAAATAAAATTACTCCATGAAACATTATGGATTGGGCCCATGTAGCCCAATAGGATGGTTTTCTCCTCTATTCTAGCTAATGGATGCTTGATATATAAACTAACAAATTGTTGTTCAAATTTCTGGTGTAAGAGGTTTTTATATAATATGCCCGACACATTTTAGAGTGATTTATGCCAGCTTCAAGACCCGATAAAACCGTTAAAAAACCATAAAACTCGATTAAAGACCCTTTAGCTTTAGCCTCGATGTTGTCTCACTTCATGAGATTTCGTCGATCGGCATCTAACTACATAGTGAATAGTGATTATAGTCATTTTATCAACTAAAATTATGGTCAGTTAATTTTACTCCTACAGGCTAGGCTAGAGCACAAATAGTTAAAACAACGTAATATTGGGTTAATTAATCCTTTACATGATTAATATAGAATCAAAAGGAAAAAAGGTTTGGAAATCCTAACTTCATTCTCAAGTAGTCATTCCTAAAGTACTACACTGATCAGATTTGAGTGGAGACGGCACACTTTCACTTTCACTTTCACATATGAATTGAAAGAAAGTGCCATCTCAGGTGGAGCTAAAAACGTCCTTTTTTTTAGCCAAATGTTCTTTCTTCATTTAATATACTAAAAACTCCATTTTCTATAATTGGGGGCTGTGTCATCCACTAATTAAATATTGTTTTTCTTTTACTGTTATGACATTTAATTTTAAACTTTGTTAATTGAGGGAAAATTGTTTAAAATATTTCCTTCGGCCGGGGGATTTAACTTTGGTGATTATATATATAAATAAATAAATACCAACTATTGATCTCACTTTTGTACGTGTAACCTTTAGTTTGTTTTGACATGCATCCTTCATTAAGAAGTAGTTAGCTAGGTAATTAATAAAGTACTACGCGAAGAAATCATAATCCCATGTTAGAAAAGATTTATAGCTAGGATTATGTACATTTTTTCACACTTTTAAACTTAAAAAAATTATGATTTGGTGATTATATATATATACACCAACTATTGATCTCATTTTTGTACGTGTAACCTTTAGTTTGTTTTGACATGCATCCTTCATTAAGAAGTAGCTAGCTAGGTAATTAATAAAGTACTAGCTTTTTATAGGATTATGTACATTTTTTCACACTTTTAAAGTTAAAAAAATAATGATTTCTCCGTTTCCAACTTCTCTACGTTATTGAGCATTGTATTCTTATTTTTCATAATTTTGTTGAGCATTCTTGACTAAAAATATTTCTCATGTACGTGGATTTAATCTTACTTAAGTATAATTTTTGGAACGTGAATATTTTTTGAAATATATAATTTTAGAAAGAACATAGAAGCGCGGTATGTTATTTGCAACCCAACGGATGCTTGGCGGTTGAGAGGCTCATACACAATGTGTGTAATATGGGTAGGGGTCATGAACACCGGCGGGTTTGGGTGGGTTTTATAGAAAAATCAATTCGACCTAAAATAAGTGGGTTGCTAAATTAGCAAACCGCAATATCTTTATTCGGATGGTCAGGTGCGGGCGAGTTGACGGGTTAATAATTTTTATGAGTAACTATATCAAAATCAATGTAAAATCACAGACACATCATTGGTAACTTTGAATCGATAAAAAGAAAAATACACGTTTTCAACATCACACTTAACAAAGTTAAATATTAACTTTTTATCTTTGCAATAATATCTAATCTTACCAACTTACGTGTCGATGATTATAATTTATAGGGATAATTTGAGTAAAAAATGTGATTACCATCTTTGTACCAACATACTGTTACCATGAACATAATGTAAACAAGAAACTTGAAGAAATTAAGTTTGTTTTTAGTTATTAATAATTTGTTAATAAATGTGATTTATTTCAGACTTCTATTAAAACATGAATAAAAATTACATCAAGGATGATTAAATACGGGTTGTGGGTGGATTGGTTATTTTAACCATCAAACCGTCACCCAACCCATACCATGCGAGTTTACAAGTTACCTGCCCTAAATTAATTATTTTAAAAATGGAACCGGTGGGTTGCGGGCGGGTTGAGTCGGGTCGGATCGGGTGGGGCGGATGGGTAGGGTTTGGTATTTAAAAATTCGAATTCAAACAAGTTCTAACCGAACCGAATACAAGTTGGGCTCATATATTTTCACTTATATCTTATCGAGTCGAATTCAGAACGAGTTTTAAAAACTATCAAACGATAAATATATAATGCTTAGTTTGATATCCATAATGAACATAACTCAAATGAACTTTTATTTTTGTATTAGAGCCAAATATAGAGTACTTTGGCCCTAAGCAGGGTCGTTTACCTATATATATATATATATGTAGCATAGTTTTTTTTTTTCTTCAAAGAATTTTATAGCATAGTTCTAAAAGTATATTATTGTATTATAGTTATTGATTGATCTTCACAAATCAAAAGTAACACTCTACCATGTGACGTACATTGTTACAAAATAGTATCCACTAATTGTACTTGTAACAAATGCTTCCGCTAATTTTCATTTTCAAAATGAAATTCAATAGAAACATATTTACGATAGAGTATCATACACATTTGCGATTGAGTATCATGGTACAACTTTTTAGTAATGAATTTATCATTTTAATTATTTGTCAAAAAAGATATCTAAAAAAATTAGAATATAATTAATCCATTTAATTTGTATAAAATAAAAGAATGTAATTTTAAGATATAATTTTTTAATATAGAAACCCAATTTTATATTTCAGCTAAAACATTCTATAGAGTACAATGGACTATATAATATGTGCCTCAAAAGGAATCAAGTTAGGTCTACATAATGAATATCTTTTGAGAAAAAAAAGGGTCAGCTCTTGCCTTTGTTCTATTCTTCTATTGATGATAATTTAGGATATTTGGATAATGTATAAAAATATATTGATTGGCTAGGATATTTATACTATTATATCAATGTTAAGAATGTTTATCTTATTACTTTAATTGGTTTGGTAACGGTAGAAAAAACACTAAAATACTCCAATATGGTATGTGTTTCTGTGTCCAGAGAAAAGGATCTTTTTTTGTTGTGTGTGTGGTTTAACATAATTGTGCTATTTGCTATACTTGGAAATATTTCACGGTTGCAGATTGTAATGTCATTATATTAATTTGCAGCTAACACTTTGATGTGATCGATCATGTGAGTGGACACTACCGAAAAGAATGTCCATGCTTTCCTTTTTTGGATTATCAATAATATAAAATAATTAGGTTCTGAAGAAAGTTATAATAAATTTGTTTTTTTTTTTTTTTTTTTTTAACCGAAGTGCTTTTTATCACAAGAGCGTAAAGACCCTACTCTTGTCTTGTCAATCTTCTAACATAAGTGATCAAAGGCGTAATCAAGTTTAAATACACATTTAAAAAATAGAGAAAAAGAGTAAACATGAGAGTGAAAGGTTTGATGCTTACTCTGATTTTTCTGTTATATGCATAAATTTAACAAAATGAGAAATGGAAAGAATATTACCATAATTGAAACCATATTTTTCATTCTCATTCTTTTAATAGATTTCTTGCAATATTTTCAAGGGCAACATGTCTTTAATAAATACACCATATACAAAATTTACTTGATTGAAAATATATTATAATTAATATATTGGTATATACCAAGAAAAAGCAATTTAAACAAGTTCTGACAGAAAGAAAAAGGAAAAGCAATAAAAAGCTCTTTTTGAACACATTTATCACTACAAAAAACGACGTCTCCTCCTATGAAAAAATAGTCCGCCGCAAATTATTTTCGACCGGAATACCCCTTGCAAATGTAAAAAAGAAGAAAATGACAAGAAAAAAATTCCGACAAAAAAACCCGTCGAAAAATAAACAAAAAAATAAAAATACTAATTTCTGACGGAATAAGTCCATCGGAATAACTTTTAGAAAATAAAAAAACTACTATTTTTTCAACGGAGGAAATCCATCGAAATTTTTAAAATGTATAAATGCAAAATAAAATAATATTTTTCTACCAAAATATTCCATCATAATTATAAAAAAAAGAATGAAAATAAATATTTTCGACAGAGTTAATCAGGCGGAAAATTTTAAAAAATAAAAATAAATTAAATAAGATTTTCCGACGAATCTAATCCGAGGAAATTTTAAAAATAAATAGAAATCAAAATAATAATTTTGGACAGATTTATTCAATCGGAAAATTTTAAGAGAAAAAATAGAAATTTAAAAAATATTTTCTAACTGATTTATTTTTTTCGAAATTTTTTAAAAACTAAATGGAAAATAAAATAGCAATATTTTTTGAGTAATAAAATCTGTTGGAAAATTTGGTTGAAAAAAAATACAAAATAAAATAAAATTTCTAGTCCGTCGATTTTTTTAGCCATAAACTGGAAACCGGTAAATCCGAAACTCTAAACTCTGAAATCTAACCCTTAAAATTGATTAAAATGAGTGAAATCGATAAACATTATGAAAAATAGATTAAATCGTTGAAATAAAAAAGAAATGTGTGAAATTGACGAAACAACAGTTGAATTGGTGAGTGATTAATCCATAACCTATTTTTAATCCAATTTGGATGGAATTCAAATATTGTACCCGTCCGCAAAAAGAATAAGAAAATAAAGATAATAGAATACAATAGTAATAAGTTTGCCAAACTTATGTTTTTAAATTAAAGGTAATAATTAAAAATAAAATATGTCCAACAATGTATAGTTCATCATTTTTCAGGAGTATCCATGCTAACTACTTACAATTTGTCTGACAGATGATCGGTCATGAGATAACAACTGCAAAATTTTCTGACAAATAATGCTATTTGTATTTTGCCTAACATGTGAGGTGAGATGAATAACCCTGCAACATTAGAAACTTATTCAACATGCAATTTTTTTTTATATAGTTTCTTAATTTTCAAATATAAATGATTAATTAAGGGAAAAAGTTCAAATTTTGGCTATGTTGGCTTAAGATGGTGAATTATATTTCTCTCTATTTTCGGTTTTCTTTAATCCTTTTTCATCATCCTAATTAATTGCACAAAATTATGTAAGTCAACCCTTAATTGGATTTTTCTAGGGTGCGGGCATGTGAGTTACGCCCTCACATGCGGGAAGCCTCATCATGCCATTCATTAGGCTCAGATTGATCTGGGTCGTTGATTAAGTAACTTGGTCAAAATGAATTTGTAACTATTGACTTTAATTAAATTACAATATACCTAAATTACCCTTTCACTTATTTTTCTTCTAAAAAAATAAAAAAACCACCTGTCATATAAAAAGACCGCTTTACCCCCAATTTTGATAATAATTGACTTTGACAATTTTGCAAATTGACCCCTATATTTTGAGATTTTACGAATTGAATTATTTTGCTTCTAAAAAAATATAAAAAAACCGTCTGTCATATAAAAAGACCGCTTTACCCCCAATTTTGATAATAATTGACTTTGAAAATTTTGCAAATTGACCCCTATGGTTTTCGATTTACGAATTGAATTATTTTGCTTTTAAAAAAATATAAAAAAATCGCCTGTCATACTTTACCCCAAATTTTGATAATAATTGACTTTGACAATTTTGCAAATTGACCCCTATATTTTACGATTTTAGGAATTGAATTATTTTGCTTCTAAAAAAATATAAAAAACTCGCATGTCATATAAAAAGACCGCTTTACCCCCAATTTTGATAATAATTGACTTTGACAATTTTGCAAATTGACCCCTATATTTTGCGATTTTACGAATTGAATTATTTTGCTTCTAAAAAAATATAAAAAACTCGCATGTCATATAAAAAGACCGCTTTACCCCCAATTTTGATAATAATTGACTTTGACAATTTTGCAAATTGACCCCTATATTTTGCGATTTTACGAATTGAATTATTTTGCTTCTAAAAAAATATAAAAAAACCGCCTGTCGTATAAAAAGACCGCTTTACCCACAATTTTGATAATAATTGACTTTGACAATTTTGCAAATTGACCCCTATATTTTGAGATTTTACGAATTGAATTATTTTGCTTCTAGAAAAATATAAAAAAACCGCCTGTCATATAAAAAGACCGCTTTAACCCCAATTTTGATAATAATTAACTTTGACAATTTTGCAAATTGACCCCTATGTTTTTCGATTTTACGAATTGAATTATTTTGCTTCTAAAAAAATATAAAAAACCGCCTGTCATATAAAAAGACCGATTTACCCCCAATTTTGATAATAATTGACTTTGACAATTTTGCAAATTGACCCCTATATTTTGCGATTTTACGAATTGAATTATTTTGCTTCTAAAAAAATATAAAAAAACCGTCTGTCATATAAAAAGACCGCTTTACCCCCAATTTTGATAATAATTGACTTTGACAATTTTGCAAATTGACCCCTATATAATGCGATTTTACGAATTGAATTATTTTGCTTCTAAAAAAATATAAAAAACCCACCTGTCATATAAAAAGATCGCTTTATCCCCAATTTTGATAATAATTGACTTTGACAATTTTGGAAATTGACCCCTATATTTTGCGATTTTACGAATTGAATTATTTTGCTTCTAAAAAAATATAAAAAAACCGCCTGTCATATAAAAAGACCGCTTTACCCCCAATTTTGATAATAATTGACTTTGACAATTTTGCAAATTGACCCCTATATTTTGAGATTTTACGAATTGAATTATTTTGCTTCTAAAAAAATATAAAAAAAACCGCCTGTCAGAAGACCGCTTTACCCCCAATTTTGATAATAATTGACTTTGACAATTTTGCAAATTGACCCCTATATTTTGCAATTTTACGAATTGAATTATTTTGCTTCTAAAAAAATATAAAAAAACCGTCTTTCATATAAAAAGATAGCTTTACCCCCAATTTTGATAATAATTGACTTTGACAATTTTGCAAATTGACCCCTATGGTTTGCAATTTTACGAATTGAATTATTTTGCTTCTAAAAAAATATAAAAAAACCGCCTGTCATATAAAAAGACCGCTTTACCCCCAATTTTGATAATAATTGACTTTGAAAATTTTGAAAATTGACCCCTATATTTTGCGATTTACGAATTGAATTATTTTGCTTCTAAAAAAATATAAAAAAACTGTCTGTCATATAAAAAAACCGCCTGTCAAAATAATTCAAATATGTAAAATCAGAAAACATATTATCAAAATTGGGGGTAAAGCGGTCTTTTTATATGACAGGCGGTTTTTTTATATTTTTTTAGAAGCAAAATAATTCAATTCGTAAAATCGCAAAATATAGGGGTCAATTTGCAAAATTGTCAAAGTCAATTATAATCAAAATTGGGTGTAAAGCCGTCTTTTTATATGACAGGCGGTTTTTTTATATTTTTTTAGAAGCAAAATAATTCAATTCGTAAAATCGCAAAATATAGGGGTCAATTTGCAAAATTATCAAAGTCAATTATTATCAAAATTGGGGGTAAAGCGGTCTTTTTATATGACAGGCGTTTTTTTTATATTTTTTTAGAACCAAAATAATTCAATTCGTAAAATCGAAAAACATAGGGGTCAATTTGCAAAATTGTCAAAGTCAATTATTATCAAAATTTGGGGTAAAGCGGTCTTTTTATATGACAGGCGATTTTTTTATATTTTTTAGAAGCAAAATAATTCAATTCGTAAAATCGCAAAATATAGGGGTCAATTTGCAAAATTGTCAAAGTCAATTATTATCAAAATTGGGGGTAAAGCGGTCTTTTTATATGACAGACGGTTTTTTTATATTTTTTAGAAGCAAAATAATTCAATTCGTAAAATCGCAAAATATAGGGGTCAATTTGCAAAATTGTCAAAGTCAATTATTATCAAAATTGGGGGTAAAGCGGTCTTTTTATATGACAGGCGGTTTTTTTATATTTTTTTAGAAGCAAAATAATTCAATTCGTAAAATCGCAAAATATAGGGGTCAATTTGCAAAATTGTCAAAGTCAATTATTATCAAAATTGAGGGTAAAACGGTCTTTTTATATTATAGGCAGTATTTTTATATTTTTTTAGAAGCAAAATAATTCAATTCGTAAAATCGAAAAACATAGGGGTCAATTTGCAAAATTGTCAAAGTTAATTATTATCAAAAGTGGGGGTAAAGCGGTCTTTTTATATGACAGGCGGTTTTTTTTATATTTTTTTAGAAGCAAAATAATTCAATTCGTAAAATCGCAAAATATAGGGGTCAATTTGCAAAATTATCAAAGTCAATTATTATCAAAATTGGGGGTAAAGCGGTCTTTTTATATGACAGGCGGTTTTTTTATATTTTTTTAGAAGCAAAATAATTCAATTCGTAAAATCGGAAAACATAGGGGTCAATTTGCAAAATTATCAAAGTCAATTATTATCAAAATTGGGGGTAAAGCGGTCTTTTTATATGACAGGCGGTTTTTTTATATTTTTTAGAAGCAAAATAATTCAATTCGTAAAATCGCAAAATATAGGGGTCAATTTGCAAAATTGTCAAAGTCAATTATTATCAAAATTGAGGGTAAAGCGGTCTTTTTATATTATAGGCAGTTTTTTTATTTTTTTAAGAATCAAAATAATTCAATTCGTAAAATCGCTAAATATAGGGGTCAATTTGCAAAATTGTCAAAGTCAATTATTATCAAAATTGGGGGTAAAGCGGTCTTTTATTAATGGAAGATTTAAAGGTTATAAATGTCTTTTATTAATTGAAGATTATCTCAACTTTTATTTAAAATTTAAAAAAAAAGGGTAAAATGGTCTATTTACAGACTGAGCCAACTCGCCGAGTTACATATTAGTTACGCGCGCCACATGTCATGATTTCAGGGCCGTCCCGCATGTGAGGGCGAGTTACCTTGCCCGCACCCTAGAAGCTCCCCCCTTAATTATAGTGATCTTCGATACTAGTACTTGAAAATATAAAGGCATTGGAGGGGAGAACTTGTATTAGATAACATCAGTCACTCATTCGATCCCCTTGTAGCTTTTTTCCATGCTGCAACTTTTGTACAAAGGCTTCATGGTGAAGTTGCATATATCTTTTGTAGGAATTAACCTGTATGAATTTATAATTTTTATTGCGTAGAATTCCTTTGTCTTGTTAAATATTCGATGCGAAACATTTTCTTTTATTCAATTTCATTTTTTTACGAGTGTTCATTAAACACGAGTTCCATGAGACTAATAATTAATTTCATTTATTTAAATATTAGAAAGTCCAGAATTACCATATATATATTTGCTTAAATTAAAATTAAAAATACACCACATCTTGATCCCACCTTGCCCTCATCAGAACCTCCCACTAACTCCACCTTCGCTCCTAAACCCCTAGAACCTCGATTGTTCCTTGGGATGTTGAGGAGCCTAGGTCGCCGTGGTAAATTTGGTTGTTTTAGAAATCACGTTGTCGTCGCGACCTGAATTTAATATCATAGTTATTTCTATAATGAAGAAAAAGAAGGAATGTGAACAAAAATACAATAAGATTATGAATGATAGACATTATAGAGATAAAGGTTTTGCATTTCTCTCATCTTTTGAACCTTTAATTATTGTTAGACTTAATCGTCATTTTTTTTGTACACCATGCTTTAATGTGTAGTTTTTGTTTATGTATTTTCAAACCACTTTTTCTAATTATCCCACTTACTCTTACTTGATTTGACGTTATTTTGTAATCGCAGTAAGACCAATAAACTTAATTATAACCAGATGTGATAATTGGCTCGACTAAACCGGATCTGATCCATGTGGATCAAAGCACAAGCAAGTCGGATCCAAAGTGAATCCAATAGTAGATCCTATATGGATCAATTCCGTATCTGATCCATTGATATAATATAACATATAACATGGATCTATCATGGATCCATTGCGGATCTCAAAGTTCGATCTACCCATTTTGTGCCAGATCAATTCGTTTCAATTCCAGTCGACCTATTTTCTATCGGGTTAGGTGGATCCTAATTAGATCAAATTTAAAATGAACATTATTGGATCCGTACTTTCTTAATATCACCTGTTTGCACCGATTCAATCAAATTCAAATTAGATTGAATTTAGGATCAAATCCAAATTGAACCAGATCCAAACTTGACCACTTTCAAATTGGACTAGATCCAAATTAGGTCGAATTCAATTTGGACATGATCATATATGTTCTTGGCCAATTTTATATGTATTTACCAGTTTAACCCGTTATTTGCCAATTCCATTCTCACTGATCTCGCTTGTTTTTACGGATTTCATTATGTTTTCCATCGATTTTACCTTTTATTTTTAACGATTTCACCCATTTGCATTCATTTCATCTGTTTTTCATCAATTTATCAGTTTTTTTCCTGATTTCACACCATTGTGAAATTTCTCCATTTTTACCATTTCACAGGTTTTTTTCACTGATTCCACATGTCTTTTTCACCGACTTCACCCGTTCTTATCGACTTTATCTCTTTTTCACCGTTTTCAATGATTGTACCCATCTTTTCACTGGTTAAAATAGGTTAAGAATTGGGAAATATATGAGGAAAAACTGAAATGGGTGAATCAATGAAAACATGTGAAATTGGTTAGAAAAATGAGTGGAAATGGCTTAAAAAATGAATAAATAGTTGAAAAACGTATGAAATCGAGAAAAAAAATGGCAAAATAAGTAAAAGAAAGAGGGTGAAATTGGGGAAAATATGTGAAATCAATGAAAACATCCATTCAATATTTAAAATCAACAAAAACTTGATTAAAATGGTGAAACAAGCTAAACATGTGATACTGGTGAAATACGAATAGAATCAGTAAAAATGGGCTAAATAGACAAAAAAAACTAGTGAAACCCGAGTGAAACTATAATAATGGGTGAATTCTAAAAAAATTGGATAAAACCAAGAAGAAACGTGTCAGGTCGATAAAAACGTTTCATATTGATAAAACAAATTAAATCAATAAAAAGGAACCGAGCCTAAGAAAAGTGGATCCAACTGGCAAAAAAGATTGAACATGATAAAATGGGTTACATTAATAAAATTGTTAAAATTTAGATGTAGTTTGTATTTAAGATTGATCCATGATGATAGATCCACAATGGATCCCCCACAAATTCATCATGGATCTGCATCAAGTACATAAACTAATGGATCCACGCGAATTTAATGTATATCGAATTGAATTTAAATGAATCTATGATGGATCGGATTCATTGAATTCAAATGGACTCGGATCATACCGGTTTCATGGATCAAATCCATATTTCTAGTCTTACTTATAACAAAAATCGTTTGCCTCATATTTGGTTGTACTTGAATATACATTCAACATTCTTTTGAATCCAAGCAATTAAATATATATATATTTAACTCAAAGCCAATACCACTTATGTGACTTTGAGTAGGTAAAGATATAAATCACGCATGCAAGTAATTAATGGTCAAGTAATTATGAATTCATACTCATATTTATTTTTTGGGGCTTATGGTAAATATATTTGCAATAGAAGCCTAGTGTGGATATCTATGAAGCCATACAAAGTAGTAGGACATCACATTCACATATGGCGAATGTGCGCTCATTAAAAAGCTGTACTACTTGGTGTGGTCATCTAAATCTATGGCCAGATGGTCATTAAGCTAAGCAAGATTATGTCTTTCCCTTTTCCTTTCTTCTGGTGGGGTGGGGGGAATCACATATATATATACTTTATGTTTTTTTTTTTGTAGTCTTATCATATATACAGTCTAATTATTTAGAATAGAAAAATCTTATTAGGAAGATCATGTCACATTTCTAAAAAATAATTTTGAGCATTGTTAACAAAGGTATGAATGGTTTACCAGTGAAAGTTGAACCCATAATTTATTGGTGGTAGAGCCTCAACTTTAGTCGATAGACTATTGCGCTGCATTCAAAGCTATATATGTAAAATTATAAACAATATTCTTTGTCTTGTTTATTGCTTCAATGAAGATTCTAAACTTGCATTCAAATAAAAAAGAATGATTATAAACTTCATTTAACTTCATATTCTTCATTTTAATATCATTCTTAATTGGTGTGATTTATCTCTAGGCCCCACTAATGTTGTTCCTGCATTTATTCTCTCGTGATTATATTTAATTTGGACTTAACAAACCTTAAGATGGATTAGTGAATGCATCTAAATAAAGTTAATTTTCGGAGCCATGCAATCATGGTCATTGCCACTGTGGGATATTGTGGGTCTAAGTTTAAATATTAATTAAGAAGATGCTAGTGAGTGGGTTAATATAAAATTATAAATTATATATATGCTTCATTTAAATTTTAAGGCCTTAAATTGGATTTTTCTACGATAAAGAAATAATTCAAATTAATGTTTAGCTTTACAGGAAGCAAAAATATTCTGTTGCAAAGTGAAAGAAACGTCAGGTCTGTTTAATTTGCAAATGGTAGAAGTATATAATCTAAGAAAATAAAAGCTAAAATTAAAGAATATATGAATTTATTAATCCAAAGATGGTTTAATTACTCTTAAATACTCACGACCATAAGTAGTTCAAATAACCTCAAATAGTGCAAATACAAATTATTCTATCTTCCAGCATATATATACTACATATTCTAAACTACATTATTTTACCAAGGTTAGAGATAAATATAAGATATAGTTATGTAAATTACCATTTGTGTACCAATAATTCTCGTTCTTTCATCAAAATAATTTATGAATATTTGTCCAACGTACAAAAATATGTTGAAACATGCATACATAGTCAATATCGATTTTTTTTTTTTTTAATCTTAGATTGGGCTTAGCCGAATTCCAAAATATTAACATGACAAACACAATACATTTGCTCTGGAAATTTGATGTTATTCCCAGAAGAATATAACCAAATCAGTTTTCGATAAAAAAAAATTCCATGAATATCAAACATCCACATTCATATAAATATATGTACTAAGAATTTAACTAACACTTTGTTCAAGAACACATGAGTTAAAGGGACCATCTTCCTTTAATTGAGCTGGGGTGGCTGAAATGAGCCTTCAATTAGAGTCCAAATCAACCAAATAACATTTATGATTTATCTATATATATATTACTATCATTTTTAGTTTTAATACTACGTACCGTATCAAATGAGGGGCCACCAACACAAATTTTGTGGGGCTAAAAAACGCACTCAAGCTGGCTTTATATACTTTCTTTATTTCTGGCTCATAAATAATACTATAATCTAAATACGTGATACATACATAATTACTATACATTCCCCATAGCTAGACTTGTAGGCACTAGGTATCGGCTAGATTCTCCTCCAACCTAGTTCCGAAGTGAAGGGAACAAGGAATAAAATTCTAATCTATATATAGTAACAACCTTTTTGACCTCATTTGACCCCATAATACTTTTGTTTCTCAAATAGGAAACAACAAAATTACATACATTAATTTTTCTTTCATTTTTGCAACTTTTCAATTAATTTTGTCGCAATGATATTCAAATCTTATATTTGACTTAGTTTATTTGAAGGACCGTCATACTCATTATATGTATATGAATTTCTCAATTAAATTTCGAATCTAAACTTATCATAATATGAAAAATAATTTATTTCATTAATTAGGTCAATCGCCCGATTTCTATAACTAGTTGAAATATTGTTAATTTGGCTTCATTTAATTGCTTTTCTTGACTTTACATTTATAATATTTTATTTTTAGTCCCATGGTACACTTATTACATGTCTTTTTGCCATCCGTTGAGCTATACTAATTAAAGGGATCTATGAAAGTAATGAACAATGATATCTAGTTGGATTCAATTCAATCATGCTAAAGTCTGAGCTATGGGGTACTACATTACCTGAAAAGTAAATAAAAAGTAACATCAACACAATTTTATTTAAAGTGCCCACTTTACCCCTAAGTCAATGTTGTACTTGGAGTTTAATGTGATTTTAGGCAATGTTCTGAAAACCGGACCGTATCGGCCGGTCAAATCGGTTCAATCGGTTCAATCGCTAACCAGTGATCTATTCGGTTCGAAAGAGCCCCAAAAAATAAGTTGAAACCAGACCGTTGATGAACTGAAAAGAACCGACGACCTGTAGAGGGAGGAATTTGAACACCTAACGTCTTGGATGAAAAAATGCATCATAATTTTGTTGACTTTTAAGCATACAAATTTATAAATTATAAATAACTTGTAACCTAGTTCATTTATAAATTAGTTTATGATAATTAACTTCAAACTAACATTTTACACATTATCAATGAGAATTATAATTTTTAGATTTATGACACAATTTTTTATTAATTTTTTCCTTAGAATATATATATCTTTGAGTATCAAATGACATATTGTTTCATTCTTTTTTCCAACTATATTTTTATGATAAAGAGTGACCACATCTATATATTATGCACTTTTTTTTTTGTATATTAGATTTTAAAATTTGTATATACATAATTGATGATTTCTGGATTCGATATGTTCTGTTTCAAAGTCTTGTTAATCCTGTGCTTCCAAGTACATGCAAAACAAAGGTTACACACCGGGGGTGGGGGGTTGTCGGCGGAACCTCCTCCGATGCTTAAGTCAGCAAAGTGCTAGAAACTTAAACAAAGAAAACTGCAGAGAAGGATGCAACAGAATGGTGTATTAGGGTTTAATGATCATACCAGAGGTGTATTTATACCGGTTGGATGAGATCTAGATTGGTTGAGATACTCCTTGATTTGGGGGATTCGGTTTGCATGGTAACTCTTCCTAAGATAGAGTCCATGTTCCATAAAATGTGTAGCTAGAGGATCTTGTGTAGATCTGATGTTTTTTTATCGTGGTTATACTATTTAGCGAGCTCTGCAAGGTCGCTTTAGTTACCCAAGTGTTCAGACATCCCCGCTCCACGTCGCAATAATAAGAGGGCTTGCATACTTGATGTTATGGTCGTGTAGTGGGTCTCCATCGCCTCTAAGATTGTACCCGGGTCGGATACGAATCTTGATTTGGACCCATGTTATATCATTAATCATAATATAAAATTATCAATCTTTTACTTTGTTGTAATTTTAACTCACAATTTTATAATTTCAAATGAATATAATCCTGATATATTTATATGGACTTAATAATTACTGTTATGATAAAAATAAGTTAGATAAATATTATATGATTTAATTTAAATATATCTAATTTTGTATTATTTTAATCAATTATAGGATATTGTTATTTTTTTATGCAAATAACATATATTTTAAAATTAAATATATTTATTGTGTCATTATGAAGTCATATCGGTTCAACCAGTGACATATAATGTGATCATCTTTCAATAATATCTCTTCATCACTATTTTTGAATAATATTTCTTCATCACTATTTTTGAATAATATCTCTTAATTTTTATTTTTAACAAAATATATAATTAAATAATATATATAAGTATTTTGCATCGAAATAATATTGAAACATATATTGTGATCATCTTTCAATAATTTATAGCTCCCACCCACTCACTCGACTCACTTGAATTCCTACCCCTACCCCCAAACCTTCCCCACACTATCGGGCGATTTTCTTCTGCCTCCGCCCCTGCCCCCTCTAATCGATTGTAGCAGGAACCTCAGTCGTAGCCAAAGTTATGTGGTTGCACGGAGATGTTGTAGTTGGTGCTATTTGCAGTTTTCGTTCGCGAGTTCTGGGACCTGAGAATCTCTAGTCGTCGATAATCGCTACCAGATAAATGATATTAATTTGGGGTAGAGCATGTGATGTCGGAGGATGTATTTTTGAATTTTTTAAATAATTTATTTTGTAAAATGTTTAAATTGATAAATTGTTTGACCTATTAGTGTTTAATTATGTGATTCATTAACGAGGGTTGAACCATTTGGAGGGTGTACTTGTTTTTTAGAGCTTTATGTCACGCCCTGACATTTTGCAGGGTGCAAAATGGCGCGACACGGAGACCCGATGGACGGGAGCGCGGCTCTGGGGGAGCCAGGGACGGGACATACCTACCTAGTTGGAGAAATTGCGGGACCAAGGAACCTAGGGTGAGGTTTCGCATGAACGGGACTCCGCTCAGGGGAGCGTTGAGGTGGCCCGAGGAGAAGACCTTGGCAGCCAGGCAGGGGGCCGAGCTGGCCAAGCGGCATGGACGGGCGGCCATACAGGTGGGATGGCCGGCCCGGGACGAGGCAGGCGCGATAGGCACGCGCCAAGGAACAGCCGGCAAGGCGGGAGGCCTAGCCGGGCGTGAGATGAGGCACGGGGGCAAGGAAAGGCCGTCGAGTGGCACTGGGGCATCCCAGGGGCGGCCCAAGCCTTTTGGAAGTGCCAAACCAAGTCTTGGAGGTTCCGGAGGATTCCAGAGGGTTCTACACAAGTCCGGGACATTCAAGAGAACTCCGGAGGGGTCCGGAGTATTCCACAAGATTCCGGAGGGGTCCGGAATGTTCTACATGGTTCCGGAAGGTTCCGGAAGGTGCTTCAAGGTTCCGGAGGGATCCGGAATATTCTAGAAGGATGTGGAAGATTCTAGAAGGTTGGGGAACCTTCTAGAAGGGCGAAGAACCTTGTAGAAGACGCTAGAAGGTTGGAGAATCTTCTAGAAGACTCTAGAAGGTTGTGGAAGTCGGCGGAAGGTAGTAGAACCTCGTAGAAGGTTCTAGAAATATGGATGTAGTATGTACTAGAACATTGTGGAATGTTCTAGAATGAAGTAGATGTAGTAGGATTTTTGTAGAATATTCTAGAGAGTTAATTGTGGCCGTTAGATTAGGATGATCTTGGCCATCCATTAGGGAGGCCAACTACTATAAATAGAGGTAGGGAGTCATTTGTAAGGAGCAACCAAGGGGAGATCCAAAGTTTACATATAGAGGTTGTAATCCATCCATGTAATAATATAAGTATTCTTCCAACTCTAGTGTGCTACTTTATCATGTCAACTAACCTCCTTCAAGACCCCTCCTTCGGGACGAGGGTGAGGCTGACTTAGCCAATTCCGACAGAGTGGCGGAAACGATCGCTGGGGGCGTTCGTGGCTAAGTGCCGCGCGGGATGCTTTGTGGAAAGCTAAGCCCGTGACAGGTGGTATCAGAGCCCGGTTGGGCTGGGTGCTTCTTAATTGAGCTCAAGTGCGAGTTAGGTGTTTGAAGTTGAGACGATGGTTGCGGATATGGAGTACCACATCGAGACGTTGGAAGAACGCGTACGGGAGGTACGTGAGGAACTCGAGGGAGCCACCCGAGAAGGCGATGAGAGGCTGGATCGGTTGTTGGCACGTACGGGAGGTACGTAAGGAGCTCGAGGGAGCCACCCGAGAAGGAGATGGGAGGCTGGATCGGTTGTTGGCGCGGATGGATGAAGTTGTCCAAGCCATGAGGCGTCGAGGGACGCAGTGCGAGATGGCTGAGGTACGGGACAAGCTTCACTTGGATCGAAGAACCTTGGGAAGTCGCGGGGGGCGACGTTCTCCAGTCAAGGTGGGGGAGAGATGGACCGCGAGGGTGAATCTACCCGTAAATTCATTGACGGAGATGAAGGCCTGGGTGGCCGAAGGCCGGAGTGGCCGAGTGTTGAAGGAAAGTGCGGCGCAGGCGGAGCTTGGAGGCCAAGGAGCTCGAGAGGCGAGTGGGGCTTGAGAAGCGTTAGGGGTTCGAGAGGCGAGCGGGACTCGAAGGGTGAGTGGGGCTCGGAGGTCGAACGGCGCTCGAGGGCAAGCGGGACTCGGAGGTCGAGAACGGCCAGGGAGATAAGCAGGGCCTGGGGCACAGACCAGTCACGTGGAGGATGCGACAAGGCAGCTTGACAGTGGGGCAAGTCCGCGGGAAGGAACATTGGAGAACTTGACAGTGGGGCAAGTCTACGGGAAGAGGTTCTGGAGCGGTTAAATGGCTAAGTCGACATCATAGTGCTTGGGCGAGGGTCGGAGTCTTGCGGAGAAGAGACAGGGACTAAGCCGAGGGTACAAGCACGAAAAGGCGACGGATCGACGAGGGCGTCGATCGAATAGGTGGGGGAGAATGTCACGCCCTGACATTTTGCAGGGTGCAAAATGGCGCGACACGGAGACCCGATGGACGGGAGCGCGGCTCTGGGGGAGCCAGGGACGGGACATACCTACCTAGTTGGAGAAATTGCGGGACCAAGGAACCTAGGGTGAGGTTTCGCATGAAGGGGACTCCGCTCAGGGGAGCGTTGAGGTGGCCCGAGGAGAAGACCTTGGCAGTAAGGCAGGGGGCCGAGCTGGCCAAGCGGCATGGACGGGCGGCCATACAGGTGGGATGGCCGGCCCGGGACGAGGCAGGCGCGATAGGCACGCGCCAAGGAACAGCCGGCAAGGCGGGAGGCCTAGCCGGGCGTGAGATGAGGCACGGGGGCAAGGAAAGGCCGTCGAGTGGCACTGGGGCATCCCAGGGGCGGCCCAAGCCTTTTGGAAGTGCCAAACCAAGTCTTGGAGGTTCCGGAGGATTCCAGAGGGTTCTACACAAGTCCGGGACATTCAAGAGAACTCCGGAGGGGTCCGGAGTATTCCACAAGATTCCGGAGGGGTCCGGAATGTTCTACATGGTTCCGGAAGGTTCCGGAAGGTGCTTCAAGGTTCCGGAGGGATCCGGAATATTCTAGAAGGATGTGGAAGATTCTAGAAGGTTGGGGAACCTTCTAGAAGGGCGAAGAACCTTGTAGAAGACGCTAGAAGGTTGGAGAATCTTCTAGAAGACTCTAGAAGGTTGTGGAAGTCGGCGGAAGGTAGTAGAACCTCGTAGAAGGTTCTAGAAATATGGATGTAGTATGTACTAGAACATTGTGGAATGTTCTAGAATGAAGTAGATGTAGTAGGATTTTTGTAGAATATTCTAGAGAGTTAATTGTGGCCGTTAGATTAGGATGATCTTGGCCATCCATTAGGGAGGCCAACTACTATAAATAGAGGTAGGGAGTCATTTGTAAGGAGCAACCAAGGGGAGATCCAAAGTTTACATATAGAGGTTGTAATCCATCCATGTAATAATATAAGTATTCTTCCAACTCTAGTGTGCTACTTTATCATGTCAACTAACCTCCTTCAAGACCCCTCCTTCGGGACGAGGGTGAGGCTGACTTAGCCAATTCCGACAGAGTGGCGGAAACGATCGCTGGGGGCGTTCGTGGCTAAGTGCCGCGCGGGATGCTTTGTGGAAAGCTAAGCCCGTGACATTTAGGTACTTTGATTTTTTTAAAAATAAAAAAATTCTTAGATGTAACAAGGGATGAAATGGACCTTACACATGTCAGAATATAGAGTTCCAACGTCCCGCATCATCTTACCATGATAATAAACATATATTATATATATATACATTATGTTGCTATAAGTTAAAACTTAAAAGTGATTCAAAAAAAAAAGTTAAAAAATTAAAAGAGCTTTTTTATATAATGCTTAAAGAAGTGGTCTTGTCATGGGGATTGAAGCAAAATTATCCAATGATTAGTAGAATCCAGTTTGTGGAATAATGTGTCATTCAACATTGCAACAAAAATCCTGATGTGATGAACTAACAAAACAGTATTTTCAACAACTTAACAAACATGGGATTGGACGATTTTTAATTCAAGGACAAAGTGCAGGTTTTAATTGTCCCATGGGTTCATGAGAGGACTAAAGTAAAAAAATGAAATAAAAGAGCGACTACAATAATAAATATATTATAAATGTACTGTAGATTAGAATACATTAGAGTTTATATATTTATATATACTTAATGAACAACAACTTACTACGTAGTCTCCTAGCTATTTCCATATGTTTTTAGACGTGGAGTTTTTGATAAGAATTAAAACGTAAAACATCCTTATCTAAATTTAATTTTTAGGTTTTGTTGTAAAAAGTATATAGTTGCTGATCAAAAATTAGTTATGTCATTTATTTTCGAGTTAGTTATACCATACCATATTACCTTTATTTTTTCTTAATGAAAACAATGATTACATGAACAAACTTATATAAATGTAAATAAGTATATATTCAACTAACAATTAAGTTCATATAATATCCACCTAATAAGATCAATATTAACTATATTATTATCCACAATCCTGATATGCTTATCGAAACCTCAACTTTGACATCATGCTAGATCTACTCGGCTCATATTACCTAACCTTATGTGAGAGTAGTTTTGATGGAAAACAAATATTCTTGTAACGAGAGGTCTCTCGTGCAAATTTTTTAGAAATGCATTTAATTTCTCTATACCTACCTGACGAAATGTTTTTTCTAGTTTAACACTATATGTAAATAAGAATTTACGTTTTTTTTTCCTGTGCCACATCATATTCAACCGCTTCATAAAATAATAATTGTGGCTTTTTTTATACATAAATTCGGGAGAATCCAATTGCCATGATTTATATTTGCCCAACACGATTTAAAAGATATACAATATTTAAATCAGATCTAAGAACCCAATTACTTTTACGAAATCAAAAAAAGAAAAAGCTCCGTTGCAGCGGAGTAAATTAATTGGAAAATGTTTAGCTAAGAACATTATATATACTAAGTTAATTTTCTTTACTTAGTTCAAGTGTACTAATTAATGCTTCTATCAGGTATATTTCACATATTTTTTTTTGAAAGAGTATATACTTATTACATTAGGTTCACATATTAGAGCAAGTGAAGTGATTTAAGATTGCATTGCCACATGGCCCTTTGGATTTAGCTGAAGAATAAATTAATAATTTGGTTCTTAGTGGAAAAAAGAAAATGAGAATAATGCACACCTATCCAGCCCATTATAAAACAGGCCAACCCAATAGAAACCACAACTACACTTTTAGCCAATAGCAAATAATAGTGATCAAGTACTAATAAACAATTAATTAGTAATAACTGACTTATTATCTTAATCTTCACAATAAAATAATATATAATACTGATTGGTCCGACAATGTACTATTTTAATGGTTTATTTAGTTAAACACCCAATGGCTACTCTAAGTTTCGACTATGACAGATATAGTGACGTCAGTTAGTACTTGAATGTTTTTAATTAGAGAGAATTGGCATATAATTAATCAAGAAATCAAAATCCATTTACCACAGTACTTGATTTAGGCACAAACCAATCAAATTAAACTAAAATGTATATATATTTTTGGGACACAAAAATTGTTTCTTAACTAGTAATCAAGTACCATGTGTAATAATATCTTTCAATATTACACGTGTATTCAAAAGTAACCAATTGGATTTTTTTTTTTTAAATATTAATAAGCTAACTAGATTTAAAGTTATAGTACAAAATCCCAGAGTTAAGGTCAAGTTGACTGAAGTTTAAAATCGTATATTTCTATTATAAAATTTTCATATTTTGATTTTAACATCCTTAATTTATGCATAACCACTAACAAGCAGTAGCATCAACTCATCGTCGAACATCTATCCAGCTTTGAGCTATTGTGAATATATTTTCTACTCTGATTTACTCCACAATTTTTTTTTTTTTTTTGGAAAAAATATGGTTAAAATATCCTAATTGATATACCATATTTTGGATATCCTTACGTGGCACTTAGTCAACTTAAACACGTGGAAGAAAACACTATATATCATCAATATACATGCATCCATGTCAATCGAACTATGACCAGATCGACATATACATCTCAATTCGGACAAACCGATTAAAACCCGACCGACCCAAAAGATCCGACCGATCCAAAGATCCGCTTTCAACTCTATAAATACCCCTCTCATTTCATAAATGGAGGTACGCATTTTTTACGATGCATCTACTACTTTATCTCCTCGATTTGATCTGACTTAAGCATCGGAGGGTCTTCGCCGGGGACAACCCCTGCGAGCCCTAACGAGTTTCTTTGAGTGCAGGTCAGGTTCCCTTAAAGTGGAGTTCGGATTGATCTTATCGACCGAGGACTTCATATTGTTGAAGGCTCATCGAAAAAAACCCTTCATCAATTGGCGCCGTCTGTGGGAACTTCTGATTTGCACTCGACCAAGAACATTAGGTCGATGAGAGTTTAAAAGCAAGCTCAGTGAAGGAAGAAGATAAAAAGGATATCGACAGCTTTGAAGCCTCGATCGACCTAAATTGAAGAAACACTATTAATAAGTGTTGAAGAAAATGGAAGATAAAAAGGCGATCGACAGCTTTGAAGCCTCGATCGACCTAAATTGAAGAAACACTATTAATAAGTGTTGAAGAAGATTGAAGATAAAAAGGCGATTGACAGCTTTGAAGCCTCGATCGACCTAAATTGAAGAAACACTATTTATAAGTGTTGAAGAAAATTGAAGATAAAAAGGCGATCGACAGCTTTGAAGCCTCGATCGACCTAAATTGAAGAAACACTATTAATAAGTGTTGAAGAAGATTGAAGATAAAAAGGCGATCAACAGCTTTGAAGCCTCGATCGACCTAAATTGAAGAAACACTATTAATAAGTGTTGAAGAAGATTGAAGATAAAAAGGCGATCGACAGCTTTGAAGCCTCGATCGACCTAAATTGAAGAAACACTATTAATAAGTGTTGAAGAAGATTGAAGATAAAAAGGCGATCGACAGCTTTGAAGCCTCGATCGACCTAAATTGAAGAAACACTATTAATAAGTGTTGAAGAAAATTGAAGATAAAAAGGAGATCGACAGCTTTGAAGCCTCGATCGACCTAAATTTAAGAAACACTATTAATAAGTGTTGAAGAAAATTGAAGATAAAAAGGCGATCGACAGCTTTGAAGCCTCGATCGACCTAAATTGAAGAAACACTATTAATAAGTGTTGAAGAAAATTGAAGATAAAAAGGCGATCGACAGCTATGAAGCCTCGATCGACCTAAATTTAAGAAACACTATTAATAAGTGTTAAAGAAGATCAAAGACAAAAGGCGATCGACAGCTTTGAAGCCTCGATCGACCTAAATTGAAGAAACACTATTTATAAGTGTTGAAGAGAATTGAAGATAAAAAGGCGATCGACAGCTTTGAAGCCTCGATCGACCTAAATTGAAGAAACACTATTTATAAGTGTTGAAGAAAATTGAAGATAAAAAGGCGATCGACAGCTTTGAAGCCTCGATCGACCTAAATTGAAGAAACACTCTTAATAAGTGTTAAAGAAGATCAAAGACAAAAGGCGATCGACAGCTTTGAAGCCTCGATCGACCTAAATTTAAGAAACACTATTAATAAGTGTTGAAGAAGATTGAAGATCAAAAGGCGATCGACAACTTTGAAGCCTCGATCGACCTAAATTGAAGAAACACTATTAATAAGTGTTGAAGAAAATTGAAGATAAAAAGGCGATCGGCAGCTTTGAAGCCTCGATCGACCTAAATTTAAGAAACACTATTAATAAGTGTTGAAGAAAATTGAAGATAAAAAGGCGATCGACAGCTTTGAAGCCTCGATCGACCTAAATTGAAGAAACACTATTAATAAGTGTTGAAGAAAATTGAAGATAAAAAGGCGATCGACAGCTATGAAGCCTCGATCGACCTAAATTTAAGAAACACTATTAATAAGTGTTAAAGAAGATCAAAGACAAACGGCGATCGACAGCTTTGAAGCCTCGATCGACCTAAATTTAAGAAACACTATTAATAAGTGTTAAAGAAGATCAAAGACAAAAGGCGATCGACAGTTTTGAAGCCTCGATCGACCTAAATTGAAGAAACACTGACAGCTATGAAGTCTCGATCGACCTGCGTGTTAAAGAAATAATAGGTCGACATCAAATATCGACCTAAATTAGGTCTGAAACATTCAAAACATCGATCATAAACAAAGTTATCATTCAAAAAACTGATGTCAAACTGAGCCAAAAGATACAACCGTTCATCTAAAAATCGACATGCTCCGCTCGTCGATTGACATCAAGAACTTAAGGGACTATTACAAACTTCAAAACTTCGATTTATAATCGAACTCTCGAACTTGGGGGACTATTGATATACCATATTTTGGATATCCTTACGTGGCACTTAGTCAACTTTAAACACGTGGAAGAAAACACTATATATCATCAATATACATGCATCCATGTCAATCGAACTATGACCAGATCGACATATACATCTCAATTCGGACAAACCGATTAAAACCCGATCGACCCAAAAGATCCGACCGATCCAAAGATCCGCTTTCAACTCTATAAATAGCCCTCTCATTTCATAAATGGAGGTACGCATTTTTTACGATGCATCTACTACTTTATCTCCTCGATTTGATCTGACTTAAGCATCGGAGGGTCTTCGCCGGGGACAACCCCTGCGAGCCCTAACGAGTTTCTTTGAGTGCAGGTCAGGTTCCCTTAAAGTGGAGTTCGGATTGATCTTATCGACCGAGGACTTCATATTGTTGAAGGCTCATCGAAAAAACCCTTCATCACTAATTAATTAATGTTATGGTGGAAACCATCAAAATCGAAGAGAACCCATGAAAATATATCGTTAGATTCTGCTTGGTTTATTAATGTGTAAAATATGGTTATTTATTTTGTTTTCGTGGGAGTCGATTCTATATGTGCATTTTTGTGGCTATTTTGATTATGATTCAATCATTTAATTATTATAAATATAATTCTCTTTATTAAAGTTTTTGGGTGTTTTTTCTTTTTTAATTCTGTGAATTGTTAATTCAATTTGACATGCATATTAATAACTAATTTGTTCTACCTCTAATTACACATTACTAAGACGATCATATATAAAGCCTACACTCGTAAAAACAAAAGAAAAGTATAAATTCAGTATTTATAGTAGTTCCTAATATAAAAATATTAAGCAATATTTCAATTAAAAGTCAGCTCCTAAAAGCTAGCTATACTAAACTTTTATCAATATTTTTAAGATATTAGTACAATAGTACATAATGGATACATGTATTGAGACTAAAAATGATTCCTCCACCATCTAAATAAGTTTAATTATTTTTTCTAATTTTATATAAAATTATTATAGTATGTTATACGATTCTGTTATTATGTAGATTGAGCCTCGTAAAGCTCAAATTAAGTTCATAAATTTATCGACCCAAAAAGATCATGCTATTTTATTAGACCCGACTCGAATATATGCAGGCTCAACCATCAAACATCAGGAATAGGCCCACCTCAATTTCTAGTCCCATCATAACAAACAAAAAGTAATTAATCAGGAGAAGTACTAGTTAATGATGTGATTAGCAAGCACGTTATATAATTAATAATATGCCTAAATTAAAAATTTGTTGTTAGTTAACATCACTGTTGCTGATCTCCACACACACACTTTCAACATACACTATATATACCCCACTTCATTACTCCCTGTTTATAGCTCTGCTTTGTTTTTCCCTCTTAACATAACCAAACAGCCATTTCAATTCAATTCAATTCATTTCAATTCAATGAACAGAAAAGAATGAATCCACATACACAAATATATATATATATATGTCCCTCTCTCCTATTTTCATTCAATTCTCTTCACAAAATGGATAAGAATTAATTAACTTCTCATAATCCCAATCCACTTCTTCAGGGAGGATCATACTCAAATCTCAAATTCTTCCTTAATTTTCTGGATAATAATCAAATAGATCGATATACACTACAAACCAAAACGCCCTTATCTCTATTTTTTTTAATATAATCAAAAAACACGTTGGTTTTATTTATCCACATAATATATATATATTCCCACATCGAATCTTTCAGTTAGTTATACTCATGATGGATAACTACTTGAGAGAAATACAGGGCAAAGCCATACACGACCAGTTCAAGTCCTCAAAACGCTGCGTTTGGGTACCCGGTCCGGTGATCGTCGGCGCCGGGCCGTCGGGACTCGCGGCGGCGGCTTGCCTGAAAGAAAAAGGCGTTCCGTCGCTGATATTAGAACGATCAAACTGTATAGCTTCACTATGGCAGTTGCAAACATATGATCGATTAAAACTCCACTTACCCAAAAATTTCTGCGAATTACCATTAATGCCCTTCCCTGTGAATTTCCCAACTTACCCTTCGAAACAGCAGTTTGTTGAGTACTTGGAAGAGTACGCGAGGAAATTTGAGATTCGACCCGTTTTTGGGGAACGGGTGGTGAGGGCTGAGTTTGATGGGTTTTTTTGGAGGGTGAGTACGGAGGAGGCGGAGTATGTGTGTCGGTGGTTGGTGGTGGCGACGGGGGAGAATGCGGAGGCGGTGGTGCCGGAGATAGAAGGGGTGCAGGAGTTTGGGGGGGAGGTGGTGCATACGAGTGGGTATAAGAGTGGAGGGGTTTATAAAGGGAAACGGGTTTTGGTTGTCGGGTGTGGGAATTCGGGCATGGAGGTTTGTTTGGATCTTTGTAATCATAATGCTAAGCCTTCCCTCGTTGTTAGAGATACGGTGAGTGTTTTGGTGGATTTTCATTAAAAAAAATAAAAATGAAAAGGGTTTTTGGTTTTTTCTAAAAAATTTGTGTTTATGTTTCGAAATTTGAATTCTTTTTGTAGTCGAGACTCTCTTTTTTAACTAAAAAAATAATATTTTAACATGTTTGTGCATGGGAAAGATAGATGAGATTTTTAAGCTATGGGATTTTTTTTTCTATTTTTGGGAAAGAAAGGGAAACCCTAAATTATGGTTTTTTTTTTCTGGTTATTAATTACTCAAAAGTTTGTTATGAGATTCTCAAGAAAGGAAGAAAGAACTCGATTCTTTAATTTTTTTTTGTTGTTAATTAGTTCAAGTTCCAAAGTTTTGTTTATTTTAATTGAATTCAACATGTTGATCAAATTTACTATAAATCCACCCACAAATCTTCATCTTTCAATAGTTACAGAACATCCTTAATTAATATTCTTCACTTTCTTGGAATACTCAAGCATGCGCAACGTTTGCTAAAAAAACTAAAAAGAAGTTCCAAGGTTTTGTCCCATGAAAATTTTAATTTTCTTTAAATCAAATAATAAAACTTTATGTTTAGTTTTCCTTGTTTTCTCCAATAATTTTGGCTTATTCTTAAAAAAATTGTTAATTGTAATTATAGGTGCACATTCTACCACGAGAAATGCTAGGCAAATCAACTTTCGGGCTGTCCATGTGGCTGCTAAAGTGGCTGCCCATACGCGTTGTCGACCAATTCTTATTAGTGGTGTCACGCCTCATCCTCGGTGACACGGGCCGGTATGGGCTCGAGCGGCCACAACTAGGCCCGCTCGAGCTAAAGAACATGTCCGGAAAGACCCCGGTATTGGACGTTGGAACACTTGACAAGATCAAAAGTGGAGACATCAAGGTACAACTAGTTGATCCTCCTGTTGTTTTGCCTTTGCTTTATTTTTGTTGTCTACAAAGTACAATTTGCAAGATCATTTCAAAACTTTTTACTATTTAGGTGTTTGTTTTCCATCAATTATTGTTTTGCTTTTCTTCTTTGACAAATGGAAAATCTTCTATTTTATTGTGTGACATTAACCACCACTTTTGTTCAAACAGTTATGGGGGAGAATTAAAGGGATTTATCCTTATTTGGTTTGAGATTTTGCATTTTGTTTTGGCTGGTCTTTTTGGGACAAGTTTCAATTATATGGATTCGATGTTTTTAAATTTCTGGAAATTCTAGCTAAAATATTTGTTAAAACCAAATTAGGTCTAACTTAATTTATAGGTATTAACCGGTTATTAATTTCAAAGACTTTAATGTTCTATAGTAAAGTTCATTTATTTTTTCTCATTGATTTATAGGTATGCCCCGGAATTAGGAGACTAAGGCATCAATCAGCTGAATTTGTGGATGGAAGAACAGAAAATTTTGATTCAATTATTTTAGCAACTGGTTACAAAAGCAATGTACCATCTTGGTTAAAGGTAACTTTTTTTTAACTAGCATATATAGTATATAGTTTCTTAGTTTTCTAATACATTCGATCAGTTCAAAGTGATATTATAAGGAAAATGCATGTTTGGCTTAAAACTATTTGTTTTTTCCATGTTAGGAAAGTGAGATGTTTTCGGAGAAAGATGGCCTCCCAAAAATGCCATTTCCAAATGGGTGGAAGGGTGAAAAGGGACTATACGCGGTAGGGTTCACCAAACGCGGCCTTCTTGGGGCGTCCATGGATGCCAAGAACATTGCTGATGACATTGAAAGTTGCTGGAAAGCAGAAGCAAAACATCTATCGTCTATTTCCTGGACATCACAATCCTTGCAAAGAAATATGTAGATAATTTCGGATTGATTAAATATTTCAATTAAATGTATATGTAGGATTAAATTGAAGCAAAATGGAGAAATTTTGTGGGGGTGGGCGCACTAATATTTGGCGCAAAAAACATGGTACGTACCAGATTGAAGAAATGAAGAGCTAGAAGTTGAAGAGGAATTGAAGTTTATGGTTGATCTCCATTAACTATGGCCACAAGAATTAATTATTTAATTATGAGAGGGTTTTGGTGTGAAAATCATGGGCTGGTGGGTTTTGTGTTTGAGGCTCAAATCAACTAGTGTATAGATCTTGTACATTGACAATTTTCTCTAATTAGTAGTAGATAGATAATGACTTTTTAGTTGGTTAGGTAAATTCTTAAATACGTACGGCAGATAATCTATAAGTCTACATATTAAAATATTTTCACCGGAAATTAAGAGATATATAGGTACTTAGACGTATAGCAAGTCTGTAAATCTATGTATTTATAAATTTAATCGGTGAATATATAGATTTTAGTAAATTGTGATTAGAGAGTTATATATTATTATATCTGCAAGAAATTAAACTTGTGTTAATAGTCCATCTTTGATTTATCATTTTTCTCCTTTTTCTATTATATATCTACATTTTGCCTCCTGTATTTTCATTTATGTAGGGATATATATGAGAATGTATGGAAGTGACTTGAACTAAAACAAAGGGCATAATTATAACATGATGTAGAAACTTTCGTACCAAATTTCTATATGATCACTAGCACATTTACTGCAATTTTATGACTTGTGCCAAATTGGATGGTGAAATGATTGCAAATTGCAATCCCAAGTAGTATATTGGACCACTAAATTAAATGAAAGAATGTACTAGATTGAGATCGTGCCAAAAGAAAATGGCATATATACTTGACTTTAATTAAGAGAGAAAGGTAATAAATGGTGGCAAATTGCAATATAAATTGTTGAATGATTGCATCCTATCTTATATGCATTAATTGATTTAATTAAGGTAGCATTATGTTAGTACGAATTAAATAAATAAAAAAGCAGGAAAGTTGATTAAAAGTGGAAACGAAATTATTTGATTGATCCTTCCCCACTCCTTCATAACCAAGATGTTATATTTCCGAATATGGGGAAAAGAAAACGACTCACAAATAAAAGAGAATTATATTATGAATATATAGGTAAGATATTATTTTTATTTGGGGTAAGGAAATGTACGTATCCACCTTTATACATTTTTTCATTAAGTAGAAAACTTTATATGTTATCAATCAAAACGTTTATATGTTAGTATTTTATTAGCAAAAACCTCTTATATACTCATATTTTATTAGCTCACTGCAGTTCTACATGCATTTGAAAATTAAAAGTTGAGGGGGGTGGTTGGTTTGGTGGTGTTGTATTTTCAAGAGAGTATGTGAGTTATTGTCAATTTTTTTAGTTTATAAGTGGGTTATTTTCATTTTTTTTCAAGTGAATAATATTAATTTCTCATTTTACTCCAAAGAAGAAAAAATATCTAGAGTTCCAATAGTCACTTCTCCTGCAAATCATGAAAAAACTAGCACTTACAACAAGTAAAACTCACTACAACATAAGGATGGGGTAAATGTTTTTGACTTTTTTTCATAGAGGGACTACCTAGTGGATTAAAGTATATCTCATTAATCAATCAATTTCTAATTTGGTATCCTCTACTTCCTACACCTTTAAATATTACTACTATTTTTTGTTTGGAATGTTCTAAAATAAGATTAAATTTACTAAAATAGCTTTTTTTTCTTCAAAATACTCTCTCACTCAAATACGGTGACTTAAAGAGTTAAGACCAGTAGTTTTAAAAGCATAAGTTATAAGATATTAAACGTCCTTTTTTTTTTTTTTTTTTAAATCTCATTTAAAATTCTGCATCAAATATAAGAAGCAAAAAATGAAGGAGATGAATTACATAATTAAGGCAGCAATTATTATAGAAAGAATCGGACAAACATGGTGCTTCTTTTAAGTAAATTTCACTGAACCTGAAATTTCAAGCTCAAGCATTGGGCACAAAAAACATGGCGTTTCCCATTATGGTAAAAAGCATGTTCTCTAATTGCATATAAAAAATTAAAAATAAAAAAATTGCAAATCTAATGGCAACTTTAGTTGGCAAGTTGTGAAACAATAGTGCCATTTTCGCAAAATAGTGACGTACTAATTATCTATTATATATCCTATTGATGGATAAATAACTTCTTTTTAAAAATTTAAGGTGCTAGAAATGATTAATAACATTTACTATCTTATGATGTCTAATACACATTCTCACATCATGTCCGGCTTAATACTAACGCATAGGCATAGCACATCTAATTCCTATAATTTAAAACTGTTCGTCAAATATCTCTAAACCCGAATCATATTTTGTCCATTTAATATTTGCAACCATTGTACATCAGAAAAAGATTTTCTTTTGTTGGATTGTTTGAATACGTACAAAAGTTAAAATTCTAATACAAGAGTGTAACGTCGGCCAACTATTATTTTATAACATTAATTATTTTAATATTCAGTTTTATTCAAATCACTATATAATTAAGTACGTTAAAAATGGCTATAAATCACCTCATGCCTAACAATATACTAGCTAGCTGTGTGTATGAAACCAATTTCAAATTAATGCATTTAAACCAATTATCGATAACTTATAAATTGAAATAACTCCTGTACATAATCAATAGAAAGTGAGCCATACATAGGGCTGAAAATCAAACCAAGCTACTCGATACTGGGCTCGAGCTCGTTCGATAAAAGCTCGTTTGAGCTCGGTTCGTCAAACAAATCAAACAAACTTGAACAAGATTTCTCGTTCGATAACTTTTGAAGCTCGGCTCGAGCTCGACTCGATAAGCTTAAAATTGAAAAAACACATGTAAAATACCAAGCTACTCGATACTCGACTCGAATTCGTTCGATAAAAGCTCGTTTGAGCTCGGTTCGTTAAGAAATACCAAGCTACTTAATTATAGGAGTATTTGATTTTAGGCCCATTTGGGTGCAGCTAATTAATTATTAGGACCAACTATCATGAATATCATTCAAGTTCCAAAACCGATTTGGTACATTATATATCCTTTAGCCACAAAAGATTGCCACATAGTCACCTTTCGGTTAAAGTCAAAATCTATAGTGACCACTTAATTTGGTCATTTTAATTGCAATGCTCATAAACGGCATACATGTGTAACATTGCCAACTTATAATGAGTTGGTGTACGAATTATTTTGGTTTTGATTATTCATATGTATAACATTAATTTTGAGATTAATTCAAAGGACAATAATGTGAATATTTTTTTAGCGGACGAGTAGTTCATTACATTCTATCCATCTTTTGATGGAATAACATATAGAAATTCTTGATTCATAATTAGACAATAATAATTTCCATTTAAAGAAGTTTGTAGAATATTTTTTAAATTAACTAAAAGAGTTCAGGTACGTTGTGCCACTTCTTAATGGAAATAAAGCAAATTAACCAATTTTTCAACTATTTTTTTGTATTCCCAATGGTTTAATGCCTTTCGAGATGCGTCGTGCACGTTAAATGGATACATATTCATTTTCCACCTACTTAACTCATCACTTGAATTCATATTTTACCGGTTTAACCCATTTTTAGCCGATTTCGTTCATTTGTACCAGTTTAATATATTTTTTTACATTTTACCCTTTTTTTCTTTATCAGTCTAACTTATTTCACTGTTTTTTTATGATTTCTTCAATTACTTTTTTTTTTCCTTTTAAACCATTTTTCTACCGGTTTCATCATATTTTTGTTTGTTAAACTCTTGTTTATACTATTTCACTCGTTTTATTCAGTTTGACCCATTTTTACGCACATTTTTTCGTTGGTTTCACATTTCTTTTCACCAATTTCACTTGAACTTCCATTGATCTCACATGTTTTTTTCGACTTGACCCTTTTTCACTAACTTTATTAATTTTTTCATTGATTTCATATGTTTCTCACTGATGTCATAGTTTCACCGATTTCATTCTTTTTTCACGGATTTCACCCTAATTTTCATCGATTTCAAATTTATTTATCATTTCAGAGGCACTTTTATTTACCGTTTCACCTTTTTTCACCAATTTCACCTGTGTTCATCGATTTCACCTGAATTTTCATTGATTTAACATGTTTTCTACGAATTCATGGATTTTTTTAATCGATCTCACCCGTTTTTCACGAAAAGAATTTCATGAAAATTCGAGGTAATGCATGTCTTGATATTATTGAATATTTTTTTATATTTTGCTTTTGTAACCATAGTAAAATTACTTAAATACATATTGATGCTAAAATATAATAATTTATTTTTAAGGAGCTATTTGAAATATTAATAGTGTTTTATTTTATGGTTCGTTAATATTAAAATTATAAAAATTGATGTAAGAGAGAATTTATAAAGTTGAGGAGTTTATGTAGGAGATCAAATATAATAAGACTTTATGTTTAATTATACCCCTCCAATTATTTTTACATGTTTGCCACTTAATTAACTATCACTTACAACTTAAACAATGGTATTTTAGTCTGCACAAAAAAGTTAAGAATAGTACAATAATAATAGTATAAGTTTAAAATAAAATAAAAAGGATTTGAAGTACCTGCACTTTTGCCCCTAAAAAATTGAAAACCACAAATGGTGGTCCTGGTAAGTCGTAATGTCCATTTGATCCACAAACTCAAGAAATACTTTTACATTTTTTTTTTGAAGTAGAAATACTTTTACGTTTACGTACATGCACATGATCAGACCATATCTTATTTTGGTACGATGGAAAAAACCCTTTTTTAGTTGATGTATTTCTTCGGCGTGGTCCAATAGAAATTATTTATTATGTATCTTAACTACGGGGAGTACTACTCATATACAATGTATATATGTATTCAGGGTGTTGGCGAAATAAATTAATTAGTCTATTCATATATGCATTAGGAAGTTTGCAGACTTGGACACGATTCTAAGTATTTTTATCACGACATATATAATATATTATTTATTAAAAGAGCTATTAGTTATAATATATGTACATGTAAATATATTTGTGTATTGGTTCTGTATAGATTATTTTCGGTTGAATATATACATATAAATTACTACATATTAATTTGTTGGTTTTTGTTCAGCAGGTGGGTGGGTTGGAGTATGGACCATATTTTTCAATAGGGTGCAGGAGTGTCAACATCCAATCGGATGGTTGGGGAGTCATATTTGTAAATGATTATTCTTTGTTTTTTGATAGAATAATATTCAAATATAAGTGGGGTTAATTCTGCCGTCATGATTTATTTGGGGTCTGGGTGTATGTAAAATTAGAGAAAGGATTAATCTAGTTATTCAAGATTATGCTAATTAATTAGTCAGTCTACTGCAATGAGTTAAAAAGTCCCTTCCTATTAATAAACGAAATATTTTTAAATGTCGAATCTAATGTTGAAAAGAGCTTTAATTTACCGGTTGGAGTCATGAATGCAATTCTGACAAGAGCAACTAAAATTATATATGGCCAAATTAAACCAATAGAATTCGTAAAAATCAATACAATAACTTTTTAAGATTAATTTTATTTTACTAAAATCAGTTTTTAAAGAATCTACTTTTGAATTCTCTAGCCAAATTAAAGTAGTTAAAGTTCTCCTTAGGAATCTAGCTAGGTTTCCGCCAACCGAAATTTTCTTTGAGACAAATAACTAGCAAGCTAACTAGACTTACTACTTAAGATCAAATTAGGTTTGGAACAAAGCCAAAAGTAAGTATAAAAATTAATTGCACCCCATCAAATGTAAACATCAGAATTCCAATTGACTAATTCAAGAAGAATCAAAATATTCCACTCTTTGTCTTTCCAATATGTTGGGGTGGACTATCTAGCTTTATAGATAGTACACAACATGCATGAAAAGAGCTATAGCAAGAATTATAACTCAAGCGCGTGTAAATGCATGAAAACGACTTATCATCATCTTCACCAATGTTTCAATCATGATGGATCGATCGAACATCCATCGGTTGCCAAACAACGAGATCACCAATAATTTCTCCATCTCTAAGAGTTGGAGTTAGTTGTCTGTGTTTTTTGTGCATGCTAAAGAAATTGTAAGGGACCTCCAACTTTTTCTCCATTGAGTAATGATCATTTCTTTCACACACATGCTCTTAAAGTGCAAAAAGGAGCATTATATGTTTGTGTCACGAGTTATGATGTAGGACAAGGATCGTAGAGTAATATTCGATACAATGTGATGAGTTATTTACGTTTACGAACAAAAAGATGAAACGGTACTTTGAAAGAGATTGGACCCAATTAAATACTTAGTCAAACTCAGTACAACTAGTTCGTAGTTTCCCATTTAGAATCATTTTAGTTAGTAGTTTCCTAATTGGAGTAATAAAGGTAAGTAGTTTTCTAGTTGGAGTCTAGTTGTACGTAGAGTCATCTTCCAAATTGAAGAAGGTTTTTTTATCAAATAGAGTTAATGCCAATTTATCCACTGTATAATGTTCAATTACCTGGTCTCTTATGGTTTGAAAAAGAGCACTTTACTCCGCTGTGAAAATTCTAAAGAAGCAATTAACCTCCTTCAGTCGGAGAGTCTAACTCACTTGCCGAAATTGAGAGTGGGCATGAAAAGTGTTTTATAACAAATGGGGGTAAATATCCACATTTATCATAACACATGGGGGGTAAACTGCCACATTATCATAACACAAGGGGGTAAAGTGCCACATATAAAAATGTCAGAGAGGCGGTGTGAAATTTTTATTAGATTACAGGGGAATAAAGTGCTCTTTTTCAAATCACAGGAAATTAAATTGAATATTATGAATTTTACAAAGGGATAAATTGCATTAACTCTATATAAATATATTTGTAGTACTCTTTATTGGTAAGAAATAATAGTAATTCAAAATTTTCAGCCTTTCCCAAGTATTCCTGGTAAAATATTATATTTCTTGATTTTAAAGATCATATTCGGTCCATGTGACTCAATTAATTGAGGATTTTCACGTTCATCCCTCCCTTTCCACGCGATAATTCAATATGCTGATGTGGAAGCCAACTAACTAGAACAAAGTTGAAGGGAATAATGGAGGGAACATCACTCTCATTCCTCAATATATAATTAAAGTTGATGCCCTCCATCTTAAAATGACATTTTTATTTTTACCATCGAGACTTAGTTACATTACATGATGATTTTTACAATTTTCCTCCAATTGATTGAGCTAGTCACATAGCCCGACCATGACACAATTTAGGGAAATTAATTCTACCAATGAGTGTCAAATATTATCGAGTCATATATTTTTAAACTTTTCTCTAATTTGTTTAAAGCATGATTATTAATTTTCGAAAAAGTTAATGACTATCAATTACATTTACTTACAAATATATGATGAGAGGTGGTGTAATGATGGTGGAATATCTATCTTGAACACTCTGTACTTGTTTCTTCTTTTTCTCTTTATTGCTCAATCTTGAAGATTCTTATTATCTCTCGGTATCTTCCCTTTTATTGGGAACTTTTTCCTTTCTTTGCAAATAATGAAAATGAAATAACTAACCAATGGGAAAATATCTCAAAATGCTTTCAATCCTTGGATTGAGACAACTCTTTGAAAAAATGGAATCTGAGTCTCTGTCGATACATCAATATGCACACATTGCCAAAACATCCTAAGTTGAATCTTTCTTTTTATGCAAGAGTATCTAATAGGTGTAATTTTACACTTCATAGTGGGAACTTATAGATCCCTCATAAATTGGAGTATAATATATTAAAATTAAAAAAAAATATATATATATATATATTGAAAAGTGACTGAGTTTTACTACATAAAAAAAAAAAAAAAAACATTTTACTTCTACTATGTGATAATATAATTAACAAAGTATGCATATTAGTATTTTTGATACTTCACAGGTTAAAAGATGAGTAAATTGATAATGAAAACAAAAATAAAAGACAAATAAAACTTAATGTTATGTAATTAATACTTCACTCGAACATTAAAATTTAAGAAACAAAAAGTAGAATCAATTGGTGCATGGTGTGAATGGAGACAAAAAAACCTTGAACATACTAATTTCACCTTTATACCTTTAACATTTTTACCTCATTAAAGCTCCACCTTTTGTAACGCTTATGAGTTTTAATTTTACTTTGTAGAAATTGCATGACACATACATTTCTAATTTCATGTAAACAACCCCATTTAAATTGAAGAGTCAATTTTACTCTTTAAAGGCATGGTTACTGGTTAGGCTGCAAAAGCGGCAATATTATTCGTCTTTGGATTTTTCCCAAGGGACATTGCAGTTTCAGGTGGTATTATTCATTTCTCGCCATTTTACATTTATATCTTGTTTGGTGTGTTCCCAGAAATTAGTGTAAGAACAAAAAAATTGTGCTTTTCTGCATTAGATAATCGTGGGAAGCACTAAGTAATGTTGTACTTGTAGATGCATGGGTTGAATTAATAAACTTGATCAAAAGACACTCTTATTTGTTATTCGAAATCTCTGCACAAAACTATCATGTGATTATTGCATGATATATATATATATATATATTTTCTTTCACTCTTAAATATTCGACACGAAGAATCCCTCTATTGAAAGGTTTATTGTATACAGTTCTCATGTAGTCTTAAATTTCGGCATGAAATCTCCCGTTAGTATAAACTTTGTCAGCCTATTTTGTGCGTATGAGGGATCCCATTCGGATTATTAATTTTTGCAATAAATATCTCATGGGGTAATTTTTTGAGTACAAATTAAAACTACAAAAGAAAATATTTCGCAGTGATTAACTAGCTAGATCTTTTGACTGCTTTCTTGATTAATTTAATATTCCAGTAATAATTATGCAATTAACTTTCTAATTGATAAATATTCAAGTAACTTTAGTTCAATCGACAACTGATCAGATTCTGAAATAAAATTCCACTCACAGGAGATGGGAAAAGCATACTATAAAATACAACATGCAGTCCATTTGGCATTCTCCATGGTCAAAGGGAACTTTGAAGAAAATGGTTTATTACTCTTTTGTGATCAATCTTGATTATCTCTCCACTGTAAAATGGAGATATAATATTGTACAAATAATGAATAAGTTAAATATAAACCCCCCATCATAGATATGCATCGATCTGAGTCCCAAAAAGGTGTCGATTTATTAGGATTTTTGTCCTTTTTAAAGATTTGATGACGAATTTGATCTAATTACAAAGACCCGTTATTCGAAATATACACAAAGTGAATATGGAATTTAGGTGATCCGATATGTACGTGTATGCGACAATAAATCAAAAAAATTATATTTATACATAATGTTATATTAATATAAATATAAGTAACAATATAAATAATTTTAAAATCGGTTTAAGAAGATATTAGTTAATTATTCTTTTTTTTTTTTGTTCTAAAAACATGAATATTAATTAGTCAACAAAGTTTGAAGAAGTGAGTCAAATTACATAAAATTGTTGCGCTAACAGACTTATTTCAGAAAATAATATTGGTGCCAATTTTAAAAGTCGAGATTCTAATTGGATACCAAAAAAATCGATCTCCGACCTCATTCGGACAAAATCCGGTTAAGATTTTGATCTGACCTGAATCTTGTCCGACATAAATGAAATCGGATCTGGATAAGAACTGAGCAACTCAAATCCGACTCATTGTAAGCCATATATACACTAGCTGAGGTGACAACCAAGCATGAATAAATCAAATTAGTACATGTTCAAATTCTGCATTGGAAACTTTGCCTTTCAATTTCTATCATATGATAACGGTTTTCATTTAAAAAGGGAATATTCCTATACTTGATTTAAAATAAAAGTATTGAACTGTGAAAATTTTGTTGTACATCAACGTTCCATTGTATTGAAGTAGAATACATCGTCATAAAGCATTATGCGCCCATGGTTTCACAAGCTAAATCCCCTTCTTTTGAGATCCCATTATCAAGAATCATAATCTTTGTAATCATCCGTGACTAACTTCTTTGGTTAAGCATTGGGAAAGTGGATTTGCACTTAAATCACTTGTTTTCTTATGATATTTGGAAATGTAATTTTTCAAAGGTTGTATGATAAATTATACTCTATGGCTCTTAGCTTGTTTGAAACTCGTTGGGCTCTTATGATCGTATCGTTTCTCCTTTTTTACTTTAGTTTGCTAATGGCTATTCATTCATATGATACGTTATATTACTAATTAAAGCAAGTTTTTATCATTAACCATAATTAGATTATGTAATCTTTCATGAATCGGAGAGTTTAATCATATTTGCCACGTTAATTAACTAACTAAACTGTTTTTTTATTAGCCGATAATGTAGTAGTTTGGTTAAAGCTGAGACTTCATTATCAAAAGGTCATGAGTTCAACTTTCACTTGTAATTAGTTTATCTTTGTATTATGATACAATTAAAATATATTCAAATACATTTCATGATATAATGTTTGATATAGTTATGTATTCACCATCTAAAACAAGAACTGTGATTTTATTCTTCTCTTCACGCTTTTGAATAAATCAATGTTATATTTGCCTTAAATTATATGGCAAAGGAGATGAACTTAGGGCCACAAAACCATGTTATTTAATTCCTCTCTATGAGTATATATATGTTTAGAAATGACAAAAATCAAGTTATTATTACTTAATATATGTTTGCTAAACATCTTTTTTATTACTATATTTTTTTTTAAGTGTTTTGGGTCTTGGACTTTGATTTTAACTATTTGAAAATGTGCCAGACACATTACCTATAAATTTTCGGAACGGATATTCTACTTACGTAATTACTGACCTAAATTCAATTGGTATTGATGGACAATTATTGTACAGATCTTCATCTACAAATTTGAAATCTTATGTTATATATCGAAAAAGACTAATTAGTTAGTGAATGCATCAAAAATTGATTTATTAACAGAAAATTTTACATCACGACAAAAAAAAAAAAAAAAATCTAAATAAAAGATTTTAAGTTTTTCTCTTGGAATGTCGAAAAGCCAATAGAAAGTGAGAATGCTTGCACGCAAAGAAAGGGACAGACAAAAATATTAAGGGAAAGGGGTTTCCTACCCTTAATGAGGCGTGCTTATACAGTTACAGCTAGTTGGCAAAATAGAGAACCACGTTTTATTTAGCACAAGGAAAAATGGATGTCAGAAGAAACACAAGGAAAAATGAAAATGATATTGCGGTGAACGTGGATCGAACACGTGACCTTCAGATCTTCAGTCTGACGCTCTCCCAACTGAGCTATCCCCGCTGATGTAAATTGTTTTAGAAGTATTATACTTTTATTATAGTTTATGCTTTTCAATATTTTCATATATCTAGATTATGAAGAAAAACATTGAAAGTAGGATGTGTTAAGTAAATGGGTCCTTTGAGTTTTAGGGGGTTTGAAAATGTGAATATGTTTTTTATTGTGATTTTCAGGTTCGAATTTTAAGAAATGTGTGTCATCGGAGTTTTACAAATTTTCAAAAGTAAATATATTTTTCTTATATTGGATATTCAAAAATCTGTGGGGTCATATGTTTTTTCAGTAAAGAATGTGAAGTTTAGAATTCTTAAGTGTTAAAATCTGTAATTAGAAATTATGGATTGTGAATATTGTTAAATATACAAGCACTTTCTTTTTTGGAAATTCAGATAACATATTTCAAAAACAGACTCTTTTTCTTCATGCCATGAAATTTTGGGCGTGCATGGTTTTTAAGTGTGAATTAATGGTTTCAACTTTCAAGTGGATCATATATATACGATTTCTCTTTAATAAATATTCAATAACTTGAAGAAAACTTATTTTAACACACAAACCTTTACTCATGTATTGTTGAAACTAATGCACCACATAGATCGTATATTAATAATAAGTTCACCTTATAATGTTTTGGGCAATCATCAACTCTTGATCTAACTTTTAAGGTGAGTTAGGCACAAGTCATTCAAGATGGATTTAGTTCAATACATGTGGTGAAATCTAATATAGTATCAATGCCTCAAGTTAAGTGACCCACACACTTCGCCAAGATAACAAAAGTTTGGGTTGTCATTATTCTTTCAGAACAAAGACAGGTGTTGTCATTATTCCTCCCTTTAACAAGGTCTGGAGTATCATTATTCAAGATTGAGCACTAACATATCTCATGTTGGGCTTAATCTATGTAGTGAAATCATTAGTATATGCTTTGTATAAGCACTCAAATGCAATATATAATAAATAATATTTTAATTTGTCATACCCACGATCACTACGAATTACTACAAATTGGATCGAGTTATACTATATTTTTTTTGCTTTTTTTTTTTAAAAAAAAATATATAAATCATCGATCATTTCAATAATTGCTCAAGTACAAGACTTACAAATAATAAATCACTATCAAAGACTAGTATTTAACTAAAGGAAAACCCAAATTAGTGAAAATTGAACTTAGCTCTAATTAGATTCAGAAAGTTTATTTGATACAAAGTCATATTCAAATTTTCGAATTTCATTGGCAGTCGTAGCAACAACTTCATAGAATTTTGTTAACAACTCAAACTAAGTCAGATCATCCATGCATAAATTCAAATTGATGCGGACTAATTTAAAATAAAACGGATTTCTTTTATTTTCTATGAATTAAAATAGAATAGATTTGCTTTATCATAAACCTATGAAATCAATCAAATTTGCAAAAGGAATTGAACATTTAAGCATCTATAACCTAAAAATTGAAATGCAATTTATTTAAACAAAATAAAAATGTCCTACAAATAGTAAAACTGTAAAAGGAAACAAACTTGCCGAAACTATATTTCAAAGTCTTATATGGGCTAACATTCACCAAATTAGACACGAAGAATGAAACTCAAGTCAAATCTACCCGACATGAGCCCAATAGGCTGAATATTGTCACAGCCCATTAGATTACACCGATATATTATCTAGGCTCGTTGGCCTGCTGATTCAGCCATGAGTATTTTCTGGGATTGTTTAAATTTTACAAATTTATGATAGATCCAATTACTCGAGAACTGGATCAGGGACCCAGAGTACATGCCAAAAGGCCACTCCAAGATCTAGATAATTAGGGCTGTCAATGGGGCGGATTTTAATCCGGATCCGATTCGAATCCGGTCCGATTTATTAGGATAATTATCCAATTAAGAAGATCCGTAATTCGAATTATATGGAGCGAATATAGATCTAGGCTGATCCGATCCGTTACAGATTCATATCCGATATATATTACTATATGTTGTTTATATATTATGTATTTAACCAAAATGAAATTAAAACTATATATATTCCACTAAAATCTTTTACTATATTAAAAATAATCTTAAAAAGAAATGCATGAAAAATGTTGGACTGACCTGATAACTAATTGGACCTACACAACATATTAATTTATGTTATTTAATAAGAAAAATCAAAACTTTAACCATTCATCCTTCAATTTTTGTCTTCTCTTCCATTTCTCAATATTGAGTTTTCTTCTTCTTTGTTCCAGTTTATATCTTTTTTATTTATATTTTTTTTTATTTCTTTGTTCTATTTTTTACCATTTATATTTGCCCACCATATTCCATCTTCTACAATTTTCAAGCAATAGTTTCAAGAAATAAGTAAAATGTTACATTTTTAATTCATAGGTAGAATCTACAAGTGATTTGAAGGAAAACGAAAAAAAAAAATTTATTGTTAAATGTACTAAACGAATCCGGATAATTTATTCGGATCCGGGATATCGACCGGATTCAAATCCGGTTGCTAATATTCAAGATCCGAGCGATCCAGATCCGGATTGAATAAATGGAAATCGAACTCATATCCGAATCGGCCCTAATTCGATCCGAATACGACCCATTGACAGCCCTGTAGATAATTTACCAATGAGTTGGGAGGCCCAAGTTTTCGAACTTAATCTAAATATATGTTTTATTTATTTTTCATAGTATTTAGTACGAAGTATTATATAGTTAACATCTTTTTTATTTAACATTGATTAATTTAAATCCTAAACTTATACCTTTTCCTATATATATACTTGTTGGGATTTAATTTAGATGGGAAATTTTTAGGTTGAACCGTTTGTTTGGATCCTATAAATACATTTATAAAATGCAAAAGGATAGCTTAAGATAGTTAAAGTACTTTTAAAATATTTTTTTGCTACATTTTTCCTTTTTCATTAATTTCCAATTGTAAAAATCATTTTTTGTTCACTTTTATAGAAAAATTCTTATGTTACCAAAAGCAAAAATATTAATCACGATATCCAAGCACGAGTCGTGTGGGTAAGATTCCCTTAAAAACAATTAATAAAATGGTAAATTATTTGGTTTAATACTATTTCAATGAAATTTAGATATTCAAGTTCTAATTAGTTAAATACCTTATAAACTTCAACTAATGCAGATTTTTTAAAGTCCAATGCATAATTTTAGTTTAGTAATTTTATTGGAGAGGGAAAAAATGATAATGAGAGAGAATATATGGAGTTGCTATTTATAAGAGCTTCTAATATCAAGTTTCTAGGCAAATGGATATTAAAATTTGTTATGCATAGTAATACACAATTAAATTTTTCTCAAATTTCTCAAGTTTAATAATTCAATGTAATCGCTTTCATGTTTTAACAACATCATTCATGTAGTGAATACACTAATTAATTTTTCTTATTATATGGTCGATAAATTTAGGCTTGTATCATTAGAGAGTTACAAAATATTGATCCATTATCAATTGCAATCCGGAATAATACCAAAATATGTACATACCAAACTGTAATTATTTATTGTTAAAAAAACACAAATAATTAAACTCAATTACTAAATAATGTTTCACAAATCTCAGAAAAAACTTCAACAATCACCCCATGATACGACGCCGCATTCAAAGACAAAAAAGAGCACAACAATCTCTTCAAATCCTCTGCCCCAAACATTTGTTTTTCCACTATCATCTCCACCATTGAAGCCCTAAAATCACTGTGCGGATCACTCGAACTCTTCTCCACCGCGTAAGTCTCTTCAATCGCCGCCGATTTACTCTTCTTCATTTTCCGACGGCTGCGATATTTGGACCCAGTTTTCCGGCGCCGAAAACTCGTCCCTGAATCAGTACTGCTGCTATTAGAATAATAAATCTGAGTTGAAATCTGATCGTATCCCATTTCGTCAATGCTTTTCATCTCTTGGCATCTTCTGAATCTCCGCCGTGTTCTACTACGGCGGAAAGATTCGCCGGAGTTTGAAGATTCGGGACCGGAGCTGAACCAGTACCCACTGTTTGATGAAGAACAAGTAGGGTTCATCATTAATTTATTTGGGTTTGGATTTGAAATGGGTTTTGCAAATGGAGGGCAATTTGGTCCTTCTGTATCAGAAATGGTACCCAGAAGTTGGTATCTTTTGCTCTGTTTTAGGTTTTTAAATTGGGGGATTTTTTCTGGTTTTTTGAGTGAAGGGGAGAGGTTGTTTTGGTGTAAAATAAATTTGTTGGTTTTGGGGATGGAAACGGAGCTTTGAGCTACATCAGGTAAGGTTCGTCGGAATTGGCATGAAGTGAGAGAAGAAGGGAAAAGGCGAGAGATTTTTAATAGTAAGAAATTATGGTCTTCCATGAAAGGATATATAATAATAATATTGCAGTTGCAGATCAGTTCAATTTGAAATAGTGTTTCATGGTTTCAGACGTGCATGCATTTAATTATATAGTTATTAGTGAAGGAGATTTTTGGAGGCTTATGTTACACGAGTGGCATGATTTTTCATTGGGGTATTATTTCTAATTGAAAAAAAATTCTGATACTTTTACGTCCTTCCAATGTCGTAGTATTTTACTTGCTTTAAGTGGGAGTATACTTTATAATTTGTAAAAGAAAGTGACAAATGTAACCTAGATGTTATTTTTACTTTGAAATAAAATAAGAAATCATCAATTTTTACTTAAAAAAATTGCAATGATCCCTTGTAAACTTAAAAAAAATAAGAAATTTCATTTCACATCATGTCTTTTAACAATTTAGTGTAAATCATCATAAATAATCATATAATTAAACTTTTTATCTACATGTCATTCCCTATTGAATAGTCATCGCTGGCAGATTGGTACAGTGATTCTGTGATTGAGCAATAAGATCATTGTCGTAATCACGTGATTGTGCAATAAATTAAAGCACCTTTATTCTGACTTTCATTTTTTTAAAGTCTATTCGGAGTGCAGAGTACTTCAAATTACACTATATTATTCACATACTCCATATAAATACTTTTTTTGTCTCAATTTAGTAACACTTATAAAAGAGAAATATATTGTCCCTCCGTTTTTTAGTTGTGTGTTTTAGAGGATTGCACACATAGTAAGTAATATAATACTTTATTCGTTTCATTATTTTTACTTTATTTTTTTTATCTGCTAGACTGTGTAATTACAGCTCGGACCGAATAGTGCAAAGGGTATAGGTCCTCCCAGTGTGATGTCTTCAGTAGGATTCAAACTTGAGTCTCGCCTCTGGGGGTCGCAAGTCACTATCACTTGGCCCAACCACCTTGGGTATTATTTTTACTTAATTAGTTATAGTAATTAATCAAACTTTTTTATTTATTAACTAACTTATCATGTTAAATTATTTATATTTGTGGTGTGTTAAACCTTTTAAATATTAATATATATGGTGTCATATGATGTTATCAACTTATTAGTGAAAAATATTATTAAATTATTTATTATATTTTTTTATAAATTTAGTCAAGTTGAATAGTCAATTGTACCAAGTGATAAAAAGAAATGGGACGGAGGAAGTAAATAGTTATTTTAATTAAACAAAACTCCAAAATACTATTTTAATCAATTAATCATATCATTAACAAAAATTAATTACAAGCATTAACAAGAAGGGTAAAATCTATGAAAAATAATTTATTTTATATTAAACTCTTAAAACGATAAATAAAAGTAAACAATTTTTTTTATGGCAAAGCGAAAAATAAAATAATAAAAAAAAAACGAAGGGAGTAACATGTACCGTGACATTGACATAAATGTCATTAAGTCTATTGAATTGATGATTTAATTTAAGAAGAATTCAGTCATATATATTTATAACTTATAAAAACAAAATTTATTATAACCATCTCGTGAAATGATGTTTTAACCTCAACCATAATTATATTAGCATTAAAATGAGATAAGAGCAGAATTTTACATTATACTAGTACATGTTAATTAGAAGCTTCACATTTGATCATATGAATTCATAATATATATATATATCTAACTCTAGTAGTCTATTAAAAAAAAATGGTATCTTCAAATTGAAGAAACTCCCAACAACACAAAAACAATAGTACTAGTCAGTAATTAATATGTGCATGTGTTGTGAAATTCAAAAACTTAAATTACGTCCAACTCTCCACTCCCACCAAAAGCTATCAGACAGACAGTCTGGTTGGTTGGTTTCAGCTTTGCAGGAAAGCTTCAGAGAGAGGTCAACCCAACTACATACATATATACATATTTAATTTATCAAAAAAAGAAAAATCATCATAAAATAGGAGTATATATCACCTCTTATAGTCTTATTATATGTGGGAAAACCTCTGTTGTATTAATGCTAGCTGCGCATTTCAAATTGAATTGACCCCATAGGCCCATACCCTCCCTCCCCTCCCCTCCCCTCCCCTCCAAAAGCTATCAAACAAATGAGTTGTTTTAGATAAGTACTATATATCATTAAAAAGCACTTTTTTAATGTCAAATATCGATCATAGTTTTTCCTTTTAATATATATATAGTTTCTTAAATAGTTTTTGCTCCGATCTTCGTGCCCTTTAATTTTCTCTAAAAGATTAATTTGACTTATTGTCACATTGTTGTCAACTTGTCATGGATCTTGGGTCATGGGTTTTGTCTTCAACACGATGCACTTATTCTCCAAATTAAACATAAAAGAGTTTATCAAATACATTTGTCACGTATCTAACTACTCTATGATGTTTTCCTTATTTGATTAATTCACGATAAGAGTTGGTAAAAAGAAACTCTTATATCTTTGCTTAATTGTTTGAGAATTACCGTGTATTACATGGTTTTAAAAAGAAAATATTGTTTTTAGGACTTCACAAATCAAATATAATAACAACTTGAGAAAATCTGGAGATGAGTCATATTATTGTGAATTATTTTTTTTTTTTTTTTTTTTTTTGAGATGGTGAATATATCGTTCCATCAAACACTATATCAAATCGAATGTAAACTAATTACATCAGTTAAACCGCTAGTATTAAACTAGAGAAAATACTAATATTAAAAATTGAAACTAATTGTTACAATGCAAGTTTATGATAGATAACTAAAAAATTGAAACAATTTGAGCGTTTATTCCTTAGATGTAGCTTAACTTAGTGGCGGAGCCAAGTTAACACTAGGGGGGTGCATGGACCCCCCTGAAATTCTAATCTTTGTTAAGAATATGTGATGAAATGTTTAGTTTGTTTTGATTTTTATATTAAAATATATAATAAGGATATGTTTGTTGTTTAATGACCCCACTAAACAAATAAAAATATTGTAAAGGGGTCCATGTATGAATTATATAGTTATATTAAAATTTTATTTTCGTTCACTTGTAAATTTTAATAAATTATTTATGTTATTCTACATTTCTAATAAAATGGTTGAAAAATATTATTATTACAAAGGTATGTGTATATATGAAATATAACAAAGATCACTTGATACTTATATAGATAAAATATATTTTTTATATCATTGGGAATTATTATTGTGAAATAACTTTCATGAATCAAAATTTACATGTTCTTGAACAATTTAAATAAACATTTTTGTTTTTAGGTCAATCAGTCAATGTAACAAAAGTATAGATTAGTTTATATCTCAACATGTTTATTTGATTAAAAATTTCCAAATATATTCAGAATTTCTAGAAAAAAAAATTAAACTTAACTATTTGAAACATCCCCAAGGACTCTATGACAATTTCAATCTATGAAAAACTCATGTGGACATTCGTTAAAAGATATTCTTCTAGCTATTTGACTTTTAAATTTAAATTAATTTTGTTCGAATATTCATTGAGAGTAATTATTTTCATTAATATACGAAATTTAATATAATCTTTTGTTTTACAAATGAACCCGGTAAAATTATTTTCTGGCTCCACCGCTAGGCCTAACTACATATTTTTTTGGGTTATTTGGCTCAATAGCCTTAGTCCAAATGTTTTTTGCAAAACTAGCTCTCCCATTTTTCTTTTTCTTTTTTCTTGGTTTTAATAACAATTAAATCTAATTAATCAATTAACCTAATAATAATAATACAAAACATCCATAAAAATTCATTTTCACTCCCAATTCAAATTTCTTTCACTACAAAAAACTCTCTAAAAATTTCATCCTAATATTTTGTCACTTGTCACTTGGGCTCCCAAGTGACAAGCGACATTGTTGCCGCTTGTCACTAGGGCGTCCAAGTGACACGGCGGGATTGTTGCCGCTTGTCACTTGGGCGTCCAAGTAACACGGCGGGATTGTTGCCGCTTGTCACTTGGGCGTCCAAGTGACCCGGCGGCATTGTTGCTGTGTCACTTGGGCGCCCAAGTGACAAGCGACAACAATGCCGTCGGGTCACTTGGGCACCCAAGCGACCGGGCGGCAATGTCGCCGGGTCACTTGGGCGCCCAAGTGACCGGGAGACATTTTCGGGTTTTTTTTTTTTATTTTTCATTTAATTTAAAGTTAATTAATAGCCTAATCTAAGTAGGACTAGTTTTGCAAATAAAAATTTGAAAAAGCTAGTTTTACAAATTAAACTTTCCATAAGGCTATATATGCCCAAGTGACCCGGCGACATTTTCGGGTTTTTTTTTTTTATTTTTCATTTAATTTAAAGTTAATTAATAGCCTAATCTAAGTAGGACTAGTTTTGCAAATAAAAATTTGAAAAAGCTAGTTTTACAAATTAAACTTTCCATAAGGCTATATATGCAAATGACTATTTTTTGTGTTTACTCTCGTCCCTCTATTTTTTCTTCTAATTGAAAATTTTGCAAATTAATACCACATATCTAAGTTTAGTTAAATAGGTGTATTTAGACCTAGTAGTACACTAATCACATGCATATGACATCACGGTCGGATCATCAAAATTGAAATAAGATACAGATATAATGTCGTATTGCTTGTACGTTTTTGTGTGATCTGTCAAAATACTTTTGCTTTCATGATGAAATGACCAATTTGAATTCAAACGATATGCTTCCTTTGGGCTAGCTACAGTTTTGTCTTTCACTAACAATTTAATTCGAATTAAGAATCATTTTCTTGAAGAAAAAGGTTGGGATAGACTTCACCTTTATAATTTTGTCAAAAATCTAGCAGTACGTACTAGCTAGCTAGTACGCGAAGAAGGTAAGAACTTGGCCATATGTATGTAGTTTTAGTTCAAGATAATTTGCTCGATTTATATGAAATGGAACTTGTCAAATTACATTAATATCATTTGATTTTATTAACAATTTATAAAACAACTTTTAATGCATAAATTTATAACTAACAACTAGGATGTAATCTAATTTCAATGTTTTCAAGAAGTTACGTGGAAATATTAATGAAGTCTTTTAAAGTATGAGAGTTCGAAGATGGTTACTTGTTCACTTTTTTTGTTTAAACTAGGAAAGTGCACGTACGTTGTACATGTCTAATTAGTTTCATCGGTATATTTTATTAATTAGAGTAAAATTAATTTTATTATATCATAAAATAGAGTAAATTAACTATTTTTCACATATTTAATTCATTAGTTTGATTCATTTTTCACAGGTTTAACCTGTTTTTAGCCAACTTTATTCATTTTTACCAGTTTAAGGTTATTTAAATGTTTTACCTGTATTTTATCGGTTATAACTTATTTTCACTGTTTTTACTATTTTGTCGGTTAAACTTTTTTTTACCATTTTTCTATTTTAACCCAATTTTCTACCGGTTTCACCTTATTTTGTTGGTTAAACTCATTTTTTTTTAAACTGATTTCACACGTTTTAAACGTTTTTTATCATATTAACATGTTTTCACCTATTTCGCATATTTTTTCACTGCTTTCACATGCTATTTTCACCAATTTCACCTGAATTTTCATTGATCTTACACGTTTTCACCGACTTATAATTTATTCATTTTTTCATCGATTTCACCTGCTTCTTATGTTGTCGTTTCACCGGTTTCATCATTTTTCACGAATTTACCCGTATTTTCATCAATTTCACCCGTATATTCATTGATTTCACATGTATTTATCAATTTCAGATGCATTTTTTTACCGATTTCACCCAAATTTTCACGAACTTAGTCAGTGTTCACAAATTTCACCTGAATTTTCAATGATTTCACATGTTTTTAATGATTTCATAGAAATTTTTTTTTATCAATTTCACAAAATATCAAATATAATAATTTTATATATAATTTAGGGGCTATTTAAAATAATAGTATACCTTTTCAATTACTTTTACATATTTATCATTGAATGAAATATAACTTTACAATTTAAATAAGGGTATTTTAGTCCGCACAAAAAACTAAGAAATATTCATGCTTTTATAATTAAAAAATATAGAGATAGAGATAGAGATAAAAATTATCTATTAATATAAAAAATAGTATTATTCAGATAGAAAGAATATTAGAAAAAGTATTTTCATTGGAGTATTGTTAAATCCTAAATCAAGTTAAAAACTAAATAAAAAGAGGATGGAAAGGTATGTTGGGGATTGGTTCTAGCTAGTCTGGTGGTGCTAACAAGGATTGAAACGTACTTGTATATTTTCTAAGTTAAAAGTTAATTAATTCTCATCTATCTTTTTCGTTCAATCCACAAAGTTTATCACCTTTGTTCGCCTTCCACATTTCTCGCAATCAAGAATGAAAGGACCCATAATTTTTACTGGCATAATGTAGTCGACATAGCCATTTAAACCAAAGCTAATATATATATATATATATATATATATATATATTTTTTTTTTTTTTTAAAAAAAAAATCTTTGTATGTCTTGACTTGGGTTTAAACTTTTGAAATAGATTTTACTATCGTTAATATACTTGTAATTTGTGTGTATAGGTTTAGTAATCAACCGATAATTGATCTAGTGTAAGAGACTAGTCCCTACAATGTGATGAATCTAAGCTTGAATTTCTATTGGGACACTTAGGCTCTATGTGGATGGGTTTTGGCCCGGTCTCGCGGGTTTCGCGAGACCGAGCCAAAACCCTTTCAAATGAGTTTTCGCCAAACACATAAAACCATAAAAAATCTATTCAGAAACTCACACTCAAACTTTTAAAACCTATAAAATATTGATTTGACATCTACCACCTACTTTTCCCCCCAAATATCACTAAAAAAGATATTGATTTGACTCCTACCACCTACTTTTCCCCCTAAACCCCAACATTCAAACTCAATCCAAGTGGGGTTTCAACTTATTCAAACTACAAAATCCAACAGCCAAAACCCATCCAAATGAGGTCTCAAAGGTTTCATCGAAACCACCCAAACCATTTTTTTAAAACCGAGACCCACGAAACCGAGCCAAAACCCATCCAAATAGACCCTTAGGGTCCGTATGGAATGAGATTGATTGGATTTGGTCTCACCCAAATAGAGTCAAACCCCATTAGGTAAAGAGTTTGAAGAGGTCTCAGTCCAAACCCAAGTTTCAGTCCAAAACAAAACATACACAGACCTACTTGAGACCTATAAAGTTGTTGATTTGACATTTGTCATCTACTTTTACGCATATAAAATTATTGATTTGACACTTATTATCCACTTTTCTCCCCCAAACCCCCTACAACCAAATCTCAATTCAAATCAAATCTTAAATTTTCAAAACTCATTAACTAATATTTTAATAATATTTTATAATCTCAATATTCCATAAAAACCACTATCCAATTAAGTTTCAAAAATTTTGTTAAACCTAAGAAACCAGTTATTAGGACTAAACTTAGACCATACCCAATCAAACTACGTACATATTAACTCTTTTAACTTTCCAACGCGCCTTCAGTTTGGATTGAAATCTAAACCAATTACTATATATATAGTAAATAATCATTGGTCACTAAATATGGGGCGGTCACATCAGTTCCTCACGGAATTGGGCCTAAGACGCGAGATGGATATAGACTACTTTAAAGGGGTTGGACATATTGGGCCTAATAATGGGCAGATTGAAAACAGTATGGGGAAAGGATTTTATTGTTATGAGAGTGAGACCATTGGTTTATTTTTTTTGGGTTATTTTGTCAGGTTGAGATTTTTTTCTAAACAAGTACTAAAAATAGAGACGTCTCTGAAATCCAATCTTACGCTGATAATAGGGTTTTTTGAACTTTGCACCCTCAAAACATAGGAAATAGGCACTTTGTACCCTCGAAACTTAGATTTAGCACTTTGCACCCTCAAAATATGAAAAATACAGCACTTTGCACCCTCTTTTATTTTCAAGCAAAAACTCAAGGGCAAAATAGGTAATTCAATTATAAATATTTGGCACTTTGCACCCCAAAACTTGAAAAATTGGCACTTTCCACCCCCAAAATAAAATTAGCGCTTATCACCCTCGAATTAAGAACAAATCAGCAACTTGCACCCCCGAAACACAATAAATGGACACTTTGCACCCCGAAACACAAAATTAACATTTAACACCCTCAAATTTAAAAAAAAAAAAAAAACTCAAACCCCTCATTTTCTCCGACAAAGTTGAACTTACCAATTTTTACTCATTCAATTGTTGTGCATAGCACGTTTAATTTGTACAAGCTATAATTTATGGCTTGTTAATTTGTTATATGATGTAATCATTCCAAATTCATGGTATTTAATTCGTATACATGTATATAAATGTAGGTTGTTCAATCGGTTCGGAAACTTATCTATTTTGCCTTAGGTTTTTTTTCACCCCGATGGTCAAGTTTGCTGGAAAAAATGAGGGGTTTGAATTTTTTTTTTTATTTTGAGGGTGTTAAGTGTTAATTATGTGTTTCGGGGTGCAAAGTATCCATTTATTGTGTTTCGGGTTGCAAGTTGCTGATTTGTTCTTAATTCGAGGGTGATAAGTGCTAATTTTATTTTGGGGTGCAAAGTGCCAAATATTTAAAATTGAATTACTTATTTTGCCCTTGAGTTTTTGCCTGAAAATAAAATAGGGTGCAAAGTGCTGCATTTTTTATATTTTGAGGGTGCAAAGTGCCTATTTTCCATATTTCGGGGGTGCAAAGTGCAAAAAAACCCTGATAATAAATTTTCAGAAAGCCTGTGTTTAGTAAAAATTCAACACTATGAACATGATGAAATGATAATTTAAAAACAAAAAAGAAATGCAAACGCACTCTTTAAGTTTAATGAAATTACAGATACATATTTCTGTAATTATAAACATTTCCTGTTTGTCATATCATTTTAATTTAATTTAAACCAGCTAGATAGTTTTACACAGCAATAATAATGCATCGCACTTCTTAAAAGTGTTGCTTAAGTTCTAGTAAAATATAAGCGCAAATTAAGACACAGTTTTCAGCCAAGTGAAGAGGAAACAAATCAAATCAATGGCGGCGGCAAGTCGCAACAGATTTTGGCTTCCGATTTTCCGAACCAAAAACCGTTCACTGAAAACTGTATTCGACGGCCAATTAGAACAACTTTTCACCCAAAAAGACTATTCTTCTTCTTGTTCTTCAACTGAAATTCCTCTGCTTCAGAAGCTTCTTAAAGCACCGGTTTCAAGAATAAAAGCAAACCTCGATTCTGTGTTCAGCTCCGAGAATCTCCCATGGCCTGCCCTTCTTTCTTCTCTCAACGCTTCTGCTCCCCACAAGGCTACTTTGGTAAATATGTTAATCAGTTTTAATTCAATGAATCTCTGTGTCATTCTTATTAGCAAAAATGTATCTTTAGAATTTTATTAGGTCATTGCACCCATTTATTAATAGTAAACAAATAAACGGAAAAAAACCTCATAGCTCAACATGGGAGTATCATCAAGTCAAGTATTTAAGTGAATAATGAATGGTTCATTGCTGTATTTTAAGAGGTTTGCGTTATTGCCAATTATGTAAGTTAACAGGGGATTATTGCTAATTATGTAAGTGGACAAGGGTTGTTGCCAATTTTTTAGTGAATAAAGGTGTTTTCGCTTGTATTCCAAGAAAAATAGCATTTTGGGTAATAATTGTCACTTCCGTTGCAAAAGATGAAGAATACTCGCGCTTACAGTCAATAAAGCACATTGTGGTATAGGAGGGGGTAATGCCTCTGATAGCTTGACATTTAACACAGGGAATTTCAGCTATGCTAAATAAAATAACACCGGGGATTTGCCAATTAGGTAAAAGCCCAGGGGGTGTTTTTGCATTATACTCTAGATTTATTGGAGAAATCTTTGAAATAGTTTTTAGCTGATTCAATAAGGGAACAACAAATTTGATTACTTGATAGTTGGATGTAGTGGTATATATTGAATTATAACTAATACACTATTCTTTGCTTGTTATAGCCAGGTTGTAGAATGGAAATTAGAGAAATTGACAAAAGAGAATGTGAAAGATCAAGATTCTTACACTCAACTAATATCTTTATGTGAAAACATTAGAAATCTCCCTACTGCAATGCTCACATTTACTTCCATGGAGGCACAAGGATTTAAACCTACTTCTACCCTCTTCAATTCCCTTATATCCACAAGCTTATCTTCATCTAATTTACTCACAGCGTTAAGCTTGTTCGAAATCATGGAACATTCCGAGAGCTACAAACCAAATCCCGACACCTATAATGCTTTCATTTTGACATATGCCAACTCGGGAAACAAGACTGCCACCGAATCTTGGTTTTCAGCCAAACAGGCCTCTGGATTCCCTTCCGACACTCAAACCTACGGTTTCTTGATATTGAGTTGCATCAAATCGAGAAATTTCGAGGATGCCGAAAGATATTACAAAGAAATGATGGTTTCAAGACTAATGCCTAATGAATCCACATTTCAGAATATGATCCTCATGTATTGTCAGCAGAGAAATTCTAGAAAAGTAAAGGAGTTCTTGAAGTTACTTTTGGATTATATGTGGCGTATAGATAGAAATATTGCAAAAAAGGTAGTGACTTTATATCGTGAACTGGGATTGGTTGAAGAAATGGAAGAAGTTCTTGCAATTTTGACCAAATCCCGTCAAACTATTGAAGTTCTTTCAATTGTGTACAGTTCGATTATACGGATGTATGCAGATAAAGATAAACTAGATGATGTGGAGTACTCTGTGGGGAGGATGTTAAAGGATGGAATCTCGTTTAGCTGTTCTGAGGATGTTGAAAAGGCGATATGTTCTTATTTCAGAAAGGAAGCTTATGATAACCTAGATTTGTTCTTGGAATGTATAAAAGATTCTTACAAGCTTACGAGATCGATTTATGATTTATTGGGTGCTGGCTACAGAAGAGCTGGGTTATAGGAGAAAGTGAACTTATTGGTGAATGAGATGAAATTGGGTGGTTTTGCTTAGTTGGTTGCACTACGGTTTTGTAAGATTATGTCATTTGTTTGCTTTCTTCGATCAAGTTCAATGTGGCTTGGATCAATGGTTGATCTGATCACGGCCCTTGATCTGACTTAGCGAAATTAAACGGGTTTGTTTTGACTTGGGAATCATGTCTTTGCTTTTATTGAAAAAATACTGGGAGAGGATTGAGAGTTTGAGACTATTGGGCTGCTTTACTATGAGCTTCTCCTTTTTCTGATTTTTTGTCTACATAAGAAATATATTATTTTTATCATGTGAACAATCTCCCTTGGAAAATATTGTTTTAAGCAAGCACTTCAACGTTTCTTTTAAAAATAGAGGAACAATAATACTGAAAAAATTTTATTTTTAAATAGCATTTAGGTTGTCAGCGTTAAAATTGACGTAACATAATTCCTTTTTATAGGCTCTAATGAAATGATTGAATCACAATGCAGCTATATATTTTCTTCTTGATGCAAAAAGATGGGTTAATGAAGGAAAGGGAAGAAGTGGATGATGAGTGAAGATCCATAATGTGATGTTTTGATAGTTATTAATCATCATTATTAAAATGTTAAGATTTGTTTTTGCAATTAAATATAACCCAAGTTTGTACTGATCAAAGAGAAACAAACTAGATCGCTCGTCTCCCGTCCCACATCGAGAGAGGATATGTGAAGTGAGCAATATATAAATGGTGCAAAGACATTCAATGTCGCCGAGCTTCGTAACGTGAGCTTGTGACCCAAGTGGGGGCTTTGGGTGTTGGGACATATGGCCAATCCATTGGGTAGGGCTTGTTGGGCTGTTATCTGGCCCGCCCGTTCCAAGCGGAGAGTTGGTTCATGTGTGTTGGGCGAAGGCCCAGTATTCGTGGGCCTTAGAGTAGAGGATAATGCGCCAGGCTGGTTTCACAGAGCAGCGACAACTTCTCCCTCTCTGCAGTGGAAGGATAACGGGCCGTTGTCATTCAAGCCCAATAAATACTTAATGGTTCGACCCTTACTGAACCAACACCTTTTTTGCCAATTAATCTTTTTTGCCAATTAATTTTTTATAATCTCAAATTATTCCTATCATTTCTCACTCGTGTAATTATGTGAGAGTATGAGTGGGAAAAAATCATACTAATAAATCGTTTATTTTAGAATATGCTGAAAAAAACAAGAAACATAACTTATGTGCATAATTTTTTTTCTCGCACAAAATATTACTCCCTCCGGTTCATAGTAATTGACACATTTGGGATTTCAATGCAATTTTTTTCAATTTTGCCATTCTCTTACATCTAGGTTGGGAAGCTCAAGCCTCAAGGGTCACTAATAAAAAATTGAGAAAAGTAGAAAGAACATGTATGGACTAGTTTATGACAAAAAAAGATTGTGGATTGGTGGAAAGAGAAAATGTAGGTTGAGAAAAGTAGAAAGAACATGTATGGACTAGTTTATGACAAAAAAAGATTGTGGATTGGTGGAAAGAGAAAATGTAGATTGTGGGTTGGGGGGAGAGAGATAGACCACGGATTGTGGGAGTGAGGAGGAGAGAGAAAGCAAAAGAGTGAGTATTTGGGAATAATTGCATGCAGCATTTATTAGGGTGCAGATACCAGTAATTGATAGCAATCATTAGGAAGGATATTTTTGATATTTTACCATGTAAAAGTTATTAATCTTGAGGATACCAGTAATTGATAGCAATCATAAGGAAGGGTATTTTTAATATTTTACCATGTAAAAGTGAGATTTCTTAATTTGTGTGAAAAGTAACAATGTGTCAATTAATATGAACCGGAGGGAGTAATAATAACCATTTATTCTTACAAAGAATGGCTGGAGTCCTAGTTTTGAATTTTATCTAAAACTTTGAACTAAAACAAAATTTGTAGGGGCAATGGAAATAAACCCTTAACTATTATATCTCATGATTGATTGTATATTCGAAAATTGAGATTAAGGGAAAAATCTAACAAAATATACGTCATAGTTTAAATACTCTGGATCATGGGGTGATTTTATTGAACTAATTCCAATGTTTTATTATTGTCAAGAAACTGAAATAATCACCAAATTTTCCTTTTTACCAAGAAAAAAAATAAAATAAAAAACTTGATTTTACCAGCAAGTAGCTAATAATTATTCAAAATGTCTACATAATTTCTCAAAACAATAACAAAATCTCTCTTATTATCAATTTTGCAAAAGGAATCCAAATCTAAATAAATTTAATGCCACATCTCCTAAGCAGTCACCAAAATTTGGATTAAGAAAATAATACAAGAAGTTAGTTTTGTCCAGCTTAAGAATATAACACTCTTCTTGTATATCGCTGTCACTGCAATTAAAACAGCAACCATGTTGAAAAGATGTAACTACATTTCATACAGCAGCAACCAAAATCAAAATTTAAAAAAAAATACAATAATGTCCAACAAAATCCCAATGCTCTAGTTATGAAAATTGATACAACACTTGATGTCACAACTCTATTATAATCAACGTCCTAAATAGCGAATGCTCACTTCAAATACACAAGCCGACATTCCTCAGAAATTCTTGTAACTGAATGGAACCCTAGCAATAATAGATGTAACCAAAAAAAAAAAAAAAGAAGCAATAATAGAAAAAAGATCAAACAAAGAAATTAGCCGCTTTGGCCTTATTGTTCCTTCAAAGGCTGAAAAGATTTGAACATTTGTTTCCAAGGAGCATCTTCTTGTTGTTCAATCCAAGAAAGAAAGCAACTATCCAACAAACAAAAGAAGTTGACATAAAGAAGCTGATATCGAACAGGAACAAATCGGAAATTGGCCACCTGGACAATTGGCCAAACACCTCCTTCCAAAATTAAGGCTGGGAGAAAATCTCTTTTGACATCTTCCTTAACTTGAACAGCAGTTTTCCCAGAAGAAAACCCCATGTAAGTGAAGAAAACGAGCAAATCCAGGGGCCCAAATATTATACCATCCGCTGCTACTTTTGTAGCCACAAATCGGAAAGAATTTGGCTGTAGCTTTAGCCGTAACCTAATTATACGGTCCAGTCCTTCATACCTACATGGTTGAAAGTTAAAGACCACAACTAAAGTAGCTTTTGAATTTAGAGCAAGCAAATAAAACTATGAAGCTAACCATTTGTAGTTTTGACACTTTTTCATTGTGTTTTATTACAGCATCCAAACATTTTCTTGCTGCCAGCTAAAAACAATTTATCATGGTTACAAGAGAAGGATGAAACATAACTTATCTTATTTGGGGAAATTCCGTCTCCATTAAATGCTACGGTTATTCAAGAGTGGACCGTGGACCATATACTAATAAATGAATGGGCATTCCTCATGTTGGATTTTACTCTAGAAAATATTGTATAGTTAGCAGCTTCTATGTCTACATGAGCTTGAAAATGTTTTGATCACGAACCTCCCCTCTTGAATTATACGAAGTGTCAATGTTTTACCTAGTTCTCTCTTCACTTATTCAAACTACTAAACTGTAAGAACTTCTCAATAAAATGTTGCCTTTTTTATTTATGACCGTAGAGTTCTTTTTCCCAGATCAGAATGTTAGGCCACAGCATATTGCAAAACTCGTATGGAGATCCATAAGTTGATACATGTATGGCATATCCGAGCAGAAAAGTATTTATGGTAGATTATGATTCATATTCGTTCAACTAGACAGAAACGCATAGTAATGTTTATACAAACAAAACAAAACAAAACAATCAGCTGAAAATGGAATACTGACCAGAAGTGACCAACTGGACCAATAAATGCAAGCCCAAACAAACTCGTGGAAGCAACTCGTCTCCAATTGATTTTTAGTTCTTTATCTTCACCCTGCAGATGAGATTAGTCATATCATCTTTCAACAGGCGAAAGAAATACGTTTAAATTGCCGAAGCTCCCTCAACCTTGTAGATTTACAGAAGAAAACAAGGTTTTGCTTATTTATTTAAAGATGTTTGAGTAGCTTAATAAAAAAGAGTAAACAGTACAACAATTTAAAAGCATAATAAGCTACTGAAAATGACGGATTAAGTAATGAATTGAAAAACCTACAGCTCATTAAACAAAGGAAAAGCAAGTAACGTTATAGTTAGATTACTAAAAGTTATTCACAACATAACAAAATAGTCAAGTAAGTATTTGTTTCTCTCAATGAAAGGAGAAAAAAAAGTACTTCTCTCAAATTGAAATCAGCAAGAAAGTAGGCAGTCGTTTATGAGTAGAAATATTGCTAATGAATCAAAAAAATCAAACGCAATTTCACACACATATATTAAACATGAGAATTGAATCAACAAAGAATTACTGACTACGTGGTGTGGTTTGGCGGTGGAGTGGGTGACGGTCTGAGCGGCGATATCACCAAATCCCCAAATGAAGGCGGAGCTGATAACCTGGGTTTTAACTGGGTGCGTTGCTAAACAATTTTGGTACCATTTCCACACTCTCAACATATTCTAAATTTGATTCTACTTTACTTTTCGTATCACAATCATAAAATAAACTTGTTTATTGAGAATATATATATTTTTAGTGGTAATTGATATTCAGAAACAGAAAGAGAAGAACAAATAAGGGTTTAATGATTTTAATGTGCAAGTCCAGTTTCAAATCTCAAATATTTTTTCTGCTGTAGTGGGCCTAGTTTAAGGGTCTCAGCCCGTATCAAATTCATGGGCTATTTTGTGGGCCTAACTTACCTTGGCTTAGTGTGTTATATGTCCCAACTCCTAACTTGATAATATAGCCAATTATGATAGCAAAGATTTATTTTTTGATAATTTTTGTAAATCAGTTCAAGTTCGATTTTCAAATAAGCTGAAAATAACAATTCAATTAGTATTTGATTTCTACTGATCTGTCCCATTGGATTCTCCAAAGAAGCAAAGATAAAAGTCAATATTTTCAACTTTTGTTCAGCAAGAAAGGTTGAGAAATAGAACCATCTCAATAGCCATTACACAGAGTCAAATTAGGAAGTTCATTCTGTCAATAGATCTGCTCAAATTAAATTGTCTGAAGAATGAATTGAAAACCAACTATGTACATTTACATTGAGAATTCAAGTACTCTCATATAAGATCCACAAAAGGTTGTATTTGAACCAAAGTTGATTCAATTAAGTTATACAACAACTCTGCCGAGTGATACAGATGCGGAGAATAAAGTCAAATATTTTTCAACAAATCAATTCTGTTTCTGTGTATGAATCAAAGTCCATTCGATCCAAGTTCTGAATCTTTCTTACTTATCATCAGTTGGTGAAGGTACACTACTGAGAAGCCATATCAAAACTACACCAATAAGAGCACCTGATAGATGTGCTATATGATTTACATTCTGTAGAGCATACCCTCCTCGTAAAGTTCCTCCTAAGCTTGCTGACGCTTGGGCTGCTTCCATTACCTGATAAGCCAAACGAGTAAGAACTCCGACCAAATTTCTAACAATTAGAACTTTGACAGCTTTAAATATAGTCAACTATACTTGGTTACATTCTTGAAATTTCATGTTAGATGACCACTTTATACTAAGTCATCGCTTCTTCAAAAACTAGATAAGACTTAAATGAAGCAAGAAAAGACACCGAGTAATCGTACACTTTCAGTACTTCATCTTCCGAGCTACGTAGACCTTCACCTTACCTTTTAGTAATATATGGTGATTTTATCTATTTTCAAATGAGGAAGAAAATTGCACTTTACCCTCTTACTTTTGAGCCAATTTACACTTTACCCCCTTTTGAATTTAATTTGTTGCAGCTTGCTCTCTTTGCCTGTTTGGTGGTGGTTGTCGAGGATTTAAATGCGAAAATGGTCAAAAGTTGAAGGAGTAAAAGGACAATATGGTCGAAAGTTTCAGATGTAAAGTGCTATTTTCTCATGGGAATGTGTGTCCATCACTGACTGACAAAAGGTCATGAACTGCAACAAATTAAGAAGTGGCAAAGGGCAACAGCAAGTGCAACTGTGCAAGTGCAAATCCAAAACAGTTAAGAATCAAGTGCAAAATGACCTAAGGAATAGGGATAAAGTGCTATTTTCCCAAGATATTATCTTAAGAAATTATAGATTTCCAAATAACCATAATAATTTTACTAAACCACACTTAAAGTCACAAATATGGAGCATGACACCTTTTCTACAACAAATTGTCCCAATATAAGTACTTCAAGGATCTTTCTCCAGTCCCACGACATCTACAAAAGAAGAAAAATAGTGTTCATCACCTCTATATAATATTAATATATACGCCAAATAATTGCAACATTAACTTCAAATAGGACATCACTGACAGCATACCTTCACAAGAACGCTAACTGCAAAGAGTCCAAATACGGCACCAGATGCTCCAATTGAAACGGCATTTCTCGGAAGAATTAACCATGAAACTAGGTTTGCCCCAGCACCAGTCAAGATATAAGATAGCCATAGTGCAAAGTTTCCTTCTTCTTCTTCAACTAGTTTTCCTACATTTAAATCATGCAGTTTGAGAATCAATATCTGCAAAATCTATGGAGAAACAAATGCACAATGTCTCACCAAATATATACAAGAAAAAGAGATTGCTCGAAAGATGGTTCCTGCAAGAAATGTACACGATCAATAAGACACTAAATTTAAGTGTGAGCACGCTTGAGATAGAAGAAGACTTACCAATTAAAATGACAGAAAGTTGAAGTTATAAACTGGTACCAAGTAGGCTGGTTATGATATAGATACAATCCCTTAATCCACGGGACCTGGAAACGAGATAAGCTTTCATCATTAGCCTAATACAAATGACATTTACTAACTACTTTGGAGATTTTGCTTAAACCGCAAAAATCCACATTTTTTTTGGGTGTAAGAAAGTAAGACTTGATAAAAAGGAAATAATTTTAAAACCTGAAAAATATGATCTGCTACAAATATCCCAAGATTAATAAGTAGAATCCAGAATATGCCACTGACACGCTTTTCGGGCTTCCTCTTGTTTTCAGGTTTTCCTAGTTCGAGCTGTGATATCATGTCTAAGTAAAACATTGTCAAATTGCTATAACATAGTATATGTAAAGATACTGAATTACTTTTACTGGAACTAAACATATGATTAAATTGATTAGAGTTTGGTAAAGGTTGGTTTTTAACAATATATCTAAAATTAAACACATTTTCAAACTCGATTGTGATTGATAATATATTCAAGCTAAGTATGAAAAATAGAAAGCTGCGAACAACTTGTCGACTTCAGAAGTCTCAAACTTAAATAAAACCCTAATGAAATAGTAGTATTTCATACTTAATGCAAATTCACCTTACAAGACATTAAAAATATATCCACAACAACTGTTTGCGAAAATTCCTAGACCGCACACATAAAAAAGTGCAAACTTCTGCAAGCAAAGATAAAAGGGGAAGCGAGAATTGACCTCCTGAGTTTCGGTCGATTCTGCATATCAATAAAGGAGGCTCAGATGATTTAAAAGAGAGGCGAAGGGAATTGGACGGCGGAGGGGGGAACGCCATTGCCATGGGCATAAGCTTTTTGAAGGCATAGGCGCCATGGAATTTAAGCACCGGAAGAAAATGAATCTGTCTAAGCTGAAGTGGAAGCATCCTTGAGGAGAATACCAAGGCAGGCTCGAATAGAAAGGAAATAGTAGAAGGCAAAATTGCAAGATTAATCTCCTGACTATTTACTCGCTAACATTTTAGTTCTTTAAACTTTTGAAATTTCAATTAGGCTGTGCTTGGTTTGTGGAAAACACCGAGTAAAATGAGTGAAAATCATGGGTAAAATATTTTACCTGTTTGTTTGTAGGGTATTTTAGTCAGGAAACATTTTACATGATAACTGGAGTAAAAAAATATACAACAAAATAAAGAAATACAATTTCCCCAAAAATCTTGAGGAAAACTGAAAAACCCTTGAAACCAAAAGACGACTTCCTCTCTCTCTCTCTCTCTCTCCGTAAGTCTCTTCTCTTATCAAACTAAACTCTCTCGTCCATGGCGTCCAAACTCGTATCAGGATCAGTTTCCCGTATAACTTCTCCTCGTCTGAATGTGAATCCTCGATTGCCACCGGTGAAGTTCTCAAGCAGTCGGAAACCACCAATTCGTCGAGGTCAGACTTCGGATTTAGGGCTCCCAATCATGAATTCTCAGAGAAATACAGATTTATTTGACAATTTTAATGGCTTGGATGAGATGGAAGATGACGAAATTGAAGTAAATAAAGGGGTATATTTCTAAATCATCCCCCACTTTGAGTTAATTAATGACTTGTTTAATTGATAAGATTCATTTTGTGTGTGTAAATTCAAGTGTGATTTTGTCTTTTGGTTTTCATGTTCTGATTTTTAAAATGGATTTTTAAAATTTTCACCTAAAGTATAGGCAGTGTCTACTATTCTACATATTTGAGATTTGTAGTTTCCCTATATTAGCTTTATTTAATCTCTGGTTATAGTTTAGTTTGTGAAAGGATAGTTTTCTTTTACTAATGTCGGTAATATGCTAGCAGAATTTTGTATCCCTGGTTCTTTTTTTTTTGAAGATATTCTTTCATAAATGTTATTGGTGTGTTCCTCCTATTGAGAGATCTAGTAGCAGGTTTTTGAATGATAAACTTTGTGATACGAGATGTATTATATTCTATTTGAAATTATGCTTTGCGGTTGAAGTAATTTTGGCATTGAGTTTGTTGATATTTTATAATGTTAATATCTAATAATGATGATGATGGTGATGATGTTTTAGTATTATAATGTGTTCTTTTCAGCTTTTGGATACGTGAATCTCGTGTACATACTTAAAGGAAGGGGACTTCTTAGAGATACCGCAGTAGTAGCGTAGAAGAGCAAGTGACAAAGTTTTTGTACATAATTGGTCATAACCTAAAGTATATGATAATTAAGTTCAAGTTTAGACGTTCTAGTGAGACTATTAGCATACATTTTCATCAAGTGCTTTGAGAAATTATATATTTGGAGGATATATTCTTAAAGCAACCAAATGGAGACGAGTGTCCTACACAAATTAAAGACAACCAAAAATTTTGGATATACTTCAAGGTAAACTAGTCAAATAATTTAAAGTTTTCCATAATTCGGTTGGTATTAATTACATTAATGAGTTAGTTACAGGATTGTGTAGGTGCAATTGATGGCACTCATGTCTAGGGGTGGGCATTCGGTATCGGGTTTCGGGAACCCGTCCCGTCCGGATCGGGATTTTGTAGTTTGGGACGGGAAGTATGATTGATTTTCGGGTTTCGGGAAACCCGAAATCCCGACAAACTAAATCGGGACGGTATTCGGGAAGTATTTCACACCCGATTGGGAAAACCGAATCCCGAATTTCTTATCATACAAAATAATTACCCCTTTCAATCAATCTCTTACTCCCAAACCCAAGCCCCATCACCTACCCCATGGTCTTGAAATTAACAATTCATGACCATAAATAAAAATATAATGCTATAAGGAGCAAAATAAAGAAAAGTGTGATATTTCTACCATATAGGAGTTTAAAATTATTATTTTCGAGAAACCCGAATCCCGATCCCGAAAACCCGATGTTTATCGGGAAACCGAGATACCGGGATCAAGTCAATTTAAATGGAATTCGGGTAGTAAAAATCAAAACCCGAATCCCAAAAATCCCGTTCCGAATTACCCGAAATCCCGAAATCCCGTCCCGATCCCACCCCTACTCATGTCAGTGTTAAAGTATCAAAAAAGTTGATGAAGAGCCAAAGAGAAAGAAGACTAGGATGGTTGATGTGGTAAGTGAAGAGCTTAGGTGGTTGAGAGGTGGATGGATAGGATTGCTGCTGCGATGGAACCAGGCTATACAGAAGATCAATTGCTAGAGAAGATTGCTGGAGTTGGTGGTATGTATGATATTTCACAAATGACTGTGTACCAAAGCCTTACGGAGGATCAGAAATCAGCCCGTGCGTTCCACAAATACCAGCGGAGAAAAAGAAAATTTGGTCATTGGTAAAATATGGTTCAAACTTATTTGATGAGTACTACTTCAAATTAATTTGAGAACTTGGTACTAGCTTGATGTTAATAGACAATGATGGATGTTAGAGCTATAATGGTTACTTTAGTATTGAATTTCAAGTTTTTTCCATACCTTTGTATGGAAAAGTGCATTGATTTTTTTTTTTTTTTGGTTGTCCTTTGCAAATGGATATTGGATATTATGTTTGATTTTGGATATTATGTTTGATAGTAGTTTCATGTTAATGGATATTGAAAATTTTGTTTGTTGTCCTTTGCATACGTGACATGTTTTCTATTTTTATATGAATTTTTGACTCGTAATATCATTTTAAATGAAATTATTGATCGGTGGAAAGTGTATGTGACTTGTATAGCTGACTGTAATTGGACATGGATGGATGTAAAAGCTATAATGGATTCTAGTTGATAAATTTGTTTGTTGTCCTTAGAACACTGGATATGATTTTTTTTTTCATATATTTTTTTTAGATTATAAATCATTTTAAATAAAATTATACATTGGTGTAAATGAATATATATCATTTGGGCATAAAAGAAGATACAAAAAATGTTTAACAACTTTGTGTTTCTATTTGTTTTTCCTCTCTCATTTCATGGCAACCAAACAAAACAAAAGAAAATAATTTTCAAGGATTTCATTTCACACATTAGTTTTCTTAGCAACCAAATAGACTTGAAAATTCATGTTTTCTTTAATTCTACTTTTCATAGATTTTCATTTTCCAAACTTCCTCAAATCTTCAAACCAAACACAGCCTTACGTCTTATAATTATTTTCTATGACAATTTTTATTCAAAATCCTCAAATTGAGGGTCATGAGACCCCACATGGCATGGCATGACGAGAACAAAATTATTTTATATGACGTAATTGAAAGTTGGATTCTTTAAATAACTAAAATGTTAGTGAACTATAATTACGAACTAATTTTATTATTATATCTTGAAACAGAATTATAAAAATGGTTAATTATCCAATTTTCAGTTAATCTTTGTGGTTAATTTTTTGGTGAGGAAAGTGTTGATAATTCTTGATGGGCCTGCCAGCTCCTTAAAAACTCGCCTCATTACTACAAGACTCTTTTTCCGCATTGAATTCTGAAAGTGGTCCATATATTTATGTGCCCAATTTTTTGGCCCGTAATTATGTCATATTAAGTAGTCCCAGTAATTTTTCTTAAGGAGCCCATTTACCAAATCCAAATCGACATCACATGGGAATGGGAAGTTGAATCCAAATCGAACTAGGAATCTTGGCCTATAACCCATATATATATATACACACATACATGAGGCAGGAATTGGCCACCACAACTAAAATACTCTTTCAAGACCAAAATTTATTTATTTAAAAATGGCAAATACTGAATATATTCACGTGTTTTCAAGTTCAAATGTCGACGCCATTAAGCAAGTGAAGATGAATAGTCCTTTCAATCTCAATTGCGAGTAGGCGAACAAACAAAGGTGATAAACTTTGTGGATTGAAGGAAATAGATCCAACTTTTGACGTTGACATTTATAGGTTTAAATTTAGTTGTCGGAATACTTTCTCCATCAAATCGGATCCAGGCCAATATGACTATGTTCTGGAGGCTGGTGCCACTTTGCCATCCAAATAATATGTTAGCTTATTTAATTATATTATATCACCCTTTTCTCTTTCACTGGTAATTACCTTTAATTTAGGATATATTCTTGTTTTTCTATTTATGATTTCTTTATTATATCAACCTTTGTTCTTTTATTATTATTGAAAGAATATTTTATTACTATCGTTTTGATTTGGTTTTTGTTATTTAGGAGTTCTTATTATAATCAATTTCACTGTTTTTATGTTCGATTGTTCTTGTCATTTAAGGATTTTTTTTTTTGTTTTGTTGTATCGGATTCTAAAAGTTTTTATGTTACATATATATGTAAAAGAACTATGTAAATATCAATTATACATATAAAAAAGAAATCTAATTAATCAAAAATAAAAAGTAAATCAATAGAACCTACAACATGTTGGATTGTATTTCTATAATTTAAGATTAAGTTTGTATGCATGATTTTTTATCATTCTATTTACGTACATACAAAAAGAAAATTGATATATTGGTCAGGTCATATATGTTCTTTGTCACCTAAACATGCTAAACTACATTAATTTAAATTTAGGAGTGACATTCTCGATTTTAACCATCATCAATAAACAACTGATAAAAGTAAGTATAGATCAACTCGTAAAGAAAACAAAATAAATAAAAAATAACAACTAAGACTCCAAAATTAATATAGTTAAAAAAGTATCAAATAAATTCATAAGTAAATAAAATAATTTGAATTAGTAAATTATCCGTAAGATTTAGTCTTCGATATTCTTTCAAAATCCTCTTACATCACAGTTCAATTATTTTACATTTATAATGTATTGATAACTTATGAACAATGGATCAAATTGCAGGTGAGAGAGAGAGAGGTAGATAGATAGATAGAGGGTGATATTAATTACAATTGAATGACAATATATATTGCATCACGTGGGACAATTTTGAGAAAGCGGATTGAGACAATATTCCCTGTTGGTAACTTTATTTTTGGACAAGTTCATTGGCTAGATAGATATTTAAACAGCAAAGTTAATAAATTTATTGAGTGAGAAAATCAATAGAAACTGTCACGTTGTGATCGTGTATTCCAGCTAAGTTAAAGTTGTAGAATTCGCGATGGCAATGTTTATATTATATTATATTTTATCTACTACTCCATTTATTTGGTCAAAATATTCAAATACTTATTAATTACTCTGGTTCATCATGTAAAGTGCGCCGACTGCATCATGCTTCTGGACATTGTGGAAGTAATAATTTCCTTTTATGTACGTAGTATGTAACATTTACAATAATTCTCTTAATTATTTTGGAAATACAATTAGAGGTAAAAGATATCCGACTCCATCATGATGATTTAGACTTTTTTTTTCAATGAAACGATGAATTATATAATTTATATTATCATATCTTGTAATGATACACGGATACTACGAAAAAAGACAAAGTACTGTATCGGATACACAGGGGATACCGATACTCGTAGGATAAGCGTGGGATACGTATCCGATACGTCACATGGCGTATCGGTAATAAAAATAAATAAAAATTAAAATAGATACATATCGGATACACTAATTGGACATCAGGATACACCGATAGGTTTTTTATGTAATATTTCGGGTCATATTTAAATTATTAAAAATGATAAAGTCTTTAAGGTTAAACATAAACGACGAGTATCACTACTTTATCTCTTTATTCAAGTCTATCTCCTAGGTCATGAAATCACAAAAATGAATTCCTTCCATTGATGCGCTATGTTAAGAATGAATTATGTTTACTTTTGGAGTTATATAACTTTTCTTCATATCATAGTGGATTATTTTTGCTTTTAGGACTTAAATTGAATGATCTAGTTGCTTATAAATAAATTTAAATTATAATTTTACATCCGTATCCATGCCGTATCGTAATCAATAAATTTCAAAAATCCGTATCACCGTATCCGTATCCCCGTATTTGTATCCGTGCAACAAGCTTGCTTGTAACAAATTATAATGACATAATTAAAAATTAAGGCACATACTTCTGATTGGACTCGAACACAAAACATTGAAGTCTTGAAGTGTCGATTTTCGCCACTAGACTAGAATGAAATCTGGATTTTTTTTTTAACTTTTTATGAGAAGAACAAGTTTTGCACTTTAACAACGATGATATTAGAGCATCTCCAACCCGGAGGGCTTTTCACAGTCCAGGGGTGTCAATCTCCACCCGGGTGAATCTGCACCCCCCGATCACCGTCTCCAACCGTCAGGGCTAACTCTTCCAATTATTTAAAAAAAAAAACTTCCCCACTCTCACCTATATTATCTATAATAATAATAATAATAATAATAATAATAATAATAATAATAATAATAATAATATATTCAAATTTTACTTTCATAGGCAAATTTATATATTCAAAATTAAAACTAATAATGTTACATCTTTAATTTAAAATAAATTGTTATTAAACCTTACACAATTTTTATAATTAAATGTATGTTCCATTTCTAGTTAATTAAATTAAACAAAAATAAATTGTTATTAAACCTTACACAACTTTTATAATTAAATTTATCTTCCATTTCTAGTTAATTAAATTAAACAATGTATTGTTAAATTCGTAGTAATCTTTTCAATCTTTGATTTTTTTTATTAATAATTTTTTATTAATATTTATTTTTAATTGAATAAAAAAATAAAAAAAATATAAAGGCACCAAGTGGCACCACCTGGTGCCATGTTGGTAAGGGACGCGCTATCAACGAGTCCCTTTACCAGGGCTATGCAATTGGACACCCCTGAATGGTTGGAGACCATCCAGGGACAGGCCCTGGGCCATCTCCACCCACCCCATGGGCCTTAGACTATCTAGATATGAAAAGAGGCCACCTTTCTCATTTATATGAAATCAAAAGAGTTTCCAATATTTCACTAAACTAAAATCCATTGTCTACGAGTCTAATTTTGACATGTATTCAGACTAAAATGTTTAGCACGGACAAATTCACTTTATAAGGATTTGGCAAACCTCATTTATTGATGAGCTAGTTTTTTAGATGAGTTATGAGCCTTACTCAATCCATCTGAAATTGAATATGGTATCAAAACTCCATGTTAATGTGGGTAACCTCCTTTCTTTTTTTAATGTGGGTAACCTACTTCTTTGATGAACTACTCTTTATTCACATGATGAGATTATTCTTCACCCACACACTTCGTGAAGAAAACAAGGTTTGGGTTGTCACTATATATTCGTCCAATTAACAAATATCTTGATTGTCATTATTTATGTGTTGGATTCACATATCGCAAATCTCAAGATTGAACTTTAGTATGACCTTACTTGTTTCAACTACATATTTAGTCCGCATACACGTGAATGAGGAGTATGTATACTAAAATATTGTCCCACATAGATTAAATAACAAGACTAAGTTTATCTTGTAATGTATCGAACAATCATCAACTCTCAAACTAATATTTTAGGTGAGTTAGGTCCAAATCTCATAAATATTAGCTCAACAAATAGTATTCTTCGTTAACTTTTTCTATATATTAAGGAAGAAAAAAAAGCTAAGATACCCGGTTTCTCTTATGATGCTTTGGCCTTTTTAGCCAAACCATATTTCACTTTTACCCTTTTTACGCGAGGTAATGATAATTTATTTCCTATAATTTGCTTAATATTCAATTTACCTTATATGATTTGAAAATAACAATTTACCCTCCTATGATTTTATAAAAGTTTCACACTCCATCCTAACAATTTTAAACTTAAAATTAATACGAATTGACAAAACGACCCCTCTTATGTGTAACACTTTACTCCATGTATTATGATAAATGTAGCACATTATCTCATTCTATTATGTGACACTTTACCCCCTATATTACAAAAACACTTTTCGGGCTTACCCTCGATTTTGACGAGTGAGCTACATTCTCCGATTGAAGGAGGTAAATTGCTCCTATTTTTTAAATTATAGGGGTAAATTGAACATTATGCAAACTATAAGGGGTAAATTTAATTCCTTTTTTAGGCCTTTTAAAATAGCAAAACTTCGTCGTTTAACGCTTCCATGTTTATGTTGTAGTTTCCCAATTGTCAACCTCTCCTTCTTTCTTCTCTATTCATACACCACCTTTCTATTTTACTCCAACTCCTCCACTAATTTCCTTTTCTCACAAAACAACTTGCCGTTCCTCTCTCTTTCACACAGGCAAGAAATTCTTTAATTTTCATTTCACTTTCGTCTTAAATGCTACCCACCACCATTATCCATTGACTGATCCATTTCAAGGGAGAAAGATTGAATTGGGTTGAAATAACAGAGAACCTTTTGAAATCAAATAACAGAATCGTAAAAAAGTGAAGTTTTTTGTGAATACTACTCTTTATTCTTCATAAAGGTGGAATCTTGGGTATTCTGTAATGGCGGGATATCAAGCAAAATTGAAGGCTTTTAGACCCTTTTTCACAATTGTGTGGAGCTTTTTGTTGGCCTCAATTTTTGTCTCTGCGGAGAGAAGGTTAAAGATTGAGTCTTTATCGCAAAACTCAACTGGGATTTCGAAATATGATTCGGATTCAGATTTGTTAACGTCTTTTGTTAATTTCATATGGCAATCAAATAAATCAGGTTACCATCATGTTTGGCCGGTGAGTTAAGATATACATATTTATAACAAATTCTTCTTGTTTCATTTGATTGGACTCAGATTTGAGATTAAAATTTATTTATTTTTCCTTACTTTTACTCTGTATATGATGTGTGTAAGTATGTATTGCTATTTCTGGTTGTTGGTGAGTTTGGGACTGTTGCAAATAGTATCGATTTGAAATTTTGAATGGTTGATAAATGAAATTAATTTTGACTTTGACCCACAGGATGTAAAATTCAGCTGGGAAATAGTAATTGGAAGCTTTATTGGATTCCTTGGAGCAGCCTTTGGTAGCGTAGGAGGTGTTGGCGGTGGGGGTATATTCGTCCCTATGCTTACTCTGATTATTGGGTTCGATCCAAAATCCGCAACTGCTATCTCTAAATGTGAGAAAAAAATCATGTTTAATTTACCTGCAATCATAAATCATAGGAGTAGTACATTTTGATTAGATATACCAAATCTTTCTGTTAACTGATTTTGTTCCTTTGAAGAAAATCATAATAATCATTTGATATATCATTGGATTATTGAAGATTTTATCATATTTAAGGTAATCATATGTTTTTCTGAACATGGCAGGTATGATCATGGGGGCTTCAGTCTCGACCGTTTATTACAATCTTAAGCTCAGACATCCGACTCTCGATATGCCCATTATTGACTACGACTTGGCTGTTCTAATCCAACCAATGCTCATGCTTGGCATTAGTCTCGGAGTTGCTTTTAATGTGATATTTGCTGATTGGATGGTTACTGTTCTTCTAATCATTCTCTTTATAGGTGATAATTTACTGTATTGTGCTTTATTTCTCATGCATTTGGATCCTGTGCAACCTATTTACTTTATATTGCCGTTGTAGGTACTTCAACTAAGGCCTTCTTTAAAGGTGTTGAGACATGGAAGAAAGAAACTATATCCAAAAAGGTAAATGCAAAACTCTATCGGCACATGTTTTTATTTCAAAAGTCACGTACTAAATACAAATCCAACTAAATCGTTTTCTTGATGCAGGAGACTGCAAAGAGATTGGAGACAAACGGTGGGTTGATTGAGAGATTCTTCATTTTCTCATACTTCGAAGAACCGTTTTTTTATTAATTTATATTTTACACCTTTTCTTATCTCTTAGAAATAAAGCAAATGGTCTACTGTTGTGTTAGGCAATGGTAGAGATGAGGTAGAATACAAGCTTCTTCCCGGTGGCCCAAGCAACAATATGGGGAACGAGGTTACAAACTTGGAAGAACCCGAGGTCAGAAATTAATGTCCAAGAACTAGTATTAATTTTCTGAAAATAAAATATCTCCATGTAATGTATGTCGTTATTGTCTCAGGTTAGTATTCTTGAGAATGTTTGTTGGAAGGAATTTGGGCTTCTTAGTTTCGTTTGGGTTGCTTTTCTTGCTCTTCAGATCATCAAGGTTTCAATTCTTTCTTTTTTCTGATTTCCCATATTAATTTCCACTTCGATATTCAAGATTCCTTTTTTGGAACATGTAAGCTTACTCTTTTTTTTTTTTTAATCGTAACAGAACTATACAAGTACTTGTTCGGCAACATACTGGATAGTGAACTTGCTTCAGGTATGCATGCTATACTTTTCGACTATCTTATGATCTCATTATGGTTAAGACTGGCAATTGGGCGTATCAAATGGCTCTTTTTCTATTGGCCACAAGCAATTGGGTCAATTCCCTTAAATGAGTCGGGTCCGTGTGGACTCGGATTGTTTCTCCATAACAATAATTACCTCTGGTGCAGATTCCAGTGTCTTTTGGTGTATCTGGTTATCAAGGTCTTTGCCTTTACAAAGGATGGCGGAGAATTGCATCCAAAGGAGAAGAAGGTACTAACTTCAAAGTGCACCAACTACTTACTTACGGCTTCTTTGGTGTCCTTGCTGGCATGGTCGGAGGCCTTCTAGGTCTAGGTGGTGGATTTATCATGGGTCCTCTATTTTTAGAACTAGGCGTCCCTCCTCAGGTGACTCCCAACTCTTTTACTATTACGGAACCCTTTTCTCAACTAAAAAAAAAAATATTAAAAAAATCTCTTTATTGGTAAATTCTTGTTAACTTCTCAACAAGCTAAAAGATCCATGTTCATAATCGTTGGTCGAATTTTCTCTCAGGTTTCAAGTGCCACGGCCACCTTTGCCATGATGTTCTCCTCTTCAATGTCAGTTGTTGAGTACTACCTTTTAAAACGTTTTCCGGTTCCTTATGGTAAGTCCATATTCACAGAATCAATATTATGTTTCTATCATTCATACAAAAGGAAAAAAAAAATGCTTTATTTTCGAATTCCAATGAATTTTGATTGTGTTGCAGCTATGTACTTTGTTGGTGTTGCAACAATTGCTGCTTTCATTGGACAACATGTTGTAAGAAGGGTTATTATTCTAATGGGAAGGGCATCCATAATCATCTTCATATTGGCATTTACAATATTCGTTAGTGCTATCTCTCTAGGTAAGTATATTTAAAATCGATTTTTAAGAATCTCTCTCCCCCGAGTGTACATCTTATTGTTTTTACGTTTTGGGTTAAATAATTAGGTGGAGTTGGGATTTCGAACATGATTGGAAAGATTCAACGGGATGAATACATGGGATTTGAGAGCCTCTGCAAGTATGAAGTTTAATGTATTAGTATTTGTTCATCCACAATTTCAAGCTGCTAATGGATGCATGCTGAATTCGTGTTGCAAGAATATGGATCCATTTATTTGTTTCAGTTCTTTATATGTGGGATGAAGGAGATAAGAGTCTTTTGTTTCGATTCGATCCTGAAAAACTTCAGGAGAAAAGTGTTCATATTTTAATGTCTTTTGCCATTATGTTCTGTTCAATTGGAATTCTACAGAATTGTTTATCCACATTAGTTTCAAACTATGACCAGATGATTTGAGAAAACTGTGCGTGTTTGCAAAGTTCTTAATGTGAAATTGTTGAAAATATATTGTGATATAATTTGCTCATTGTACATTCTGGAACTGACAACCTTTCAAAACTCAATTTGCAGACACAATTACATTGCTTTCTTTTTTCTAATACTGATTAAGAGCATGACGAGATTTAAACAATAGCCTATTATTTTCAAGAAGACGAGCGTCAATTCCCTTTGTCGGGCTTCACACCCCATACATAGTGTTAATGAGTGCCTCGAGGTTAACTGCACGATTTGTGTCCCTATCATTGGGTCTCCGAACGACTCCCCAAATCAAACAAATGGATGAGTGCACCGAGATGGAATGACATAGATTATCTAAACAAAGTGATCTGACACAACGGGTGTTCGAAGCTCCATTCCTATAATACCCGCACATATGGGGATTTATTTATTTTTTAGTTTCTCAAGGGTATTCAGGTCTTAGAACCGACTTAGTTGTTTTTTAATCACGTTTGACACATTAAATGAAAACATCTTCCAACAAGAATTTAAATGTGAGTTTGTCACGTTGTATTGACTAATCTCTCCCTCCAGGACTAGACCAATCACATTGATTGTCGGTTCTGGTATCCTAGAGCAATTTATTGAGCTGCTTTTTAATAACTTTGTTAGGTCAAACCCGGTCGAGTCGACGGTTCACACTGTACCAAAGAGCGGTTCAGATGTTCGAGAAACCGAAAGTAAGTCGCAAAAGAAATTAGACCGCGCCTCCTCGAAAAGCTTCATTGTAATCAGTGAATCATAAAATCAGGAGAAAAAACGAAAAGAAGAGACTATAGGAAATCAACAATCGAAGCCTTAGAGAGAGAGAGAGATGGTATTCTACTTCAAAGCGCGACCGGAGGCGGGAGACTACACCATATTCATGGGCCTCGACAAGTACGAGAATGAGGAGCTCATCAAATACGGGTTCCCCGAAGATATTTGGTACTCTTTTGGTTAATAATCCATCTTTTTTTCTTCTAATTTGAGTTTAGCTTTTCGAAATTGGATTTCTTTAATTGATTGTTAGCTACAATTTTAATTTTTATTATCCATGGTTTTTTTTTTTTCTGGATTGGAACAGTGTCTTTTTTGAATGTTGTATCTTAAGTTATCATGTTTTGCGGAAGCTTAATTGAGAAATTTGTTGGCTCGAGAATTAATTGGTAGTATGTGTTGGGATGCTTAGATTGAATTTTGGATGAGGTTATTGGTATGTGCTTGGTCAACGGAATTCCCTTCTGCTGGAGGAGAGTGATCATTTAGTCAAGAGTGTGATGTGCGATACTTTTTGTTACTCATGCTTAAGTCAAATTAATGTGACTATCTCACAATATATGTTCAATGTTTTAACCTGTAGACCTTTTTCCAAGTCTCTAAATTGAAGTTCAATTAAGCCCAGAGCTGTAGTAAAATTGGTTGAACATATCACCTGATTAAGGTATGACACCGATGCTTTGGTTTTCTACAAACTGTTTATTTGGGAACCTAGTGGGACTTGATTGACAAGTACATAAGTTACAATTGGACTGACCTTTCTTACAAGAGAAGTGAAGATTTCATTACATTGTTTGACATTGTTGAGTTTACGGTGACATTTTATCAATTGTTCAAATGCTTGAGGGTAGTGTGGGCCTATTTCTGAAGAGGTCAAGTATTAAAGGTGCAAATTTTTTGAAAGCACACTGGATGGAGTTTTGTCTGTTTCAACGAATATATGATAGCTGTCTTAGGAACAATGTCGAGACCCATGAAATCACAATTACATTAAACTATTACAATTTCTCTGTGTTTTTTCTTGTTAATGACTCACTAGAAACTAATTTTGTGGACTAGCTTAATTATGGTTGTTTAAATCATGTTTTACATATAATACTTTAGCTTGATTAGTTATTTATTTGTATTAGCATAATTCACGCTGTTATGATATAGTAACACTTAGGGACTGTACCAAGGTGAATACTACAGATTTTCCTAATGTGTACCTAGGCAAACCCATCAAAGGACATAAATATTCTTTTGGGAATGTTCTTTAAACCGGTATGGGTTTTTGCAGGTTCCATGTGGATAAAATGTCTTCAGCCCATGTTTATGTGAGATTGCACAAGGGTCAGACTATTGATGATTTATCTGAAGGTGTATTGGAAGATTGTGCCCAACTAGTTAAAGCAAATTCTATCCAAGGCAAGTGCTTCATCATGCATTATTTTACTGTTATTTCGTAAAATTTAGTACCTCCTTCAACTTTATATACGTTATGCTTAAGGTGGTGAAACTGTGGAAGCCTTACTGGATGACATTCTCATGTTAATCTTTCAAACTTTGTTAATTTGCAGGAAACAAAGTAAACAATGTTGATGTCGTTTACACTCCATGGCAAAATCTCAAGAAGACTTCTTCTATGGATGTTGGGCAAGTTGGTTTTTACAGCACAAAAATGGTGAACTTCATAATGGAATATTAATGCTTTTTGACTACTTTCTTTTTTCCGGAAGCAGACTTTTTGTTTAACTGAGGTTGTAGATCAAAGCAATTTCTTTTATTTTTTATTTTTACTTAGGTTCGCACTGTGAGGGTGGAAAAGAGAATAAATGAGATAGTTAATCGGCTAAACAAGACAAAGGTTGAAAGAACGACAGATTTAAAAGGTGCATATATAATTCCTCTGTGATTACTCTCACAATTGGGATAACCCTGCTCTTTCTTGCTTCCGAAATCACATCGTTTTGTATCTTTCCTTATCTGCTCTTCCAGTTCATATCTTCTGATTTGAGGCCAAAGTATTGACCTGCCCTTGAGCACTATAGATCTTTGACTTGTGTGTTGATATGTGTTCAGCTGAACTGGAGGCTGTTAATGCAGCTGAAAGGGCAGAGAGGAAGTTGCAGCTGAGAGACAAAGTGAGTAATGTTATCTTTTGCTTTACTTAATGACAATGAAATGGAGATATTAGTTGATTTTCCATGTGGGCTCATTATGGATTAATAAGTTAATAAGTGCTCCATTGCTTATACATCATTATAGTATTTTGTTATGTTAAAAATGGTAATGTAGTTACCCTTTAAAAGTTGTCAAGGCTCATGTACCAAAAAAAAAAAAGTTGTTAAGGCTCTTCAGTTTGAATATTATATGTAATTTTTTATTCTATGTGCTGATTTTTTCTTATTTTGTTAAGGCTAATTTGGATATAGTTTTACTAATGAGTATTCTCGTGTACTACACCTATATGGTAATGACCATGTTTTTACATATAACTTACAAAATCTATCTTATACTGTGAAGAACATGAACTTGTGCTTTCTCAGAAATGATTCCCTAATACAGTGATACTGGTAGCCGATGCAGAAGCAAAATTTAATCGAGCCATGATTTTATACAACTCCTCTTAAATTATGGGCAGAATTCACTCGAGAAGAAAGATTTTGATTTTCTGGACTAAAACATCCTTACTTACATCTGAGTGCTCTATAAATGCTATGCTTTGCAGAAACGAAGGGAAGAGTTACAAAAGCTTGAAAAAGAGAGAGAGAATGAGTTAAGGAGCTACAAAAATTTGATGGTAGCTGAAAAGATGACTTCTAACAAAGACATAGCATCAACAAACAAGTCCCTTCAAGAACTTGAGGAAGATTTCATGTGAAGTGAAAAAAATGCTCGAATAATTTATCAAAGTTCAACTTATTGGTCGTTAGCTGAAAGAAGGTCGTTGGAGATGCGTCTTAGGTTGAGTGATTATTATTATTTTTGAATCTCTAAAATTGTGTTAATAAAATATCAGGATCAAAGATCTGCAGTTTGAGAGTGAGAGGGAGTTGTTGTATCGATATTGAGGTGATGATGATAAACATGATTCAGACTTTGTTGTCGATGTCTTTATTAGATTTTGTCCATGGAATATTTTTGCCACTCTTTTATGTCCGATAGATGTGTCATTGATTTCATCACATGGTTAATGGTTTTTCATTTTGTGTCATTTCTTTGTTCCTCTATCTAATCTGAATTAGTTTGTCTTGTATTCTCTCTGATACTATAAATTACTGTCTGTTAGTTGAGAAATGATTACATACTGGTAGGGGTGAAACTAGTTGATACTGACCAACTAATGTTCAAGATTTATTGGTTCTGCATGTTTAGATTGGCTTTGGCCTTAGCTTGCTTTGTCTCGGTGTTTCAAAGTGTAGTTTGGTATGCCCGTATGAAAAATGAAGTGGCCTATTAATTTAGTTTCAAGATCTTGGTTGAACGGAAACAAATCGAACTGGAAGTTTGGCTTGCTTGGATGGGCCAAATCTAGGCCACAATAGATCCAATTTAGGTAATCTTTTCCTGCTCAATTTGTTTTGATTGTTAAAATATGACTGAAGAAGTTTTAATGGAGCTGAAATACGAACAAATTGAAATTGAGCTCGCGTAGAATGATATTTTCATGTAAAATTTGCTTGATTCATGCCAATTTTAAAAATCATCAAACTGTTAGTATTTAAATTTAGGGATAATTACATCGACCTCCCCTGAGGTTTGGCCTAATTATTGCCCAATCCCCTCGCATTTTCATAATTACATCCACCTCCTCCCACGTTTGAAACACATTACAAAATAATGTGAAATGACCATATTGTCCTAGTCAGTTTTAATTAAAAAAATATATATTAACAAAATGTCCTATTTACCCTTGCAAGGGATAATTACATTGACCTCTCCTTAGATTTGGGCTAATTATTACCCAATCCCCGCGCAATTTCATAATTAGATCAACCTCCCCCCACATTTGAAAAATCTTACAAAATGATATTCAAAATTACAATATTACCCTTGCAATGATACACAAAAGTACAATACTACCCTTGCAAAAATTAATTTTATACATAAAAAAAAGACTCTTACCCTAACCCCCCACCCCACCTCCACTGACCCAACCCCGCAAATATCCCCCTAGGTCGTGTCGTCGGCCTGGTTCGAACCCTAGGCCTACCAGGCCGGCAGTGCGGCCTGGGAGGAGATTTGCGGGGTTGGGGACGTCGGGTGAGGGGTTGGGGACTGGCGGGTTAGAGATGGTGAGTGTTTTTTTTTAAAAAAAATAATAATTTATATTAAAAAAAGTTTATTGATTTTTTAATATTAGTATTTTTATATAGATAAGATATGATTTAATATTAATGTATTTAAGTAAGAAATATCAAAACATAATTTATGATTTTATAATAACTATTTTATTAAATCGAGTATTTTTATTTTTGTAAAAAAATTATTGATTTTAGAATAACTATTTTAGTTAAAAGTTTAAGATTTTTTTTAGTAAACATGTATTTTTATAATGTCTAACACTTACTGTTCAAGTTTTTCTTCTTCTCATGATTAAACGTAATTCATTAATTTATCCTTGTACTTTAATTATGAAAAAAATTAAAATTATTAAACTTACGGGCTAAATGTTAAAGTTGAATGTATATACATTTTTTATTTATGTTCTACAAAGTTTTTTCTTATAATTAAACATAATTTATTTACTTTTAATTGTAAAAGCATTATGAAAAAAATTTGGAAAAAATCATTGATGTGTTATTATATTTTTATTTTAAGAATACATATACACTACTATTAAAATTCATTTATTATTTTAACCTAATTCATTCATTTATTCTTTTACTTTAATTAAGAAAAAAATTTGAAATTATTAAAATTACGGGTTAAATGTGAAGTTGAATGTATTTACATTTTTATTTATGTTTATTTATTTTTCCTTATACTTTAATTGTAGAAGCATTATGAAAAAAAACGTTGATGTGTTATTATATTTTTATTTAAGAATACATATACACTAATAAACTAATTATAAGTTTCATGTAAATTTATAACATTTGAACCCATACTTATACATATACATTGCAAAGAAACCCCTCCTATGTACCAAACATAACAAGGGTATAATTGTCCAACAAAATAACTACAGTAACCTCAAGGGTAAAATAAGAAGTTCAATCAAAATTCGGTGATGATGTCATCAAAATGTAAGGTTTTTCGAAACGTCGGGGGAGGTGGATGTAATTATGAACTTGCGAGGGGATTGGACAATAATTACCCTAAACCTCAGGGGAGGTCACTGTAATTATCCCATAAACTTAAATTGTTGCATGTATAAAGAATCAAAATCAAACAGATCTTATCCAACAATGACAATCAAAATTACTGATAGTTCGCCTTGATCGCTTTTAGTTTCGATATGAACTTACTTATTACAACATTGCATAGAATAACTCTTTGGTAGGAATAGGATCTTCCTATGGATAGAGTATAAATTAAGCCAAAAAAAAACGAGTTGATATTTTTCAATTCAATTTATATAAGAATTGATTTAGGTGTACGTCTAATGATTGATGTTCATGTGTTAAAACTTCCAACTTTATCCCCTAAATAGAAAATAGTAGTACTAGCTAGTAGAGTATAAAACTTGTTCTACAAAAAGTAGCAGAAAGTGCTTCTTCTATATACAGTACGTAGTAATGATTTCTACTTCTCCAAGATCATGGTTCTGCTTTGTTCGGCGGGATGCCGGTTTTTAAATCATTATGGGTCTATTTGGATGAATTTTGGTTCGGTTTAAAAAAAATGGTTTTGGTGGTTTCGATTAAACATTTGAGACCTTATTTGGATGGGTTTTGACTATAAGGTTTTGTGGTTTGAATAAGTTAAAACTCCAGTTGGATTGGATTTGAATGTTGGAGTTTAGGAGAAAAAAGTAGGTGGTAGGTGTCAAATCAATGTCTTTTTTAGTGACATATGAGGGAAAAAGTAGGTGGTAGGTGTCAAATCAATGTTTTATAGATTTGAAGAGTTTGAGTGTGAGTTTCTAAATAGATTTTTGATGATTTTATGAATTTGGCGAAAACTCATTTGAAAGGGTTTTGACTCGATCTCGCGAAACCCGCGAGAACGGGCCAAAACCCATCCACATACACCCTATAATATACTTCTCTTAACTTTATCTTTTAAGAAATAAAGCAAAATGATGGCACATAGTTGGGGCTGTATATATTGAAAAAATCTTTTTCCACAAAAGAAAGGAAAAAATAATATAATGAGGTGCAAGTGCAACATGGGGCCAACTAACTTTATTTTTATAATTGGTAACTTGAAAATGGAATATTTGGTTGTTATGTTGGTGGTTGAAACTCATTTTCGGCTATATTCTCTCATTTGAATTTATTTTGATTACATTTATATGAGAATCAAAGAACTTTTTAATTATATACATGATATTGAAAAACACTTCAAATATGTGCGAGCCTACGTTTCCATAAAAATATTACTAATAAATAATCTTACTAAAGAAATCAGTTTTTTGTATTTCATAAGTTAAATAATTTCACATCGGATTATAAAGTATGATTTTCGTCATCGGCTAGATAGCGAAGAACTGAAATCCTATGTTATATTATTTTGAGGATAGCGAAGGTCAATCTAACAGAGCTGAAATACTATATGTTATTTGGGGATTGAATCCTATATGTCAAATTTTGACTAATTGACTTCACTTAGATTTAAAAATATAAATTTAAAGAAAAAAAAAATTTGATAAATGATATAAGAAAGACTAATGGTGAGTTTGGCCTAGCGATTCGAAAATCAATTATAGGATAATTAATTTTACTAAAATGGATTTTTGTAATAATTGATTATGATAAAATTTAATTATAAAATAATTGCTTATGGATAATAGCTTTTGCAAAAGTAACACTTTAGTAGCTTCTAAAATAAGTTGATTTTTAGTTTCTGGAGATCCAAAAAGTGATTATGATATTGGGGGCCAAACACCATTAAAATCACGATTGACTAAAAGCAATTTCTATAATTGGGGCCAAACACTTCAAAAATCACAATGAAGGTCTAAAAGTGTTTTTAAGAGCTACCACCGCTGGATCAAACTCACCCTAAGTCTCCAATAACAAAATTATCATTTAAGAATTCGAAATTCACACAGTTATAAAAGATCCAAACAATCGTTATAACAACTCAAATTCGAAATCCTCATGATTTTTCTAGATTTCACATCCTAAAACACTTAGAAACAATAGTATATATATATACTAATAAACTCGTGCTTTCATTTACCAAAATTTAAAAGTCAAATATATATAAACAACCAATCTTTTATAGCAAGTAGTTATAAAACCTTATTTGTTTTTTAGAATAGTCAGCAAGCTCTCAATTTTAGACTTAAAAAAGAGCATTGAAAATTAAGTTAAGTAATTATTGGTCAATTATGTCATAAGCCTCTTTTCCACTCTATATATAAAAGGCCAAACTATACTATCCTTTTAACATAACTAAACTATACTATTCTTTCTTATCCATTATAGTATATGACAATGTCTTTCACTACTTGGAAAAACTCACGCAGCAAAAGTGTCCGATTAGGCCAAAATTATGTGGAAAAACAGAGTACAACTGAATCAGCAAATAAACAAAACTGGCTAATGTTTTGGCGAAGAATCGGAAAAAACAAGAAGAAAAAGTATTGTAATTCGTCGTCGTCATCATCATCACCATTTTCATTGCAGCAAAAAACAATATATGATCATGAAAGTTATATGCAGAATTTTGATGAAGGGTCCGGAAGAATCGAGCCAGATAATCTCTTCAGATCATTTTCAGCTAGATATGCTGAATATCCATCAAGATTTATCCGCACGAATACATACGGATTATGATCGAGGTAAATCAGGCAGTGTTCGTTCGATTTAATTTGAGCTAAAAAATGAAATTTGATAGCATTATTTTTCTTCATGTGTATAGGAGAGAAGAAATCCCTTATGATCGACTTTTCTTATGTACGTAGCTGAATAATACTACAGTATATAATTAAAGCAAATATTGTATGATTCTTCAAGTTGTAGACTTCTAGTGTTACCAGCTTATCTCTCATATTTTTATCCATTATTAAGATTATTCAAGATTTTTGTTGCTTTCAAAACTGTGCAATTACATGAATCAATTTTTATGCTGATATTTACATATTGTGTAAAAGTTCAATAGAAAATTCTAGTGCAAAAATATTTTAAGAAAACATGTTTTATCCAATGATTTATTTTTAAGAAGCAAGATTAGAAAAGTCAAATTTGATACACAATCGCATAAGTCAGATTGTTTATATTATATTTTATTAATTATATTGTAATATCCTATGCACATGGTTCTGCTTGTTAAAGTTACCTACTACTCCGTATGTTATCTATATTTACTGTTATAAAGAGAAGTCTATCATGGTGCAGCAATTTTTCAATATTCTTATTTTATTTTTAGTGCTTTAATTATTTAATTTTTTAACTTCTTTACTTATTTCATTTAAATAAAATTTACTTTTACTTTTCTCATAAAAAATTTATAATGCACGCGAAAATGCGTGACGAGGAATTAAAGCACGCAGGGATGCATGCTAAGGATATACTAATACTATTATAAAGATAAGTCATTCCATGGTAGTAATATTTTGGTATTCCAATTTTGCCCTTACTGCTTTAATTAATTTAACTATTTAAATTGTTTATTTATTCCATTTGAATAAAATTTACTTTTATTTTTTTCCATGAACAAATTCTTATTTTTTATGCTTAAAAAATTTAATACACGCGGGAACGCAATATACTAGTTTATACTATTAAAAAAATAAGTCATGTCTTGGTGTAATACTTTTTTGATATTCTTATTTTGTCCTTAATTTAGTTATATAACTTTTTGACTTTTTCACTTATACTCCCTCCATTTTTTTTATATGTCGCTTTGGCAAAATAAAAATTGTTTACTTTTGTTTGTCGTTTAGGAGTTCAATGCAAAATTAATTCTTTTCTATCAATTTTACCTTTTTTGCTAATGATTGTAATTAATGCTAATTAATGTTGTGATTATTTGGTTAAAAGGGAATTTTTTTATTTTTGTTTTCTTTGAAAAAGTGGCTATTTATTTTAATTCTTAATCTATGTGCAATACTAAAAAAAGACAAATAAAAAAAACGGAGGGAGTACTACCATTACATCCTTTAAGTATAATTTACTTTTACTTTGCCCAAGAAAAAAATCTTATTTTTTGTACTTAAAAATATTTAATGAATGCGAGAAAGCATGCTGAAAAATTAAAGCACGCGGAGAACACATGTGTTGATGATATAGTAGTTTATTAAATAGAAAGAAATGTTACCTACGATGTTACTCTTGAATTCTTGATTATCTAAAATTGGATAAGTCATTCAATGTGGGTGGAGAATTTTCATGCTCGAATGAAGTAAGTCATTATTTTCATTTTATATATCGATAATAAGAACTTTAACAAACTAAAATCTTAAGTATGAGGACTTCATCAAATGGATGTGACGGACGCGACTCGAAATGAATTAAGTCAGGTCTAAGATATGAATACTCGTAAAAAATCAGAATGCAATCTAGAATGTAATTATAAATCTGTGGGAAATATTATTATTATAGAAAAGGGAAAAGATTAGCTAAAATCTAAAACTTCTAAAAAAACTTATATAATTGTATATGCTACCTTAATTTTATTAATAACAAAGAAAGTACAAAAATGCAGTCTAATGGTATGCTAATATTAATCACTTAATTCATCTTAATGTGTGTACTTATATTATAGCTAGATAAAATATTAAAAAATGTTTAGGTGTGTATTATTATTTTGTAGAACATTTCTATTTAAGAAAACACAATTTGTCAGGTTATCAATTTAAAAATCAATTTTTCAATATATAACAAGCGACGTGTGTATAGAGGTGTAAACGAGCCGAGTAGTATCGAACGACACGTTGTTCAAGCTTGGTTTGAATTTTATCGAGTTTGAAATTTTGTGTTTGAGCTTGGTTTGATTTCTTAACTAACCGAGCTCAAACGAGCTTTTATCGAACAAGCTCGAGCCGAGTATCGAGTAGCTTTGTATTTTACATGTGTTTTTTCAATTTTAAGCTTATCGAGTCGAGCTCGAGCCGAGCTTCAAAAGTTATCGAACGAGAAATCTTGTTCAAGCTTGTTTGATTTGTTTGTCAAACCGAGCTCAAACGAGTTTTTAACGAACGAGCTCGAGCCGAGTATCGAGTGTTCAAGCTTGGTTTGAATTTTATCGAGCTTGAAATTTTGTGTTTGAGCTTGGTTTGATTTCTTAACGAACCGAGCTCAAACGAGCTTTTATCGAACAAGCTCGAGCCGTGTATCGAGTAGCTTTGTATTTTACATGTGTTTTTTCAATTTTAAGCTTATCGAGTCGAGCTCGAGCCGAGCTTCAAAAGTTATCGAACGAAAAATCTTGTTCAAGCTTGTTTGATTTGTTTGACAAACCGAGCTCAAACGAGTTTTTAACGAACGAGCTCGAGCCGAGTATCGAGTAGCTTGGTTTGATTTTCAGCCCTACGTATGTATCTTTGGTTAAGATGCACAATATTTGTCATTTGATTAAAGTTATAAACAAATACTATTACGAAAAAAATTGTGACGATAAATTTCATAAAATAAGTGTTGATATTAGAAGTTTTACATAGATTGAATATCAAAACTAATGTAAATTAGCCCACTACATATGTTTAACATTAAGTGGTCAATCTTTAATATGACTAGCGACATCGTCAGAGCAATAATTTTATGGGCTGAGTAAAATTTGTCAGCCAAATAAAATTTCTTATATGTCTTGGTCAGTGAAATATCAAAAACTGAAATTATTTAAAATGATCGTAAATGAAAGAAAAAGTACTGTATGTTTTCATTTCGATTGACTCGAAGACATAATTTAGTTTTTACTATTTTGGTGGAAACTATGAAAGTCTTAACCATACTAGTAATGCCTTTAAATCTTTTTTTTTTTAAGAATTATGCCTTTAAATCTTAATTAAAATAGTCGTGATATATTAATAACATTAATTATCCTTCATAAAACACAAAATCTCAAATATCGTGTTGACAAAAAATATCGGTTTGATTTGTTTGTCAAACCGAGCTCAAACGAGTTTTTAACGAACGAGCTCGAGCCGAGTATCGAGTATCGAGTGTTCAAGCTTGGTTTGAATTTTATCGAGCTTGAAATTTTGTGTTTGAGCTTGGTTTGATTTCTTAACGAACCGAGCTCAAACGAGCTTTTATCGAACAAGCTCGAGTCGTGTATCGAGTAGCTTTGTATTTTACATGTGTTTTTTCAATTTTAAGCTTATCGAGTCGAGCTCGAGCCGAGCTTCAAAAGTTATCGAACGAAAAATCTTGTTCAAGCTTGTTTGATTTGTTTGACAAACCGAGCTCAAACGAGTTTTTAACGAACGAGCTCGAGCCGAGTATCGAGTAGCTTGGTTTGATTTTCAGCCCTACGTATGTATCTTTGGTTAAGATGCACAATATTTGTCATTTGATTAAAGTTATAAACAAATACTATTACGAAAAAAATTGTGACGATAAATTTCATAAAATAAGTGTTGATATTAGAAGTTTTACATATATTGAATATCAAAACTAATGTAAATTAGTCCAATACATATCTTTAACATTAAGTGGTCATTCTTTAATATGACTAGCGACATCGTCAGAGCAATAATTTTATGGGCTGAGTAAAATTTGTCAGCCAAATAAAATTTCTTATATGTCTTGGTCAGTGAAATATCAAAAACTGAAATTATTTAAAATGATCGTAAATTAAAGAAAAAATACTGTATGTTTTCATTTCGATTGACTCGAAGACATAATTTAGTTTTTACTATTTTGGTGGAAACTATGAAAGTCTTAACCATACTAGTAATGCCTTTAAATCTTTTTTTTTTTAAGAATTATGCCTTTAAATCTTAATTAAAATAGTCGTGATATATTAATAACATTAATTATCCTTCATAAAACACAAAATTTCAAATATCGTGTTGACAAAAAATTGTTGATTATTGTCAGAAGTGGGATTTGAACCCACGCCCTCTTTCGAAGACCAGAACTTGAGTCTGGCGCCTTAGACCACTCGGCCATCCTGACTCCTTTGTTATATTCCTTAGTAAAAATTAACTTTAACTTTAATAATTAAAATAAATAAGAGAGTTCTGTATCATAGTCCCGAATTAGGGATATATCGTGTTTGTTTTCACTTACCTCCAAAAACCCTAAGAACTAGCTAAAACCCAGAAATTTAATACAATATTACGTATTCATAGATCAGTATACTCCATCTTTACATACAGAGAGAGCGATAGAATGGCGTTCAGATCACGAGAAATGATGAAGAAAATAATAAAGAAAATTGGGGGTGAAAAGAATTTGGGTCCTGGAGTAAAAGAGCAGTTGAAAAGATCGGTTCCGGATACCAAAGTCGTCATGGGTCGGGCTCACCGAGGCATCTATGCTGGCCGACATATCCAGTTCGGCAATCGCGTCAGTGAAGACGGTGGAAACAAGTCCGTACATTTACATACTTGTATACTTAATGGTGTAATTTTTAACCTTTTTGTTGTTGCTGTTGTTATTGGGCATCTAAATTTGATGGAAATGGCTTAACAATTTGACGAATTTATTAGGGATTTTTTTGGTAATTTGATAGGTTATGTGATTGTGAAGCTGTTTGTTTTGGTTTGGAAATGGATTTTATAAGCCGTGGGTGAAGATGTTACTATAATATTTTTAGTATCCTTTAGTTAACTCTTTGAAGCATGTGTGATAGCAGTTTGTTTCAATAGATCCATGTCTTTAATAATGATAGTGTCGAGAAAGCTGGAAAAGTCAAGAACTGTTGAGTAAATATGTTTTGATTAATAATTGGAGGCTTGTTGCTGCTGATTCTGCTGCTGTGTACCTTAGTTTGGAAAAGGCTCTGCTTTCTTTCTATCTATATTATGTTTGTAACTCCTGGGAATTGTCTTTACTTGTTGTATTTTTTTGGTTGACATGGTATTGCCAAACATAAGACACTCACACGTAGAAATGAGTCGGTCGACTTTAAAAAATTGGGTTTCATCCCATTTCACTAGATTGTAGGCTGCTCTATTAGAATATATACTAGTGAACATGAAATATCATTAGGCCAGTCATATAAAACCTTCTTCTTTCATCCACCAAACCAGGAACCTACATGTCATTAGCTTATTTTGTATTTTTATGTTGAATTTTGTTAACCTTTAGCACTAGCAACTAGTACGTAGGAGTGGGTGTTGACTGATCAAGTTTGGTCTCTTCGGTCAAAAGTTGGGTAATCTATGTCGTGTTAGAAAAAGATTCTAGATTAATTTTCCTTTAGGACCATTTATTTTACGGCTCCATTTTGCATCATCATTCAGAAATCCCATTCTTATGCTTCTGGAGCTGACACAAATGCAGGACAAGGAGGTTTTGGAAGCCTAATGTGCAGGAGAAGCGACTCTTCAGCTATATCATGGACCGTCACATCCGTGTTAAGGTAACTACTCACGCACTACGATGCATAGACAAGGCAGGTGGGATTGATGAGTATTTGCTGAAGACACCATACCACAAGATGGATACAGAAATGGGACTTTACTGGAAAACAAAGATCCAGAAGATGTATGAAGACCTTGGGGAGATGGAGGTAGTTTTCTTTTCTCCCGAGGATGAGGCCAACTTTGAAAAACAATTCAAAGAACTGAAATTAGAAGAGCGTGCAATACGTAGAGAAGCTAGGAGAAAGATTTATGGTTGGACTCCCAAACAAGACCGAACTATTGATGGAGCTGATGTCGAGGAAGGTAGCGAAGGAGCTCCACACGCTGACCTCCATGATCAAATGGTGGCCAATGCTTGATTATTATGCATCTACTCGGTTTGTTATCGAGTTTTTGACTTTGCCATCGGAGGTCTTCTTTATTTGCAGTTTGATCTCTTATGCTTTTTATTTACAATGTAATTGTTCTTGGCATTACTATTTCATGGTTGATGGAGTTGCTTATGTTACTCCTAATAAGTTTACTAATACTCTTAGAATAGTAAATCATCCATGTATGAGAATGACCTGTAGACTGTTTTGCTGTAGGGTTAACCGGAAATGGTATTTCTTAGTCTCTTTTGTATTCTACATCCTTGTTGAATGTTATTTTTGGTTTCCTGCTGTTATAAAAAGGTATGTAATTTCTTGTACATTTATTTTATATTTTCCGATTAAAAAAACTTTAATGTTGAATATGTTCTTTTTAAACTTATATTGGCATTTTTAAACATTGTTAGATCTATTGGTGAAAAGTATCAGCACTAGGTATTTGAGAATATTGGTTGTTTTAAAGCAGCAAGTATGTAAGATTGGGTGAAAATAATACCGTAGGTGGTGTTATCTTTGTGTGCCTAAAGCAAAGTTCTGAGTTATATTGGTGCTCTTTTGCTTGGTTGGATTAATTGAAGGCTTTGCTCTCGCTCCAGCACACATTTAGTGGACACCTTGACGGGTGTTATTTCCCTCCCTTTTGTAAGCTAAATTCGAACCGCAATCCTTGCGTTTTGGCAAACCAGTAGACTTGGTTACGCGGGAATCCACACGTAATAATCAACAACAATTGCAAAAAAGAATGATTATTGGCGCTCCTCTCGCACCATATCGATGTGTGAAGTTATAGTTGCATCTTCAACATTTTTGGTTTCTTTAGGCGCTCAATCAAATAGTTATTTTGCTCCACATTCTTCATTGCTCTTGGGAGGAGTGCCTGTGGTAAGGTTAGTCCACGTAGTCGAGCTGATGTCATACATCTTGAAAGTGGGCCCTTGCTTTTGCGAGACCCTTGTCGAAGAAAACGGATAAAAAGAATAGAACACTATATCTCCTTCATTTGACTGAACACCTTATGCGTTTTATATAAGCATCCAGATTGGACATAAAGATTAATCAGGCCACCAGCAAGAATTCCATGTTTTAATACTTATAGCTGAATTTTGATGAAAATGTGTTCGGGAAAACAATGGAAGTTTTCTTCCTCGTCTATAAACAATTTGTACTTTAATACTCATGTCATGAACTATTTCCATTCTACCATATTTTTCTTATAAATCTATGAGCTCAATATTTATAATTTATATCACTATATGTACTTGCCTTCCTCGTTTCAACAAATTATGTGGACATTTCCTCAAAAATTTTGCAAAATTGCTGCTTCTTTCTCATTCATGAAATCCCAACTCTTTTTTTGGGTACTGAAAATATTTTGGGTAGTAATGAAATCTCAGAAGTTGCTTGCATTATATTCTTTGAACCATCAATTACTTTATCTCCTCACTTCAAATTTTAAGTGGTATCCAAGTCATCAAAAAGTTCAGGATTTCCAGATTTATGTGTTAATTTAACTTCGAAATTTAGATTTCCTTTTCTCATTATTTGTTTATTTAAAACCATACTCCAAATCGCAGCCACAAATATGTTGAAGGTTTCAAAATCCAATCATTTGCTGCAAGATCAAATCTTTTTCCAGCAAACTACCCTTCCCTATTTCCTCAAAATCATGTTTTGATAAGCGAGAGAGAGCCCTTTTCAGTAAAAGTATACAGCAGAAAAAATATCTCATTTTTCTCCTCCAATTTTTTTTTTATCACTAGTACAAATAAAAATGGCAGCAAAGTTTGGGACTTTGACAATGAGAGGATTGGAAGATATGTTCATACCCATGTTAAGAAACTGTAATAGCATGATATATATGAAAAGAATTCAGGCTCAAATGGAGATGTTTTCATTATCACGAAGCAATTTCTTGGTGACAAGAATGTTGGATATTTGTGATCAAAATGGAGAGATTGAGTATGCAAGTTTGCTATTTAAACAAGTTCCTGAACCAAATATTTTCCTGTACAATGCCATGATTAGAGCCTATACACACAACCACATGCATTTATTGACAGTTAATGTATACAAGCAAATGATAAGACACTCTCTACAACTTGAAGAGCAAATTTTTCCTGACAGATTTACATACCCATTTGTAATTAGGTCCTGTGGAGCCCTTCTGGATGTTGTATTAGGAAGACAAGTTCATGGGCATGTTTGTAAATTTGGGTTGAAGGACAATAATTTGGTACAGAGTTCATTATTGGATATGTATGTGAAGTGTGATGAAATAATTGGAGCCCATATGGTGTTCGATGAAATGCCCGAAAGAGATGTAATTTCTTGGAACAGTCTTATATCTGGGCACATGAAGTTGGGTCATGTGAGAAAAGCTAGAACCTTATTTGAAGACATGCCTAATAAAAGTATCGTTTCTTGGACGACAATGATCTCTGGGTACACGAAAGTCGGTAGTTTTAGCAATGCATTGGATATATTCAGAAGAATGCAGAGGGTAGGAATGCAGCCAGATTGGGTCAGTTTGGTCGCGATTTTGCCAGCTTGTGCCCAAACTGGAGCTCTAGAACTCGGAAAATGGCTTCACTTTTACGCAGAAAAGAACGGTTGTTTGAGAAAACCGGGTGTGTGCAATGCATTAATCGAAATGTACTCTAAATGTGGAAGTGTGAACCAAGCCCTGCAGCTCTTTAATGAAATGTCTGAAAGAGATGTCATTTCGTGGAGTACTATGATTGCTGGCCTAGCACACCACGGAAGAGCTAATGAAGCAATTGAACTCTTCCATGAAATGCAAAGGGAAAAAATCGAACCAAACGAGATCACATTTGTTGGTCTTTTATCCGCTTGTGGGCATGCAGGTTTATTAGACGAGGGATTGAAATATTTTGACTCCATGGGAAAAGATTACAATATTGAGCCTGGAATTGAGCATTATGGTTGTTTGGTTGATCTTCTTGGGCGCACGGGAAATATTGACCGAGCTTTGGAATTAATACGAAGCATGAAAATGGAGCCGGATTCAGCAATATGGGGTTCTTTATTGAGTTCTTGTAGAACTTATCGTAATCTTGAAACTGCAGTTATTGCAATGGAACATTTATTAGAGCTTGAACCAGAAGATACAGGGAACCTTGTTTTGCTCGCAAATATATATGCGGATCTTGGAAAGTGGGAAGGGGTTTCGAGAATGAGGAGATTGATTAGAAGTAAGTGCATGAAGAAAACACCAGGTTGTAGTTTGATTGAGGTTAATAGTTTGGTTCAAGAATTTGTATCGAGAGATGATTCAAAGCCGTTTTCTAAGGATATTTATTGGGTATTGGAGTTATTGGCATTGCATCAGAATAAAACTTGTAGTCAGATTGAAATCATATTCGAGGTTCTATAGAATTACATATCTTGAATTCAAAATGGCTGTCTGTTGTTTTCTTAGATTTTACAATATCCTTAAATTCAATAATCATTTTAGATATAAGATTGTGCTTTTGGCTATTTTCACCCTCTGAAATCAACATACATTTAACACAAATATATATTGATTACTCCAAGGACTTGAACTTATTTATAATTTTGATTGAAGCATCTTAATGAGCCAATTACAATTAGGACTGTCACTCTGTCAATGGATCTGACAACGAAAATTAAACACACGTGAATAGCTCATGCACAAACAACTAAAATGGAGGGTATTGGAAAACTCCAACCAATAATTCAAGCCAATGACCAAGAAGTATATAAACTCGATATTCCTCCCGGAAGTAAACTTACACTATGCCTTTATATCCATATGCAGATCATAGAGTGAAAAAGGTCATTTGAAAACAAGAGAATTCATGGAATTATTAGGATTGACTAAAACCGTACATATTCATTGATCATGATAATGTAAACAAGCATGGAATTACTCAAATCATCTCATATTCATCAGATGAATCCACTGTAGCAAAATACCTATAATCATCCTTGCAATAAAAATGTGATTTTACCAGCCAAGCATTCTTATCAGGGAGAGGCCACATATGAGCACTACTGCATAGATGCTAAAATCCATGGACAACGCTCCTAAAATGTTCTGCATTAGTAACCCTGCCTCAAGTGCTTTTCCAACGTGGTCAACCAAACCATTTCCACCAAATGCAGGAACACTACTTCTCTTCATCTGTGCCATCCTCGACTCCGGACCCTGTGACCCCATAATAAGTCGAGCAAGCACAATAGATACATTTGTCAACAAAAGCAAGTAAAGTGGTCTAAAAAGAATGGTGCTCCTAACGACGTGCCAGCTCAGAATAGGAATTCCTGTATAAGACAAGATTACTAAAACTGCAGCTGCTACAGAACAGTGCACGCGGATATTCTCTGATGCTGCAATTGCCGAACATATTTGACCCATTGTTAGTAAATTACGATGGCTCTGTCTTTCATATTGATGGTCCAGCAGAGGACTTTGAATGGATGATGAGACTTGTGATAATTCTTCATTGGCACCAAGCGAGGACACTGATCTAGTCGCTTTGCTTGTGTCTTTATCACGGTTGTGTAGCAAAGTCTCTACTGGATCGTTTAAGATCTGGTCTACGCTGGCTTCCTTTCCAGAGTCTTGAGACGGTAACGATGAATTAGTTGTTATATGTTTGTGCTGAGAAGAACCTGCAATATTATTGTAATAAGCAAGTAGCTATAAATAATTTTGTCAAGGAGTTGAGATAGATGGCGTCATGGCGAGCAATTGCTATTGTACTCTTGCAGAAAACATTTATATGCTTAATCAGAAAATACCGAAAATTGTACCGTCAAAATCCAAAACAATAGCACATCACATTCAAACAAATGAACAATAGTAGCATCTGCGAGAAAAATTCAATTTATATAGGCTACTCAAAGTACTCCAGTACATGAAAATGCAGCTCAGATTTGTTGTGAATATCTCCAAATCAACTATACAAATATAAACAAGTGCAAAAGGCAAACTGATTTACTAACAAGGAGTTCAACAATTACATTGTCCAATGTACATATTCGTTATGACGAACTCCAAGATTAACTAAATTGTATTGAGACAATAAACACAATCCAGTAAATCTGCTAAACATTGGACATTAACTTAATACTCCGAATGAAACCCTAAGAAAAATAATTAAACTGCGCACAAAAGAAATAACAAAATCACATATGGCAAACAGATTGCGGGAGAAGGTACCGGCTTCGGGAAGGGATTGGATGCGGCCAGTGATGAGCGCCAACCGTTCGGATCCTCGTTCGAGAATACGACGTCGTCTAGCTTCTCGGCTGCTTTCTCCTACTGTCGCCATAGTTTTCGATAAAGGGCGGTGGTTAGTAATAGATTTCTGCGAAAGGGTCGTCTGGGTTTAAGAGGTAAAAAAGATTTAAGCTGAATTGCTGGTGCTGTACCCTCAAAAAAAAATATTGTTGGTGCGGTAGAACTGTAAAATACTGGAAAAATTAAAAAAGCCAAATAAAAAAAATAGTAAAAAAATGTTGATTATTGTCAGAAGTGGGATTTGAACCCACGCCCTCTTTCGAAGACCAGAACTTGAGTCTGGCGCCTTAGACCACTCGGCCATCCTGACTTGTTTGTTATGTTGTATGATTTAAGTTTTATTTTAACATGAATTCAGTCCACATGCTTCCTACACGAACATAATTTGATGAAATTATAAAAAAAAAAAAACATAATTTCATGAATGAATAAAGGAACGACGAGTATTATCAAACATTTCAAAATAACATGCAATATAAAATCGTACTCATTATAAATACACTATATTTGTTTTAGTTCTTCCTTCTTTCTTTTGGAATTTTCAACATTTTTTAGTTGAGCTCGGTGAATCTCTATGCTAACTTGATTCGAATAAGCTGATTCCACTAATTGTTTTTTGTGTGAACATCATAGAGTTTCCACACATCATTTTTCAAGTGAAGAAGTCAATTTGGGGTTGTTGGTTTGGTGTTTGGGAAAGTAGTTTGAGAGAGTAGTGGAGCTTTGTGAAATAATCTCGATTTGCGTAATGTTGTTTATATGAGTTTTGAGAAATATAATAGGTGTAGGTTTTTTTTTTTTTGAAGAGTTAGGTTGTAGGTGTAAGATGTAAGATGTGTAAGATTTTATATCAAATCATGTTTGTTATGTGAGATAAATTGTGTAAGAGATAAGTTACTTTATGTCAAATCATAGTATAGTTTGTATATGTTTTGTTTAGAGATAAAAAAAATTGTTGTTTGTTTGACTTTTGAGAAAATAGTTTAAGAAAATTGACAGATGAAAAATTTATTTTGAAAGTAGAAAACATGTTTGTTTGACATTTTTCAAACACAAATTAATTTGGGAAACGCCAACAAACAGGCCCAAATATTTTGCCAAAATTATGATTTGATTTTAGATAATTTGTATGACTATATCATAATTGAAGTAAAATGTTTTTTTTTTTTTTTTTTGACAAAAAAGAAGGGGAACTAAAAATACATGTTAAATTGAAATTGAGTAATTTTTTTTTTTGAGAAAGATTGAGTTACTTAGGGAACAATATTTTGTTTCTTTCAACATCACAAAAGATTTTTTTTTGGCAAAAATTCAATTTTGGTATCATATAACTCATCAAATTTTATTTTTCATACCAAGTTGTCAAAAAAATACTTTCGTTAGTTTTTTTAACGGAAGTTTCCCCTGATCCGTTAAGTATGCACGTGAGAGGCACAAAAATGAGGTATTTTTGCCGGGAAAAAGACAAAAATAATACCATAACTTATGCTCGCTGACAAATTTATCCCTAACTTTTTGGACTGGCAATTTACCCCCATAATTTATAAATTTCAAGCAATTTTGGTCTCATTTCGGCCCGATTGCAAAAATTGGCATCACGTGCTGGCTTCATGACTAAAAATTGGAGATTTTGACCTGGAATTACATTTTGAACCTCTAAAAATTAATTAATTACTACTTACCTAAAAAAATTGATATTTTATTTTAGGATAAATTACATAGACATCCCCTAGCTATAAGCATAATTATAAAAACTTAACCTTCTGTTTCAAAATTGTCCAAGACCCCTCCCAATGTAAAACCATATTATGAAAACACCCCTTACGGCTTCAAGGTAAGACAGTTTTTAATAACATAAATTAACACGCTTTACGGAGTCAATGTCATTTTAAATTTACAAAAATATAATTCATTTAAATTCTCAAAAAGAATCTATAAAAAAATTGATTAATAATATAAGATTTTAATAACATAAATTAATATTTTTCTACAAAATAAAATAAACCCATTAAAATTTTAATAAGTTAATTTATACTTATATTCAATTACACCGATTTAGCCTCTTTTTGATCGGTTTAGCCCATTGTTTCACCATTCTCATCGTTTTTTTCATTGTTATCATCGATTTAAATCGTTTTTCACCGGTTTAGCTTCTTTTTTCACCCCCTTTCTAAATAACCAACTATATAATAAGTTTTACATGGTTTTGGATTAGATGTGCGTGCTCATATACACTCAACTTTCAAATTGATTATTTTATCACACTACGCAAAAAATATGATCAAAAGGGAAAATAAATTAAACTATATGTGATGCAATTGATCAATTAGTTCAGCTTAACATGAAAAAGGTTAAGAAATCAATGAAAACGGTGAAAAATGTCTAAATCAATGAAAACGGTAAAAAAGAGAGAGGTTAAATCAGTGAAATTGTTAAAAAAAATGATAAAAACAGTGAAAATTATATTAGTTAATTATTTCATACATAAATGGACAATTATACAATTTTATTAATTTTTTGGGATACAAAGGCAATAATCAATTTTTGAAATTAGCAAAAATGCAAATTTCTAATTTTTGGGGTTTAGTATGCAAATGCAAATTTTCAAGTCATGGAAACTTAACAGAGCAAACTTGGTTTGGTATGAAAAATGAAATTTGATTAGTTCTAATATTCTATTGTATTAAAATTGAATATTTGCCATATTTTTTTCTAACATCATCGTGTTGTCTTCATCCTTTCATCACTAGTTTGCTGTTGTAACCACAAAACTATATAAGACATCAAAAGTTACTATGACATTGCACCATCTCAAATAGTGTCCATCAATTTCTAATCTATAATATATTTTGACATAAAATGATACATGACAAAACAACGATTGCTCATTTGCGTGTACGCAACCACTACTTCTAAAAAAGATACCACTATTACTAGTGAATCACATCGACATTTTCAAATCACAAATACATAAAATCAAACAATCCAGTTTATAGATTTGCATGTATTATGTATTACTATTACTAGTGAATCACACTATTGTGCATGTATTATGTAATTCACTGAAGATTTTTTTTTTATCTGAAATAAGATAAAATGATGAAATATTGATTGACTTCCAAATAAATCTGAAAGTTCGGTCGATATTGCTCGAAATTGTTGATGAATTTATCAAAATTAGGGATTTCGAAATTCAGTTTAAGCTCTCTGATTTCTTTATTCTGATCTGATTTGGTCCGAATAAAACATTTTTTTTGTTTGTGAGAAAACGAAATAGCTCTGGGTTTCTTTGGTGTTATGTTCATGGCTCTGGTCGAGAATGAGTGTGAAATTGTGGGAAGGTTGATGAGGACGACGGTAAGAGGAAACATGAATTAAATTTTGGGAAGGGAGATGTGGGACGAAGGGAACGGGTGATTATGGAGGTGGGACGGTTGGGAAAGATGAAGTAGGTGGCTTTTTTTTTTATTTAGTTTTTTATAAGAGGGCTTTCTAGTCTTTCTCATTAGATAATAGATGTCATACTGTACTTAAACCACGTGTCTGCATATTATTGGATTCATTTGTTCATTACATTTTTTTTTTAGCAAAAAAGGCAAAAATACCTCATTTGCTTTGTCTAATTCCCATAAAATTTCTGTGTTATTTTAACTCCAAAAAATTTTCATGTGCTCTCAAGTCAGTGCCAAATACACTTCGAGAAAAGAAAGTGTGATTCAAATGCGAAAATTACAAGTATTTTTTCATATTTTGCTTTTGATATGACAATTTTTTACCCCTGACAGCGAAAGACAAAAATATCCCATATACTTTGTTTAACTCCCAAAAAATCCCTTGTATTATTTTAACTCCAAAAAAATCTCATGTATTTGATTTTAATTACCACAATCGATCCAAGTAATATATACTTGGGTTAAAAAAGAAAAAAAAAATCAATACATAGGCCATAGTTTAATTTTGTCATTTCGTTAAAAGTCAAAATAATTATTCTACTTGGGTCGAATGTGGTAATTAAAATCAAACACATAAGAATTTTTGAAAATTAAAATAACACATAATTACATAATTATTGTTGAGAGTTAGCAAAATATATGGGTGTTTTGGTCTTTTACTCTTTGAATTTTATAAGCACCTCTAGAATGACATCGAGTAACCGTAGTAAACAAAAAGATTCCAAACGACAGCGTTTGGTACCATCATCGAACTGTATATAACCCCTTAACAAACATTTTTCACCTCCATTTACAGCTCTCTCAATCTCAGAAATAAACATAATAAATGCACAATTGCTCATTCCTCCACCATGGAAGACAAGGATACCGAACTTCTCTCCAGAGTCACTGCAAATCACTTATTCTTAGCCCAATTCGAACCATTTAGGGCCACGCTCCTTAGTCTCCGGGCCCGGAACCCCGACCTGGCCCGAACCATCCTTCAAACAATAGTGTGCAGGGCTGGGCGGTTGGATCAACCCGACCCAGTCATTTGGTCCGATTCCTGCCCTTCTCCTGCAATCCTTACCTTCCTATGTACTCTGGAGCTCCTCCAGTTCCCCGACCCCACCTCCAACTTGTGGTCGTTCGATTCAAGTTCATTGAAATTGCGTGCTGAATTTTTGCTGTATATACATGTTGTCAGTTCTAGATTATTGGACAAACATAAAGATGAGGGGATTTGGAAGAGTGAAGAGTTGGGGGTTTTGGAAAGAGTTTCAGATGTGGGATTGGGTCGTTTGAGACCGAATTTGATTGAGTTGGAGGAAGACATAAGGGAAGGGGTTTCTAAGGGTTTGGATGAGGAGGAATTAATGAAATTGAGGGGGGTGATTTTGGAGAACTCGGATATTTTTGATGTGTTGTGTAGGAATATAGGGGAGCAAGTGGGCCGCCGCGTTGAGAATGAGGAGGATTCAGGGGGTTTGGCAATTGCTTTGAGAACGGAGGTGAGAGGTCGGGATGAGGAGGATGATGTGCTTAGATTATTGCAGAAGTGTGTTCAGGTTGCACATTTGGATGCCATGAGGCATTGCTTGGAGAATGGTGATGAGGATGATGCAGTTTCACATGTGAGATTTCTTCATTTGGACTGTGGAGTTGAAGAGGCTGAATATCGGTATGATTATTTTTATTATATTTGCTAATTTTACTGTTATTTTGCGGCTTCATGATTAGATCGCAGGAAGTTAGCTTGATTTGCGAATTTTATTGTATTACATACTTGTGTTTTATTTTATTTTATGTTTTCTGAATCATACAAGTCTGGTGCAATAAGCAGGCAATGTTGGCAGAAAGGTTCAAGTTGATTCCCCCCACCACCAAAAAAAAAAAAAGGAAACAAAATGAAAGATTTTTTTTTAAAAAAAAAAGATGTAAAAACATGACTGTACTTTACAACTTTTGTCTGTGCATTCTTTTGTCGTCTCTGATTGGGTATGAATTGAAGAATCGTGTAAGAGAAGCTAAGTTGGTATTTAAAGGTGTAGATAACAGGCTGAGGTTTAGACAAAGAACTATGAGCTTGAATAATTTGTTGAAAGGACCAGGAGTCAAAGGGATCTGTTAGAAAAGAAGTCATCTCAAGAGTAACTTTTGAGTTTGCGCACAATGAGTAAATTGTTATTATCACCAACAATTGAACCTTGAACTGTGGGTGGAAACTTTGTGATAAGCATAGGTAACTAGATGGTATATGGTTAAAAACGGATACAGTATTTATTTACATATTTGTGTGTAAATCTTGCCCAAGTTATTAGGTGCACCATCAAGCTAGTTTCTTTTCATCTGAATGGATCAAAAGACTTATAACCCCGTTTTCTGGATTTCCATAGCCTTTTTACAGTTAAATGGGACGGGTTATTTATGATTGTAATTGAGTTAAAATAATTTTATGGGAACTAGTCCTTTTACAGATCATTTGAAATTTTTCAGGAAGAGCATGGAGGTTGTTTGACCTGCTTTAATGGAAAGGTATCATGACCACATATATTTTACCAGTAGTGGTATTAAGGTGTTTTTTTGTATATAATCCAACATTGGTTTGTCATGGAATTTTCAATCCGTATGTTGTGGGCTGCAAAAATAATTTTGGGCAGGTACTAGGTACGTGTGAACTTAGAACTGCATGCTTATGGAAAATCTCTTATAAGCTTGACTGTTTGGCACACTTGACAAGTTATATCAAAGCCATCTCCAGGATTGGTATCAGTGTTTGAAGATTTAGAGACGAGTCTCTTTTCAATATACAAATATCTCCATAATTTGTCTACTAAGGTGGTTCTGGACTGTGGAAGATAGCATGTCGGAAGACTCAGCTGACGGACTTTTATGGATATTTTAGTGCTCTACACTGATTTGATTGGAAATTAGGACTAATAATGATACTGGAATTTGAATTTCAAAATCAACTCTGGAATTACCTGCTCGGTAGAATTAGATCCTGGTATATTCCCGTAACATTCAACTCTAATATTATGCTGTCCAGGGGTAGATAAAAAAGATAGATGAAGGAACTGTGATAAATACAATGGGATGAAAGAATTGCTCTTAGTTCAAGATGGTTATGTATTTCTAAGCTACTTCGCCTCAAACAAATAATAGACGGTGAAGAAAGATAACTTAATAAAAGCTTTGGGGTTAAATGTTTGATTGAAAACAGTAGTTTGTGCTTCGCCTATGAGTTATGTCTTGGTTGGCGAGGGGTCCATATTCCTTCTTGAAGTGGTGCAACTGTTTTACTGTTTTCTGTGATACATGGTCATGAAATCCCTTTTTATATTAAAACCTACATGTTGACTAAATTGAGATATGGGAAATTTACTCATTTTGTAGCAGCAACCCCGATTTTAATTTGCTAGACATGGGACAGGAAAAGTCTGTTAATTTTAACTTTAGGCTGGAATAAGGAACCGTGTCAGAGTTATATTACATTCAATTCTAATAATTAACTCATGCATGCTTTCGGATATTATTCGCTGAAGGAAGTTAGGTGACCTTTATGCACTTGTAGAAAAGTTAGGTGACCTTTATAATTTTCAAATTACCGTCCATGTGATTTGAAAAAGAGCACTTTACCCCCTTGTGAAAATTTTAAAGGAGCAATTTACCTCCTTCAACCGGAGAGTGTAAGTCACTCGCTGAAACTGAGAGTGGGCATGGAAAATATGTTTGTAATATAGGGGGTAAAGGGCCACATTTATCATAACACAGGGGTAAAGTGCCACATTTATCATAACACAGAAGGGGAAAGTGCCAGTGTGCCACATATAAGAGGGGTAGTTTTGTCAATTCGTATCTTTTATAAGTTTAAAAATGTCAGGGAGGCGTTGTGAAACTTTTATAGGATCATAGGGGGGTAACCGCACTTTTTCAAATCACAAGGGGATAAATTGAACATTATGCATGAACTCCTCAAACTTACTATATTATCCCTTGTGTATGTGAAATTTTAATGTAGAGGAAGACCCCACTTCTCTTTCATTGTTATTCCTAATTTGGAACTTCATGTGACACCAGTCATGCCCAAATATTGCGTTTGACAGAAGCATACCTTCCACCACTTTAATATTTTTCATTTTTGAAACACGCACATGTGAATTTAGGGCTTTTGGCTGGATTTAATATTCTGATGTTATTATGTCTATACGCCTCTAGTGATTTACCTCTATTCTGTTTTAATTTTTAAATAGCATGCGTTTGCAAGATCTCCTGAAGGGGGTGTTGTCAGGAAAGGATGATTATGGGGACACGTCATTTGCCATGCGAAAGAAAGTGTTCTCAATATATGCTGAGGCACTTTCATCTCACTGCACTCGTCTTGTTCAGATGCTTCAGGTTGTGTTGATTCTTCTGTCTTCTATTTCTAATATTATATCGTTGCTCGAACTGGATTCTCTTTATGGTGGTATATTTTTCACTACTAAATGTTTGACATGAGCCAGTAGCATATGATCCTCGTTATGCATCACATGTTTGATTTTTTTTGTATGATTAGAGAAGTTTAACTGAGAAAAAGTCGTTGAATGTATCCGCAGGCTATGTTCAGATTTTTTTAGAAGTTATATGCTTTATGTTTTTATCTTATTTCTTATTATAGAAGCTAAGTTTTCCATATGATGAAAATGGGCTCAGTATTGGGAGAGAAACATCAGTTGCCGCTAGGAACTTAACTAAAGGAAGTTATGATTGATAAGAATGATAGTTTCTGAAGTTACATTTTTATATAATAGGTGGTATGTAACATTACATAAAATCTGTTTACACTTGGTGCTTCCAATAGTACATTTCTTTATATGTCAAGCATGTTTCTTTGTATAAATTATTCTAGATGATCAATTATTTATCAAGTGATGGAAATGAATTGCTTATTTGTTTTAACTGGTCTCACAGCTAATCCAAGATAACTTACTCTCTGAAGAGATTGAGTCATACAGTTCTTGCGAAGGCAACCAGATTCCTCTCCCTCTTCATCGCCTTCAAAACTTTATTGCACAGTTGACACCTGAGATGACTTCAAAGGACACACCTTTGCCATTGAAGACCGCCACTGTGTTTTGCATGAGAAACATGTATCACTATGCTCGTGTTCAGGGTTTACATGTACTGGAGTGCGTATTGGGTTCTGCGCTGTCTCTTGTGCAGAGAGAGCAAATTCAAGAAGCTTGCCAGGTATGCCATGCGTAAAACAATATTTTCTCTGTGATAGCTTATGAGTTGATTTTAGTTTCAGTTGCATCTCCTGGAAAGAAATCTATTATACATCCTTCTGAATTCTAACCAGAGGAAGTTATTAAAATGTTTTAGTTATGACATAAACTCTACTACTTGTCTTGTTACAACTGGTTATTTGCTAATTAACATTTTTTTATCAACTTGTTGATTTTACTTTAGCATTTACATTTTTAATTGCACAAACTGAGCCATAAGTGCTAATCTCCAGATGCACCCGCATACATATTTTTAAGAAACAAACCTTTAGTCTGTTCCTGTTTCGGGGATTCCACTTGAAGGAAAAGGAAGTCTTGGCCAGCAACTTCCGTTAGCCATGCTTTAAAGCTTATTTTAGATAAATGGCTTATTAATTTTTTTGATGAAAATTATCAGTGTATTGCTTTTTTGGTCCTGTTTCAAAGTTATAACTGTGCTTCAGTTTAAATTAATTGCACTTTTAATTTTTAATTTTTAATTTTTATATATCCTGATATCTTATCCTTGCACGTTAGATTCTTACACTGTTTCCTAGACTTCAACCCCTGGTAGCTGCATTGGGTTGGGATCTTTTGGCTGGCAAAACAACACTGAGAAGGAAGCTTATGCAGTCCCTATGGACAAGTAAATCTCAAGCTCTTAGATTAGAAGAGTCTTCCCCATATGGTAATAAATTAGATGAGGTATTAATGCATTACATCCCTTATTTTGTTACTTACGCAACCTCTATTCATGAATGTGTACCAAATTTTTGAATGTTTACGTTAATATCACCATTACCCTCACTTGGGTATGCTGGCAACTAGTATTCCTGATCAATTCATTGTTGACAGATATCTTGTGTGGAACATCTCTGTGATACATTGTGCTACCAGCTGGACATTGCTTCTTTTGTTGCCTCTGTCAATTCCGGTCGATCGTGGAGTCTGAAATCCTCCATACTATTATCTGGAAAAGACTTGACAGAACATGTGAATGAATATGAACAATTGGATCCATTTGTGGAAAATTTTGTACTTGAGAGATTATCTGTCCAGAGTCCTCTTCGGGTAAGGCTCTTAACTGTATGCTGTAGACACAGATGCACGCTTAACTGGTACTTATCATTGATATTAGTCAGCGAATATGAACACAAATACCTTTTGATATATGTTACTTCTTGGTTGTAGTCTGATATAAACATTCTTCTTTTTTAAGGTAATATTTGATTTAGTTCCCAGCATTAATTTTCAAGATGCAATCGAACTGCTTAGCATGCAGCCAATTACTTCCACTTCAGAAGCTTGGAAGAGGTATGGTAATAAGTTTCATTTATATTATTAAAGTCATTTTCTTGTTATATGGATCTTATGATTGTTCAATTTAATTTTATATCACATAATAGTTGCTATTGAGGTAATTGGCAATGCTAATTAGTTTATAGTCATGAATTTCTACGTGATTGAATTTTTTTGTTCTTTGTCATTCTTGTGTCTGCAAAAATCATAAGTTTAGTTTTTTGTCTTGCCTTCTTTCACCAAATCCTTTCTTCAGTTGTATATCCAAAGCTCAGTTACTACTCTCTCTCTCTCTCCCCCCCCCCCCCCCCCCTATATATATTATATACTTATACTTATATAACTTATATACTGTCTCCTTAATAATTGATGTTTGTATATGATCTCCATTCAGTTCTTATAACAGTATTTCTTTTATGCCTCTCCTAACCTTAATCTAAAAGATTTTCAATATTCTTCTAGTCCTGTTCAAATTAAAAATAGGAAGTTGTGTGTATGTTTGGTTTGGATAATCCATTACTCTGTTATGTATTTGTTCTCTTTTCCCCATTCGAAACATATGAACTGAGTTGTAAAGTTTCAGTTATGGTACTGTAATAGTATCTTGTTTAAGGTTCTGTTCATATGATGTTGCTTAAGTGGACACTTCTTGTAATTATACATTTCTCATTAAGTTGAAGATTATATGTATCACAAATGATTCTGCTTAACTTTTTTACCAATAATTTAATGAAAATTTCTAATCTAATATGATTATAATTGTTCTTTTCTCTAACTTACATTTAGCATCAGCTTTGTTTTGTACTTGAAAGAAGATTATTGTTGCCATTCATTCAATCACTTTGTAACTGGCGTTATGCTTAAGCTGGAACTGGAGTAGTGATTTTTGGCTTTTTCCATTCTCTATTTCCTTTTCATGCCGGGAGAATGCTCCCTTTCATATGTTGATTGCTTCTCTTATATAAAGCCTACTCCCCCCTCCTTGTTTCTTCTGCACTACAGGATGCAAGATATTGAACTTATGCACATGCGATATGCTCTCGAATCTGCTCTTCTCGCGTTTGGAGCTATGGAAACAAGTACTACTGATGGAACAGGAGATCAACAAGTGACTTTGCGTCAGTTGAAAGAACTGAAAAATCATTTGGACGCAATCACTAACATTCCTCGGAAGGTTTTGCAAGCTCTATGCTCTATAAATTTATCGTATATTAGATGTTTGGCAATAACCAATTTTACCTTTTGTTTACGACAATCATTTTATGCCGTGGCTAATGAACCAATTTATGACTTTAGGCGTCAAATTTTTAGAAAAAAGGCTTGTTACTTAAAATACCAGCAAGTAGATGTGCTAGCATATTTATTTAAACTCTAGTTTATACAAAAACATCTTTCTGCAGAAGATCCGGATGTTAGCCTTAACCTAAAAGCTCATCCAATTGTATGCACCTTAGAGGGTCTTTCTCTAATATACTCTGCATTTGACTGAAGTATGATATTGGCACAAAATGTTCATTTTTAACTCCGAAGGGTCAAGTTTGTTTGCATTATCACTATCAGTTATTGTTGCCCTTACCTCTTTTGTCCTTCGTTGCTCATGTCAGGGTGTGTCTTCTTTGCAATGCAGATATATATGGTGAATATTATTATCTCACTTCTATACATGGATAATCTCCGACTTGATTTGGCGCCTTATGATTCAGTGGGAAGATCTTCCGAGCCATTTAATATTAACAATGAGGGACAAGCTGATGTCACAACTCATGAAGGAGGAAATAAGATGGTTGTCACCTTTACAGGACAAGTACTTGATATTTTACGGCAGCAACTACCATTATCAATATCTGATCTAGACAGTTCCTTGGACGGTCATATAACTGCTGGTGGTAAACAAGCTTTAGAATGGAGAATCTTGAAGGCTAAACGTTTTATTGAAGATTGGGAATGGCGCCTGTCAATTTTGCAACGCCTCCTGCCATTATCTGAACGGCAGTGGAGGTGGAAGGAGGCTCTAACTGTTCTGCGTGCTGCTCCATCTAAGCTACTCAATCTGTAAGTTCTATTCCTTGAGATTTGTAGTTTCCCTTTGCATTCTAGGAAAGGTCCTTTTGTCTATGCTACAATGTTGATTTTGTTGGTTATGGATATCATATAATTCATGTAAGTGTGCTTGTTTGTACATGATTGTATTTTATGTTTTCATATGCTTGTGTACTTTAATCAACTGTACGTAATTGATGCCCAAATGTCACTGGTGCTGCTTTATCCTTGTATTGCAGTTGCATGCAAAGGGCAAAATATGACATTGGAGAGGAAGCCATATCTCGGTTTTCTTTACCTCCAGAAGACAAAGCGACCCTGGAACTGACTGAGTGGGTTGATGCTGCCTTCGAGAAAGCTTCTGTATGATCTTAACTTATGAGTATAAATCTCTATCTTGATCAGATATCTTGATGTGTACCTTTAATATTCAAGAATGCCATATTTTGTTTATTGTTCAAGGATTTCTCTGATACCATCTAATGGATTCTTAATCGCTTTGTAATTCTTTTCCTCGGTTCTGAAATGAAATCTCGTTAGGGCGAGAGAATAATATCTATCATATTTTCAGTTTGACCATGGACTCCTTTCTTTCTTTTGCTTTTCTGTGAGAACCGTATATTAAAGATACATCTGACAGCTTTACCAGCGATAGAGGAAAAAGAGAAGATACATTTGATATTTATTAATTCTAACATGCACCTTGACCGTTAGAGAGGAAGAAACAAAGGAGATAACATTTAATATTTATTACTTCTAACGCGTCCCCTCATGTCACTTCTAGGCGGTAAGCCTCACATGTGGAACTATTTTTCAGAAATGGGTGGCAGAGAGGTCCAAACACTTGACATCTTCTTTGCATAGCTGTGATACCATATTGAGTGACTAACTCATCTAAAAAAAACTTAAGTTGAGAGAGAGAGAGACATCTAAAATTTAGTACTTCTATCACCCTCCTTAACATAATAAAGTATGCACTCCATACCATCACAAATTCAGCTGGCTGTAACACTGAATTCAGAAGAATGAAGCAATAGAAAATGATAAGTAGATAAATAGATTGATAGGTAGTTAGAAAGATAGGTAGATAAATAAATAAATAAATAATATAGGGAAGGATCCACAGTCTTTAGATTGATAAGTCATCCATGGATCTGTCAAATGTTGTAAAATATCTTGTTGAAATGTTATTTAATATTTATGTCAGGTAGGAACCAAATACTATTTTTTTTGTCAAAGTTATGTAGAGGTTAAAAAGATCCTAAATCTGATGTCCGGTTTAAATTGAGGTTAGGTGGAGGATGCAGTGTCCCGTGCTGCTGATGATAATTCCGTTCATGAATTGGATTTCTTGTCCTTGCGCTCTCAGTTGGGTCCTTTAGCAGCTGTAAGTGTTCTCCTCTGTCGATAGCCCCTTTAAAGATATTGCATTCTGAAGTAGTTTGATCTTTTGTGAATGCGGCTATTGACGTCATTATTTCCTCCCACAGATTCTTCTATGCATTGATGTAGCTGCAGCATGTTCAAAGATGCCGAACATGTCTATAAAGCTTCTGAATCAGGTTATGTAGCCCAAGGTTACTTGTGCGTGCGTTCGTGTAATTAGAGTTTTTTGTAATTGTGATTGCCTAACATGTCTTTAAAGTCACTTAACGTTTTTGTGATTATAAACTTTTATGGATGTTTGTCTGATCACAAGTTACTCAGGATGTCCCAAAGTGTCCTATTTATTTTTGGCTTTTAGAGGCTTTCACCCTTCCCTCCTTTTTTCTTTGAGTGAGGGATGTGGAGGGGATATGGCTTACTGTTCTTTTATGGATTCCTTACTTTAGCTGCAGTAAGGTGGCAGTGACATTTGTTCATGGATTACTTATAAATTAACATAATTACATAAAGTAGGTCAGTCAAAGTTGGCTGGAGATTCACAGTGAGATTAATTTTGACATGTAGGCTCAGGTCATGCTTTCTGAGATCTATCCTGGTAGTGCTCCAAAGATGGGATCAACTAATTGGGATCAAATTCGCGAAGTAGCTATAATTTCTATTGTAAAACGCGTCCTCAAGCGTTTATCTGAGTTGTTGGAACAGGTAATTTGGGCTTTCAAGGTTGACTCGAAAGATATTTTTCTGTTTGTTTTAGGTTCTTTTGCTTACTTCTTTATTTGGCTTGTAGTTTGGAGATATACTCAGATTAGTCCTCTAATCTGTTATTACCTTCATTTTGTATTTATGATATCCTGGAATTACATTTTGGCTATATAGTTGGTTACCATTGCGCTAAAACTCTAGTGTGACAAGGCTAGAGTATGGGGATTTTTTGTGAAAGATTTTGCTGGTCCGGAATTGTGTGCCCTTTCATGTGATTGTTCATGAGTATCCTGTAAATTAGTGAACTTGCTGTCTGAATTTTCTGAAGAGAGCCTCTACAACCATTTGTTGGAGATCGTCCAATGAATTGATTCCAAATTCCGGAGCGGAAAGTTAGTTTGGGTGATAAATTTAAGGGCTAAAGTAGCATCTTGGATTATGCAATGGACAAATGCACATGTATATTTGCTTTAACTATAGTTAAACAAAAGTATGGCCTAATAATCTTGTGAATTAGTTCTATTATTTGGGAATTTGGGGGGTGGTGGGTGGATGATGGTTGCATAATAGTTTAATCAGGTTTAGTTGCATGATTTAGAGAATTTTATGATTTCATTTTACATTACTTAAGAGGTGTGCGTTCAATGGCGGCGATGTCGCAAAATTTTTTCTTTGAAATGGATTGAAGATCTACGAGAGATGGTTCCCCCTTTTATTTCGTGCTCTTTTGAACTTATGAGTTGCCTTCAGGCTATTTCTAACGGAAGGTCATTATTTTTTTCTTTTTTGTTTAACCAGTTTGTGTCTCTGTATCGTCTGATGGAGACACATACACCAAAATTTAACATTTTTTTTATCTGGCTAATTTGTTATTACTGAATTTGATTGCATCTTCAGTTTTCTTGGTTATATTTGTCTCAAGTTTAAAATAAGTACCAAATAATTTTTTGCCCATACTAGGATCCTCAACATCTCACCTCTCTGCATAGAGGTGGCCCGTTTGGTAGGCTATCCAAATTTATTTTCATATTAATATGATGTATCCTTTGCAGTGATTCTCTTTAATTACGGTTCATACCTTCAGGACAAACCACCAGCTCTTCAGGCCATATTATCTGGTGAATTGATCCTATCATTGTCAAAAGAGTTCCACAGACAAGGAAATAGAGAACGTGCTCTTGTTATGCTGCATCAAATGATTGAAGATGCTCATAAAGGAAAGCGTCAGTTTCTTAGTGGTAAGCTTTTCCCTCGTATATTTCCTTCTATAGAACTGTTCTTGTACCATCAGCTTGTAAGTTAAAGTAATGAGGGTGATATACAGATCTGTTGGTTATGCTTTTAATTACTAATATCTGTTGAAATCACAGGTAAGCTCCATAATTTAGCAAGAGCTATTGCTGATGAAGAAACAGAACGGGATCATGCTAGTGAGGAGGGCTCATATTCTGATGGGAGAGAGCTTCTGAGCCATGACAAGCATGGGGTTCTTGGGCTTGGGTTGAGAACCTTAAAGCAGTTGCCTATAATTCCAGAAGCTGGTGAAAATAATATAAATTCTGCAAGTTATGATGTCAAAGATTCAGAAAAAAGACTTTTTGGTCCATTTGGTTCCAAGATCACAACATTTCTTTCTCAATTCATTCTCCACATTGCTGCAATTGGCGACATTGTTGATGGGACAGATACGACTCATGATTTCAACTATTTTTCACTTGTTTATGAGTGGCCTAAAGACGTAAGACTTCTTTCTCCTCGTTTATGTTTTTTTTCCCTCTTTAGACTATTTGTTATATTCTGTGAAGTATTTACTTAAAAAAATAAGAGTTGATTAAAATTTGTAAACCTGAACCCCTCAGCCTGATTGCAAAATAAGGTGTGCATTATATAAATGGTGGTGATATTTTCTGTGTTCTCCAGTAGCTACCAACTTTCTTCTTTATTTCCAAGGCAAAACCATATCGATCTTTTTGCTAGGATTTTGCAATCTTTGGCCCTGTTTCCTAACCTTGATTTCAATACCAGAGGGGAAAGGTGGAAAGTTCTTGTTACTAGGCTTACATTACTTTTTCAACTTTTGTGCAGCTTTTAACTCGATTGGTGTTTGAGCGAGACAGTACTGATGCAGCTGGGAAAGTGGCTGAAATAATGAATTCAGACTTTGTGCATGAAGTAATATCTGCATGTGTACCTCCAGTTTACCCTCCAAGGTCAGGTCATGGTTGGGCTTGCATTCCGGTGATTCCTACTCTCCGTAAAAGTTACACTGAAAGCAAGGTTGTCTCACCTACTTCCAGAGAAACTAAACCCAAGTTTTACACTCGTTCTTCAGCCACTCCTGGAGTCCCTTTGTACCCTCTCAAGTTGGATGTCATAAAGCATCTTGTCAAGTTATCTGCTGTCAGGGCTGTCCTGGCATGTGTTTTTGGAAGCACTATGTTGTACCGTGGCACTGATCAAGCTATCTCTGGTTCTTTAAATGATGGCTTACTTCCGACACCCGATATAGATAGGTTTTTTTATGAGTTTGCTCTTGATCAATCAGAGAGGTTAGTTACAGCATAATAACATGGTATCATGGTGAATGTCCAGTTGTATTATAACTGATGTGGATCTTTATGTTCTTGCAAGCAGGTTCCCAACCTTGAATCGCTGGATACAAATGCAGACCAACCTTCATCGAGTTTCCGAGTTTGCTGTCATGACCGAACATGGAACAGATGATGTGAAAGACAATTCTGAAGCCAAAACTGCGATGAAACGATTTCGAGAAAATGACAGTGATACTGAATCAGAGATTGATGATGTAGCTGTTGGCAATAACATATCATTGCCACGGCCTGAACTTAGCGATCAAATAAATACTGCTTCTGATGCCTGGCATGGATCTTCAAAGTTGGAAACTTCTGAGAACGATAGTACTGTCTTCCTTTCTTTTGATTGGGAGAATGAGGGACCCTATGAGAAAGCTGTGCAGAGGTAGGTAATTTAACTCATGCTTTCTTCTTATTGTGATCCCATTAAATCTCTTATTTTGGTTGGCGTTCCTTCACGAACTAGTTATTTAACTTCTTTCTTGCCCATGGTCTAGTTGCATATTTCTGTGACTTTTAACTATTATTCTGAAAGTAAATACATTTATTCGAACTTGATTTGATCTGTAACTGTTTCAATGGCTTAGGTTGATTGATGAAGGAAATTTTTTGGATGCTCTTGCTCTGTCGGATCGCTTCTTGCGGAATGGTGCCTCAGACAGGTTGCTTCAGATGCTCATTATGAGTGAAGAGGAGGATACATCCTCACCTCAAGTTAGTTCAAGCCTTCGTATCTGGAGCAATAGTTGGCAGTATTGTCTACGTCTGAAGGATAAACAACTGGCAGCCAGACTTGCTCTCAAGTATGGTTATTGATTCAGCTCCATGTTCTTTAACGAACAGTTTAAGTTGCATAAATTCCACACATCCGTGACTTGTTTTTATTTTTCTGATATTTATTTTAGTGTTTTTTGTCTTATATCAATAGCACCCGTTTAATGTGCAACAATATATATATATTAGCTTACCTTATATCTATTAGCTGAATGCAGCTGGCCCCGTATTGCCAAATTGACAAATTCTGATAATTGATAAATGCTCTTTTCTACTCTATGTTCTTATACTTAATATTGTTTGGATATTAATTTTATTTCCCTTGTTCCTACTACTCCTTTAACAAATATTATATATTCTCTTCAGATATTTGCACAAATGGGAGCTGGAAGCAGCTCTAGATGTCCTCACTATGTGTAGCTGTCATTTGCCTGATGGTGATCCACTTAAAGCTGAGGTATCTAAATTGCCTTTCTTCTCTTTCTATTATAAGGATATTTTCTCATAGTATTAAGAGTCATTCTTTCTGGTGGATGCCTTAACATGTTGACCTTTGTTTTCTTGATCTTTTATATAAGGTTGTTCAAAGGAGACAAGCCCTATGTCGATACAAACACATTTTATGTGCAGATGATCGATACAATAGCTGGCAAGAGGTGAAATTTATTTGCTTGATTTATCAATTCCTTTTTCCTATTTATGGAGTTCTTCTATTTCAAATCCAATCCAGCATGATTTGATCTCTATTTTTTTTTTTTTTCAATAAGGTTGAGACAGATTGTAAAGAAGATCCTGAGGGTCTCGCACTTAGATTAGCTGAGAAAGGAACAGTGTCTGCTGCATTAGAAGTGGCTGAAAGTGCAGGTCTTTCTATTGAACTACGAAGAGAACTCCAAGGCCGTCAACTAGTCAAGCTTCTGAATGCGGACCCTTTAAACGGCGGAGGCCCTGCAGAAGCTTCACGATTCCTATCTTCTCTTCGTGATTCTGATGATGCTTTGCCTGTTGCAATGAGTGCAATGCAGCTCCTGCCCAACCTTCGATCCAAGCAGCTCCTTGTATGTTGAGAAAGTTTCTTTTCATTTTCTGAAGTTGACATCTAAAATATGACTAAGGTTTTTGACTCAGAGCTGTGTCTTCTTTGAAAGGTGCACTTCTTTCTAAAGAGGAGAGATGGGAACCTTTCTGAGGTTGAGGTCTCCCGGCTTAACTCATGGGCTTTAGGTCTTCGTGTATTAGCTTCCTTGCCGTTACCATGGCAGCAAAGATGCTCATCCCTTCATGAACACCCTCAATTAATTGTGGAAGTTTTGCTGATGAGAAAGCAACTGCAGTCCGCTGCTGTGGTACATTACTTCTTATATTATCTACCAGTGTTGTATTTTTAACTGAAGACATGAACCATTTTGTATTAATTTCTTGTAGATCCTTAAAGACTTCCCTTTACTGAGAGATAATGGCATGATCCTCGCGTATGCTGCCAAAGCTATTGCTATTAGCATGAGTACACCTCCCAGGGATTCCAGGATTTCAGTTTCAGGTCCTAGAGCAAAGCAGAGAACAAAGGTTAGCACGCCTACACGGTCATCTTTTAGTAGCAGCCTAAGTAACTTGCAAAAAGAGGCTCGCAGAGCATTTTCTTGGACGCCTCGTAACGCAGGAGATAAAGGTGCACCAAAGGATAGTCAGAGGAAAAGAAAGAGCTCTGGATTAACACAATCTGAAAAAGTTTCTTGGGAGGCAATGGCTGGTATTCAGGAAGATCGTGTTTCAGTGTACACTGCAGATGGGCAAGAAAGGCTTCCATCTGTTTCCATTGCTTCAGAGTGGATGCTCACAGGTGATTTAGAAAAGGATGAAGTTGTTCGTTCTTCTCATAGATATGAAAGTGCCCCTGACATCATTCTATTCAAGGTATGTAGCATCTACTATGGTCTGCTAAAAAGTTTAAAAATCTTGTCATCTGCCTGAACAAAGATTCCTTTACTGAAAAGATTTTGAGTTTGACAACCTCTGATTTTTTTAGTATCAGTTTGGAGGTCAGGGTGATGTTCCCATTTGGTGGTGGTTGTTTGTTACATGCTCCCAAATAAGAGCATTAATGTTGATTTTGTTTCTGATCTTCCTATGCAACAAATATTAAATGTCTCTCATCTGTAACAACTTGAGTTGTAGATGAGTTGGATACTCAATATGGTATATTAGATGTCCTGTGTTCGAATCCCTCCACCATTCTTTTCTAAATTCCACGAGTTAGCCTTGGATAAAATGTATACCACCTATATCATAGGAGACATATTAAGTAATACATATTAAATGCTTAACCTTTTAGTTGAGTTGGGCATAATAATTTTGAAGCCTTTAGACCACCCAAGATCATATAAGCTCATAGTGAAAATTGAAACAAGATAATATCTTCTTGAATATAAATTACATTCTCTATGTCCTGGAATTTACTCTATAGTAAAAAAATGAGATTTGTAATCGAAGAAGCCATTAGAAACTTTTATGAAGTTAATAAATGTTGTACAGGTGAAGATTTGTGCAGCTATAGTACTTTAGGGGATTTCTAGGCAATAGGTAGCATAGTGTAGGGAATATAGTTTTTTAGACAGTGCTGACTGCTACATATAATCCAACTGACACTATAATTATTATAAGCGATTAAAGCGCTCGCTTAAGCGCTGGGAGGGATGTAAGGCCTCCTCGTCTCGCATTGCCCAGTGCTCGCCGTCGAAGATAAGCGAGCGCCCTCCTCCTTTGGCTCTGGGTCAGCTGTGAACAGCGCCCCTGAAGTGGAGCTGTTTCAGGGTAAAAGAAAAATGGGCCGCGTCTGTGCCCTAGTTCAGTTTTCTTGTTTTGGGAAGTGTGGCCTAGTTTTAATTGGAGAGGTGCCGTTTCCAGGTATAAGAGACGAGCTGCCTCTGCCTTAATTTTCTTCATCTTTTTTTTTTTGTTGTTGATTTTTTATTGTTTGATTTTTCTTAATACATATTACTTATTTAAATAGGTATATATATTTTAATTTACTACATATTATTTATTTAAATACATAATTTGTATTTTTCTAACTAATAATTACTTAATACATGAATGTATGCATTTTATTTAGCTATATATTATTTACAAATGTATGCATTTTATTCAACTACATATTATTTCACTCAGACACATTTATGTATGAATTTTATTTGAGTACATATTATTTCCTTAAATACATTAATATATGCACTTTATTTAAAATTTTAAGTTTTTAACTACATCGTATTTACTTAAATACATTACCGTATGCTAACATTTTATTTAGCTATATATAATCTTTACATATTTACAGTAATGTATGCACTTGATTTGACTAAAGTGTATTTACTTAAATAGTTTTATACATTAATGGACGCAATTTATATAACTACATATTTTTACTAAAAAAATCTGTCTACGAGGGCTTTATGTTTATAAAGCTCGCGCTTCACTTAGTAATCCCTGGAATCCCTGTCGCTTTGCGTCGCTATTCACTATTCATAACTATTAAAGACGTACCAACCCAATAGAGAATCTACTAATCCAGACTGACTTTCATTTCTACTACAATATTGCTCACTGATTAAGAGCAATGATGTCAAATGCTTGCTCGTTATAGAATCAATGACTTCATTGATCACCTAAAGTAGCACCTAGCATCGTTTCAGCTAAAGAGGCCAAAAGCAATTCAATTGCTGAGTCAATTATGACATCAAATCCCAATTATTTGGGTATGTGCCATTAGTGATTAACTGATTATGTTTTGTTGTTTGAAATAATTGTTACCTGATGTTGCTTATAATTCAAGTATTGTTGTTCTACCTACATGACTACATGCTGTTGATGCTCACTATATATGTTCATGTTTTGTTTGAACAAATTGTGTGTCCACACGCATTTACAAAACCACCATCTGTAGGCGCTTTGAACTTCAGCTGATCCTTGTTTCTTTTTATGCCCAAGGCATTGCTTTCATTATGCTCAGATGAAAGTGCAGCTGGCAAAGGTGCTTTGGACTTGTGTGTTAATCAGATGAAAAATGTTTTGAGCTCCCAGAAATTGCCCGAAAATGCATCTATGGAAATTATAGGGCGAGCATATCATGCAACGGAAACATTTGTCCAGGTATCTATTTTGAAAATTATTTGAAACTATAGCAGAAAGCTACCATAGTTTTTTATATATGGATATTTGTTCTGATTATGCAGGGTCTGCTTTTTGCTAAATCCCAGCTCAGAAAACTTTCTGGGCTCAGTGATTTGTCTAGTAATTCTGAGAAAGGCCGGGATGCTGATGATGCGTCCTCTGATGCCGGAAGCTCTAGTGTGGGTAGTCAATCAACTGATGAACTTTCTGAAGCACTATCGCAGGTTGACATATGGTTAGGACGCGCTGAACTGTTGCAAAGTCTTTTGGGATCTGGGATTGCTGCCTCCCTTGATGATATTGCGGATAAGGAGTCATCTGGACGTCTTAGAGATCGATTGATTCAAGAGGAACGATATAGTATGGCTGTGTATACTTGCAAGAAGTGTAAGGTATACATATAATCGGATACTGTTGTTTCTCATTTAGCCTAGTTGGATCCAACCCTGACATTTTATTGATGTCCTGTAGATCGAGGTTTTCCCTGTTTGGAATTCATGGGGCCATGCCCTGATTCGGATGGAGCACTATGCACAGGCTCGTGTAAAGTTCAAGTAAGTTCTGTCGGTGTGTGTCTGGGGTTATATGTGCATGCTGTGAGCTTGTTAAATTAAAACTTTCTGTAAATAGGCTGTTCTCTTTTCTTTTGTACTATTTCATTGATCAAAAGTTATATTCTACAATTTATGATATAATGTGCAGGCAAGCTCTTCAGTTACATAAGGACGACTCTGCACCAGTGATCCTCGAGATCATCAATACAATTGAAGGAGGTCCACCAGTCGATGTTGCATCTGTTCGGTCCATGTAAGATTGCACACTCAAAAAATAGCTATTTCTGTGTAGTTACAATTACATCAGAATTGGAGTCCCAGTGATAAATGGGGATGGGGCTGAATTTTGTGTATGTAAAAAATGTTTTCCAAAATTAAGAAGATTATATCAAAAAAACATGTGAACTGAAATAAAATAAAAGTCGATGTACGAATCACAAAACTAGTGTAGGTTAAAATAGGGCCTCACTTAAATTAGAAATGAAAAATAATACTCTGGAAGGAGATCTTTTAGTTATTAAATGCAAGTGATTACTTGTTTTGCTTAATTTGCTTAGTTTTAAGATTTTGACTTCTAGCTGGGGTTCAACCTGAAATTGTTGAAGTGTAAAATAAAAACATAATACACTTCATTTCAGTAAAACTCATATGAAACTTTAGTCTGAATTATTTTTGGTTTATCATTTTTAGGTGATATATGCAAACATCATATGCATTATTGTATCACTAGTATATTTTTTTATTTGTACTACTATCCGTACAACAGCATAAATTATTTATCGACTATACTGTAAAAAAATCTGAAGAATTTCCATCTTTAATTTAAAATGTGGAGAAATGCTGAGTTTTCTAATTTGCTTTGTGAGATGATTAACTAGTTCTCCATATATCTGATATAGGTACGAACATTTGGCTAAAAGTGCACCAGCAGTCTTAGAGGATCCACTCTCTGCTGATTCCTATCTCAATGTTTTGTACATGCCTTCTACGTTCCCACGTTCAGAGAGATCTAGGAGGTCCCAATTAGCTACAAAGGATAATGCTACACATAGCTCAGATCTTGAAGATGGACCTCGCAGCAATCTTGACAGTATCAGATACCTTGAATGTGTTAACTACTTACAGGAAGTAAGGGTTCAGATTTACTGTGATATGAATTTATGGTGTTAATCATTCTCCACTCGTTTATGGCTCTTCTTTAATATGTTGTTCCGTCTTTTGTACTACTGAACAACAATATTTCAATTTATTGTGTATGTCATCTTTCGTGGTTTTTGAACTTTCAGATTGTGTATATCATCTTTCTCAAGTCAACAGAAAACTGAATATTAATGGCAGCAAGTGATTTTGTTCAGTAGTTCTTCATTTAAAATTGTTGACTCTAGATATAATATGGAGTCGACGGAACCGGAAGTTTCCCTTCTTTCAAAGAGCGAGGGTTTGCCCATATTGTTGTATTGGTTGAATGATCCCGGCTGGTTGTTTTCCATTCATATGATGCATACAACTCTCGTGCTGGTTGGGAGGCCTCGATAGTTCTGTTTGAATTAGCAGTTTTTGATTTTTCCAACCTTGATCTTGATTCAATGTGGGGATCATGCATGTTATTTATGATATAGCTTCAGGACTCCTTTAGGAATAGCCAATTTCCTATAACTCCCTCCTTACTTAGATCTTCGTGACCCAGGAGAGAAGCTTCAATTATGCGTCCTTCCCCATTTCATGTCATCCTACTACCTCATCCAGTATTATGACAATTTTGTTGTTTCATGTCTTGGGTGTACTATACGTTTATGTATGAATAGTAATTCAGTGAACTCCAAAGCAGTCATGTTTTTTGTATCCTCCAATGCATTAGCAAATATGTATTAAATAAGTATATTCCTACATTGCAGTATGCTCGTCAGCATTTGCTCGGGTTTATGTTTAAGCATGGCAGATATAAGGAGGCTTGCTTCCTGTTTTTTCCTGCCAGTTCTGTTCCTCCTCAGCTTCAGCCTCAGCCATCTTCACTTGGAGCGGTTACTTCATCTTCTTCACCTCAAAGACCAGATCCTTTAGCAACTGATTATGGAACAATTGATGATCTATGTGACCTGTGCGTCGGTTATGGTGCAATGCCTGTCTTAGAGGAAGTGATATCATCTAGGATTGCGATGTCACAGGATCGTTCGGTGAATCAGCACACTGCTGCAGCAGTTGCTCGCATCTGTCTCTTTTGTGAAACCCACAAACATTTTAATTATTTGTACAAGTTCCAGGTATGTGCATTTTGCTTATCATTTATTTCCTTTACTTTGACTTCTTTTTCCAGATAGAATTATAGAAATACTATTACGTAAATAGTGTATAGCTCAATAAGTATAAATCTCATATGACATAATTGACATCATGTTTTCAATTCTCTGAGATGATAGCTTAAGAGAAATTTAGACTGCTCAGGATGTTTAAATTTTTATCTCCCCCCCATGATTACGGGTTCTTTTTATCCCCCCCCCCCCCCCCCCCCCCCTTCTCCCCTCTCCGGATGTTTATGTCCAACTTCTAGATCAAATAAATATCTCCGTCAAATAAAATAAGTTACTAAATGTTAATTGATTTCTTAGGTGATCAAGAAGGACCATGTGGCAGCTGGACTTTGCTGTATTCAGTTATTTATGAACTCTGCTTCTCAGGAGGAAGCTATAAAGCACTTGGAGCACGCTAAGGTCATTCATACCATTTTTATATCTTCCTTGTCATTTGTTTAGCTTATATGTTCTTCTTGTATCAAATAGCTTTCTCTAGATTTGAAAAGAAGTTATGATGATACCCTCATGCTGATTGTTGTGTGGTTAATCTTTTAATCATGAACTCTGATCTCCTATTTACTTCTATTCCCAATCAGTTGGGCAAGATTTGAAGTTACTGTGTAGAATGAGGTCAAGGGAGTAACCAGTTAAGGCATTTAATGTGAAGTATTGTGCTCAGACTTCAGTGTAAAGATTGATTTATGAGCATGGATCTTTATTTAAACATCTTAAATTACCAAATTTCAGGAGTTGGCTTTATGTTGACATTGGTCTTGATTTTGATATGGCTATGGCTATGCTGACACAATAGATGGTCATGTACTTAGATGCCCAAAATATTTAGGAAACTTTGATAATAGTAATAGATAAGAGCCCAGATCTTCAAAAGGAAACACAAAAGATATTCAGATATTGATGAAAGTGTCTTCATAATATGGCTTGGGATTAATTTGTGGGTGAGGTAGACCCATTTCTAAGGTCTGTTGGATGGACATCGACATTTGCGTCGTTAGCAAGTTCCGAGTGACTGCACCAAAAGTATATCAATTTTGGGTTTTTTGGAAGTTATAGTTCAATATATAGTCTATTATGTTCTGCTATAAAATTAATTCAGATACAGCAACTAAAAGAATGACTTGGCATCAAATGATTGTTCTTGAATAGATTGGTAATTATTACCAGAACTTTTTAGTTTTTGTCAGTAGCAGGCTAAAGGAGTTTCTCTGTGAGAAGATTAGGTGTAATGAAGATCTTTTCTCAATCTCTGACCGAACATTCAAATTGAACTTATAACCCATATGAGCAGCAATCAAAGGTCTAAAAAGAAACAAGATTCATTGTGTATATTCTAATTTCAATTGGCATTATGCACATTTTGAGTGTTATAACTGTACAGGAAGTTATTTGTAGTCATCTGATTTGCATGAATCTTATTTGTATTTGTGCCTTTAGATAACTTGTTTTATATAGTTGGAAAATTTATAAACTATCCTGCTTGTTAGCAGAATTAGAAGAATATTGTTAAGAGTATTAGAGTTATAGCTTGAGTAGGAGTGATGGAGTTCTATTTTAATTAGGAATATTTTACTTTCTTCTATAAATACTCTTAGGTTGTCTATGTAAAACATAGATTATTAATGAGAATTCAATATTCCCCCAACTTTGTCTTTCTTGACATGGTACCAGAGCCATAATTTTTTTTTAGTGATTTTTTTTTTTGGGACTTGGCTGATTTTTTTTTAGGGTTCTTGGTTATTTTTTAGATCTAGGGTTTGAGAGTGAGTGAAACCTTGGCTGTGGCGGCTCCACCCTTAATAAGCCGTCGCGGCCCCCATAGTCCGCTAAAAGTTTATTATTGTTTTTGGTGTTGTGTTTTTTTTCCTTGTTGCCTTCGTTTTTTTTTTCTTCTTTTTCGCTGTCTTCATCAAGAATCCACTCGTCGTCTGTCACGCCCCTTCCGTATTTGGTCCTCAATCTTTCGCTGCCATCTCCCGCCATGGTTCATTGATGGGATTCGTAATTCTCAGTTTGGTGGATCTAGATATCTTCTATGCTGTTTTGGGCAATTAGTATTTGTGAAATTTGTTTACTGATTTTGGGTAGATCTTTTATCAATTCTTCGATGGATGGGTGTTGGATTCATTTCGTTTGTGGGTTTGTCGAGTTGTTAGTGTTTGGTATTGTTTTGAATTGTTGATTAACATTGTGGTAGTTCGTTGTCATTGTTTGGTACATTGCATTAGCTACGACTGTAGCCTACTTCTTGGTGGAACTTATCGGGTTATTCATCTGTTCTCTCTTAGATAAGTGGATCCACGATTTTGTGGATACACTTCTTGGTTTTGTGGATGCTCCCACGATTTTGTTTTTCGGTTTTTGAGATGAGTGTGATCCACGATTTTGTGGATACACTTCTTGGTTTTGTGGATGCTCCCACGATTTTTTTTTGGTTTTTGAGATAAGTTTGATCCATGGTTTTGTGGATACTCCCACAAATTTTTTTTTCCCCGAGGATTTTGAGTACCGGTATTTGTTTCTATGGATCTGAAGGATTTATTTTTGGCTCGCCATTGATGATCAACAACTGCTGCAAGTGTTATCAATTTACGGTTCCACACATTTCTACTGAATACCAAATTGCTGATATTTTCACCAAGGATCTACCTCGTCCTCGACATCAGTTCATGGTTGACAAATTGATGCTTCTTGATAGACCAGCATCAATTTGAAAGGGGATGTTAGCAGAATTAACAGGCAGAATTAGATGAGTATTGTTAAGAGTATTAGAGTTATAGCTTGAGTAGGAGTGTTGGAGTTAGGAGTGATGGAGTTCTATTTTAATTAGGAATATTTTACTTTCTTCTATAAATACTCTTAGGTTGTCTATGTAAAACATAAATTATTAATGAGAATTCAATATTCCCCCAACTTTGTCTTTCTTGACACTGCTCAATTGCGATATTTGAACTTCTCTTTTATTTTGTCAATTTTCACTCTTATGTATATCGTATTATCTTTTGGTGCAGATGCATTTCGATGAAGGGTTGTCAGCACGATATAAAGTAGGAGATTCTACAAAACTTGTCACAAAAGGTATTCGGGGCAAAACTGCTTCAGAGAAGCTTACTGAAGAAGGATTGGTCAAATTTTCTGCTCGTGTTGCTATTCAGGTAGAGAAATGCAATGAGTATAAAAGTCAGTAGGGAATATATCACCTGTCATATGAAAGAGATGAATACATTGGCTTCATTTTCTCAATATGACAGGTAGGAAAATTATCAAACATGGATATGTTTGCTACTGTTAACTCTAGCTTTTGCAGTACTTGGCTAGGGCAATTCATGAATTTATCCTCCAATTATTCATAATTCTAGATAAGACTATGTTAATCTCAATTGTCAAAGGTCTTAAGCTTTCTCCCTACAATCTTCTGAACTAATTCTCATTTTTAAGCTCTTCGATGGCTTAGAAAAAATCTATGGAATACCATCCAAAACCTTTTCCAGTATGTGATTTTATGCCAATCTTTACCTCAACTGTCTTATTTTGGTGTGCTCGTCTTTGGGACTTCAACACCAAAATGATTCATGTTCATGGCATGGAAATATAATTGTTTTTTCTATAACTTTCTTGGTGCCTTCAGCAACTATGAACATTGTGGAAACTTCGAGTTTCTCGCAGTTTTTAAGTACAATGCTTCTCAGTTTTGGAAAGGGATCACCTGAGGCTGTCCAATACTTTAGATCTGTTCGTGCAATGTACAAGAATCCGAGCTGATGAAAGCCACCGCCAAGTGCTTCCCATGCATTTCCAATAAATGCATTGTCTTTCAATTTGAGCACCTCGAGGGTACCGAGTTTTCCCACTGTAGACATCTGAGTCCAACTCAAATAGGTAGCTGATAATGTTAGAACTCTAACCCTAGGTGGAAATCTATGAGGAATGCCGGGAAGTGGATTTTCAGATGCTACTTTAGGAAAAACATCATTCACAAGCTTTAACTTTTCAAGACGGCCCAGTTTTTCCAAGCAATTGGAATCCAAAAGCGTGGCTAGTTGACCCCGAATACCCAATGTATTCAGGTTTTTGGCCTTGTTAAACACGTTCTCCGTGCAACTTTGGGGCGATAATCTACTAAGTGTTTGAAGGTTTTCACCTCCTTCACCTTTACCACCATCCACATTGATCAGAATAATGGATGCTTTTGTTTTCACATGCCTAAGTTGCATCATTTTCCATATGTCTGCCCTGAATTCGAGGGTACGTGACAATGTGTGCACCGTAAGAGTCTGTAGGTTCCAAAGCTTGGAGATGGCGTCAGGAAGAACTTTCAACTCATCACCTGAGAGAGTTAGATACCTCAGATGAACTAGTTTGGGAAGGTTAGTAGGAAATCTGGGGAATTTAATGGTTACATCGAAGACTCTGAGCAGTTCAAAGGCATCGGTGATGGATGAAATATCTTTGGCCTCCAAGTTAATAGGTGCCTTGGAGAAACACAAAAAGGAACGGGCCTTTGGGACCTTTGGTTTTCTCAAGAAGAAGTCCTCAACATAAGAATGGATACAAAGACGTCGAAATTTATGTGTTTCCTGAACAGGAGGTTCAAAAACTCCTTCCTTGGACTTTTTAACTTCTTGGAGTAAGTTTTGTTTCCCAAATGCAGCTTCGTTTTTGCAGAATTCACGTATAGTGTCGTGAACACGGCAAGTTTTGACTTCACCGTCGGGTTTTATTTTATCAACCATTACTAAGTTCCTGTAGATAAGATCCTTTAAATTATCTTGAGCTATTTCCTCCAAGCTCTTTCTCGGCTTTTGTTGTATGAATCCTTCTGCTATCCATAAATGGGTCAACCTCCAAGCGAGAATCTCAGTGTCTTCGGGAAACATCCCCAAATAGAGAAAACAACATCTCAATTCATGAGGCAATTTAGTGTAACTCAATGATATAATATTTTCCATGCGTTTCTCCGTGTCCTCTAATGACTATCTGTCATTTAAATGTTTATTGTATTGATGAAATGCATTTATTAATTTGTAGGCATATAAATGTTCTATTATTATCTATTCTCACTACTGTTTCTTGCTGGTTAATGATGTGTATTTCCATATTGAAGATAAACTTATATCTTATCATTAAATTATTTTCGACTCATAGATAGATGTCGTGAGATGCTTCAGTGATGCAGAGGGACCACAATGGAAGCACTCTCTTTTCGGAAATCCAAATGACCCTGAAACATTCAGGTCAGATTATTAAAATGTTGATGTGCCTTATCATACATACTTAATATACAATAGAAAAATAGTCTCTTCTGTTTGAATGGTAGTTGGTTTAAGTATCAGTTAGTAATTTGGCCACATGGCTTTGTGGTCAGTTTGAATTCATCTTTTCATTGCTTAAATTTAAGATCAAGATTATCCACAGTTCAGAATTTAACTATCCATCAAACCCAAGAGATTCCTCTTTCCTTCTTCTTTACCTCTTTCTGAACAACATGCAAATGTGGCTGTACATATCAAAATTCAGTTAAAGAGAGCTCCAATGAAGTTGCATCTGGCTGAGAATTAGTGCTGCACGAGTAATCTTCTGCACTTCTATTAAATTGATTCATTACTCTGTGAAGTAATGAAGTTAAAATGATATTACCTTTTATTGCAATACAAGTTATTTTTGATATTAATTAGTACCCATGATTGCATTACCTTCCAATTTCAGCGTCAGTTAAGCTCGAAAGTCTTTTATGTAAACTGCAGTCTTGAGCCCTGTCTTATGTTTCCTTCTCCTTACTGTGAATGTCTGATGCCTTCATGTCACAGAGTTCTCTGTTTATGAAGCTTCAAGGCCATTCTTAAAACTTAACAATGGCATGTAAATGTAAATACAGGAGAAGATGTGAAATTGCTGAGACTCTTGTTGAGAAGAATTTTGACTTGGCTTTCCAAATAATATATGAATTCTATCTTCCAGGTAACTCTTGTGTCATGTCAGGTTTCTGTTCTACCTTGAATAGTAGGTGCAGCATATTATCTTTGCGAGAATTACAATTCTTTATGGTTATGTCAATCCAGCTGTCGACATATACGCTGGTGTAGCTTCATCACTTGCTGAAAGGAAGAAAGGAGGTCAATTAACTGATTTTTTCAAAAATATTAAGGGTACCATAGACGATGTTGACTGGGATCAGGTATTATTACCATTACATTATAGTGTTTCATCTGAAATTTATTTTCCACAGGGTATTCTGGGTTGTGGTATATAGGGACTGGCAGGCTGTAATAATTTTTTTGATTTATACATTTGAAGGAAAAATCTGAGATCTAATATCAAGGTACTAGTATAGTTTGTACGGGAATGTGGCCTAATTATATAGTTGTGTAGAAAAACAGGGTGCTGGCCTAATATGGTTACAGATTCGTAAGCCGATTTTGGATTCCTAACTACATGCATTGATGATAATTTATTAGATAACCACCTGAGTTCCTTGCATACGAAATAATATTGAATGAGGACCTATGCTACTGTATACATGTTGAATATGGAGGCACTAGGCCTAAAGTGACATAGAATGAGGTAATTAAAGATAAGTGAGCCTATGAAATTTAACTTTGGAGTGGGATTTAGTAGAGCAGAGTGGAAGAAGATGATCCATCTGTCTGACCTCATACAAAGAATGGGATTCGGTTATTCTTTGAGTTCTTATTTTTGTTGGGGATAATTTAATATTCCATTTTTAAGAGAGAGATAATCTCTATAGTTTGCTTTACCAAATCTAGCTTTATGATGTCTATTAGGTCTAAGTTGATAAGGCATCCTAATCGAAATTTAACTTCAGTTTTTTCTCTAGAAGTAGAACATTACTCACAATGAGTGCAATCATGGTGAAAGCATTTAATCTGTTTTGCAGGTCTTGGGGGCAGCAATCAATGTCTATGCCAACAAACATAAGGAGCGTCCTGATCGACTCATTGACATGTTGACTAGTAGCCACAGGTAAAATCCATTTTTGACCTGCAATTTCATCAAAACTTTTGAAAATCGGATGGAATGATGGAAATATGGTATATCATTATTCTGTCAATCCATGCACATGGTATATCTGAAGAAACTCAGTTATTAAATCTAAAGCATTGTACTTTATAATGCTCTATCAGATCATGCAAGCCCAAATTCTTCTGGTGGTGTAAATACTTGTCAAATATCTATGAGTTTGGGACTGCATCTTGTCTTCCCTTTCCAAATCTGACATTAGACTGGATTCCAAATAAAGCAGCATCATATTTAGTCCTAAAACAATCTTACCGTTGAGTGTTGATATTGTTGTATTTTCAATGGTCAATAAAATGACGTTGCTCGTTCCTGTGCCAATTTAAGCACAGTCAAGAAAGAGCTTAAAAGGAGGGTGGGTTTTTTGTAATGTTGATTTTAGGTCTATGAAACTAAATTTTGTTCTGTCTTCAATCCCGCTCATCTTTGTTCCTATAATATATTCCATCACCCAGTGGAATATGAATGTCCTATAATCTAGTTTGTACTTTTGCAGGAAAGTACTGGCTTGTGTTGTCTGTGGGCGTCTTAAGAGTGCTTTCCAGATTGCATCTAGGAGTGGAAGTGTAGCTGATGTTCAATATGTTGCACATCAGGTTTCGAATTTTATTTAGCCTAGAATTGTGATACTTCTTTTTGCCTGATTATTGGTGTTCTGTATTACTACTTTCAAGTCAAACATTGTTGTGGTAAGATAGAATAGTCAACAGTAGAAAAATGAGTTATAATAATCAATAAACCAAAACCATAGCTGCTGAGACTTGGAAGTATTTTTATATAGTTGGCTTAGTTTTGTCTCGCTACTTTATCTACTCTTTCTGTCTCACTGACAAAATATAATAATACACCGAGACAAACTTTAATATGGAAGTAAAGCTCAAGGACTTTAAAGTTTTGTCCTATAGTCTACTCTATTACCTGACAAGGATGCATTCCACTAACTATAATTTAGATGTATAGAGCTCGCCTTAACCTATTTAAGATCGTCAATTATGGTTTCTAGAGGTATGGAGCAACAATCTGGCTGGAGTGCATACCTTTTTCTGCTCTCAGGGAATTCTGACTTAGTGTGAAATCAGTATACACCATCCATCAATGTATATCTCTCTGTTGTCTTGTATTGGGTGTTCTAATAGAGCCCCGCCCGAGCTTTGTCTATTTTGGCTTGCGGGGTTCAGGGGTACACCATACGTATTCATGGAGTTTCTTGCAGAAGATGGAAAGATATGGCACTAAAAGAGGTGAATTAAAAAATTTTAAGAAGTCATCACGATGGTAGCAAAACTCTTAAAATATGTTTATTGCAAAAGATAAAAGATGTGGCACTGGTGATTTGGTTATAGATGTGTAAGATCGTAGCATTTTCACTCAATATTCTCTTTCTTAATAACCCAAGAGAGAGAGGAGACAGGCAGAATATGTTGAACCATTTCACTATATGCTGCTGTAGGGATTTTGTGAAAAGTCACTACTTCCGAGGGCTGCGCCTTTAATTTGAATTTGAGAAGCCCTTTCAATTTTAGTCCATTAGCTTACACACCTTCACTAAGTTTTGTCTGATCCTCTTTCTGCAGGCATTACATGCCAACGCACTTCCAGTTCTTGACATGTGCAAACAGTGGTTGGCTCAGTACATGTAGCTTATCACTCGAGTATTTACAGTTTGGTTGGGGTAACATTTGCCCGTTTTCTGAAATTTCCCGTACATGGCTGGCTGAAAATCTTGATTTTTGTGTTTGACCATCAATCGTATGAGTTGCTGGCCTTTTGCGTGGTTCGACTACTGGCTTTGGTAGCTGATCGGTTGGAAAGATTGTGCTGTTCACAAATTGGAATATGCAAGTATAGATTAGCAGAAGGAAGAGCGTTCAAACTTCTGAACTATATGAATCATCCAAGGTCACCACCATTGACTTGACTCAGAAGCTGTATAGATGTGATGAAGGGTGAAATGTTATAGAGGTTACTTTTTTCTCTTATGTCTATTGTAAAGATGTACTCCAACATGTACCAATATATAATTTGCGTCACTGTTGATAAAAAAAAAATGATAAAAAGAAAGAAGATAATTTGTCTCCATTTAAAATGCATACCCCTGAAAATATATGGTAGGTTTTTGTCCTTTTTCTTTCCACTTTGGTTGTGGGGGTGTCATTTTTTAAGGTGCCCTCTAAAGTAGATTCACATACGGATACGGTTCTATACTTTTTGGCTTGAAATTCTTGTATTTGGTTATTATTTAGTTCCTTCATATTTTGTTCCTTGGGAAATAATATGATTCTTGGTCGACGGATTATGTTTATGATTATGACCCATTATGCTAAGTCTAATGATAATAAAAATGAAATGTCAAGTTACCATGTTAACCATGTTGATGATTGATGAATTTTGGATGTCATTTTGACGTATTACTAGTTTTCTTAGACACTAATTACAACCAAATATCAAGAATTTCATTTTTATTCTTTTTTGTTGCAGAACTCATAAAGCTTGAAATTGTACTTTTTTCAAATAGGGGACTTAACGGCTTGTACAGATTGATGCTAGCGGCTGGCCCAAATTTTACTAAATTGTCAACATCTGTTCTAAACAATGTTTTACATGTCGTTTGGCCTCACGTTGCAACAATGAAAACCCACGTTGAAAATCCAACTGCTAGAATTGGACTGTTTGACTGGAAGAAATGATGATCATGTTTGCTTATGGACAAGCTAATTGTCACGGTGTAGCAACAGTAACAAAACTGGTAGGGGTGCACATGGTACGGTTCTACGGTTTTTTTAGTGAAATTAATACCATACCAATTAATGCGGTTCTGAAAAGTTACATACCAAACTGAAGTTTTGAATACCATACCATTATATTCGGTACGGTGCGGTTCCGGTAGGTACGGTACTGTTTTGCGGTATTTTACAATAACTTTTTAGTTCTCAAACTATTTTGCTTGTATAAAAAAAATGGACATTTATTAGATGAAAAAAGCTTGATTTTTTGTTTAAGCTTAATATTTTTAATAGGCTAACACTTGAGGACTTCATGCTAACCAAATATTTGACTTTGACAATAAATTATATATGCAAAACAAAAAACAAAAGAAGCCATGTCTAAGAAAAAATATAATAAGATCTCATAAACTATGCAATTCAACATTGAATAACTTTATATAGTGACAAATAACATAAAAAATAAAATACTTAATAATATAAAAAGAAATAACTACTTCGGCCAATCCTACTGGTTGCAGTATATTTTCATTGGCTGGGCATGAAAATGTTCAAGCATGCATGATCTACCTTAAGGCTTAATGAGGTTTATTGAGCAACCCAATGGAAACGAATGGTACATGTTTCTTTTCTAATTCAATTCATTTGCTTAACGAGTACAGTGTCTTTGCAATTCATATATCATTCAATGCACTAATTAAACAACAATCAAATGGCATGTTTACAAGTAATTACTGGAAACCCTACTAACATTGAACTTACTTATGATGTCAAAGGAAGAAGAAACAACTGAAATTAATTTGGAGAATCTTTGATGAAATAATTTTCAATGAAAAAATTGTGTTGCTGCTGCCGTAGTATCTCTAAGGATAATGGCTTGTGATTTACTTAGATAATTAGGTTTTAGTTATTTGCCTTTTAACATATTAGTGGGCTTAATTTTGAGTCTTAATTCTTTAAGACTTGATAAAACTCACAGATTATATTAAATATGCATAAATTAATTAATAAAAGATATTTATTTTTATTGGTACGGTTCGGTTTTTTTGCGGTATAAAATCCTTAAGACCTATACCATACCAAAATACCCAGTACGGTTTTCGTCTATACCAAGACCTGTAATTTTGAGAAAAAATACCGATACTTCGGTACGGTCCGGTACGGTTTCAAGAACCATGTGCACCCCTAAAAACTGGTGCTTTTTTCAACGTGAATCTCATATATGTGACAAACTACTAATCTGCCCCTACTCCATTTGCTCTAATGCGTCTTCTAAAAACAAGTGTAGCTAATTATTTATTCTTTTGATTTATAATATTTTAGAGTTTGGATCTTTTAACATTTTCAAAATGGGTTTCCCTTAAAGTAATTTATGATTTATTTTCATTCTTCTAATTTTAAATTAAAGTAAGAAAAAACAACTTAGATTAGTTAATGTTAGTTTTTTTAAGGTTAATTTTGTAAATTAGATAAAAATCTAAATTTTTAGAATCAAAATTTTAAAATTGAAACCATAAGCTAAATCAATTGTGATAAAATCAATTATCTCAAAAGTAATTATATATAATCAAGTATTCTAAAAGTGATTATTGAACTGCTAGGCCAAACAAATTTGTTTGGAAATTTTTGTTCCAACTTCCAAATACTCCTATTTTAATTCTAAGGGTGTCTTTGCAAATTCTTTTCCAAGCAGCTTGTGAGCTTTTCTGACCTCGAACGAAACAATTTGGTGTTTGAGAAATGACTTCAGCTTCTCTCAAAATGAGTTATTTTAAGTTCATAAACTATAAGTTTCTCTTTAGTTATTTCTGATTATACTGAACTTAACTCACAATCTTGAACTTCAATTTATTTGCTAGAGTTCACTAACTCACCCTAAACCTAATTAAATTCTTAGAACGTAAAAGGCAACATCTTACGTGTGTGTATATATATATATAATAAAAATTGTTGATTTGATTTCTATTACCTATTTTCTTGCTTCAAACTCAAACATCAAATTCAACCCAATTCATATATCAAATGATTGGACCGAAACTAAAATGTGTATTGTCCAATCTTAGTATAGGTCCATATTTAGGTTCCAACTCATATTCTTATAAATAATCTAAGTTTATCAAATTTAAACTAATGTGATGTAATATCAACTATAACAGTCAAGCGAGATCTGGCCGTAACACGGATCCAATGTACCGAAAATGTTAGATCTTACAGTAATTTTTAGGGAACTTAGAGTGCAACTTTGAAGAAATTTATTTTTCGAAATCAAATTCTAGCAAAAAAATGGCCAACACGTATCCATAGTATATAAAATGTTTCAGGTCATATTTTTGTGGAACAAAGTGCAATTTCGCAATCATAAAATGAATATAAAATTTATTACCTCCTATAATCAGTAAATTGTTAGCCTGGCATTTGGACTAGGGAGTCTGTCTGGGTTGAAAAATCCCAACTTCTATCATCATTTGGACGGTTTGTATCCTGAAAGTGAAATCTTGACATTTTATCGTCAAGAATTATATATTTTTTGGCAAAATGCATCATATTTGTACAAAACACCCACTATATTGCTAGAAAAGAAACAAAATCTAGGTTTCCCCAAGTTTCAAAGAAACATATTCAAATTTTAGTTAACGTGTTGCACTTATTTTATCTTATAAACATAAAAATAAATTATACATTAAGAGAATGGCATTTATGGTATCAAACTTTATATCAATTCTCACTTGTTGTACCATAACAATTCAAAACGACATATTTGGTACCATAATTCAACAAATTCACTCACATATGGTACCACTGTTAAAAACCACCGTTAAGTGGTGACGTGACAGTTAAGTCTTATTGCAAAATTGATGTCATTATTTACGTTGACTGACAATTCTACCCCATAACATTTCAGGTTGGCAAAATAACCTCACATCTTTAAATTTACTGACGATTTTAGTCCACATTGTTGCCCAATTTGAAAATTGGCTCGAATAATACACTTGTGGACCAATTTAGAAATTTTACTTATTATATTTACATATCTATTTAACTAATTTAATTTTATAAACAATATTAATAAATTAAATAATACTTTAATATAAGTCCGACAAAAAATATTTTCTTAAAATCTAAAATTTATATAACAGCATTAATATATTTATTAAAATATAAAATTATATAATATTAATAAATAATTATAATTTTAAAAAATAAAACCCAAAACCCTTCCCTACCCAACCCCCCATAACCACCCAACCCCAACCCAAATTCCAAGCAACCACGACCTGAGTTCGGCTGCATATCTTTAATTTTTTTCTTATTTTATTAAAATAATAAAATTATATATTATTAATAAATAATTATAATTGAAAAAAACAACCAAAAACCCATGCCTAACCCAACCCCAACCCCACCCAATTCCCAGGCCGTCATGACCTGGGTTATGCTACATATCTTTAATTTTTCTCTTATTTCCTTCTACTCTCTTTCATATCAAAATTCTTAAAAAAGAAAGAAAAAAAAATCGCTGATCCAAGTGTTGTCGCAAACATGGCTGGTGCTATAAAGTCTTGAAGGGGTAAAATAGTAGACTGATGATCCGGTAAAAATCATCTCTCTTTTATCCATTCAATTTTTCATTTTTCATGAAAATCTGGAACTAGATTTGTTCTTGTTACTGTATGTTGAGTTTAATTTCTTGTTCTTTTACTCTTTTTTCTGTGTGAGATTGCAGTTGACTAGATAAAAAAATGTTTGGGGGGATGGTTTTTTTTTTTACTTAAATTATATAACTTTATTATTTTAATAAATATTAAATATTAAGTATATTAATACTATTATATAAATTTAAAAAACATTGTGGATTTATATTTAAGTATTATTTAATTTATTAATATTGTTTTTAATATCAAATTAATAAAATAGATATGTAAATATAATAATTAAAATCTTCAAATCGGTCGCACGTGTCTTATAATTTGCCAATTTTGAAATTGAGCAACAATGTTGATTAAAATCGTTAGTAAATTTGAAGATGTGAGATTATTTTGTCAACCTGAAATATTATGTGGTAGAATTGTCAGTCAACTTAACTGTCACGTCACCACGTAATGGTGATTTTTAACGGCGGTACTAAATGTGAGTGAATTTATTAAATTTTGGCACCAAATGTTTCGGCCTGAATTTTTATGGTACCACAAGTGAGAATCGATGTAAAATTGATACCACAAGTGTAATTCTCTCATTATATATTATTGAACCGATTTGATAAGAATTGTACTAAATATTACCCTTTATCCTATTTTCCAAAGTAGTGAATGAAATATATTTAACGCTGTTTTCTTATTAAAAATCAGACAATTTTAACTTTAAATATATATATATATATATATATATATATATATATATATATATATATCAGAGAATTTTTCGTTACTTGTGATGGATACGACGCAATAAAGTAATGTGAAAACGAGTACTCCTAAGTCCTATTGTTATTGTCACACGACCTGAATATTTATAAATTAAATACATGTCAGAGTACTATTTGTCTGTCACAGGTAGAACAATTCAGATTTTTGAATATTTGTATATGCTAAAGTCCAAAGTATTGGATTTGCATCTTCCACTACCTTGCAGCTTATTCATAATTTGGTCTTCAAATGTTCCAAACAACTTTAGATATCTTATCATCTCCAATAATCCAATTTTTAGCTACATATAATAAATGAAATAACTTGAAAATTTGGATTAGACTTAAATCCTGAGAATACATCATCCAACAAGGTTAGTTATAGCTAAAAGTATTTTCTACATCTAATTTTAAATGTTTACTATAGTTTAAAAAAATATAATTTTTTTACTAATATTTAATTAAATATTGAATTACTTATCAAAAAACATTAAATATTGAATTTATGTGCAAATAGATCCAGAAAATAGAGGATTTTTTTTTTGGACCATGCTCAGACGTTGAAACATAGCCGTTAAAACGTAATAATTGAAATTAGGTCGTTTGAATTTTGTTGTTCTATAAAAACTTTATGATCTATAAAATCGTTGAAATATATCAGTTTGAATTTAGTAGTTTAATAAAATTATTAAAATATTTGTTAAGTAAACGTCGATAGATCTGTTTGAATCTAGTAGTTTCATAATATTGTTAAAATATGTCCGTCTAAATATGATACATGGTTGACACTGGAAAAACAAAATGTAATTTGCTGAACCAAAAGACAAAAACATCTCATATGCTTTGTTTAATTCCCAAAAATTCATCTGTGTTATTTTAACTTCCAAAAATTCTCCTGTGTTTGATTTTAAATACCACACTCGATCGTAATATATATTTGTAATTTTATTTTTGAATTTTGGTGGAATGACAAGATTACCCCTATGTGCTTGTTTTTTTAAATTTATTTATTCTTTTTTTAAAATTAAGTATATACTACTTGGATCGAGTGTGGTATTTAAAATCAAACACGGGGGGGGGGGGGGGGAGGGGGGAGTTAGACAAAGCATGGAGAGTATTTTATCTTTCGATGTCTGGGGTAAAGTTATCATATCAAAAGCAAAATGTGAACAAATATTTATAATTTTGGCGTTTGAAATACACTCGCTTTTTGGGGGGTGTATTTGACTCTTATTTGAGATCACATGGGATTTTTGGAGTTTAAATAACACAGGGAATTTTTGGGAGTTAGACATTTTTGGGACTTGTGATGTTCAAGATTTGAAGTTAAATTCTTTTGATCCTGTTGTGGAAATAATAATAGTAATAATGATTATTTTTTCCGAGGTAGAGAAAAATATTAATTTCGGTGAAAACATTTAGACCAAAACCAGGTGGGGTAATCGGGTCGATATTCAATCACTTGAACTTCAACAGGTGAGTTATTTCTTTGTTTATAATAATACTAAAAGAAAATGTTTATTTTTTAGGGAAATACTAAAGAAAAGGTTGAAAAGAGGGGAAATAGAGTAAAGTAATAGAATAAAAGTAGTCAGGCAGTTTTCATTGCTGTTGAATAAAAAAAACAAGTAGGCGTCCTATACCCTTTGCACTCTTCGGTCCGAGCTGTAAATACACAGTCTAGTAGATAAAAAAAAATGGGACACTTAGGCTACGTATGGAAGTAATTTGGCTGGGTTTGGTCTCACTCAAACCGAGCCAAACCCCATTAGGTAAAGAGTTTGAAGAGGTTTCAGTCCAAACCCATTTTCATCTCAAACCGAAACCTACAAAACCCTACTTGAAACCTCTAAATTATTAATTTGACATTTGTAATAATTTTTTCTCACATATAAAGTTATTGATTTGACATCTACCAGCTACTTTTCTCCTCCAAACCTCGATCTAAATCACATTTCAAGTTTTCAAAACCCACTAACTATAATTTAATTATATTTCACTATCTCAATATTCTATTGAAACCATTATCCAAATCGAGTTTCAAAGTTTCGCCGAAAACTCCCAAACCACTTTTTAAAACCAAACCGAGACGGAACCCAGCCAAACTACTTCCATAATAAGCCTAAGGGTCTGTTTGGATGGGTTTTGGCTCAGTTTCGCGGGTCTCAGTTTAAAAAAATGGTTTGGGTGGTTTCGATGAAACCTTTGAGATCTCATTTGGATGAGTTTTGGCTGTTGGGTTTTGTGGTTTGAATAAGTTGAAACTCCACTTGGATTGGGTTTGGATGTTGGGGTTTAGGGGAAAAAGTATGTGGTAGGTGTCAAATCAATGTTTTATAGGTTTGAAGAGTTTGAGTGTGAGTTTCTGAATAGATTTTTTATGGTTTTATGGGTTTGGCGAAAACTCATTTGAAAGGGTTTTGACTCGATTTATCGAAACTCACGAGACCGGGCCAAAACACATCCACATACACCCTTAGGACTTAATATGGAAATAGTTTGGTTTGGTTCTATTTATGTTTGATGTTAAAAAATGGTTTGGAAGTTTTGGTCAAATTTTTGAAACTCGATTTGAATAATAATTTCAATGGAATATTGAGATTGTAAAATATTTATAAATGAAAAAATTATTTTTTTGGTACCATATGATAGACCTACTTGCAATTTTTGGTACCATTGGATACGAAAATGCAAATTTGGTACCATAGGATAGGTTTTCATTGCAACTTTGGTACCAAACCCAAATTTTTCCCAAAGTTAATGATAATTTAACCCCTAAAAAATGCATAATGTTCAATTTACCCCCTCGTGATTTAAAAAGAGCATTTTACCCCCTAAAATTTTATAAAAGTTTCACATCACCTCCCTGATATTTTTATAGGCGGCACTTTATCCATTTTTTTATGATAATGTGGCAATTTATCCCCCTATGTTATAAAATAGTTTGCATTCCTACTCTCAATTTCGGCAAGTAAGTTATACTCTCCGGCTGAAGGGGGTAAATTGCTTCATTAAAATTTTTATAGGGGGTAAATTGATTTTTTTCCAAATTATAGAGGGATCAATTGAACATTATGCATTTCGTAGGGGGTAAATTGTCATTAACTTTGTAGAAAAATTGGGTTTGGTACCAAATTGCAATGAAAACCTATCCTATGATACCAAATTTGCATTTTCGTATACAATGGTACCAAAAGTGCAAGTTAGCCTATCATATGGTATAAAAAAAACAATTTCTCATTATTAAATACTTCATAGTTAGTGGATTTTGAAATTTAGAGATATGATTTGAATTGATATTTGATTGTTGGAATTTGAAGGAGAAAATTATGTGATAGATGTCAAATCAATAATTTTATGTGTAAAAAATAAATGACAGATGTCAAATCAATAATGTTCCTTAGCTTTGTCGTTTTGTGATGAATCATCGCTCCCCCTAAAGTGAAACAGAAAAAATAAGTTGGGATTCCCTTTTCAAAATTTAATCAAACTACTTTTTCTTTTGGAGTATTTTTTTATTTCACTTCACGAATTATAATAATTTTCCATCATTACGTACCATGTACTTTTGTTAACAAGTATTTTCATACCATACTTACACGTGCATATTTAACTTGCAATACCTTTTCTATCTCAAATTTTTTACTTAAATAAGAAATAAATAATGAATAGTTTACATAACCTTTATTTTGAAGATAATTACCCTGTTTTTTTTTATCAAAATTATAAGAAAGCAAGATTTTTAAAATTCTTTAAAGATTTTCTTAACAATGTTGGAAACCCAGTTTCAATTTTTTAATCAATTATTAACCTGTTTTTATGATTTTATCTTTAATACACACGACATGACTGACATAACATAATAAATGAGTAACAATTCAAATTTATTGGCAAACTCCTAAATTAAATAATATTAATTATAATAAATACTTATCTCCAAGTCTCCAACCTTTTACTTCGAGAGAAAGTAAAAGAAGAATTTTCTGAGAATTGTGACAATATGGACATGAAAGATAAATACAGTATAAATGTAGGTATATATTTCCAGCTGTACATACACACATACAGTAACGTATAAATGCGTACATACATACACACAAAATACCCAATTGCCATGTGTAAATATTACAAGGGGGAAGAAAAGAAGAAAAGAGAAAGAAGAGTATATGAGAAGCTCACTATTGCTTCTCTGATTTTGATGCAAAATATAAATATAGAGAGATAGAGAGAGAAAGTTGTACAATATACATACACACATAGGTTCATTTCATTTCATTTCATTTCATTTGGGTAGGTTCTTTTAATTTTTCTTCTTTACTCAAATCCCATTTCTCTGAATTCCTTAACGGAGACAACAAGGTGCGATTATTGTGAAATCTTTTTTATCTTTATTTTTTAAAATTCCTTTCTTTCATCTGGGTCATTGTTTTTTTGTTTGATGCCTGGGGTGGGGTCTGGACTGAATGTAATAAATAAAAATTAATTTATGGAAAGGAAGAAGAGATGTTGAGGGGTTTACCTTTAGCTCTATCTTACATTCTTTTTCCTTTTTTTAAAAAAAAAAAATAATATTATGATTAGAAGGTTTATTTGTAGATTTGGTGATTTAAAATGGATACGTTGAGATATCTTGACCGTGTTCAGTAATTTTACTAAATTCATCTGAGTTTCTTTCGTGTTTGACTCTTCATTACTGTATTTGAGTATAAAATTGACTATTCACTTTATTTGGATCATTTCCTTGTATATATATATATATATATATATATATATATGCTCTGCTGTTATAAGTTTCAAGTTATTCTATATCTGCAGCTTATGGTTTTTATTGTGTAATGTAGCTCATGATTTTTACATTTCCTGCTGTATTTTACTCTTCAATTGACAATACATTTATTTGATTGGAAATGCATTAATTTATGAGTGATTATTTTAATTTTATAGGTTGGTTCATGTTGAAGGTCTGAGGTTTTGTAAGAATGCTAAGGAAGAGGACAAGATCATATCAAAAAGATCAACTCATGAACCACTTAATGCACGATGCTGTATCGGAGCCCTATGATTTTTCGAGTCAGAAGCAAAAAAATAACTCCTTCTTTAATGTGCCTGGTTTATTTGTGGGATTCAATCCCAAAAACTCGGAATCTGATTCCGTAAGAAGCCCTACCTCACCATTAGATTTCTGGATATTTCCGAGTTTTGGAAATCCTTTTAGGAGTCCAAAATCGCAAAATGAGGGTTCTTGTAAGAGCTGGGATTGTACCAAAGTAGGCCTAAGCATTGTCGATTCTCTTGCTGATGAAACTAAGGAATCGGGAAAGGTTATCCGGCCATCTGATAGTAAAAATATTATTTTTGGTCGACAAATAAGTCCAATTATTTGTAGCCATGTTAGTCTTCTTGATACACCCAAGTCACTGCCTAAAAATGTATCTGTTTTTCCAAATTACGGGGCTAAATCAGCCAATATCCAAAGGGGCAATTCTGATGTTATTTTCGAAATCGGAGATATCCCATTTGAACAAGAGCCTTTTGAGAATTTTCGTGCTTGTTCATTGGATTCCAGAGGGTATAGATACAGATCACATTTTACCAATTTTGGTAACCGTAAGTCTGGACTAGGGTCCAATGATTTGGTTCCTGAGAATAAAGTGAACCCTATGGGTTCAGAGTCTCGGTTTTTGGTAGGAAGTCATAAATCGATTCATTCTGGAAGTGGTTTTACTGGTTCAATTCCAGCTAGTGAAATTGAGCTTTCTGAGGATTATACATGTGTTACAACTCATGGACCAAATCCAAAAGTTACTCATATATTCGGTGACTACATTTTGGAACATCGCAATGAGGAAATAACCGATTTTTCCAAAAAAAGTGGAGATGAAATTGCAACCCTTGAAGCATCTATCCCTTTGGATGTTCTTGAAATTTGCACTCCTAACTATTTCCTCAAATTTTGTTACTCTTGCCATAAGAATTTGGACGGTGAAGATATATACATTTATAGGTTAGCTTCGGAATTCCTCACTATATTCGTGTTTCTGTTTGCAGTTTAAATAATGTCTCATATGGGAAAACGCATTTTTAGTCCTACACATTGACAGATAGCACTTTTGGTCCAACTTTTTTATTTTTTATTGCACATTCCATCCTTCCCGATTCTATCAAATTTGAGACCAAAAGTGCAAATGGGACTAAAAATGCAATCTTATCTGTCTCGTGAGAAACTCTTAACGGGGTTTTCTTGTTTGTTCGGTTTTCCACAGAGGTGAGAAAGCTTTTTGCAGTGATAGTTGCCGCTCAAAAGAGATTGAGATTGATGAAAAGATGGAGCAAAGTCAGAAAACCAACATTAATTCTTCCGAAATCTCTGATGGATCAAACAGCTGTGAAGAAATTATGAGCAACATTTAACACGATACCCATGATTGATGAAACCATAGAGCATTGGTGAACACATTTGACACCGAGAGCTGTTTCTGTATCTCTTGCGGCCTTGGATGATCATCAATCGTGTGGAGTTGTACCTCATGCTGTTTGTGTTTCATCCCTCATGGTTATTGTGGAGTAATGTATCAAAAGTATTATGTTTTGATTTACATAAATTTGGATTTTTATAGTTCAGAATAGCTTTATTATGGAGATGTTGAAAAGGGTAGTAGCCTGTTAGAGTGGCTCCCCGATTTTATCGCCTGTTCAATGCCGATAACCAAATTTGAATCAATATAGATATACATTCTAATATTTTGATTAAACTACTGTGATTGAAAATTCAATTTTTGTCATGTGATTGGTTTATAATTGCTGAAAAAAATGGTTTATGCTATGTTAACATGCAAGATTTTATGTCTAAATAAAATTGCTTTGATTTGGCAATTTGAAGATTGCAGCTTGACGGATAATTGCTTTCTGGTGTTTGACCTCATCACAATTGAGGCATAAAAGTATAGTTCATTGTTTCAATTCTTTTGGAAACTCCCAATTGTCAGATATTATGTCATCCATCATTTAAAAATAAACTCGACATATCTTCACAATAGACCTTCTTTATAATTCAAATAAACATTCAATATTTTTTGAACGCCTCAACCAAATATGTCCGGGTGAAATCATAATATTCTATTTTGGAAAATAACTTCTTATATTATCTTTTAGGCAGCTGAGTTGGGGTTTGCTCCTTAGAATTGGGGTCATGTTATAAAAAAGGACACCTCACCCTTATTTTAACATTTACTTGACGGACCACATCCCAATCCATTTTTAAGTTATTTTCCGGATCAATTTTTACACAAGAACACATTCATGTAGTAACTATGATTTGAGAAAGGAGAACAATTGGAGTGATGGAGCTCATTGCCTACTCTGGTGGTCTATCGTAAGTGGCTTCATTTGTTTTTGCGATACACTTTGGTGGTCCATTTTAGGCGACTTGGTTAATCTTTTCGATAGATTATGCCATTATATAATATCATTTCACAAACTCATGTCAGCAAACATGATTAGACTAGGACCGTTAATTGAGCCGGGCCTATCCGAAGTCCGACCCGATTAAATTTGACCCCAACCCGAATAATTATGAGTCGAGTTGAGTTTGAGCCACTATATTAAACCCAATGAATTTATAAGCCGAGCATGAGCCTAATAACGTTCAACTCGAATAAAGCCCGAACATATGATTATTTCAAATACTCTATTAATTATTGGTATTAAAGTTATAGCGTACTAATTACTATTTTGAAACAATTAAAAAAAAATTACAAATATGAGTTACATGAGCCGAGTTTAAGCCTATAGCTGTGAAACCCGATGATATATCAGTTTAAGCACATAATCGTGAAACCCGATGATATTTGAGTTTGAGCAATTTAATGCTCGACTTACAAGACCCAATTGACAGTCCTAATTACCACAACATTCACCTTATCGGAAGGCATTTGCCTATGGACACGCCGCTTGCAACCAAACTCTTGTTGGCTCGGCCAAAATTTTCCTGATAAGCACACGTGAAGACCGAATTAGGGCGATTTGTGCTCTATATATGAATGTTTTATCAGATATGAACAAATGAAATTGTCAAATTAATTTAATCACATGAGTATTTTGCAAGCAAACTTTAGTTACATGATGACTTTTGCAATTTTCCCTCGAATTATTGAGTCACATGACTCACACGTGACTCAAATTTGAGAAATTAAGATTGTCATTTGAAATATGAATGTGTTGGTATATATTAGAGAAGGTTTTGAAGATGACAAAAAGGGTATAATAGTCAAGAAGGCTAAATTGGAAGTCATCAACTAAGAACTAAAAGCTTAGTGAAACCTATCTCATAGTCTGGAAGCTAAGTGACCGAATCAGCGAAGTGGGATATCAAATGGGCATTATCAGCCGAGTCAAGATAGATGTGTTCATTCTTGAATCAGCCGATAAGCCATCAGCCGAGTGATCATCAGAGTGATCATCAGCAGAGTATTTCCACCAGCAGAGTGAAGACGGTCAGGAAGCTCAACGGTAACGTGCTGAGAGCTGAGTGCATTAAATGCGACTGACATAAAGTAGACATCCGTACAGCAGAGTGTACAGAGCAACAGTTGCAGGGAGCCGTTCCGCAATTTAAGGACCAGTACTCGAGGACTGTAGATTTCTGTCAACCTTCAACGGGCAGAAATTCAAATCCGAGGAGTATAAATAGAAGACAAACTGAAGATCTAAGAGAGACTTGCATAATTCAGATCACATCTTAAGAGCAAGATCCATCAGTTGAGTCGTCTGATCGTAAGCGAAGTCATTTGTTGACGAAGCTTTTTGTTGAAGAACAGAGATCAAACGTTGTATGTCTAAGTGACTGTCATCTGAAAAGAGAGAGGAGTGTATATCCATCTGTGTGAAGTGATATAACTTCTTAGTATAGGTTTTCTGAGTGACCTCCTATACTGAAAATAGCGTGAGGAGTGTAGATCCATCTAAGGGAGTGATCTAGCTTCATAGAGTAGGATTTCTGTGTGATTTCTTACTGCGCACTTGTGGCTTTTCATTTGTTGATCAGCTCAAGCATTGTATACTGTTAACTGTGTGTTTTCTAGTATAACCCAAGATCTGTGTGACTTGGAAGAGTGGACTAAATGATTTTTATCCATATAACCACTATAAAAATTATGTGTGTTTGATTAACTGTTATTTACTTTGCATATTTTCAAAAGAACTCAAACATACGAATTGAACCAAAAGATTTTAAAAGGAGTTGTAAAAACTGGGGATAAAATCTTTTGTGTAAGAAAACTTAAAGAGGAACAGATTGGGTGAAAAACACTTGATAAATCCGCTGCCAACTAGTTTCTAAAACTCTGATATTTCATCTGAATCAGCTGAGTGAAATCAGATGAGTGGTCAACTCTGCTGCTCAAAGCTTTGTGCGCGGACAGCTTAGTAGTCTTACGAATTCTAGATCAGCTTTGTCTGCTGATAGAAAAGTTAGAGAAAAAGTTTTAAAGTTTAGAGGTCTATTCAACCCCCCTATACCTCATTGACCACTTTTGGGACCAACATAATGCAATTGCCGAATTAATTTAATTACATGACTCAATTGTAAACTCGAATCTTAAAATGATTTTTTTGTGAACGAAAATTTAATAGTTAGCCCCTCCCCCACCTATTTAGGGTGTGTAGATAATTATTTAAATGCTATATGTTCAATTATTTAACAGCTATTAATATTTTTTTTTTTGCCAATTATACATTTTGTCAAAATTTTGGGGTAAATATACGATTATAAGTTTTATAATTATATGAAATATTACAAAAACTCCTCAATTTTTATTTTTTAATTATTAAATATTAAAAACATTAAAAATAACATTTTAAGGGCAAAATTGGTACTTCCAGAAAATATTTTAGAAGCCGTCAGAATTTAACAACCTAATAAACTGGGAACCAAGATTAATACATACCAATTGAATATTCAACACCTAAGTCCTAACATTATATGGGGCGATGATAATCAAATAAACTAAAGTCATCATAATATTTGGGCCGAGAAATTGTAGCCCAAAAAGAATTCTTTTGAGCCGGCCCAAACAGGCTAACTACACTTCCAAGGACGGTGATGTTTAGTAGGAGTATATGTATTTATGGAAACATCTTAAATCAGAAATTAACATTTATAAATAAAGGGATTGGATTGGAACTCCCCAAAAAGTCTATTCATATATTCTTCTTTATCCGTATATATATATATAGAGAGAGGGAATCAGAGAAAGCACAGAAGAATCTTGAAACTGATCAGCAGGTCGATTATCTATCTATCTATATACAATTTGCATTTAATTTTTCTTATTTCGTCTTGATTTTCTTAGTTTATTGAATTCTTTTTAGGTTTTTGGTTTCAAATTCCGAACCCAGAGATAAAGATAATGGGGGCTATCAAGATTTGTATTGATAAAGGGGAATTTCAGACTTGGCGGCCAGGTAATACTAATTTTTTCCTTTTCTTCATTCCAAGAATTCATTTTTTTTATTACTCCGTATGTTCTCTTTTATTTTCTGTAATTTCTTCTTTTATCTCACTGTCCCAATCCCATATATGGGACTTTGTTTGGTTGATTGTTTTACTTTGGAAGAAAAAGAAAGATTGAGAAAGAATAGTTCCAAGACCAAGATTCTTTCTATCTATAATCTACTGCCTTTCTATCTTTCTTTCTGTGCGTCTTGTTTTCTTCCATATTCTGATGATTACTTGTGTTTGCTGTGAAATTGTTCGAAGATTGAGAAGAAATTATTTTAGTACTGAATGAATTGATTCTTTTATTGCCGATTTTCCACTTGAAGCTTTACCAACTTGTTTCACGATCATAATTTAATGGAAGCCAATGAGATCCCTGATATTGATAGTCCTTTTTTAATTTTTATGATCCTTTTATTGCCTATTTAACTTGTAAAATTGTCTGTTTTTTAAGTTTTTTTCTTGACAAGGTCCCACATACATGTCTTTCAGGCATGAAAAGAGGAGAAAGAAATCTTGCAAGAATCAGCATCCAAGAAAGTTTCTGAATGTACCACTAAGAATTTGTTACTCGAATGCATATCAAATATTCATTTATCCATCCAGTGTTGTTGCTTGTTCAGATTTGAAGGTATGATCTCTTCTACTAATTTAACTATTTGTGTAATTAATTGCTTTGAAATCATGAAATTTATACTTTTACGAAATACTACTCCTGTTAATATTTGAATGTGAAGACATCAAAGTTGAATCTTGCAAAAATGGATGAAAACAACTGCATAAACTGCAAAACATCTCTTTAATATATGAAATAATACATTTCAAAACATTTTATTTTTTTACTCCACTGATTATATAACAAAGCTAGATAGATTGTGTATATTTTTCTTCTTTCTTTTTAACTAGTTATAATGCAAAGATCTGCTTAGAACTTGAAAAGTATGCCATCTTGAATTTGCACGCACACAACATGCATGGAAATACTTTCTGCATAGGGATTAATCATAATAAAGCAGCTAAGTTCAAACATATGGGATTCAAAGTTTTTGACTGACACATGATATATCCTTTTCTTTTGTTTCCAGTAACTAGAAGAGAAAATGGATGGTGAATCTCGGATAGTAGATGACAAAAAGATCTCTCTCTGTCATGTGAATAACAATGTAGGTAGGTCACTTTTGTTGGTAACTTTAAATATGTCACAACTGTTATTATTATATCTTCATACTTTTAACACCTTAGTCGATTTGGGCAGCGTTTCATTGAAGAAGAGCATTAGTCGATTGAGAAGCAAAGAATGGCACTGGTGCAATTGGAATGGAGACAGATGAACTACCTGAGGTTTATATTGGTAGCAGGTACGTACATGTCTCTCTAGTCTCTCCCCATATTGAAATTGTGCTTAGTTTCAGCCTAAATTACTTGACCTCTAGCACTTGTCTATATGATTCACATCTTATAAATTAGGAACCTACATATTTGTTGATTCCTTATTAGAAAAATCAGAAAACAGAAATTAGGACCCAAAATGTGCATCCCACTTTCCCAAAAGACCATGTAACTCCTTTTTAATCGATTTCATCGACCTTTCCCTAATTTCATTTCATCGATTTTTAACTCCAAAATGTGCATCCCACTTTCACTGATTTTTAACTAACCTCAACATTTTAACTCGTTTTTCATTGATTTCTTCGAGTTTTTCACGAATTTACTGTTTTTACCCTTTTTTTAACCTCCTTAAAATGTTTTTTAACCCAATTTTTATCAACATGACCCAATTTTTCATTATTCTAACTCATTTTTCACCGATTCAACCTTTTAACTATTTTTTTGATCAATTTCACCTTTTTAAGCCAAAATGTGCCTCCTACATTCCCGAAAGACAATTTAACTCGTTTTTATTGATTTCTTCGATTTTTTAACTAAATTTACTGTTTTTACCCTTTTTTAACAACCTTAAATTGTTTTTTAACCCATTTTTTTTTTATCAACTTGACCCAATTTTTCATCAATTTAGATCATTTTTTCACCTATTCAACCTTTTTAACTCATTTTTTGATCAATTTCACTTTTTTAAGCCAAAATGTGCTTCCTACTTTTCCAAAAGACTTTAACTCGTATTTTTATTGATTTCTTCGATTTTTTAACCAACTTTACCGTTTTAACCCTTTTTTAGCCTCAAAATGTTTTTAACCCAATTTTTATCAACTTGACCCAATTTTTCATCAATCTAATTCATTTTTTCACCGATTCAACCTTTTAACTCCTTTTTTGATCAATTTCACCTTTTTAAGCCAAAATGTGCCTCCTACTTTTCCAAAATACTTTAACTCGTTTTTTTATTAATTTCTTCGATTTTTCAACTAACTTTACTGTTTTTACGCTTTTTTAACCTATTTAAAATGTTTTTAACCCAATTTTTCATCAATCAATCTCAATTTTTCACCGATTCAACCTTTTAACTCCTTTATCGATCAATTTCACCTTTTTAAGCCAAAATGTGCCTCCTACTTTTCCAAAAGACTTTAACTCGTTTTTTTATTGATTTCTTCGTTTTTTTTAACTAACATTACTGTTTTTACCCTTTTTTAACCTCCTTAAAATGTTTTTAACCCAATTTTTATCAACTTGACCCAATTTTTCATCAATCTAGCTGATTTTTTCTCCGATTCAACCTTTTTAACTCCTTTTTTTGACAAATTTCACCTTTCTAAGCCAAAATGTGCCTCCTACTTTTCCAAAAGACTTTAACTCGATTTTTTAACTAACTTTACTGTTTTTACCCTTTTTTTAACCAACTTCAAATGTTTTTAACCCATTTTTTATCCACTTGACCCAATTTTTCATCAAACTAGCTCAATTTTTCACCGATTCAACGTTTTTTACTCATTTTTTGATCAATTTCACCTTTTTAAGCCAAAATGTGCCACCTAGTTTTCCAAAAGACTTTAACTCGTTTTTTAATTGATTTCTTCGATTTTTTAACTAACTTCACTGTTTATACGCTTTTTTAACCTCCTTAAAATATTTTTAACCCAATTTTTATCAACTTGACCCAATTTTTCACCAATCTAACTCATTTTTTCACCGATTTAACCTTTTAACTCCTTTTTTGATGAATTTCACCTTTAAAAGCCAAAATGTGCCTCCAACTTTTCCAAAAGACTTTAACTCGTTTTTTTATTGATTTCTTCAATTTTTTTACTAACATTACCGTTTTTACCCTTTTTTAACCTCCTTAAAATGTTTTTAACCCATTTTTTTTTATCAACTTGACCCAATTTTTCATCAATCTAACTCATTTTTTCACCGATTCAACCTTTTTAACTCCTTTTTTGATCAATTCCACCTTTTTAAGCCAAAATGCGCTTCCTACATTTCCAAAAGACTTTAACTCGTATTTTTATTGATTTCTTCGATTTTTTAACTAACTTTACCGTTTTAACCCTTTTTTAGCCTCAAAGTGTTTTTTAACCCAATTTTTATCAACTTGACCCAATTTTTCATCAATCTAGCTCATTTTTTCACCGATTCAACCTTTTAACTCCTTTTTTGATCAATTTCACCTTTTTAAGCCAAAATGTGACTCCTACTTTTCCAAAAGACTTTAACTCGTATTTTTATTGATTTCTTCGATTTTTTAACTAACTTTACCATTTTAACCCTTTTTTAGCCTCAAAATGTTTTTTAACCCAATTTTTATCAACTTGACCCAATTTTTCATCAATCTAACTCATTTTTTCACCGATTCTACCTTTTAACTCCTTTTTTGATCAATTTCAGCTTTTTAAGCCAAAATGCACTTCCTACTTTTCCAAAAGACTTTAACTCGTATTTTTATTGATTTTTTTTAACTAACTTTACCGTTTTAAACCTTTTTTAGCCTCAAAATGTTTTTAACCCAATTTTTATCAACTTGACCCAATTTTTCATCAATCTAACTCATTTTTTCACCGATTCAACCTTTTAACTCCTTTTTTGATCAATTTCACCTTTTTAAGCCAAAGTGCCTCCAACTTTTCCAAAAGACTTTAACTCATTTTTTTATTGATTTCTTCGATTTTTTAACTAACTTTACCGTTTTTATCCTTTTTTAACCTCCGTAAAATGTTTTTAACCCATTTTTTTTATCAACTTGACCCAATTTTTCATCAGACTAGCTCAATTTTTCACCGATTCAACCTTTTTTACTCATTTTTTGATCAATTTCACATTTTTAAGGCAAAATGTGCCTCCTAGTTTTCCAAAAGACTTTAACTCGTTTTTTTATTGATTTCTTTGATTTTTTAACTAACTTCACTGTTTATACGCTTTTTTAACCTCCTTAAAATGTTTTTAACCCAATTTTTATCAACTTGAACCAATTTTTCATCAATCTAACTCTTTTTTTCACCGATTCAACCTTTTAACTCCTTTTTTGATAAATTTCACGTTTTTAAGCCAAAATGTGCCTCCAACTTTTCCAAAACAGTTTAACTCGTTTTTTTATTGATTTCTTCAATTTTTTTACTAACTTTACCGTTTTTACCCTTTTTTAACCTCCTTAAAATGTTTTTAACCCATTTTTTTATCAACTTGACCCAATTTTTCATCAGTCTAGCTCATTTTTTCACCGATTCAACCTTTTTAAGCCAAAATGCGCTTCCTACTTTTCCAAAAGACTTTAACTCGTATTTTTATTGATTTTTCTTCGATTTTTTAACTGACTTTACTGTTTTAACCCTTTTTTAACCTCAAAATGTTTTTTAACCCAATTTTTATCAACTTGACCCAATTTTTCATTAATCTAACTCATTTTTTCACCGATTCAACCTTTTAACTCCTTTTTTGATCAATTTCACCTTTTTAAGCCAAAATGTGCCTCCAACTTTTCCAAAATACTTTAACTCGTTTTTTTATTAATTTCTTCGATTTTTTAACTAATTTTACTGTTTTTACGCTTTTTTAACCTACTTAAAATGTTTTTAACCCAATTTTTCATCAATCAATCTCATTTTTTCACCGATTCAACCTTTTAACTCCTTTTTTGATAAATTTCACCTTTTTAAGCCAAAATGTGCCTCCTACTTTTCCAAAAGACTTTAACTCGTTTTTTTTATTGATTTCTTCGTTTTTTTAACTAACATTACTGTTTTAACCCTTTTTTAACCTCCTTAAAATGTTTTTAACCCAATTTTTATCAACTTGACCCAATTTTTCATCAATCTAGCTCATTTTTTCTCCGATTCAACCTTTTTAACTCCTTTTTTGATAAATTTCACCTTTTTAAGCCAAAATGTGCCTCCTACTTTTCCAAAAGACTTTAACTCGTTTTTTTAAGTAAGTTTACTGTTTTTACTCTTTTTTTAACCTCCTTCAAATGTTTTTAACCCATTTTTATCCACTTGACCCAATTTTTCATCAAACTAGCTCAATTTTTCACCGATTCCACCTTTTTTACTCATTTTTTGATCAATTTCACCTTTTTAAGCCAAAATGTGCCTCCTACTTTTCCAAAAGACTTTAACTCGTTTTTATATTGATTTCTTCGATTTTTTAACCAACTTCACTGTTTATACGCTTTTTTAACCTCCTTAAAATGTTTTTAACCCAATTTTTATCAACTTGACCCAATTTTTCATCAATCTAACTCATTTTTTCACCGATTCAACCTTTTAACTCCTTTTTTGATCAATTTCACCTTTTTAAGCCAAAATGTGCCTCCAACTTTTCCAAAAGACTTTAACTTGTTTTTTTATTGATTTCTTCAATTTTTTTACTAACTTTACCGTTTTTACCCTTTTTTAACCTCCTTAAAATGTTTTTAACCCATTTTTTTTATCAACTTGACCCATTTTTTCATCAATCTAGCTCATTTTTTCACCAATTAAACCTTTTTAACTCATTTTTTGATCAATTTCACCTTTTTAAGCCAAAATGTGCCTCCTACTTTTCCAAAAGACTTTAACTCGTTTTTTTATTGATTTGTTCGATTTTTTAACTAACTTCACTGTTTTTACGCTTTTTTAACCTCCTTAAAATGTTTTTAACCCAATTTTTATCAACTTGACCCAATTTTTCATCAATCTAACTCATTTTTTCACCGATTCAACCTTTTAACTCCTTTTTTGATCAATTTCACCTTTTTAAGCCAAAATGCGCTTCCTACTTTTCCAAAAGACTTCAACTCGTATTTTTATTGATTTCTTCGATTTTTGAACTAACTTTACCGTTTTAACCCTTTTTTAGCCTCAAGATGTTTTTTAACCCAATTTTTATCAACTTGACCCAATTTTTCATCAATCTAACTCATTTTTTCACCGATTCAACCTTTTAACTCCTTTTTTGATCAATTTCACCTTTTTAAGCCAAAATGTGCCTCCTTCTTTTCCAAAATACTTTAACTCGTTTTTTTATTGATTTCTTCAATTTTTTTACTAACTTTACCGTTTTTACCCTTTTTTAACCTCCTTAAAATGTTTTTAACCCATTTTTTTATCAACTTGACCCAATTTTTCATCAATCTAGCTCATTTTTTCACCGATTATACCTTTTTAACTCATTTTTTGATCAATTTCACCTTTTTAAGCCAAAATGTGCCTCCTACTTTTCCAAAAGACTTTAACTCGTTTTTTTATTGATTTGTTCGATTTTTTAACTAACTTCACTGTTTTTACGCTTTTTTAACCTCCTTAAAATGTTTTTAACCCAATTTTTATCAACTTGACCCAATTTTTCATCAATCTAACTCATTTTTCACCGATTCAACCTTTTAACTCCTTTTTTGATCAATTTCACCTTTTTAAGCCAAAATGAGCCTCCAACTTTTCCAAAAGACTTTAACTCGTTTCTTTAGTGATTTCTTCGATTTTTTAACTAACTTTACTGTTTTTACCATTTTTTAACCTCCTTCAAATGTTTTTAACCCATTTTTTATCCACTTGACCCAATTTTTCATCAAACTAGCTCAATTTTTCACCGATTCAACCTTTTTTCCTCATTTTTTGATCAATTTCACCTTTTTAGGCCAAAATGTGCCTCCTAGTTTTCCAAAAGACTTTAACTCGGTTTTTTATTGATTTCTTCGATTTTTTAACTAACTTCACTGTTTATACGCTTTTTTAACCTCCTTAAAATGTTTTTAACCCAATTTTTATCAACTTGACCCAATTTTTCATCAATCTAACTCATTTTTTCACCGATTCAACCTTTTAACTCCTATTTTGATCAATTTCACCTTTTTAAGCCAAAATGTGACTCCTACTTTTCCAAAAGACTTTAACTCGTATTTTTATTGATTTCTTCGATTTTTTAACTAACTTTACCGTTTTAACCCTTTTTTAGCCTCAAAATGTTTTTTAACCCAATTTTTATCAACTTGACCCAATTTTTCATCAATCTAACTCATTTTTTCACCGATTCTACCTTTTCACTCCTTTTTTGATCAATTTCAGCTTTTTAAGCCAAAATGCACTTCCTACTTTTCCAAAAGACTTTAACTCGTATTTTTATTGATTTTTTTTAACTAACTTTACCGTTTTAAACCTTTTTTAGCCTCAAAATGTTTTTAACCCAATTTTTATCAACTTGACCCAATTTTTCATCAATCTAACTCATTTTTTCACCGATTCAACCTTTTAACTCCTTTTTTGATCAATTTCACCTTTTTAAGCAAAAGTGCCTCCAACTTTTCCAAAAGACTTTAACTCGTTTTTTTATTGATTTCTTCGATTTTTTAACTAACTTTACCGTTTTTAACCTCCGTAAAATGTTTTTAACCCATTTTTTTTATCAACTTGACCCAATTTTTCATCAGACTAGCTCAATTTTTCACCGATTCAACCTTTTTTACTCATTTTTTGATCAATTTCACATTTTTAAGCCAAAATGTGCCTCCTAGTTTTCCAAAAGACTTTAACTCGTTTTTTTATTGATTTCTTCGATTTTTTAACTAACTTCACTGTTTATACGCTTTTTTAACCTCCTTAAAATGTTTTTAACCCAATTTTTATCAACTTGAACCAATTTTTCATCAATCTAACTCTTTTTTTCACTGATTCAACCTTTTAACTCCTTTTTTGATAAATTTCACCTTTTTAAGCCAAAATGTGCCTCCAACTTTTCCAAAACAGTTTAACTCGTTTTTTTATTGATTTCTTCAATTTTTTTACTAACTTTACCGTTTTTACCCTTTTTTAACCTCCTTAAAATGTTTTTAACCCATTTTTTTATCAACTTGACCCAATTTTTCATCAGTCTAGCTCATTTTTTCACCGATTCAACCTTTTTAAGCCAAATGCGCTTCCTACTTTTCCAAAAGACTTTAACTCGTATTTTTATTGATTTTTCTTCGATTTTTTAACTGACTTTACCGTTTTAACCCTTTTTTAACCTCAAAATGTTTTTTAACCCAATTTTTATCAACTTGACCCAATTTTTCATCAATCTAACTCATTTTTTCACCGATTCAACCTTTTAACTCCTTTTTTGATCAATTTCACCTTTTTAAGCCAAAATGTGCCTCCTACTTTTCCAAAATACTTTAACTCGTTTTTTTATTAATTTCTTCGATTTTTTAACTAATTTTACTGTTTTTACGCTTTTTTAACCTGCTTAAAATGTTTTTAACCCAATTTTTCATCAATCAATCTCATTTTTTCACCGATTCAACCTTTTAACTCCTTTTTTGATAAATTTCACCTTTTTAAGCCAAAATGTGCCTCCTACTTTTCCAAAAGACTTTAACTCGTTTTTTTATTGATTTCTTCGTTTTTTTAACTAACATTACTGTTTTAACCCTTTTTTAACCTCCTTAAAATGTTTTTAACCCAATTTTTATCAACTTGACCCAATTTTTCATCAATCTAGCTCATTTTTTCTCCGATTCAACCTTTTTAACTCCTTTTTTGATAAATTTCACCTTTTTAAGCCAAAATGTGCCTCCTACTTTTCCAAAAGACTTTAACTCGTTTTTTTAAGTAAGTTTACTGTTTTTACTCTTTTTTTAACCTCCTTCAAATGTTTTTAACCCATTTTTATCCACTTGACCCAATTTTTCATCAAACTAGCTCAAATTTTCACCGATTCCACCTTTTTTACTCATTTTTTGATCAATTTCACTTTTTTAAGCCAAAATGTGCCTCCTAGTTTTCCAAAAGACTTTAACTCGTTTTTATATTGATTTCTTCGATTTTTTAACCAACTTCACTGTTTATACGCTTTTTTAACCTCCTTAAAATGTTTTTAACCCAATTTTTATCAACTTGACCCAATTTTTCATCAATCTAACTCATTTTTTCACCGATTCAACCTTTTAACTCCTTTTTTGATCAATTTCACCTTTTTAAGCCAAAATGTGCCTCCAACTTTTCCAAAAGACTTTAACTCGTTTTTTTATTGATTTCTTCAATTTTTTTACTAACTTTACCGTTTTTACCCTTTTTTAACCTCCTTAAAATGTTTTTAACCCATTTTTTTATCAACTTGACCCATTTTTTCATCAATCTAGCTCATTTTTTCACCGATTATACCTTTTTAACTCATTTTTTGATCAATTTCACCTTTTTAAGCCAAAATGTGCCTCCTACTTTTCCAAAAGACTTTAACTCGTTTTTTTATTGATTTGTTCGATTTTTTAACTAACTTCACTGTTTTTACGCTTTTTTAACCTCCTTAAAATGTTTTTAACCCAATTTTTATCAACTTGACCCAATTTTTCATCAATCTAACTCATTTTTTCACCGATTCAACCTTTTAACTCCTTTTTTGATCAATTTCACCTTTTTAAGCCAAAATGAGCCTCCAACTTTTCCAAAAGACTTTAACTCGTTTCTTTAGTGATTTCTTCGATTTTTTAACTAACTTTACTGTTTTTACCATTTTTTAACCTCCTTCAAATGTTTTTAACCCATTTTTTATCCACTTGACCCAATTTTTCATCAAACTAGCTCAATTTTTCACCGATTCAACCTTTTTTCCTCATTTTTTGATCAATTTCACCTTTTTAAGCCAAAATGTGCCTCCTAGTTTTCCAAAAGACTTTAACTCGGTTTTTTATTGATTTCTTCGATTTTTTAACTAACTTCACTGTTTATACGCTTTTTTAACCTCCTTAAAATGTTTTTAACCCAATTTTTATCAACTTGACCCAATTTTTCATCTATCTAACTCATTTTTTCACCGATTCAACCTTTTAACTCCTTTTTTGATCAATTTCACCTTTTTAATCCAAAATGTGCCTCCTACTTTTCCAAAAGACTTTAACTCGTTTTTTTATTGATTTGTTCGATTTTTTAACTAACTTCACTGTTTTTACGCTTTTTTAACCTCCTTAAAATGTTTTTAACCCATTTTTTTATCAGCTTGACCCAATTTTTCATCAAACTAGCTCAATTTTTCACCGATTCAACCTTTTTTACTCATTTTTTGATCAATTTCACCTTTTTAAGCCAAAATGCGCTTCCTACTTTTCCAAAAGACTTTAACTCGTATTTTTATTGATTTCTTCGATTTTTTAACTAACTTTACCGTTTTAAACCTTTTTTAGCTCAAAATGTTTTAAACCCAATTTTAATCAACTTGACCCAATTTTTCATCTATCTAACTCATTTTTTCACCGATTAAACCTTTTTAACTCCTTTTTTGATCAATTTCACCTTTTTAAGCCAAAATGCGCTTCCTACATTTCCAAAAGACTTTAACTCGTATTTTTATTGATTTCTTCGATTTTTTAACTAACTTTACCGTTTTAACCCTTTTTTAGCCTCAAAATGTTTTTTAACCCAATTTTTATCAACTTGACCCAATTTTTCATCAATCTAGCTCATTTTTTCACCGATTTAACCTTTTAACTCCTATTTTGATCAATTTCACCTTTTTAAGCCAAAATGTGACTCCTACATTTCCAAAAGACTTTAACTCGTATTTTTATTGATTTCTTCGATTTTTTAACTAACTTTACCGTTTTAACCCTTTTTTAGCCTCAAAATGTTTTTTAACCCAATTTTTATCAACTTGACCCAATTTTTCATCAATCTAGCTCATTTTTTCACCGATTTAACCTTTTAACTCCTATTTTGATCAATTTCACCTTTTTAAGCCAAAATGTGACTCCTACTTTTCCAAAAGACTTTAACTCGTATTTTTATTGATTTCTTCGATTTTTTAATTAACTTTACCGTTTTAAACCTTTTTTAGCTCAAAATGTTTTAAACCCAATTTTTATCAACTTGGCCCAATTTTTCATCAATCTAACTCATTTTTTCACCGATTCAACCTTTTAACTCTTTTTTTGATCAATTTCACCTTTTTAAGCCAAAATGTGCCTCCAACTTTTCAAAAAGACTTTAACTCGTTTTTTTTATTGATTTCTTCGATTTTTTAACTCACTTTACTGTTTTTACGCTTTTTTAACCTACTTAAAATGTTTTTAACCCAATTTTTCATCAATCAATCACATTTTTTCACCTATTCAACCTTTTAACTCCTTTTTTGATCAATTTCACCTTTTTAAGCCCAAATGTGCCTCCTACTTTTCCAAAAGACTTTAACTCGTTTTTTAATTGATTTTTTCAATTTTTTAACTAACTTCACTGTTTTTACGCTTTTTTAACCTCCTTAAAATGTTTTTAACCCAATTTTTATCACCGATTCAACCTTTTAACTCTTTTTTTGATCAATTTCACCTTTTTAAGCCAAAATGTGCCTCCAACTTTTCAAAAAGACTTTAACTCGTTTTTTTTATTGATTTCTTCGATTTTTTAACTCACTTTACTGTTTTTACGCTTTTTTAACCTACTTAAAATGTTTTTAACCCAATTTTTCATCAATCAATCACATTTTTTCACCTATTCAACCTTTTAACTCCTTTTTTGATCAATTTCACCTTTTTAAGCCCAAATGTGCCTCCTACTTTTCCAAAAGACTTTAACTCGTTTTTTTATTGATTTTTTCAATTTTTTAACTAACTTAACTGTTTTTACGCTTTTTTAACCTCCTTAAAATGTTTTTAACCCAATTTTTATCAACTTGACCCAATTTTTCATCAATCTAACTCATTTTTTCACCGATTCAACCTTTTAACTCCTTTTTTGATCAATTTCACCTTTTTAAGCCAAAATGTGCCTCCAACTTTTCCAAAAGACTTTAACTCGTTTCTTTATTGATTTCTTCGATTTTTTAACTAACTTTACTGTTTTTCCCCTTTTTTAACCTCCTTCAAATGTTTTTAACCCATTTTTTATCCACTTGACCCAATTTTTCATCAAGCTAGCTCAATTTTTCACCGATTCAACCTTTTTCACTCATTTTTTGATCAATTTCACCTTTTTAAGCCAAAATGTGCCTCCTAGTTTTCCAAAAGACTTTAATTCGTTTTTTTATTGATTTCTTCGATTTTTTAACTAACTTCACTGTTTTAAAATTTTTTTAACTTGACCCAATTTTTCATCAATCTAACTCATTTTTTCACCGATTCAACCTTTTAACTCCTTTTTTGATCAATTTCACCTTTTTAAGCCAAAATGTGCCTCCAACTTTTCCAAAAGACTTTAACTCGTTTTTTTATTGATTGTTCGATTTTATAACTAACTTCACTGTTTTTACGCTTTTTTAACCTCCTTAAAATGTTTTTAACCCAATTTTTATCAACTTGACCCAATTTTTCATCAATCTAACTCATTTTTCACCGATTCAACCTTTTAACTCCTTTTTTGATCAATTTCACCTTTTTAAGCCAAAATGAGCCTCCAACTTTTCCAAAAGACTTTAACTCGTTTCTTTAGTGATTTCTTCGATTTTTTAACTAACTTTACTGTTTTTACCATTTTTTAACCTCCTTCAAATGTTTTTAACCCATTTTTTATCCACTTGACCCAATTTTTCATCAAACTAGCTCAATTTTTCACCGATTCAACCTTTTTTCCTCATTTTTTGATCAATTTCACCTTTTTAAGCCAAAATGTGCCTCCTAGTTTTCCAAAAGACTTTAACTCGGTTTTTTATTGATTTCTTCGATTTTTTAACTAACTTCACTGTTTATACGCTTTTTTAACCTCCTTAAAATGTTTTTAACCCAATTTTTATCAACTTGAACCAATTTTTCATCAATCTAACTCTTTTTTTCACTGATTCAACATTTTAACTCCTTTTTTGATAAATTTCACCTTTTTAAGCCAAAATGTGCCTCCAACTTTTCCAAAACAGTTTAACTCGTTTTTTTATTGATTTCTTCAATTTTTTTACTAACTTTACCGTTTTTACCCTTTTTTAACCTCCTTAAAATGTTTTTAACCCATTTTTTTATCAACTTGACCCAATTTTTCATCAGTCTAGCTCATTTTTTCACCGATTCAACCTTTTTAAGCCAAATGCGCTTCCTACTTTTCCAAAAGACTTTAACTCGTATTTTTATTGATTTTTCTTCGATTTTTTAACTGACTTTACCGTTTTAACCCTTTTTTAACCTCAAAATGTTTTTTAACCCAATTTTTATCAACTTGACCCAATTTTTCATCAATCTAACTCATTTTTTCACCGATTCAACCTTTTAACTCCTTTTTTGATCAATTTCACCTTTTTAAGCCAAAATGTGCCTCCTACTTTTCCAAAATACTTTAACTCGTTTTTTTATTAATTTCTTCGATTTTTTAACTAATTTTACTGTTTTTACGCTTTTTTAACCTGCTTAAAATGTTTTTAACCCAATTTTTCATCAATCAATCTCATTTTTTCACCGATTCAACCTTTTAACTCCTTTTTTGATAAATTTCACCTTTTTAAGCCAAAATGTGCCTCCTACTTTTCCAAAAGACTTTAACTCGTTTTTTTATTGATTTCTTCGTTTTTTTAACTAACATTACTGTTTTAACCCTTTTTTAACCTCCTTAAAATGTTTTTAACCCAATTTTTATCAACTTGACCCAATTTTTCATCAATCTAGCTCATTTTTTCTCCGATTCAACCTTTTTAACTCCTTTTTTGATAAATTTCACCTTTTTAAGCCAAAATGTGCCTCCTACTTTTCCAAAAGACTTTAACTCGTTTTTTTAAGTAAGTTTACTGTTTTTACTCTTTTTTTAACCTCCTTCAACTGTTTTTAACCCATTTTTATCCACTTGACCCAATTTTTCATCAAACTAGCTCAAATTTTCACCGATTCCACCTTTTTTACTCATTTTTTGATCAATTTCACTTTTTTAAGCCAAAATGTGCCTCCTAGTTTTCCAAAAGACTTTAACTCGTTTTTATATTGATTTCTTCGATTTTTTAACCAACTTCACTGTTTATACGCTTTTTTAACCTCCTTAAAATGTTTTTAACCCAATTTTTATCAACTTCATCAATCTAACTCATTTTTTCACCGATTCAACCTTTTAACTCCTTTTTTGATCAATTTCACCTTTTTAAGCCAAAATGTGCCTCCAAATTTTCCAAAAGACTTTAACTCGTTTTTTTATTGATTTCTTCAATTTTTTACTAACTTTACCGTTTTTACCCTTTTTTAACCTCCTTAAAATGTTTTTAACCCATTTTTTTATCAACTTGACCCATTTTTTCATCAATCTAGCTCATTTTTTCACCGATTATACCTTTTTAACTCATTTTTTGATCAATTTCACCTTTTTAAGCCAAAATGTGCCTCCTACTTTTCCAAAAGACTTTAACTCGTTTTTTTATTGATTTGTTCGATTTTTTAACTAACTTCACTGTTTTTACGCTTTTTTAACCTCCTTAAAATGTTTTTAACCCAATTTTTATCAACTTGACCCAATTTTTCATCAATCTAACTCATTTTTTCACCGATTCAACCTTTTAACTCCTTTTTTGATCAATTTCACCTTTTTAAGCCAAAATGAGCCTCCAACTTTTCCAAAAGACTTTAACTCGTTTCTTTAGTGATTTCTTCGATTTTTTAACTAACTTTACTGTTTTTACCATTTTTTAACCTCCTTCAAATGTTTTTAACCCATTTTTTATCCACTTGACCCAATTTTTCATCAAACTAGCTCAATTTTTCACCGATTCAACCTTTTTTCCTCATTTTTTGATCAATTTCACCTTTTTAAGCCAAAATGTGCCTCCTAGTTTTCCAAAAGACTTTAACTCGGTTTTTTATTGATTTCTTCGATTTTTTAACTAACTTCACTGTTTATACGCTTTTTTAACCTCCTTAAAATGTTTTTAACCCAATTTTTATCAACTTGACCCAATTTTTCATCTATCTAACTCATTTTTACACCGATTCAACCTTTTAACTCCTTTTTTGATCAATTTCACCTTTTTAATCCAAAATGTGCCTCCTACTTTTCCAAAAGACTTTAACTCGTTTTTTTATTGATTTGTTCGATTTTTTAACTAACTTCACTGTTTTTACGCTTTTTTAACCTCCTTAAAATGTTTTTAACCCATTTTTTTATCAGCTTGACCCAATTTTTCATCAAACTAGCTCAATTTTTCACCGATTCAACCTTTTTTACTCATTTTTTGATCAATTTCACCTTTTTAAGCCAAAATGCGCTTCCTACTTTTCCAAAATACTTTAACTCGTATTTTTATTGATTTCTTCGATTTTTTAACTAACTTTACCGTTTTAAACCTTTTTTAGCTCAAAATGTTTTAAACCCAATTTTAATCAACTTGACCCAATTTTTCATCTATCTAACTCATTTTTTCACCGATTAAACCTTTTTAACTCCTTTTTTGATCAATTTCACCTTTTTAAGCCAAAATGCGCTTCCTACATTTCCAAAAGACTTTAACTCGTATTTTTATTGATTTCTTCGATTTTTTAACTAACTTTACCGTTTTAACCCTTTTTTAGCCTCAAAATGTTTTTTAACCCAATTTTTATCAACTTGACCCAATTTTTCATCAATCTAGCTCATTTTTTCACCGATTTAACCTTTTAACTCCTATTTTGATCAATTTCACCTTTTTAAGCCAAAATGTGACTCCTACTTTTCCAAAAGACTTTAACTCGTATTTTTATTGATTTCTTCGATTTTTTAACTAACTTTACCGTTTTAAACCTTTTTTAGCTCAAAATGTTTTAAACCCAATTTTTATCAACTTGGCCCAATTTTTCATCAATCTAACTCATTTTTTCACCGATTCAACCTTTTAACTCTTTTTTTGATCAATTTCACCTTTTTAAGCCAAAATGTGCCTCCAACTTTTCAAAAAGACTTTAACTCGTTTTTTTTATTGATTTCTTCGATTTTTTAACTCACTTTACTGTTTTTACGCTTTTTTAACCTACATAAAATGTTTTTAACCCAATTTTTCATCAATCAATCACATTTTTTCACCTATTCAACCTTTTAACTCCTTTTTTGATCAATTTCACCTTTTTAAGCCCAAATGTGCCTCCTACTTTTCCAAAAGACTTTAACTCGTTTTTTTATTGATTTTTTCAATTTTTTAACTAACTTAACTGTTTTTACGCTTTTTTAACCTCCTTAAAATGTTTTTAACCCAATTTTTATCAACTTGACCCAATTTTTCATCAATCTAACTCATTTTTTCACCGATTCAACCTTTTAACTCCTTTTTTGATCAATTTCACCTTTTTAAGCCAAAATGTGCCTCCAACTTTTCCAAAAGACTTTAACTCGTTTCTTTATTGATTTCTTCGATTTTTTAACTAACTTTACTGTTTTTCCCCTTTTTTAACCTCCTTCAAATGTTTTTAACCCATTTTTTATCCACTTGACCCAATTTTTCATCAAGCTAGCTCAATTTTTCACCGATTCAACCTTTTTCACTCATTTTTTGATCAATTTCACCTTTTTAAGCCAAAATGTGCCTCCTAGTTTTCCAAAAGACTTTAATTCGTTTTTTTATTGATTTCTTCGATTTTTTAACTAACTTCACTGTTTTAAAATTTTTTTAACTTGACCCAATTTTTCATCAATCTAACTCATTTTTTCACCGATTCAACCTTTTAACTCCTTTTTTGATCAATTTCACCTTTTTAAGCCAAAATGTGCCTCCAACTTTTCCAAAAGACTTTAACTCGTTTTTTTATTGATTTCTTCAATTTTTTTACTTACTTTACCGTATTTACCCTTTTTTAACCTCCTCAAACTGTTTTTAACCCATTTTTTTTATCAACTTGACCCAATTTTTCATCAATCTAGCTCATTTTTTCACCGATTCAACCTTTTTAACTCATTTTTTGATCAATTTCACCTCTTTAAGCCAAAATGCGCTTCCTACTTTTCCAAAAGACTTTAACTCGTTTTTTTATTGATTTCTTCAATTTTTTTACTTCCTTTACCGTATTTACCCTTTTTTAACCTCCTTAAACTGTTTTTAACCCTTTTTTTTATCAACTTGACCCAATTTTTCATCAATCTAGCTCATTTTTTCACCGATTCAACCTTTTTAACTCATTTTTTGATCAATTTCACCTCTTTAAGCCAAAATGCGCTTCCTACTTTTCCAAAAGACTTTAACTCGTATTTTTATTGATTTCTTCGATTTTTTAACTAACTTTACCGTTTTAAACCTTTTTTAGCTCAAAATGTTTTAAACCCAATTTTTATCAACTTGACCCAATTTTTCATCAATCTAACTCATTTTTTCACCGATTCAACCTTTTAACTCCTTTTTCGATCAATTTCACCTTTTTAAGCCAAAATGTGCCTCCAACTTTTCAAAAAGACTTTTACTCGTTTTTTTATAGATTTCTTCGATTTTTTAACTCACTTTACTGTTTTTACACTTTTTTAACCTACTTAAAATGTTTTTAACCCAATTTTTCATCAATCAATCACATTTTTTCACCTATTCAACCTTTTAACTCCTTTTTTGATCAATTTCACCTTTTTAAGCCCAAATGTGCCTCCTACTTTTCCAAAAGACTTTAACTCGTTTTTTTTATTGATTTTTTCAATTTTTTAACTGACTTCACTGTTTTTACGCTTTTTTAACTCCTTAAAATGTTTTTAACCCAATTTTTATCAACTTGACCCAATTTTTCATCAATCTAACTCATTTTTTCACCGATTCAACCTTTTAACTCCTTTTTTGATCAATTTCACCTTTTTAAGCCAAAATGTGCCTCCAACTTTTCCAAAAGACTTTAACTCGTTTCTTTATTGATTTCTTCGATTTTTTAACTAACTTTACTGTTTTTACCCTTTTTTAACCTCCTTAAAATGTTTTTAACCCAATTTTTATCAACTTGACCCAATTTTTCATTGATCAATTTCACCTTTTTAAGCCAAAATGTGCCTCCTACTTTTCCAAAAGACTTTAACTCATTTTTTTACTGATTTCTTCGATTTTTTAACTAACTTTACTGTTTTTACCCTTTTTTAACCTCCTTAAAATGTTTTTAACCCAATTTTTCATCAATCTAACTTATTTTTCACCGATTCAACCTTTTAACTCCTTTTTGGATCAATTTCACCTTTTTAAGCCAAAATGTGCCTCCAACTTTTCCAAAAGACTTTAACTCGTTTCTTTATTGATTTCTTCGATTTTTTAACTAACTTTACTGTTTTTACCCTTTTTTAACCTCCTTAAAATGTTTTTAACCCAATTTTTATCAACTTGACCCAATTTTTCATTGATCAATTTCACCTTTTTAAGCCAAAATGTGCCTCCTACTTTTCCAAAAGACTTTAACTCATTTTTTTACTGATTTCTTCGATTTTTTAACTAACTTTACTGTTTTTACCCTTTTTTAACCTCCTTAAAATGTTTTTAACCCAATTTTTCATCAATCTAACTTATTTTTCACCGATTCAACCTTTTAACTCCTTTTTTGATCAATTTCACCTTTTTAACCCAAACTATGCATCCTACTTTCACACAAGACAATTTAACTCCTTTTTTTTATTGATTTCTTCTATTTTTTCACTGACTTTACCGTTTTAAGTTTGAACCCTTTTTGAACCTACTTACTATGTTTTTAGCCCAATTTTTCATCAATATAGCTCATTTTTTCACCTAATTTTTCCCGTTTAACCCGTTTTAACATATTTGATTTTTTTTCACTAGTCTCATCTACTTAACCCAGTTTTTCATCAATTTAATCTAATAACCCATTTTCATTGATTTAGCTCGTTTTTTCACCGCCTCACCAATTAAACCGATTTTGTTGACTTTTCACTAATTCAACTCGTTTTTCATTGAATTGATCGACCTTTCACTAGTCTTATCGATTTAACCAAATCTTTCGTCTACTTAACCCAATTTTTCATCGATTTAATTTGAAATGCCATATTCCATAACGAAAATATTCTAGTCCAAACCTGGTCAAACTACATTATAATGTAAATACATTTTATACATGTTTTAGATTTGTTCTCTTTGAAGATGTGTTACTCAATTAATTATTTAACCAAATTTGATTGGTTGCAGTAGAATAATAAATTGGTTGTAATTGAATCTAATTTAGACTAATTTCTCATTGTATAAACGGTTGTTTTTGACTAATTATTTGAAACCATTTTAATCCATCAGTAGACAATTCACACTTCCTTGTCTTTATAGAAGCATAAGAACTACCTTAATTAGTTAAATAATAACAAAAAAAATAAAAACACAAGTTTATTCTCTCTTTCAACATTGCCAAAAAATCTTACTACAAAAGTGAAAAAGATTTGCAGTTTGCAAAAATGGCACGAGTGTGCTTTTCATTCATCATCTGCAGAGGACACAAAAATATACTGATTAATTATGGGATTATTGCATTTTTGGTGTGACAACTTAAGATCTCTGTCGTTTATATCCATATCTTATCGGGCTGGCACATTTGATGCAACAACTTCAATTTTGGTGGCAATTTACGTTTAAGTTGAGGCCTGAAGGAATTGATGAGGAAAAATATAAAGTTTATTTCCATTGAATGATTCATAAACTTATTTACAGTGAGCCATACTTGATACAAAGAGAGAACAGGAGAAAAAGGAAAGTAAAATAATATCCTAATTAATTAAGCTATAATCTAGGCAAAGAATAAGCTAATGATAATCTAGGCAAAGAATAAGCTAATGACTAATCTAAGAATATTCCCATGTTTCAATACTCCCCCTCAAGCTGGTTCATAGATATTGAGCATTCCCAGCTTGCCAATTAAGAAGTCAAATTGTTGAAGTTGAAGACTCTTAGTGAGAATATCTGCTACTTGATGTTTGGTAGAAATGAATGGAATACACAAAATTCCTTCATCTAGCTTTTCTTTAATAAAATGCCGATCAATCTCAACGTGTTTCGTTCTATCATGTTGTACAGGATTATGAGAAATACTAATAGCCGCTTTGCTATCCAAGTATAACTTCATAGGTGAATTAAACTCAATTTTTAACTCCCCAAGAAATCTCTTTATCCACAAAAGCTCACATATTCCTTGGCAACAGCACGATACTTAGCTTCAGCACTGCTCCTAGCAACAACGTTCTGTTTTTTGCTTCTCCAAGTTACCAGATTTCCTCCAATAAAAGTACAATATCCAGAAGTAGACCTACCATCATCAATGCTTCCACCCCAATCAGCATCAGTGAATGCTTCAACTTGTATATGATCACTTTTCTTGAACAATAATCCTTTTCCCGGAGTTCCTTTGAGATATTTAAGAATTCTGTAAACTGCATTCAGATGCCCCTCACAAGGGGAATGCATAAATCGACTCACAACACACAGGAAAAGCAATATAAGGTCGAGTATTTTGGTAGAAATGAATGGAATACACAAAATTCCTTCATCTAGCTTTTCTTTAATAAAATGCCGATCAATCTCAACGTGTTTCGTTCTATCATGTTGTACAGGATTATGAGAAATACTAATAGCCGCTTTGCTATCCAAGTATAACTTCATAGGTGAATTAAACTCAATTTTTAACTCCCCAAGAAATCTCTTTATCCACAAAAGCTCACATATTCCTTGGCAACAGCACGATACTTAGCTTCAGCACTGCTCCTAGCAACAACGTTCTGTTTTTTGCTTCTCCAAGTTACCAGATTTCCTCCAATAAAAGTACAATATCCAGAAGTAGACCTACCATCATCAATGCTTCCACCCCAATCAGCATCAGTGAATGCTTCAACTTGTATATGATCACTTTTCTTGAACAATAATCCTTTTCCCGGAGTTCCTTTGAGATATTTAAGAATTCTGTAAACTGCATTCAGATGCCCCTCACAAGGGGAATGCATAAATCGACTCACAACACACAGGAAAAGCAATATAAGGTCGAGTATTTTGGTAGAAATGAATGGAATACACAAAATTCCTTCATCTAGCTTTTCTTTAATAAAATGCCGATCAATCTCAACGTGTTTCGTTCTATCATGTTGTACAGGATTATGAGAAATACTAATAGCCGCTTTGCTATCCAAGTATAACTTCATAGGTGAATTAAACTCAATTTTTAACTCCCCAAGAAATCTCTTTATCCACAAAAGCTCACATATTCCTTGGCAACAGCACGATACTTAGCTTCAGCACTGCTCCTAGCAACAACGTTCTGTTTTTTGCTTCTCCAAGTTACCAGATTTCCTCCAATAAAAGTACAATATCCAGAAGTAGACCTACCATCATCAATGCTTCCACCCCAATCAGCATCAGTGAATGCTTCAACTTGTATATGATCACTTTTCTTGAACAATAATCCTTTTCCCGGAGTTCCTTTGAGATATTTAAGAATTCTGTAAACTGCATTCAGATGCCCCTCACAAGGGGAATGCATAAATCGACTCACAACACACAGGAAAAGCAATATAAGGTCGAGTATGGGACAAGTAAATCAGTTTTCCAACTAAGCGCTGATATTGTCCTTTATCAACCTTATCACCATCATTTTTCAGACAACTTGCAATTAGCGTCCATGGGCGTATCGGACGGCTTGCAACCCAACATACCTGTTTCATCAAGGAGATCTAAAATATACTTTCTTTGAGAAACTAAGATTCCTGCCTTAGTTCTTGCAACTTCCATCCCCAAGAAATACCTCAATGGTTTCAAATTCTCTGGCCAGAAAGGTCTATACCTTTTCTTGCTCAATAAGATCATTACCAGTCAGAATAATATCATACCCAACATACCTGTTTCATCAAGGAGATCTAAAATATACTTTTAAAATATACTTTCTTTGAGAAACTAAGATTCCTGCCTTAGTTCTTCCAACTTCCATCCCCAAGAAATACCTCAATGGTCCAAGATCTTTGATTTCAAATTCTCTGGCCAGAAAGGTCTTTACCTTTTCTTGCTCAATAAGATCATTACCAGTCAGAATAATATCATCCACATAAACAATAAGGATAGATATCCTACCTACCATGGTTTTTTTAAAGAACATAGTGTGATCTGCTTGACTCTGAAGATACCCAAAAACTTTTAATGCTTTGGTGAATCGATCAAACCATGCTCTGGGAGATTGTTTAAGACCATAAAGTGACCTCTTAAGTTTACACACCTTTTTTTTTCCAAGTAAGTCCTCAAACCCCGGAGGCAGGTGCATATATACTTCCTCTTCTAACTTGCCGTTAAGGAAAGCATTTTTCACATCCAATTGTTGTAAAGGCCAGTCAAAAATTTTTGACTGCAAGAGATAGTAAAATCCTGATGCTATTCATTTTCGCAATTGGGGCAAAAGTCTCCTGGTAATCAATCCCGTATGTTTGGGTATAACCTTTTGCGACGAGTCTTGCTTTATATCTTTCAATTGACCCATCAGACCTGTACTTCACCGTGAATACCCATTTACTACCAACTGGGTTTTTTCCAGCTGGGAGAGGGACTAGTTCCCATGTCTGATTTTTTGCTAGAGCCCTCATTTCTTCAAGAACAACCTCTTTCCATTCAGGAACAGCAAGAGCCTCCTGTATAGACTTAGGAATCTTTGTTTTTGATAAATTAGATACGAAAGCTCTGAAGTTTGATGACAATCTATGATAAGAAACAAAGTTGGATATAGGATGATTTGTCCACGACCTAATGCCTTTTCTATTAGCAATAGGAATATCAAGATCTTGAAAAGTACAAGGTTCAATATATGTGGAAGGATGTGAATTACCTGATGTATCCGGGATTGACTTTTGGCAGTCTCTCTGTAGTTGCTGCTCATTACCTTGTCGGTTATGTCTCCTTGTATAGACACGAAACTCAGTATGTTTTTCAGACTGCTTTTCTCCCCCTGCATTAGTATTTTCTGTTTCTGTCATAATAGGTTCATTTTGGTTTACAAGAGATTGGACATACTCATTTTGGTCAGGGAGAAAGTGTGGTACAGACTCAGGAACAGAAGCAATAGGTACAAAATCAGGAACATAAGCAATAGGTAATGAAATAACATTTTCCCAAAACTTGTCTTCATCATGATTCTCCCCCTGAAGAGAAGTTTGAGGGAAAAAGGATTGATCTTCAAAGAAGGTAACATCCATGCTCACATAAACTCGATTAGTAACAGGGTTAAAACACTTATATCCTTTTTGAGTGGGTGAGTAACCAAGAAATACACATTTAATAGCCCTTGGATCAAGTTTGCTTTGAGTACGACTGTGAGAATGAACAAAAACCACACACCCAAAGACTTTTGGAGATAGAGTATTTAAGAAACGTGTATGAGGATAAGTCTCTAAAAGGATGTTGATGGGTTTTTTGAATTGACATATCCGAGATGGCATTCTATTTATAAGATATGAGGCTGTAAGAATGGCTTCTCCCCAAAAATGTTTAGGAACCCCAGTTGTAAACATAAGTGCACGAGCTACCTCTAGAAGGTGTTTATTCTTATGTTCAGCAACACCATTTTGTTGAGGTGTATCAACACAAGAGGTTTGATGCAAAATACCTTTTTCCCTAAGAAATTGACCAAGAATGGTAGTGAAATACTCTTTGCCGTTATCGGTGCGTAGAATTTTAATTTTGGTATTAAACTGAGTCTCAATCATGGCATAGAAATTTTGGAAAATATTTGTGACCTCAGATTTTTGTTTCAAAAGATATACCCAACAAACCCGAGTATGGTCATCTATGAAGGTGACAAACCACCTAGTCCCCGTAATATTTTTCACCCTCGATGGTCCCCAAATATCACTATGTATGAGAGAAAAAGGGTGAGATTGTTTGTAGGGTTGAGGAAAAAAAGAGGAACGATGATGTTTGGCCAATTGACAGATTTCACATTTGAACAATGAAATATCCTTGTTCTTGAAAAGAGAGGGAACAAATTTTTTAAATACTGGAAGTTTGGATGACCTAATCTATAGTGCCATAGCATTACTTCATCTTGAATGATATTGGAGAAAAAAACGCCTGGTACCTGAGTTTGTCTAGCCAAGGGTAATTTTCCTTCAAGGTAATAGAGCTGATCAACCTCTTTGGCACTGCCAATTATCTTTCCCGAATACGAATCCTGAAATTCACAAGAAAATTGGGAAAATTTAGCAATGCACTTTGAATCTTTAGTGAGTTTACTGACGGATAAAAGATTACATGACAATTTGGGAACATGTAAGACAGATTGCAATATAAGATTCTCAGAAACAATAACAGAACCTTTTCCTGCAACCGAAGAGAAAGACCCATCAGCCAGACGCACCTTAAGATTACCCGAACAAGGGGTATAAGACGAGAAAACATGAGAAAGACATGTCATATGGTCACTAGCACCTGAGTCAACTACCCATAGTATGTGACTAGACGAAGAATGGAAGGTGACATGAGAAATACCTTTTTCAAGAATAGAACTAGTTGCACGAATATTAGATTGAGATTCACATAGTCTATATAGATACTCTAACTGTTCTTTATTGAATAGAGGTGTACTCATACCTTCTCCATCTGTGTATTTCGATTGTGTCAATTTACCGTGTAATTGCCAGCATGTTTCTATAGTGTGTCGAGGCTTATGGCAAAAAGCACACCATCGAGTATCTTTCTCTTTCCTTTCATTGGTGTCAGGTTTTTCAGAAGTACCAGCAGAAGCGGAACGAGTAAACATATTTCTTTTTTTTTTTTTTTTGGGTCAAACTGTTGACTGGTCAATGATAAAATCAGAATAGGCCACTGGACGCCTTTTCTCTCCTGCTTTGTTATTAAACCAACTTTGATAAAAAAAAACTCCAAACCCTAGATTTACAGAGGCACACCTCAACAGCTAGGGATGGCAGTGGCGGCTATGACAAACGCGCAGCTTAGGGTTGACAACAACAGATAAGAAATTCGGACAAATTAGGCCCAAAAAAATTTGGGAAAAACTCCCAACAAAATTCCGACAATAAAGGTCGGAAAAGAAATAAAAAATTAATGTGTTGGCTCTGATACCATGAAGGAATTGATGAGGAAAAATATAAAGTTTATTTCCATTGAATGATTCATAAACATTTGTCATTGCATTAATCTCTTAATTTATATGTAAATCATCCAAATGACAAATGTGCAGTGGAATGATAGAAGCTGTGGGACATGAATACATGGAAGAATTTTTTAGGTGTTGTGATGGTTTATTAGCAGAAAATGTACTTCTTGTGATTCAGGTTTTATTAGTCTTTCAACATTATTCAATTTCATGTCTTTACTTTAACTATTCTATTTCAGTCTACAAAGCTACATAAGCAATTTGAAATATAGTATAAAACTGGTTATTTTTTCTTTAGACCTCATATGTAACAGATGACAAGTATGATGAGCTGAGGCGTGGCCAGGGCGGGCTTCATTAAAGAATATATATTACTCAGTGGATCTCTGCCCTCGCTTAGCCTAATTACATCAGCCATGGCTGCTTCATCAAGACTTTGTTTGTTTATTTGCGCCATGTTTAGTTCTTGGATTTTAGTGGGTAATACGTTAACATTAAATAATACTAACATTGAGCCTTTTTTTTCCGTTTATTTCAATTTTAATCATCATTTTATTCACTGAAACTCAAGAACCAAAGAAAGCCGAAAAACAACAAAACAAAAACTAATGGAGATGTTTTTATGTAGTGTGGTGCATTTGGAAGAGATAGGAAGACATTATTTCAAAGCACTCAGATGTTGGCAACAGAATTTTCTGAAAAATCAGAGGTATGCTATGCATGATTCTTGGACAACTTTGATTTGATTCACTTTTCAGTTTATAATGTGATGCTTGAAACTAAATATCTATTCATATATGTGTGTGTGTGTTGTGTGTGTTTCACAGTCATTTTCTTGGTCTAGGATTTGATGAGAAGTTCATCAGAACATTTGAATATTACTTTGACTATTCAATTGTGCTTCTGGATATAAAATGAGTACTATCGGATGTTATCAGGTATGCCTATAGCTTATCCACAAGAATTTGGTATATGTATGTATACCTTTAATTAATTCTTGATCACTTTCTTCTTTATCTGTCATTGATCCTAATTATCAAAATTATGTACTTTTTTTCCGCCAGGCTCGACCTGGAGATGTAGCCGTATTTGGCAATCCATACGAAAGTACACTGTATTCTGCTTAATGTTATTCTCGGGTCAGACCAAGGACGAAGTTCCATGACTTGGACTTTGATTTGAAGTTCTTAATTATGAATGATGACACTATATATCACACACAAAACTGTGAAACTACTTTATAAGTACTACTCCGTATTTGATACAACTACTTAATAAGCGTATACCAGTCAGTATATGCTTTGGGTGTACAAAATCATCTAAAATTCCAGTTCGTAGAAGTTACTAAATTTCTCTAGGGACTGATCTTCCATAGACGGGAAAATCTAACTAGCTTATATATCGTATTAGTGCATTACCATGATTCGTATTTTGGACTTTTGAATTAGGAGTACTGGAAAGGCTGGTGTTTGTTGTCTATTCTACCCTTTAAAGTCAATGTGCCAACTTAGTGTAAATTCTTTTTTGACCTGGTTAAGCCATTTTTTACATATTTAATAGTATAATCCTTTTTTATTGGTTTAACCCATTTTTTTTATGCTTTCATTCATTTTCACCGGTTCAATATCTTTTTTTACCGTTTTACCCATTTTTTTACTGATTTCGTTGTTTCACTAACTTCATTAGTGTTCACAAGTTTCACGAGAATTTTCATCGAATTCACGAGTACTTTTTTACTGGTTTCATTCATTTTTTCACCAACTAACCAATTTTACCAGAATTTTCACTACTTTCATATGTTCTCAACGATTTCATGGATGTTTTAATAACCAATTTTACCAGAATTTTCACTACTTTCATATGTTCTCAATGATTTCATGGATGTTTTAATCGATTTCGTCGATTTTCACGAAAAAGAATTACATTATAATTTGAGTTTATACATGTCTTGATATTAATGAATATTTTTTATATTTTGCTTCTCTAGTCAAAGTAAAATTATATAATTAAATCATGAGTATTTTTTGTTCATTTATAAATAAGATGCGTTATTTTCATGGTACTTTGTATGTGCTATAGGAGAAAAATATTAAAATTATAAAAGTAGATGGACGAAGATAATTTTTATATTTTAGGAGTTAATATAAAAAATAAATATAATAAAATTCATGTCTAATTATGTCTCTTCAATTACTTTTACATGTGTACTATTGAATTAAATATCACTTTTAACTTACATAAGTTTACATTAGTCTAAACCAAAAAAAAAAAAACCAAGAAAAAAAAACCTTAAATATTCACACTTTTATATATAAATATTGATATTAATATAGACACAAATATAGTTTACTTATGTAAATTAGATAAAAATTAAAAATCCAAATTTATTCCTTAAAATTGTAAAACTCCATTGATTATTTCCTACATTTTTACATTTCATTCAAAGTCCAACTCGTACATTTGTTAAACCCAAATGAACCAATTCAATTTCACCGCAGCCCAACTCATGTAATAAATATATTTACATATTTTGGGACTTTCCCAAATGTGTTACTAAAGTACAAGACAAAAGCGAAACAAAAAAGAAATACTACATTATAAACTAATTTGCAACACCATAATAATATAAGTGATGGATTTTCCCATTGCTTTAAAGTAAATTCGCTTGTGAGCTTCCACGGAAAGGATGCATGCTGTTTTGCTGATCTTTATCTACCCTGGCCTCTTGTTTGCCGGGTGTTGTAAGAGTCGCAGATAGGGCATTTATGGGCCACAACATGGTATTTCACTTCAGAGTTGCTTCCACAATCATTGCAAAGAATCGAAACCTGTAACCAAAAGGACAGTTACATTCTGCATATTTCAGTTGTAATACATACACCATTACAATGCATTTCAGTTGACAAGACTGCTATAACGTTTGGAACAAGCATAAATTGATAAAAAAAAAATGCATCTTTGTTTGTCAGGAGTGTGTGTGTGTTGGGTGTATGTGGAGAGAGAGAGAGAGAGAGAGAGACCATCTGATTTGAAAAGTATGGTGGCATGGGTGTAGCTGCAATCTCCTGGTCAAATTTCTCCCACACTTTTGACATATCGCACACTGACTTGGAACATATAGGGCAAGCATACCTGTTACAAGATTGTCACTTTGATGTGTTAAGAAGGGGATATTATAAATCAGACAAACTTCTTTTACAACGTAAATCCTTGCCTTGTAATAAAACAAGACTCGTAGGAGAGTGGTTAATCACAAGGGATTGGGTAGGTGCGGCACTAAAATCTACAGTTACAAATCTAAAAGACCACAAACACATACACACACACGAACAGATAGAGAGAGAGAGGAAAGCAAATTTATTCACTTACTTATAGTGCTCCTGCATCTCTCCAAAGCATGTTTTGTGAATGGTGTGACCACATGACATAGCAATGACATCATTTGTTGACTCAAAGAGATACTAAAGTGATAAAAGTAGTTTGCTTCAGTTGGTGCTGGCGATAATAAGTTCCCACAAAATATCAAACAGATAGGTAGTATGTCGTAGATGACACGGTGATCAAAATGCAAATAATACCTCAAAACAAACAGGACAATCTTGGTGCATTGCTCTTTCCACACATGGATGGCTGCCTTTTAGAAGGGCAGAGTAGCAGCATCCTAGATTACATAAAGAGAAACATGAGAAATATGAAATGGGAACTAACAAAATGTTTATATGAGGGTCTGATATATGTATAAAGAGAGAAAAAAACTTACCACATTTATCACAGTGGAAGAAATTCTTGGAGCCCCCAATCCTGCAATAGCACCATGCACACGTGGGTGAAGAAGTACAAGCCAAAAACATTTCATCGCCATCACAACTCTTCACAAATTTATAGAGATAAGTTGAGTGAAAAAATTCAACTTAAACAGATGTTTGTCATAATGCAAGTGATCCTAATGCCATCATTCAACAAGAAACGCTTTTGAAATGATAGTTTCATCGGAGTAAAAAACTAAAAATACTCTTTGTGGATAACTATAGTTAATTTTCTCGCGTAATTTCTCTTTTCTGACCCAAACCTGTAATGGGCTTAATTAGGGAAAGGGGTAATGGTTACTCTACCTGCAAATGCCACAGCCATCGCAATGATACTGCTCTTTAGATGTCTGCAAAAAATGGGAAAAAATATAGAGTTAGTCACCTGTGCAATATAACCAAATCTTTTCTAAAACATTCTCCGATCCTCATTTTGTGCCTTGGATCAATACCACTCAATAAAAAGATCAGCGTGCAAACAGCAGCATAATCCTTACATCATCATCAAACAGCTTGCAGATTCCACAATAGTATCTTCCCATGCATACCCCACAATTCTTGCATACTTGTTGAACCTGAGAACAATCCACAGAGGAACGATATCTGAGTTAACAGAGAGAAAACGATAATCTAAAAGCCACAAAATATAGAACATAATTATCGCATCAAGGTTATCCACCACCATGAAATGGAATATAACATGAACACGTCCTCAGATTGTCCACCATCTCTGCCAACATACAGAATAAACACCAACACAGAAAGTCCTCTAACACTTGAACATGTCTCCAGTAAAAGTCATTTTATCAATAAATAAACTTGATCAATAAAATTCAAAAACTGGTTTGTTTTTCTAACTCTATCCAAAACACACCAAAAGTGCAGCAACTTGTGGTTTTATGACGGTGTGAATCCTAACCACTAACCTCTTGTTCAGTGTCACAGAGTGAGCATATGACCTACAAAATACAACACAATGGTTAATTTTCAAAAATAAACCTAGATCTAGTAACCAGAATGAAACAGAAAGAGAAGGACCTGGAAAAGCCTACCTTCACAACAAGGTGACGAGGAACATCATGTCTGAGCTTTTGGTCAATGCAAATATTGTTCTGTTGACCAACACATAAACAAGTCAGTGCCATATTTGGATAAAGGCACACATTAAAAAATGGAAGACAAAGAAAAGGCTGCATTCCTGAGTCCTGACCCTCACAGCCTATCTAACCTCAATGACTGAAATAAGATGATGTATTGATTAAACGTGTTTTTTTTTTTTTCAACTATCGCATAGTCTTAGCTTTTGATACACAGCTTGTGAATTTAATAAGAAAAACTATCTGACAGTCCCCGAGAAATAAGCCCAACAGGAGGAAACCAATTTTGGAAACTGACTCAAAGTCAACTTACCTTTGCTTCGTTGTGACAGTGACGACAATTGAATATCTCATTGCAACATGGTGCTCTAATCCGGCACCTCCTACGATAATGAGAACACCTGACAATCAAGATACAAATATTTAGCACAAAATCATGAAATGCAGTATTAATCACTTATGCATACAAGCTAGGACATACCCATATTTCAGGTATCCTTTATCTAGTGTATTGGTGTCAGTGGGTTTCTCCTGACACGACCATTCATATGTTGGAATGTGCTCTTCGTGGGAAGGCTGCAAGTCAGACTCATTAGCGTCAATGATATTTTCTATCTCATTTTCTTCAGCTAACAAATGTTGTGAGACTTTTGGCTCAACATGTGGTTCGCCTGAATCATTGACAACTAGACACGCCATTGAATTTTATGAAGTAGGAATACCAAGCAGCTGGGCAATGTGTGAAGCACCTGCAGTCAGAAGCAAATTTAGGAAAAGCCTAACCTACTTGTGCATATTTAGGTCGCCCTCCAAATGGGCGAACACCTCAAGATCATGTAGCTTTTCTTGCACATTCGCTGCAGACCAATTGAATCAGCAACACATAATCCAACTAAGGTTGAACAGCTCCAATCACGAAACTACCATATAGGATAATCCACAAAAACTAAAATTAGTAGATCTACAGAATCCAACTAAATAAATATCATGAAGCATTCTGGAACTCCAAAGTTCCCAGCTGTGATAGTAACCAATGGATGACATTTTATTCTTGAAGTCCAAATCCATCTAAAGAGACTCACTGATGAAAGAAGAAGAAGCAATGGCTGAAGTGTGACGGATTGCAGGGATTCACTTTTTCGTCTCCCTCAAGAAAAAGACCTGCCTCAATTCAGGACTTCTGACGTAATAACTAAAACAGATAAACCAATAATTTCATATGCATTCTCCAAACAAGTAAAGCCTAAGCATGTTAGAACATCTATTTACTTAGTCTTCTCCCCAGTCAATGATGTTTTTGCACGTTTGGATATTCCAACTATTTTAGCTGATGGCATCAAAAAATTACCATTTAACCTACTAGAAAACTAGAGTTGCTCCTTAGTGTTGCATTCAATCTCCAATTTTAGGGATCCAGTTATTCGAGTCAAGCGATGCATGAATTTGGTTACCAACCATTTCCAAGTTAACCTTAAAACAACTTCGGAAAGGTGGAGCAGTGGGCATAAGATGCAGTTGTGGAGATGACTGATGAAGCATAGTGAACCATTGGTTGAATTTATCTAGATAACTACAATTCATAACTTGCTACGGATATTAATGATCAAGTTCCGCATTTCTAACATCCCCCAATTACTCAAAATTTACATTGTTATACAGATGCCAACCATGAGGCCACCAACGAGCAACTCTTGTCAAAGTAACCAACAGAAAAAGTTCTAGATTCAAATATCTTCATGCACTATCCATTATTGGAAAGATCCCCAAACTATACAAAAATCTAAAATATTGTTTCTACATTAAAATCGTAGCAAAAACAGAAAGTAACCCCACGCACCACATCTTTTCGGTTTCTTACAAAAGCTAGGCCTACATTGTCCAAATATACATGCTACACGGATTTTATCAAAACAACACAAAAGATCCATAATTTTTTAACGACGAAAAAATTCATCTTGGCTTTTTCGATGACGCAAGCAATACAGAAGTTGAGTATGACTAGTAGCCATTCGACATAACCAGATATGACAAGAGACACATCTGGCCATGCATAATTAAGAAGATTCACGGAAAGGGTCCAATGAAACTGCAGGCACATGGTACTATAACACAGAAAGTGTCGCTGCATATATTAATTAAGCATGACATCAATATTTCAGGCATGATTTAAGCACGGAGTCACTGTTTCACAAATAGAATCTAAAAAATTCTTTAGGCTTTAGCTTTATTCCCTGATAGTGATAGGGACCGTTGCTGCTAGAAAAATCGATAACTAGCATCAATGGTTTGGAAACAATTTTCAGTTGAAACAATCTTCACAGTTTAAAATTTAAAATTCAAAATTAGAAATGCAACCAAAAGCATAACTATCAAGCACGCAATTAGATAGAGCCACACCCTAGATAATTATAATTTCAATGCAATCAAAGTTATCCATGAAAACACAAACTTTACTCCAAATGCATTATACTTCAATCTCTATCCATCCACTTACAAAATGCAGCAAGAAAACTTTGAATCCCTATTCCAACTTCCAATCAAGTTATAATATAGCACAATTCATAATTTTTTATCTCAAACTACAACAAACACAAACAAACAACAATTCACAAAGCACAATTAAAAATATTATCAAAACCAACGAACTTTAAATCCCGATTTCCTTCGCGATCAGATCCTTGATCAACTCTTCCAATTCGCAGTTACCTACTCCCTGCCAATTTTGCCAACAGCGTACACAGAAAAAGAGAGACAAATATAGATACGCATACAATTACACAATGCAGTTTTTGTCAAGGGTTTAATGATCAAGCAATATTCCTAATTTATGAAACTTCGGGTGGGGAGGATTTTCAGATAGAAAAGGTCCGGTATATGGATGAGAATGAAAGAACAGCAACAAATTGTTGAAATAGAAACGAGAAAAAGATGAAAGCAGAAGTTACGAAATTTAAGCAGGCTTCTTGGTGATTTTACATTAGTGCCCCTGAGATAATATGTCCTGCGACGAGGCCTACGCTAGTAGAACTCAAATCAAAATAAGAAAGCAAGTTTGATATGAATATATGATACATAATAAATCAAATTTAGTTATATTAATATACTTATTGTTGTGTAGTTTTAGATTTTAATTCAAATTTATCTCGATAAGCTGAAAAATTACCATTTGTAATTACCATTTTAATCAAGTTAAAAACCTAACTAAAGCATAAAAAATACCATGTTTAAACACATTTCACCTTGAACAAATTTTTTTACACCATAAATACACATAGGAATACATATAATTCGATTAACTTGTTTTTCTTTTTATTGAAAATGAATATGGATATAATTAATTATTGAAGTTGGTCTTCGTAAATACAAATACAACTTGAAACAAAAATTAACAATTGCGTGTGTTTCATATGTTATACTTATATATATTACACTAATTAAAATTTTATTCGTTTATTAGGTATTTATGTTTTGAACTTCAAATCATAAATAAACTACTACTATTTAAAAGTATTTTAGAATACCAAAACAACTACTATAATTTAAAAAGTAAAAGAATTTTGAAAGAAATAAAAAATACATTGCCAAATTTTGTGAATATCCTTCATATTTTAAATTCTTCTTACTAGCTTGCCAATACCAGTTAAATTAGGCAAATATAAATATAGAAATCCTAAGGTTTAATAACCCAATCAATAATAAAATATTACTCCTATTAAATAGTAGTAGTAAAATACTATTTACTGTAAGAAGATAGACGGTGGATATGAAGGGTGCATACATTCTCTTAGTATGATGTATGCTTCTAATTATTTCAATTGTGAATTGTCTATTCTATTTCTATGACGTCTGATTTCATGAGTACTTCTAGAATACGACGCAAAGGGAGTGTCCCCATGACGCGTGCTATGATGTCTGGTTCATTGGACCCACTTCAAATTTTGGATGGCAAGCTGACGTGTATGGATTAGCACTAATCAGGTTTATGTTGCAAAGTTGGCACTCTTATCACTAAAGAATAAGATTGGGATATTTTCTAATTAGGCCCTTAAGTTTAAACTTGTTTACGTTTTCTTTCATTTTACACCAATCACTTTTCAATCCAATTTTCGACAAAACATATACAATGTGCAAAACATGTGCATTTTAGCAGTGATATTTTCGGAATACTATGTTTTTTAATACTTTAGTGTTACACTTATATCCCCATGTTAATATTTTGTTTCATTTCCTTCCTTTCTGTTTCAAATTTTGTTGTATAAACGTATTTATTGGTTCCATTTTTATTTTTTTACCCTGCCAAAAAATTAAGTTGATTTGTCATTTCATATATCTATAACAAATATGTAAGAGAAAATCCAAGTAGATACTAAATAAATACTTTTACAATTTAAAAGTAGGAAAATAAATTTTAATATTGATTTTTGTTTTGTAGTATAGAGCCCGGTTCAAAATTTCTGCTAAGCCCCCTAATATGTCGGGAAGGCCTGCTAGTTAGCCAAAAAAATAGCAACTGAAGTAGTCTATTTCTTGCTACATTTGAGCTGTTTCTAACAAACAGACACTCAAACTCTCCCATTAAATCTTGAATTAAACCCATTTTCTTGTTACACATTGCAACTATAACAAGAAATTCCAATGAAGAAAACCCAAAAAGCTCATCCGTCTCTCAAGAACCGAAATATTCACTATTTTCGACAATTTCCCAGCTTAAAGATTTTGTTTCTAATCACCATTTTCCCCTTTCTCTTCAATATCTCCACCCCGAATCAAATACCCGCTGATTCCAACATCGATGATTTTCATCAACATAGAGAACTCTTATCTTACAACGGAGACTCTCTTGCAGTCGACCCATCGCTCACATTTGAAAATCCAAGATTGGAAAATGCTTATATTGCATTACAATCTTGGAAAGAAGCTATACTCTCTGATCCAAACAGCATAACCGCCAACTGGGTCGGGTCCAATGTGTGCAACTACACTGGCGTATTCTGTTGGCCAGCACCCGATGAACCGAACGAAAGAACGGTTGCAGGTATCGATATCAACCAAGGTGACATATCTGGGAACCTCCCACATGAACTAGGATTGCTCTATGATCTCACCCTCTTTCACATAAACTCAAACCGGTTTTGTGGTACGATTCCACAGAGCTTTGTGAACTTGAGGCTCCTATTTGAGCTAGATCTTAGCAATAACCGGTTTGCAGGGAAGTTTCCGAAACTTATCCTCCGATTGCCGAGCCTGAGGTTTCTAGATATTCGGTACAACGAATTCGAAGGTGAGCTTCCATATGAACTATTTGAAAAAGATTTTGATGCTATTTTTGTAAACAACAATAGATTTGCTTCTGAATTGCCTCAGAATATTGGGGACTCTCCCGTTTCTGTCATAGTTATGGCCAACAATAAGTTCCAAGGATGTTTGCCTGCAAGTTTAGGTAACATGGGGCAAACACTTAACGAGTTAGTCCTAACGAATAACGGTCTTATGTCGTGTTTCCCAAGTGCGATCGGGAATTTGAAGAACTTGACTGTTTTAGATGTGAGTTATAATCAAATCATGGGTCCTTTACCTGATAGTATTGGAGATATGCAGAGCCTGGAGCAACTGAATGTAGCTCATAATATGTTGTCGGGGACGATATCAAACCGGATATGTTCGCTTCCGAATTTGTTAAACTTTGAGTATGACAACAATTTCTTCTGGGATGAGGCACCAGCTTGCTTGAAACTGCCCATGTTTGATGATGAAATGAATTGTTTTAGAAACAGACCAAATCAAAGGTCTAAATTGGAGTGTCGAAGGTTTTTGTCTCAGAGGGTTAATTGTACAAGGTTCAAGTGTGATGTCACTTTGCCGCCAGCTCCATTATCTCCACCACCGGTTTATGATTCCCCTCCACCACCGCCAACGGAGGCAGTTTCTCCTTCGCCTTCTTCACAGTCACCTTATCCATCACCACCTCAGTCGCCTCCACCTAGCAATCCACAACCACTGCCGGCACCAACACCAACACCGAGTTTTGTAACACCCCCACCAAACCCCATTAACACCCCCTCTTTACCACCTATATATCCTCCACCACCGCCATCAAACACAACACCGCCGCTATGTCCATGTCCATGTTTACCACCACCTCCTCCTCCTCCTCCTCCTCCTCCACCAACACTTCCACCAACACCTCAACCATCAACCTTTTGATAACCTCGATCTTCAAACTCCAAGCATGGATTTTTCTCCACCATAAAAATGCTTCCACCACCAAGTCAGTAGTTCCATTTGGCGTCCAAAAAAGAATTGGGGGGATCTTTTCTGCAAATCAAGATAACAGTTTTTGGATAAGGTGAAAGTATACTGATTAGATAAGGATTTTCAGTGTGATTTCAGAGGATGTATAAGGGATGAGCCTATACCGACTGAAAGATGAAAAAGTTTTAGACTGCAAAATGTAGTCGGATTTTTTATCCATGTTGAATCCAATTTCCAGGCATTTCTTTTTATATACTATATGATAAAATTTGTTGCTTCTCAATTCAAAAGATTAAAGAGCAGGTAGAGTATTGTTTTGCCTGGGTAGATCAAGTAAACATTTGTGCTGCATTTGAATTTTCTATAAATCAATTCCATGACAAAACGCCCAACTATTGATTAAGAGAATAGGACAATTCACAAGAAAAACAGTATAAATAGATCTGAATTGCAAACACCATGAATCCAAGTTCAAAGTTCTTAATTTTGAATTATGAGTTCAGTACCTCTGTTTCTTTTATCAATTAGGAGAAGTATATCCGGTCAGGTCAGGTCAGTTCAGTTCAGTTCAGGTGTGTTGCTAATGCAAATGCAACAACCATTTTCTGTGTGTGATTGCGGAGTCGAGTTGATCGATCGAGAACAATAATCGATCATTGAACCTAATTACAGAAAAATAATTAAACAGAATAAAAAGAAATAGTCAAATCATGGTACAAGTTTGCACCTATGCTTCTTCGCGAGCCTTTCACTCTGCCGGCCTCAATCTTCAAAACATTTCAGAACTGGAAACCTTTATGAAAGAAATCCAAAATTCGGGCTTTAATGGCAAAACATATGATTGGAGCGGGTTTTTTGCACTTTGCACCTCCAAAATATGATAAATGGACACTTTGCACCCTTAAAACATAAATTTAACATTGTATACCCCCAAAATATGAACAATTCAACACTTTGCACCTTCTTTTATTTTCCTCAAGGACAAAACATGTAACTCATTTCGGATCTTTGGCACTTTACATCCTCGAAACACAAGAAATGGGCATTTTACACGCTCGAAATAGAATTAGCACTTAGCACCCTCGAATTAAGAACAACTCATCAACTTGCACCCCCGAAACACGAGAAATGGATACTTTGAACCCCCTAAACATAAAATTAGCACTTAGCACCTCAAATTAAGAAAAACTCAACAACTAGCACTCCTCATTTTTTTTGACAAAGTTGACCACCGGGGGGCAAAAAAATCTAGGGGCAAAATAGGTAATTCATTTTTTTCCTTCAATTTGAAAATACGATTATGAATACTAGAATACCCATTTCTCTCTCCATCTTAAAATTTGTTTCAGTCAATTTTACGTATTAACTTTCTAGAAACTTTTCGAATTCTTTCGAAATTTTGAGGACATTTGAAAATTTGGTAATTAAATAAATATGTTAAAATAGATTTTGCAGATGAATATTCTAGTATTATTTTGCAAATTTTAAGGAAAAAAATAAAATGAATTACCTATTTTGCCCCTAGGTTTTTTTACCCCCGGTGGTCAACTTTGCCGAAAAAAAGAGGGGGTCTAAGTTGTTGAGTTTTTCTTAATTTGAGGTGCAAAGTGCTAATTTTGTGTTTAGGGGGTTCAAAATGTTCATTTCTCATGTTTCGGGGTGCAAGTTGTTGAGTTGTTCTTAATTCGAGGGTACTAATTGCTAATTCTATTACAGGGATGCAAAATGCCCATTTCCCGTGTTTCGGGGTGCAAGTTGTTGAGTTGTTCTTATTTCGAGGGTACTAAGTGTTAATTCTATTACAGGGGGTGTAAAATGCCCATTTCTCATGTTTTGGGAGTGTAAATTGCCAAAGATTCAAAAGTAAATTACCTATTTTGTCCCTAAATTTTTTAAGGAAAATAAAATAGCGTGTAAAGTGCTGAAATATTCATATTTTGGAGGTGTAAAGTGCTAAATTCATGTTTTGGGGTACAAAGTGTCAATTTCCCATGTTTTGGGGGTGCAAAGGGTGAAAAACCCAATTAGGGCTAATAATTTTGTCGGATGGGCCTTTTCCAAACATGTATAATTCCTCTAGCCCAAACTTAAGAATTAATTCAATCTCATGCAGTTCTTTTGGGCCAACTAACTTAGTCGGTCCAAGATTGAATATTTTACCTTAATAAACCAATTTATTGTATTATGATTTTGCACTTGGTAATTTATTTGTCCCATGCTCCATTCCTTTTTGTTTTTCACACTTTCAGGAAATATAAAAAGAAAGTGAAAGAAACCAACACTATACATGCCCTAATTTGATGATTTCATTATTATTCCAAATGGTCTCCTAATTCACCTAATAAATAAATGACAAAATCTTATTATCTTAATTACATTGCTTCATTAATCTCTAGTCAATTAAGTTTGATGATTTTAGTCGGTCCATAACTTATAGACTCCTAACCCCTCTTTATTTTTTTTTTTTTTGGATAAGTTTATAGATGGCCTCCTAACCTAATCAATAAAATTTAAAAAATAGTATATTTTGCATTGCTTCAAGAGTTCAATCTGTAAAAAATACTAATGAAGAACTTCAACTGTTGCTATATGTGTAAAATGTAAATGAAAGGTTCTGGAATACATGATGATTTATTCATTTCAAATCTCATAATTCTTTAAGAAAATTGATCCTAAAGATGTTAAGACCCTATCCGAATTTCATGTATTCGATCGGACTATTTAAAAGAAACTGAAATTTGGTTTAGTTTGTTTTTATCAGTACAATTAGAAAGTAACATCATAGAGTGTTACTGTTACTATTTCTTGTTTCTATTATATATTCCTTTGAATATTTATCAATCATAATCTCCCCATAATAAATTATGCACCTTTTAATATTTTTGGACTTGTCATATATACCACGTGTTACCAACATTGCCCTCCTCCCAAAAAAGAAAAAGAAAAACTGTAGAATTGTTATAAAACTTAGGATAAAAGATGAACAAATTGTAGTAGACAAAGTAATATTTAGAGAAAACTCATTCACTCTTTTCTTTCATTTGATGTTGTAGTTCATCTTGTTCTTCTTACAAAATGAACTCATCTATTTATAGGAGTTCAAGATCAAACATGTCATACAAAGAAGATTGATGGGTGGCTTTACACATGTCTTACAAAGGAAAGTGATGGATGGCTTCTCATGCATTGTGATACATGGCTATACTTAGAAGCATCCATTTGTTCTTGCCTTGCCACACTTGTTCTTGCTTTGACACATATTGTGTTATGTGTTGTTGTTTTGTTTCACCAAGTGGAAGGATCTTGCATAGCCACCTTATATCTTGAATGGTAAATTACCAATGGCATCCACATAATATGTATATTTCACAATACTCCCCCTTGGATGCCCATTGCTTCTGGAGTATGCCTCGTTAAAACCTTGTCAAGAAAAACCCATTGGGACAAAAACTTGGACGAAGGAAAAAGAGTACATATCCATATGGGATTTATAAGCGTGTAACACTGCCTCGTTAAAACCTTGCCAAGAAAAACCCATTGGGACAAAAACTTGGACGAAGGAAAAAGAGTACAGTGTAAGTGTCGTTAATTACACGCTCCCCCTGATGCCGACATAAGATCCACAAGTCGTCGCATTCCAATGTTGTAAACCATCTTTTTGAATGATTTAGTTGGCAATGCTTTAGTGAATAAATCAGCAAAGTTGTTACATGACTGAATCTGAAGCACTTCTATATCACCCTTTTTCTGAAGCTCATGGGTAAAGAAAAACTTTGGTGATATGTGCTTCGTTCTGTCTCCTTTGATATATCCATTTCTTATTTGAGCAATACAGGCGGCATTGTCTTCATATAATGATGTTGGTATATTCTTTGTTGAAGGCAACCCACAAGATTCTTGAATATATTGAACCATTGATCTCAGCCATAAACATTCTCGACTTGCTTCATGCAATGCCAAAATTTCAGCATGATTGGAAGAAGTGGCTGCTAGAGATTGTTTAACAGATCGCCATGATATTGCAGCGCCACCACAAGTAAATACATATCCACTTTGTGATCTACCTTTGTGTGGATGATCAGAAAGATAACCGGCATCTGCATAACCCACTACATGTGGGTCGGAATCTCTAGAGTAAAATAAACCCAAATCAATCGCTCCACGAAGATAACGCAAAATATGTTTAACTCCATTCCAGTGTCTTCGTGTTGGTGCAGAGCTATATCTTGCCAGCAAATTAACTGAGAAAGCGATATCTGGCCTAGTACAATTTGCAAGATACATCAAGGCTCCAATTGCACTTAGATATGGTACTTCAGGACCAAGCAATTCTTCATTTTCCTCCCGAGGACGGAATGGATCTTTCTTTATATCCAAAGATCGGACAACCATGGGACTGCTCAATGGATGAGATTTGTCCATATAAAATCTCTTCATAATCTTTTCTGTATATGCCGATTGATGAATAAATATTCCAGTTGATAAATGTTCGATCTGCAGGCCGAGACAAAACTTTGTTTTCCCGAGATTTTTCATCTCAAATTCTTTCATCAAATAGTTTGCGGTCTTTGTGAGCTCTTCAGGAGTTCCCACAAGATTTAAGTCGTCCACGTATACCGCAATAATGGAAAATCCATTCTCAAATCTTTTAATGAAAACACATGGACAAATTGGATTATTAACAAATCCTTCCTTTACGAGATAATCACTGAGCCGATTATACCACATCCGTCCAGACTGTTTTAATCCGTACAAGGATCGTTGCAATTTAATTGAATACAATCCATGAGACCTTTGATTATGAGATCCTTCAGGGATTTTGAATCCTTCAGGGATTTTCATATATATATATCACTATGATGTGATCCATATAAATATGCGGTAACCACATCCATGAGACGCATGTCCAGTCCTTCAGAGACTGCAAAGCTAATCAAATACCGCAACGTGATTACATCAATCACAGGGGAATATGTTTCATCATAATCAATTCCAGGTCTTTGTGAGAATCCTTATGCAACAAGTCGTGCCTTGTATCTCACAATCTCGTTTTCGTACAAATACCCATTTGTACCCGACCGGTTGCACGTTTTCGGGCGTGCGAACTATCGGTCCAAAAACTTTACGATTTTCTAGCGAGTTAAGCTCAGCTTGAATTGCATCTTTCCATTTTGGCCAATCATTTCTATGTCGACATTCATCAACCGATATCGGTTCGAGATCTTCGGGATCCTTATTTATAATATCTAGTGCGACCCCATATGCAAAAACATTGTCTACAATTACTTTCTTTCTATCCCAGTTTTCTCGGGTATTTAAATAATTCAAAGAGATCTCTTCAAATATCGCCTCTTCAGGAGTATCAATTTCATTTGCCTCTTCCAGGGCATTTCTTAATTCAGACTGATCAGTTATTTTTTCTATAGCGCTTTGTGTTGAAACAGTTTCCTCTCCAGGAGGAATACATACTTCTGGTATCTTTTTCCTTCGGGGATTCTTGTCTTTTGCACCAACCGGACGTCCACGTTTCATTCGTGGTTTTTCAAATTGTCCTGCAGGGATATGTCCTTCAGGGACATCAATCCGTGCTGGTGCATTAACAGCCGGTATATAAGATTTTGTTATTTTCTTTGTATCAACAAATGCATCCGGCAATTGATTTGCAACATTTTGTAAATGTATAATCTTTCTTACTTCTTGCTCACAGTTATTTGTACGTGGGTCATAATGAGACAAAGATGACACATACCATTCTATTTCACGCCGTTCTTCAGGAACATGCTTCTTATCTCCCCCTAACGGCGGGAAAATTGTCTCATTAAAAATACTATAGCATATCTTGCTTTAAACATATCACCCGTTAGGGGCTCAAGATATCTGATAATAGACGGGGAATCAAAACCAATGTAGATCCCAAGTCGTCTCTGTGGACCCATTTTTGTTCGTTGTGGCGGTGATATTGGAACATAAACCGCACATCCGAAAATTCTCAAATGAGAAATATCAGGCTGCTGGCCTGTCACAAACTGCAATGGCGAATATGCCTCGACTGAACTTGGTCTAATCCGGACCAGTGAAGCAGCATGTAATATTGCATGTCCCCAAACAGAGGTGGATAAATTTGACCTCAAAAGTAAAGGTCTAGCAATTAATTGCAACCTCTTTATAAATGACTCAGCTAGGCCATTTTGGGTACGAACATGAGCAACAGAATGTTCAACATCAATTCCAATTGACATGCAATAATCATCAAATGCCTGAGATGTAAATTCACCGGCATTATCAAGACGGATTGTCTTTATCGAATAATCAGGGAATTGTGCCCTCAATTTTATAATTTGAGCAAGAAGCTTAGCAAAAGCCATTGTACGCGTTGACAATAGGCATACATGTGACCATCTCGAAGATGCGTCTATTAGGACCATAAAATAACGAAAAGGTCCGCAAGGTGGATCTACAGGCCCACATATATCTCCATAAATTCGTTGTAAAAACATTGGGGATTAAACACCAATCTTCATAGGAGACGGTCTGATGATTAATTTCCCCTGTGAGCATGCCACACACACATTTTCTTGCGGCAAAAGAATCTTCTGGTTCTTTAAAGGATGCCCGCTTGAATTCTTTATTATTCGACGCATCATAATTGCTCCCGGGTGGCCAAGTCGGTCATGCCAAAGCGAGAAAAGTTTTGAATCATTGAACTTCCGGTTCAATACAACATTTGATTCAAAAACTCTTATGGTCCCATAATATAAACCCGATGAGAAAACTGGGAGTTTTTCATTTACATGCTTCTGGCATGAAATCATGGATGTGATAAAAAGATATTCCATATTCCCCTCATTCATGGTCTCAATATGAAATCCATTCAAACGTATATCTTTGAAACTTAACAAGTTTCTTTTGGATTTCGGAGAGTACAACGCCTCTTTTATCAAAATATTTGTACCCCCGGACAATATTATATTGGCTCTTCCGGAGCCTTCAATTAATTTTGTAGTACCACAAATTGTACTTACATTAGCCTTTGCTAATTTCAATTTTGAGAAATATTTGTCATCTCGAAGAATCGTGTGTATGGTTCCACTGTCAACCAAACAAATATCTCCATTGCTCACATCAACGTTATTTTTCATTTTTCTATAACATAAATATAATGAGATATAAATTAGAAAACATGCCTTTTATACATTGGTCAAAATTTGTATATATTTAGATATATATATATATATATATATATATATATATATATATATATATATACACATAAAAAAAAAACATTAAGATACATAATACAAAATGAAAAGTTCATTTTTTATTGCCATCAAGTAATTCATTCTGGACTTTTTCATTGTCGCCATAAGCACTGCTGGGCTCAATGAGAAAATCGGCAACATCCAAATGAGTGGTTTCAACTGTATTGATAAAATTAGCTTCTTTTTCTTTTTCTTTTATAGAAGCTTGATAAAGATCAACAAGATGTTTTGGCGTACGACAGGTACGAGACCAATGTCCTTTAACTCCACACATATAGCAAGTATCATTTTTGTACCTTTTAGTACCCTTCCCTTTTTCATATTTATTATTGTTTCCCTTTGAGTGGTACGGTGCAGTCCTTTTATTAGAACCACCTCGGTTCCTTCCAGAGCCGCCACTATAACCACGGCCGCGTCTATGACCACGACCATGACCACAATAGTTTCCATAATTACTTGCATTCACTTCTGGGAATGAAGCATTTGCATTTACTTCTGGAAATGCTTGGGAACCGGTGGGGTGGGAGTTGTGATTTTTCATCAACAATTCATTATTTTGTTCGGCCACAAGAAGGCATGAAATCAATTGAGAGTATTTCTTAAAATTCCTCTCACGATATTGCTGCTGCAGGAGCATATTAGAGGCATGAAAAGTAGTATATGTTTTTTTTCTAACATATCTTCATCAGTGATATTATCTCCGCACAATCTCAATTGAGATACAATTTTGAACATTGCGGAGTTATACTCATTCACTGTTTTAAAATCTTGCAGCCTCAGGTGCATCCACTCATATCGAGCTTTTGGGAGTATCACACTCTTTTGGTGATCATATCTTTCCTCCAAGCTTTCCCATAGGGCAGCGGGATCTTTCATCCCAAGATATTCAGATTTAAGCCCTTCATGGATGCGATGGCGAATGAAAATCATAGCCTTTGTTTTTTCTTGTTCGGTTGCCTCATTTCCTTTTTTGATAGCATTTCCGAGGTTCATTGCACTCAAATGAATGCCAACATCAAGAACCTATGTCAAATAATTCTTTCCGGAAATGTCAAGGGCAGCGAACTCAAGCTTGGTAATATTTGCAATTTTTCTATGGCATAAATATAGTAGGCCCAAGCCGAAAATATACTCAAAACTTCGGGTTTGAGTTTTTTTGCCTAGACTTTCTTTCAAGCCTAAAATTTGTGAAGCTTTGTTTCAAGCTTAAAACCTTTGAAGCTTTCTTTCAAGCTTAAAACTTACTAGGCTTTCTTTCTAGCAAAAAAATGTACTCAAATCTTCGTGCTTGAGTTTTTCACCTAGCGAAGGCACATAAGTAGGAGGCTTTCTTTCAATCCAAACGTGTTCTCAAATCTTCGGGTTTGAGTCTTTCGACTAGACTTTCTTTCAAGTCTAAAATTTTCGAAGCTTTCTTTCAAGCTTAAACTTCAAAGCTTTATTTCAAGCTCAAAACTTATTAGGCTTTCTTTCAAGCCGAAAACAATTTGTTCATATTCGAATTTCAAGTTATTTATACTGCAATAAAGTATATATATTTCATATTGGATATAAAAAATAAATAACTCAACAACTTACTTGTTCGTTAATTTGATTCTACCGGACAGAGGCAAGGTCGTCCTTCAACCTTTTTATAAACTTCTGATGGCTGCCGTTTCATCTACATGCATCAAAATAACGATCCGAACGGTCAAAATGAAGAGCCTGTTGTGAGGAACCTTCGGTTAAAATTTGAGGATGATCCAACGGTGGAAATGGTCGGAATGATTGAAAAACAGAAGCTATTTTGTACAAATCCGAAAATATGCCTCTCTAAGTGTTTGCCTATTTTCTCTCTTATTTGTGGGATATATTGTGATAACTTGAAATCGAGTTATAGAGCAAACTCGTGCTGATAACGTGTTATAAAACTTAGGATAAAAGATGAACAAATTGTAGTAGACAAAGTAATATTTAGAGAAAACTCATTCACTCTTTTCTTTCATTTGATGTTGTAGTTCATCTTGTTCTTCTTACAAAATGAACTCATCTATTTATAGGAGTTCAAGATCAAACATGTCATACAAAGAAGATTGATGGGTGGCTTTACACATGTCTTACAAAGGAAAGTGATGGATGGCTTCTCATGCATTGTGATACATGGCTATACTTAGAAGCATCCATTTGTTCTTGCCTTGCCACACTTGTTCTTGCTTTGACACATATTGTGTTATGTGTTGTTGTTTTGTTTCACCAAGTGGAAGGATCTTGCATAGCCACCTTATATCTTGAATGGTAAATTACCAATGGCATCCACATAATATGTATATTTCACAATAAGAATGAATTTATTTTTTTTTCTTAAATGTGGACAAGCTCTTTTTTCTTTTTAATATTTGTTTTTTGACCAACTTTTTTCCTTTTAATAATAGTATGAAAACACATTTAAACCCATCGAGCGAGTCCCAAGAGAAGGGCATTTTTCTAGTTTTCATCGAGGCTGGGCTGACGTTTGATTTTCTTCCATTAGAAGTTGGTTCAGGGGTTTGAACTTTGGAGTGGTGCAACAAAAAAAAAAAAAAAAAAGAACTTAAGTTAACAATAAAACATGGAGATGAGCATATATTCAAGGTGCATATATATATGTGAACTAGTAGTAAACTCTTCTTTATTAGGAAACCAGAATTAGTAAATACATTTTTCTTTTTCTAATTAATTATTGGTTCTCAGATCCCATCCATCCATCAGTGCTAGCTAGATATTCTTGCAGATATCAGTACACCTGGCCAAACAGCTCTGTATTTTTGCACCATCTGCACATATATATATACCAACGAAATTAAATATATATAAACAAATAAATAAAAGAAAGAAAGAAAGAAAGAAAGAAAGAAAGAAAGGAAGAGATTTAATTTAAGTCCATGCGCATACCATAGATAAAAGGAAAGCAGGTTTTGAAAGAACAACCAACATTACAGTACAACTGAAAATCATCTGAAGTCATAGGTGTGCAACTATTAATACACTGATAATAACAAGTTAACTTGTTCTCCCCTTTGCTGCTCAGAAAACACTTATTGTAGCATCCGCCCAAGCAAGCGTACCTTCCCCCCACCTGTCCCTGCTGTGAATTCACTCTACTACCATTAACAAACAATATAATTACCAAAATCGCCACTAGCACGCTGCGACTCATACTCACCATTCTTCTCTCTTTCTTGTTTTTGTTATTCAACTGCAAGAAAAGAAATATTCCCTCATACATATATATAGGAGTGAGTATTACACTGCACATATATTTCCATGCAGGTGAGCTAGTGTGATATTGAGTAGTTGATAATTAACTCATATGCATTTATGATTTGGTAGCTAATTTTTTCAACTTTATTTACCTTACCTAATTGCCTTGACAAAACAAAACTGTTGTGCTTTGTGATTACTTTACTTGACTGCAATAAATGAATGAAACAATATATATATATATACTCAATGTATGTATGTATACATTCTTCATATTTCATAGACAGTTTTTTCATAACTCCAGAATGCTCCTAGTTATGGTGTAAACAGAACGTAAATTTTTTATAGTTTTATTTGTCAAGACCGAGACTGTTTTTGAATTCGTTTTTATTTTTAAACAACTCTGAGACGAACTTGATCTTTTCTAACATCATGTTTTAACTTATCAAGTGGAGCTTATGAAATGATCGATTGCAGTCGGCCCAAGAAGTTTTGTTTGATTTTAGTCCTACACTGATGCAATTAACTTCACATAATTTGATGTTTTAAACAAGTCAGAGCAATTCAGACAGTCATTGATCCAATTAAATAAAGTACCGTATAAATTAGAAAATAATACTATTTCATTTTCAAACAAAAAGGTTAAAAGTAAAAAAACACAAAAGATATTATTACTTTACACTCTGGAATTAAAACAAGTAATTTGAACTATAATCTGAAAAAATAGACTAGTCTTCAACCAAGAGTCCACACAATTTACAAATGTGGGTGGTATTTTTCCATCACAAGAATAAAGTTGCTTCCCCGAAGTCTAATCTCAAAGTCACGAGTTGTTCCAAAAGAGATGGACTGACTAAATTATTTGGCCCAAATTGCTCTTCCATTATCAAGTACTAAAACTAAGGCTAACCCGTTCGCTAAAGCATATAGATAAACAAGACACAAGTAAAATTCTATACAAAGATCAACAACCAAAAACCCCACATCCCCATGATTGGGAAAAGAAAGAACCTGCGGGGCAAAAAAGCGCATAGAATATCTAAAACTTCACGTACCAAAATTACCTTAGTAACGACAATGTGGTGGAGCTGGAGACCTTTGTGCGAGACTAAGCAGATATACTACTTTCACTCGCCAATATCTTCCAAGCCATCAACTTACAAACAGCAGTATAGATTCAATAGACACGGATACTCCTGCACAAAATGCCTAGAGAGCAATTCATGCAAAATAATCACCACAACAAGTTCTAATTATGGCCATTAGAGTTCCCATGAGCAGTTTCCATTGCCTCTGCAGTCATGATAGCAACCACAGCTTTATGGACAACTAAATCTGCTCTATAGAGCAATCTCCGAGCTTTATCCCTTTTGAGCTTAGCCATTTTAAGTGCATGTTTTGCAGCACCGGATGCATCACGTAATTGAAATTCATGAAGAACTGAACCATCCAGGAGCTCTGCAGATTCCCTATGCTTACCTTCAAGAAAGTGGTGCTTCTGACTGGAGAATTCAGGCAAACCCATGTTCCATTGCTGAACTACATTTCGATGGTTCACTTTTGTCCTCTTGTTGTAGGACATCATATGTTGATTGTTAGCAGATGGGTATGATCCAAACTTCTTGTGCTTATAAAAATGTGCATCTACTTGAGACGAGCCCCTCGTTGAAGCCTGGAGTGATGGAGAAACATCAGAATATCCATGTACAGTAATTGGATATAAAACTTTCTCGTCTCCAAAGGCATGCCCGTTAGATCTTCGCCCTGCCATAGTAGATTTATATTAAGTACCAAAAAAGGAATATATTTATATCATAAAAGGAGAAAATAACAAATTTGTATCCCTGTCACCGAAGAAAAAAAAATTGTATCCCACAAATAAAGGAAGTATTTAAATCTGTATTGTGAAAAGAAAAAAAAGAATTGAACACTACCAAGAGTAAGAAAACCTTCTGGATCCCCAGAGGCAGTATGGTGAAATTTCCTATGTGACCGTTGTTTTGAACCCTTGTTAGGAACATCAAAGCCCCTAGGTTTCATGCAGAAAGCAAACATTGGCGGTTTTTCAGGAGGAGGAACCTTCTGACTACCAACAGAAAAGGCACCACTGCCTCGGGCAACAGTGTGCTCCCACTCTTTCAGCTGCTGTTGATACCTCTGCCAAAGAGGAGGCTGAATACAAGAAAGTCATTCACAGTACCGAGTCACATTAGACTTGAAATAAAAGAATAGAAATGACAATCATATCTATGATGAAGTCATGATGTCAATGCTATTATATGACTACAGAAACAGATACATATAGAAGGGTGCTATACTTGCATATAAAACGGAAGGTATTTTTTTTTTTTTTTTTACCAAGTGACTCCAGACAGTGTAACGAGGATAAAATAAATAATAAAAATTTTACATATGAAAAACATACGTATATGCATGCATGCATTACTAGTGTGATCAAGTAACAAGACTGAGGGGGGGACAAATACATTTGCATAACACCAAATAGCATGCATGTCTATAAAGCATTAGACTTTTGTAACAGTTTGGAAATTGTGTTCTCATTATCTACATCCCTTTTCTTGGAGTTAATAATACTCTGGTTGAGGTATTTATAAGACATCTAACATGTTTTGTTAGTAACCAAAAATGGACCAATAAGTTACAGGTTTACTCAATCATAATTTCCTATAACCTAACCACTAGTTGCATTCACGATATAATATATAGAGGAAAAAAATGTGAACTTTCAAAAAGAAAGACAAAGTGTAATAACCTGTAGGTGTCTTATTAACGGCATGCCCTTTCTCTCCCTCTTATGCCGCCAATGTTCATAGATCACTTTAGAAACTTCCCTGGACCTTATTCCAGCCACAAGCTCTTCAATTTCAGCATCTGTTAATTTATCTCGTTTCTTAATATATGAAACTTTTTCATACATGTCTATCGTCTTCTCCAAAATTTCCTCAGATATCTCTCCACATCTCTTGTTTTCGATCAGCCACTGCTCATCATCACTATCCAAGTCATAAAAAACATGAGAGGGGTCCATAGCCATCTCGACATCAGTTTGAACCTGCCGGAAATACTTTGCAGAATTCCGGACAAAAGGGACTTCAGTCCCATAATCGTTTTCCTCGATTTGCCAGACTCCAGGAATAGGAATATTTTTCACAGTAGCAGCACGAATATTCCGATTATAACACTCTTCATGCAAATCCTTGAACAGCGTCCACTGGCTCCTGTCAGGAAACTCCAGTACCCAGTCCTTTCCCCCTTTCCACATCATAGCATGCGAGTAACGATTAGTGGATCCAGGCTGCAAAATATGTTTAACATTACACGAATATTTTGTAATTCCAGAGAGTTTGACAGCCAGTCTCCATTCATTACGATCCGCAACTTCTAAGACAACATGTGCACCACACTCTTTCCATCCTTTGTCTACATGGGTGACTAAAACATTTGCAATACAAGAAATAAAATCCATTTCTTTTTGGTTAGTCCTAAAGCCGTCAGATATCCTCTTCAGGCTAGCTCTCCTAATTCGTTTGCAAGGTAGATCCCTCATGTTTTCCATTTTTTGCTTTGTGCTGAAACCATAACCTGCAACAGGTAACGTGTACTGAACCTGGGTACGTGGCTTCTTCGGTCCAATACTGAATCCATCGCGCATTAAGTTTGTTTTCCCATTGGACCACACAGGAGAGAGATCCCTAAGAAGAGAAGAAATTGAGCTTCTTTGACCGTGTTTCCAGGAACTTCTGGAACTAGTAGGGTTGGGGTTGTAAACAATGCCATCATTTACATTCCGACCCATTTTAGAAGTCTGTCTAGATATACATCCTTTACCCATAAAAGGTATATCACCTTGGTCAGAAGATGGAATGTCTACTATCATGCCACTTGATGTGGAATCACACATGGGATTGGGGGATGTAAGCGTATATGGAGGTGAAGATACAATGCCCTGTTCATGCACTTCATTGATGGATTCATGATTGCCTGATTGAACAATAACTTCAAGTGAACTTTCACTTCCAGCAGAATCTTGATTCTTCTTCTGAAGATTATGGGAAGAGTCAACTTTTGCAACAAAATTGCTTGCCATTACATTTGACCCCAAATCTTGTTCAGAACTTTGTGCCATGAGTAACTGAAGATGCAGACTGAAAAAGAAAGTTGGTGCAGCAGAAAAGGAATGAGAAAATTGAGACTTAGTCATCCTTGTGTCACAGGCTTTTGTGGAGACACTCATCGGCACAACACCCTGACCAAATTTCGTCTCACAACCCTGAAAACAACATAAGAGGATGAATGCCATAGAAAAACAAAATTTAGTCAATGAAATTGCCTATTCACAAGGTCTAGATTCCTAAATGGGTGTGCACCTCCAGATGGGCGGGAGCCGTATGGCGTAACAACTTTAATTTATAAATTCCTCTACCTAACCACCACACAACACAAATTAACAAAGAAAAAATTTGGGAAATCCAATTTATCATTGTTTTAATAAAGATATGTAAAGATAAACTAAACATCTCTACAAATACGTCGATTTTTGGATTAGTACTTAATTACTTGAAAAATTGATCATAAGTAATTTTACATTTACACTCTTAAAACTGACGGCTAGAATTAAAGGGAGTCACGTGATTTAGATCAAACATGGGCCAGATTCTTCCAGCTATAACTTAAAAATTTATAATTTGAGATTTCGTGGGAGTTACCTCAAAATATTTCAAGTAAATAGATACTTGGGAAAATCATTGTTTCATGAGACCGAGAGAAGGAAATAAAAGCATTCCTCAGTAGGCACAAGAAATAGTAGCATCACGCAAGAGAAGAAGTGATATACCTCGAATGCGGAAGGCTCCAAACCGACATTAATTTTGAATTGCTGAGAACTCCCGCAATCAAGGTCCTTAATGTTATCATATGTGCATTCTGATACTGGAAGTTGTTTGACAAGAAGACATTGTTGCAGAAGCTTAGAGAGTTTTGAATTCTGCAGTCTAGAGAAACTGTAGAATGCAAATATACGGCGCTTTCTTAGATCTTGAACACTAGAAAGTCTGAACCTTACCGAGGTCACTGGTAGTTGCATGTCACTGTTCCATTGTTCATCAGGTCGACTGAACCCAACCAGGATTAGGAAGACAAAGACCAAAGCCTGCTTCAGGCAGCCCTCAAATAAGAGAAATCTCAGCCCGTGATTACTATCAATGAAAAGCATGTCCAGGTTAACCGCAGGAGAGGTAGTCATTAGTGCCCCATGTTGAAGCATCAATATGTTATGAAGCACCCAGAAGTCCTTTGTTCCACGTGAAAAATCCAAAAAAGGCAATATTGGTAGGCAGATCTGGAATCTGAATTCTTTACAAACCATCACAACATCTAATCTCAACTCACCTTTATCGTCAATTGACCACAAATGATTCTCAGGGACAAGAGAAGTAACAGTCCTTGGAGCAGAACTACTTCCTTTACTTTTCTTGTAATGTGTCTTCCTCACATAAACAAATTTTTTGCAATTTGGGGAGTTGTCTGTAGTTCCCAGCAGAGATTTATCAGTGCCTCCGTGAACGACTAAATCATCCGCCAATGCACATTCACAGTCTGTCTTACTTGTGACAGTATGTGAGTCAGACACATTGCTATTGCTGTGTGAGTTCTCAGTTTTCTCAGATGACAATGAAGAATCAGCCAAATGCATTTGTACAGTCCTCTGTTTTTTTAAAGATTTGGGTAAAGATTTGACACGTTGAGTTGAGCGGGACAGCCATGACGCGATGGGCTCTGAATCAAGATAGTCTCCTATGCAGCTATCATCATCTGATGTTGGAACTGATTTTACTTGTTGTATATCTTTGTTCCTCGTTTTACGTTTTTTCGATTTTGATTTGCCAGGAACTTCACTAGGGAGAAGCAAGAGTTTGAATTTCTCTTCTTGAAGATAAACCCATTCCTCATCTCGATCATCATACTCAATGTGATGAAGCTTACTTTCTGGGTGATAATCATTGACGAGTCCTTGATACCAACTATCATCCAATGGCCAGAAGACTTTAATTCTGCGGTTTAAAACCCAGTATGCGTCCAAGTCTTTCGGAATAATTTCATAGAAATGGCGACGTTTCCGTGAGACACCCTTGCCTTTATCCTCTCTTCTTGGTCTAAGAGCTCTGTTATTATCGTCTGCCGATGTAGACTCCACACCACCAGATGAGTTGGCCTGTTGACTAGAAGAATCCCTAGCAGATGGAACTTGAAAAGAAAATCCATTAGTCGTCTGAGATATGGAAGTTTTTTTCTTCGACAAGAAACCAGTACAGCTTGGATCAAATCTAGACGAAAGCATTCTTGCCGCGTTCTGTTCAAGATTCTCCTCATCGTCATCGTCATCATCATCATCATCATCTAGGAAATCAACAAAGAGACTGTCCGAGACCGAACTACCAACAGATGGCTCAGTTTTCTTTGTTGAGCCTTTGCTGCCATCTCTATCAACTACAAAATCCTTTTCCTTCTTATCATTCCTCCGCCTCTTTTTAGAATATCTGTCTTCACTAATTTTAACTAGATTCTGTTTTTCCTCAGCATGCAGAACAGAACCAGACCTACTATTCCTACTTCCCTTAACTTCGCCAGCTACAGCTTTCCGCTTTAATATAAGACTTGCACTACTGGCATTACAGGTCATTTTTGAATCTTCCCTCTGCTTTGATTTTGAATTTGAATAACTACCTTTTCCCGCTGGTTTTAAATTCGGTATGCTGTCGTTGCCCCCAGAAATGGCAACTAAATTACCTAACCGATCATCGGGCCCAGTATCATCATCAGATTTTGTAACACTAGCATTGACTAGACCCTTGGCGTTACAGGTGGATTTTGGATCTGCCTTCTTCTTTGATTTTGAATTTCCGCTGCCCGCAGGTTTTGAACTTGATATTCCATCATTGCCCCCCAAAATGGCAACTAAATTAACTAACTGATCATTGGGGCCAGACCCATCTACAGATTTGGCAACACAGGCATTAATTAGACCCCTGACATTAGATGTGGATTTTAATTCTTCCTTCTGTTTAGATTTCAAATTTGAACGAATACATTTTCCTGTAGGTTTTGAATTTGATATGCCATCATTGCCCCCAGAAATATCAACTAAGTTGGCTAATCGGTTGTTGGAGCCAGAATCACCCACAGATTTGCCAATGCTGGCATTGATTAGACCCCTGGCGTTACAGGTGGATTTTAAATCTACCTTCTGCTTTGATTTTGAATTCGAACGACTAAACTTTCCCTTGGGTTTCGAATTTGATATGACATCATTGCCCCCAGAAATGGAAACTAATTTACCTAAACGATCGTTGGGGCCAGAATCTTCTCCAGATTTAGTACCACTGGCATTAATTAAACCCCTGGCGTTACAGGTAGATTTTGAATCTGACTTCTGCTTTGATTTTGAATTCGAACGACTAACTTTTCCCGTGAGTTTCAAATGTGATATGCCATCATTGCCCCCAGAAATGGAAACTAATTTACCAAATCGGTCGTTGGGGCCAGAATCATCTTCACATTTGGTAACACTAGCATTAATTAGACCCACACGATCCGAATCCGGAAGTCCCGGAGGTTTGGAATGTTGATCAGTTTCTGGCTTTTTACACCCCACTGACCCACGTGGACGCTTAGGGACATTAAAGACAGAAGCATTATCACCTAATGCCAGTGATATCCCATGCAAATTTTTAATCCCGCCACTCAATTTTTTACAAGAACCAGTCTCCAATTTCACATCACTCACATCTTCCTTCTTAACTTTCTTAACATCACGCTCAAAACTACTCAAAGATACCTCCTTTCTACTCTTCCTCTTCTTCTTCTCAACATCTTCTAGGTCATTTATTTCAGAAAGTTTTTTCTTACTATCTCCCACTTCAGAAACCCTAGACTTATAAAGGCTCTTGACATCCAAAGATCGGTTTCTCTTAGAAATTTCAACACCACTAGACTTCTTTCTGCTACTTTCCATCAACAAAAACCTTACCACAATCACCAGAACACAACACCTCTTAGTTCATTTCCCATTCAGATCTGCCACCACAAATTCATACCAAAAAATCAAAACCCTTCATCAAAATTTACACCAAATTTCCAGCAATCAAAACAAAAAAGAACTCATTTCTCAAAACAAAGCCGATCAAACATAAATCATCAAGGGAAAATCATAAACATAAAAATTAATACACATGCAAGCATGTACTCTGATTATACAAATTCACATAAGTTCTACCTTCAATTAAAATCATGGCAACCACGTCAGGGCAAAGGTGGAGATCCAGCATCGGAGTTGATTTTGATTTTAGAGGAATTTGGAGAAATTCAGTTTAGATTTCAAGCCCTAATTCGATTTCAATGGTCTTTGCCCTTTTTCTTTATTTTTCCCCAAAACTTCTTTTTTTAATAAATATATAATGAGAAATGCTAGGGTTTGTTTTTGTGTAGGTGAGTCAAGGGTTTATTAGGATTTCAGGGCGAAAATTATTATGTTACAAGAAATAGTATTATCCACGTCGCTTAATGGAAGCCGTTCGATATGCAATTTGACGGTTAGAGATTGAGGATTGATGGTTAAGGCCCTAACAGAAACAAACAAACTCCGATTGAAACCGTTAATTCTACGGTGTAGATTTCGAGCATTTGCAAATCCACGGCTGGATTTGAGGGCTTTGTTTCAAAATTGTTCGACTTTTAAGTCCTGACCTTTCTTATTTTATGATTGACACCAAAAGAGTATATAATTACATAAATGCCACTATTACTTCCAAAAGAGGGAAATTTTGTGATGCGCCAAATAAGACACGTAGGACAAAGCACCAGGAGTAGAGCTAATCGCTATGTATAGCTGCCGTATCAATGTCGAATTGTCTAATTTCTACTGACCGAAAGACAAAACAACTCTTGTTTTGTCTAACTCTCAAAAAAATTTCAGTGTTATTTTAACTCCCATAATCTAAAAAAAATTTCAGTGTTATTTTAACTCCCATAAATTCCCCTGTAATCTCAAGTAAGTATCAAATACACCCCCTATAAAAGAGAGTGTGTTTCAAACGCCAAAATTACAAGTATTTGTTCACATTTACTTTTGATATGACAATTTTACCCCTGACATCAAAAGACAAAAACACCCCCTATGCTTTGTCTAATTCTCAAGAAAAACCCTATGTGTTATCTTAAATCCCCAAAACCCCCATGTGTTTAGTTTTAAATACCACACTCGACCTAAGTAGTGTATACTTAACTTTTCAAAAGAATAAATAAATTTAAAAAAAAAACAAACACATAAGGGTAATCTTGTCATTCCACCAAAAGTCAAAAGTAAAATTATACTTGGGTTGAGTATGGTATTTAAAACAAAATACAGGGGGGTTTTGAGAGTTAAAATAACACAGGGATTTTTTTGGGAGTTAGATAAAGTATAGGGGGTATTTTTGTCTTTTGCTCAATTTCTATTTATGGACTCCTGGCAGATATTGACGTAGTTTGGTCACTATAATAAATTCAAAGTCTTGTTGTGAGATCTAAGTTTTCATTTAATGTGTAAGATGCGTCTTGAAATAATTTAAATCGGATATAAGAGACTAACAAATATTAAAACTCGTATGATAATCTAGGTCAATGTAAGAACTTGAATATTTTAAAATTGGTTTGATTAGTTAAATTGAGTGAATAATCCATTTTTTGTCTAGGTAGATTCAAGGTGACAGTACAGACAACAATTATACTATGTGGTCGAGGTGATTTAGACGATGGCCACTCGAACATTTGAGACATTTTTGTTGACAAGTTAAATCAATAAAAATAAAAAGGGTTTATTTTTTGACAAATAATTTTTTTGGTTCACGTTTAAATTAATTTAAACTAACCCATTTTCAAGTAATATTTATTTATAATTATGTAATCCAAAAAAGAAAACTAAAAAGTTACAGATCGAGGTTGAATGTGTGAAGGCGGGTCATGGGGCTGGCCCATGGACAGAGACCCACTTTGCCATTGTTAATGAATGTCATGTCCCTTACCTTACCTAGTTGTATACAAGAGCGGACTGGAAATTGTAGCATTCATTAATTCCCTGGAAAATTAAATTCCTTATTATTATTCGTTCAGTCTTAATTTCAGTAAGGCATTTGTTTCGTTGCGATGGAAAAGAAAGAAGCGAAGGATGTGTTTGAAGTAGTTTTGATCGGACTAGTATTGTATCTTTTGTCTATATAAATGATTGCTAGCTGATAGAATTTACATTGTTGGTTGGTTCTGACTTCTGATCAGATTATTAACCATTTACTTGTCATTGTAGGTAGGTTGAGATCAGATTATTTACCATTTACTCGCGCCTAAAGAAGTACATACTTTTAATACTTTTCATTTTCTGATGTTACAGGGCATCAAACAATATTACTTTGATGTAAAAAGAGAAAGATAAAATAATATTGGCCGTCCATTAGAAAGTCAAGTAGTATAAATAGGTGAAGTCTTTCATTGTAAACCATCCAAATGGTAGCATTCAAGTTTGTGTGAATAAAAGCTCTCAGGTACTTTTAAGTGTTTTCTTTCCTTTCCACTTTCACTCTTACTTAACAACCCTTCGAAGGGACAAGACAGGCTGACTTAGCCAAATCCGCAAGGGACGGGAACGATTGCAAGGGCGTTTCGAGGCTAAGTGCCGCACGGTACTCTTTGTGAAAGTTAACTCCGTGACAATTAGCTACAAATGTCAAGTCAAACTTTTTAATCTTTTAAATGACTTATCAAGTCGATTTTTTTTTCACATTTATTGTGTTTTAAAACTTTCAAAATAATAATATATAAATTATTTTCGAAATAAACTAATTAGATTATTTATTATAATTTTTGAAAATTTGATCCAGTTGATCAATTAAATGTAGCAATAGATAGAAAATTATGAGACGGAGGTAGTATTGTTTTTCATATTACTTTCGGCATTAATTAATTATGGGACCTAGACATCACATATTATATTCTATAGAAGGTTAATCACTTCAACTCATTTACACCCCTAAGCATTACATATTGTATTATTTAGAAGGTTTAATCACTTCACAATGCCTAATATAAGCACATAAATCCTCACATATTGCTTGCCAATTTTATGGCATCAAACACTCTTGTAAGCATCACATAAGAAGGTTAATCACTTCATTACCCTTGCCAATTTCTTGGTTAATCACATATTTTTTTTGTTTCGTTTTAACAGTAAGTGGTTCAAGGGTAGTAAGTGTATTTTTCTGTTTCATCAACACTCTTGTTTGAGGATTAAGCATCTCATGTATTTACACCTCATACCTCTAGGCATCACATATTGTAGGTTAATCACTTCACTACTCTTCCCAATTGCTTGGCATCAGAAGACTCTCGAAAGCATACAGATATTCTATCTTATGTAGCCGCTTGATACATCCCAACGTTTAACTAGATTAATAACAACACCTTGCATAACGAAACAACAATCAACATTTATTTAACATTGTTGCAACTTGCAAAGATAACATAGAACATAAAAAAAAAAAAAAAAAAAAAAAAAAACTCACCTTCATCCGAAACATAGAAAGCCATGCAATACACTTTATATATTCACGTGGTAGGCAAATCATAGTAAATTACCAGAAAGACCTAAGAGAAACAAAAGCAATGTGATTAGGCTACTGACCGCAAATATATATACAACATAAAAAGACGCACTTGACATATGGCATCAACTGTATTTTCACTCCACTGAAGAGCTGAACATATTAAGAGATTGTAAACCCGTGACCAATGGGACCAGCGATGGAAAGTTTGGATCGAATTGGTAAGGTTATATATTAGATTTGAGATTTAAGATTTAATAATTAAACCAAATTGTGTAATTTTATCAGGGCCGGCTCTATAGCTAGGCAATTTAGGCAATCGCCTAGGGCCCCGACTATAGAGAGCCTTAAAAAATTATTTTGTAAATTTAAATGTATCTCAATTTTTTTTATTTGATATTTTTTTGTCAAATAAGATGTACCAATGCATGCAAAAAACTTGGATAATTTTCAAATAAAGTCTTGCCCTATTTATATAACTACATTATCGAACAGATTGTGGGAATCAACTTGATCTACTGGCTAAAATTGATGCTCTAGAGACTTTTCTTATATACTTATCTAACTGATGCTCTAGAGATGACTTCTCTTATATACTTATCTAACTGATGCTCTAGAGACTTTTCTTATATACTTATTAAGAATGTTTTACTCCATAATATAGAAATATGTATATGCAAAAAGAATGTCATAGATATTTTTATGCATAATATATTGGATCATACTTACTTGATCAATTTATGTTGAGGCAAATATTAACATTAATATTAACATTATTCTTTATAATTTCTATTCAACTTCATTGTTGGTTAGAGTAGTAGGAAGCATATTATTATTTACATATGTATTCAAGACGAATTATTTTTGATTCAATAATTTTTCGGTTTTTTTGTACTGAATCAAATCGAATCTCTCTGAATGGTAATTTAGCGAACCAAACCGAATTTTTCGGTTTACCAAAACAGGCTGTATAACGAAATTTGGTTTGGTTCGGTTTACCGTTTGCACAGCCCCACCAATTACCTAAGATAGTAGCTTGAGCAGAAATATTATACTTTCATATTTTATCAATTTATTATTCTGACAAGTAAAAAATTATATTTGTTAACTTACATTTGTTATAAACTTATATGACAATATTCATGATACTTGAATTTTCAATATATATATATATATATATATATATATATATATATATATATATATATATATACACGATACTTGTAGTATTTGCTTTTGTTAAGAGAGTTTAAGAATGAAATGTCATAAAAAGATATTACGATTAAATTTAAAAAATGTCAACTAATTTGTAAAAGATGGCCCCCAATTTTAAACATCGCCTAGGGCCCCATAATATGTCAGACCGGACCTGAATTTTATTTTCATGTTTGTTGTAGGTTTCAGTAGATAGATAGGGTCTTGTATATAACATTTGAGAGTTAATTTATATAATATAATCTTCGAGTTTGGTGTGGTTTTGAGTATGTATGTGGGTTAGTTGAAGAGTCATTTTGAGGGGGAAATTTTTTTATTAGGGGTTTGAATATTCGAATCAAAAGAACTTATTTGGAAGAGTTTTGACTCGGTTTCGCGGGTTTTGGTTTGAAAAAATTGGTTTGAATGTTTTCGATGATATTTTTAATAAAGTTTTTGTGGTAGGTATCAAATCAATGTTTTGCAAAGTTTCAAGAGCTAGGATATGTGTTTGTAAATAGATTTGAGTTTCATGAGTTTTGTCAAACTCCATTTGGAAGAGTTCGCGAGACCGGACCAAAACTCTTCCACCATGTCCTTAATAATCAGATTTTTTCAAATTTATACTCTGACTTTAAGAAAGTGCCAATGATTTAGGGTGACTTTAAGAAAGTTGCAATGATCAAGTGTGACTAAGTTATGTATTGTCAATCTAACTACACATATTTTGGTGTGTACTACTATTTTAGATCTCTTACTTCTATTTCATTTTAGAATATTCGAAGTACTGTATTTTCTAAAATTTCTAAAGTAGAATATTTTTTTCTCAAACTATTATCACATAAAAGTAATAATTTGACACCACTAATTCTTACCTTCAACTCTCTGTCAAAACAAAGTGAGCAAGATAATTGCGAATAATGGAAGTATGTTTTGCGGCTTTTAGTGCTTAGAACTATAGTTATTGAAATATAAAAATACTAAATTTAATAATTTTTTTATGAATAAAAAAATTGTAACTGTTATTGAAGGCTAAAAATACACAGTTTTTGATAATTATATATAATATTTTTCTAAAATTAAATTTCTATTTAAATAATTGTATAGTAAAGTTGGTGAATCACGAAAGTATCCTTATGTTTGTTATAAGGGTTAATTACAAGGACCTCTTTGAGATTTAGTCAAACCGCGCCCATCCCCTCCAGTTATTATAATTATAATGATTTTCCCCGAAATTTACAATCCTTAGATAAACCAAAGCGGAAGCTAAAGAAGTCGGACGGAATAAGCGAATCTACCCTCTTGCCCTCGCTTGTTTTAATGACAAAAAAGGGGCAAAAATATTAATGTAGAAAATGTCCCATATACCCTTGACCCTTCACATTTCCGCCTATTTTCCTTCAACTCACCATTGTTTACATTAGTCTCGTATCTTTTGATGTTAAATTACCAATTACACCTCAGACATAATAAAAATAATGGATTATCTACAATTTTTAAGCTATGTTTATGATTGAAGAGTAAAGTGAAGTATATGATGTAATCTTTAATTGATCATTGGATTCACTCTTCATGTTGGTGAAAAATAGGCTTAGAAACAAAATGGAAGATTAGTATCTTGTGGGTTGATGAATTATTTATATTGAAAAGAACATTATTGAGAATCTCGGTACTAATTCTATCTTAGATAAATTTTATGATATGAGACAACTGCATTCAACTTCATAATTGTTTCATTATATTACTTTAGCATTTTCTGTTCAATGTACATATTTATTGGTATTCTATTATTGAGCAAATAAAATATATTTAATACCATTGTCAAGTAATCTCAAGCCCGCACCCCAAACCCATCCGTCCCTGCCCCTCCCCTCCCCAAACAAAACCCTCATTTTCAGTTTCCTCATTTGTCTTTCCCCACAATTCCTCATTTTGGTTGAATTTCTTTTAATAGTTCTATTAATATTTGAACTTAATGTATTTTTTAATTGGACCAAATTTATAGTAGGTCTTTCTTGATTGGACCATAAACATTATTGCACCATGTCATCCATGCAATATATGCATTAAATGATCTCTTCCTTTGAAATGTTCAAAGGAAAATATTTCCATGAACTAAGAAAAATGAGAAGTTTCACGTCTAATTTATTTTAATTGTAAAATAATCCTAATTGTTAAAAAGCATGTGCCCAACTTTTATTATAATGGAAGCTCGACAAAACAAAAAAACTTTTGTTATGATGAAGAAGGATATTTTTCTAAAAATAAGTTGTTAAATGCCAGATAAATATATACAATATTCAAAATTAGAATAAGGGTGTTTTTTTCAAAAAAAATAAATTTGACGTATATTTATCATGTAAAAACAGGAAAAGCTCGAAAATTTTCAAGAAACCAAAGCAAACAAATCCTCACTCCCATGCATTTCTCGATTTAATCTACAACCACAGCCCAAACAATGCCAAAAAAAAAAGGGCATGTTGGATCAAGTCATAGGTGTCGATCAACTTTTTTGCTTTTTTTTCCCTTATTAGGCTAGCAATATCGATAGAGCAACAATTGTAACTGCCAAAGCAAATTTTTTTAATTACCTAATTTGCCCTTTTAAAACAAGCACAATTTGTTCCTCTGTTTTCTTATGAAACACTCTCAACTGCAATTCTTTATCAATTTCTATAGCAAAGATTCGTCACAACGGCTTACTTGTGACGCCCCGACTAGGTCATCTAGCTCGAAATAAAATGTTGATTAACTATTTGAACTAGCCGTGCGTCAAACTAGCAGAATAATAGAGAAATTTATATTATAACCAATTGTCGCAGCGGAAATATAGAAATTCTAAGGTCTTTAGGAAGAAGGGACAGTGACCCCACTACCCGACCCATAAATATATAAAATTTTACATAACTAATTACAACGAAATTTCGTCATTTAATTATTCGATAAAGTAGCTAAATACGACATTGAAGATACTATGTCACTCCCATGTCAACGTGTTTCCATCTCTACTCATGTTGCTAATCTGAGAAAATAACAAAAGAAAGGCGTAAGTCTTTATTTGACTTAGTGAGGATTTATAACAATGGATCAAGGATATAGGTAATATGGCCACAAGTAAGATTATTGTATATGAATGAATAAGAATTGGAATGTAATAGTCCTGCGAAAAATCATTAGATAATTGGAAATAACAAAGTAATAGAATTAAAATAAACAGGAATTCAAACAATCATTTCGAATTGGAATCTGGTAAAGTAATATATTCAACCCAACACCTTAAATTTAACATCCTTATACCTCCCTACGAGGAGCGACCTCGCAAAAACGGAATGACATGCTCGAGTACATGTCGACCCAGCTGAAAGTACAATTACCTCCAACTATACTCAGTAACTGAATCACGGTGCGGTACTTAACAAAGAGACCATACACTGACGACCCGATGCCGCACAACAGTCACCTTTATTAGTCCCAGGGCCCAACTTCCCAAGAGCGTCCTCAAGGGTATACATAGTTTAAGTGAACTTGGATCCGGACGTTGTCCGTTGTTCATAATAATACCACTTACCAGATGGAATATAAATATATAATGAGATATGTAGGACTATGGAATAAGAAGCGAATTAAAGTTAAAGGCTAAATAAGAATTGAAGTAGTTGTTCTAAGCTAGGTAATTGCTTGATATGGTATAAAATAAATAAATGATATAATAAAATAAAGATGTGAACAAGAGAGTGAGTTGAAGAACGGAAATTTTCTCAGGGCAAATGCCGAATTGAAGGAAAGAACCTCACCTTTTGTTGAAGAGTGGTTGTCTAGCTTAAACCGCGTTTTCAAAAGATTCATCAAAACCTAGGTGTAGCAAAATATAAAGAATCAATGTTAAGGAGGATCTTATTAGATTGATTAATTAAGTACCCCTTAAGTTATATCTTACCGGTTAAGTTGATAGTTAACTTACTTTTTCGTAATGCTAAAGAGACTTATACAAGTTGTAGTTTACGTTTTATTATGATTACCATGATTCATTTCATACCTTAAGTAGTAGTTTTAGGTGGTTTATAAGAATTAAATAATACGGCTTCTATGTAGTCTTTCCAATGATCCATAATACAAGAACCCATACTTTAAACATTAGTCTTATACATTAAGAATTAAAAAGTAGTTCCAAGTATTAGTTTACATATCCGTCATCTATTTCAACACAATCAAAATATGAATCCAAGCACAATCAATTCTTGGATACGTTATCTCATTCAATGTAGTTCAAATAAAAAGGTATCCTTTAGTAATTTGACTAATCTAATTATAGTCTCAATTAATTATATAAGTTAGAGTTAATCAAACCTATATACGTAATTATCTATCTTGCCCATTCATATGTCCAAGTTAAATAACAATCATAGTTTAGTTCTTTAACTAAATTTTTTTGCATTTTCTTTGAATAATATCATTCTAAGTCATCAAGACAATACTTTAGCACATTCTTTGTTTCCAATAACATAGGAAATTAGCATATTTGAACCATGTGATTTCATTCTTTGTGGCAAAACATCATTTGTTTTATTTTAAGAATATTTTCGTATTACAATAAGAAATATGGTGCAAACCTTTTGAAGAAATCTAATTGCTATAAAACATTTGTGTCTTTTATAACTTGGTTTTATACAAAAGAAAAACTTATGATTCAAGGATGGGTATAAACACAAATCTATAAAAACTTTTAAGCTATTCAAAAATATAGGTAAGTTACATCCCCTTTTTTCATCAATAATCAACCATTACGTTTTCTTATTAATTTATCAAGTTACCAAGTTTGTTTAGAGTGACTTATAGGTGCAAAACAGCAAGAAACAGCAGAAATTTCAGTTCTTATAACAGGTTTTACGAGTCAGCCCCAAAACAGTCCGGCGAGTGAGTTTCACTCGCCGGTACTGTTCCGAAACTGACCCTGTAGACACCGCACGCGCTGGAGGTGTTCGACACCTCCCGTACCCCTACACTCTAGACCGAGTCCTCTTTCCAATGGTGCAAACTTTTCTCAAAATGACCCAGCCAATTTCAAGATATAGCTCAATTTCAGAGGTCGCGCAGAACAGGGGAAAAGATGAGTATTTACCTTGTTATCTCCTTCTCTAGCAATGGATTTTGGAAAATCTTGAACCTCTCACTCCTTATTAACTTAGAGGTTACTAGAAACTGTTTAGAAAAGAGATTTCATAAATTTAGCTAAGATTAAGACATTTTTAAATGTATTGGAAAGATAAAGAACCTTGTTTACGTCTAAAACTTTACTGCCCCTTTTACTACGCTTGAGAGAAGAAGGTTCATGGCTTCACTATTGATGTCTGATTCTTATTTTGGGTGTGATTATAGAAGAAGCTTGAGTCCTTATTTATAGGGAGAGAGAGTGGTAGATTGGTAATAAGTTTGGGTAAGTGGGTTTAGTGGTAATTGGTGATATGGGCTACTTTTGCTATTTCACTTTTGACCTTGATTGTTTGATAATTGTTAGTTTTAGTATACTTATTTTTATATCAAGTTACTCGGTTTGTTAAAAAGTTTGTTTCGAGTTCGGTTCGATAGTTATTATATACATATGATCTATTTTCCAATCTAATTGAGTATATTTATATGTATATATATTATTGGGGTATTACATTCTCCCCCCCTTAAAAAAAAATCTGGTCCCCAGATTCTAACCTGGAGTGAAGAGTTCGGGGTGATGTTTCCGCATTTCTTCTTCTCGTTCCCAAGTGGCTTCCTCTACTTTGTGATTTCTCCACAACACCTTTACCAAGGATATCTTGCGGTTCCGAAGTTCTTGGAGTTTTTTGATCGAGGATCTGAATTGGCCTTTCTTCATCGGATAGATCACTTTCGATTTGTACACTGTTAGGATCTATAATGTGGGATTCGTCTGGGTAATACTTCCTAATTTGTGATACATGAAACACATCATGAATTCCCGTGATGTTGAGAGGTAGATTTAATCTATAGGCTAAATTTCCAACGCGTTCGGAAATTTCAAAAGGCCCTACATAGCGTGGACTTAGTTTTCCACCTTTTCCAATTCTTCTGAATCCCTCCTTAGGTGACACTTTGAGAAACACTTTATCTCCAACTTCAAATTCTAGATCTCTCCTACGTCGATCGGCATAACTTTTCTGTCTGTCTTGGGCAGCTTTAATTCTTTGCCGGATCAGTTGTACTTTGTCAATGGCGTCTTGAATAATTTCTGGCCTTAACGCTCTGTGTAAACCATCTGAAGAAGCTCGCCATTCGTCTAACTCCCAATGGATTGGTGAGCGACATTTTCTTCCATATAAAGCCTCATATGGTGCCATTTGAATTGAAGCATGATAACTATTATTGTAAGCAAATTCCACGAGTGGCAAATGTTTATTCCGGCTACCTTTGAAATCCAATACACATGCCCTCAACATGTCTTCTAGGAATCCAATGACTCGTTCAGATTGTCCATCGGTTTGTGGGTGTGCAGCTGTACTGAAGTTAAGCTTAGTTCCCAAATTTTCCTGCAACTGCTTCCACAATCTAGAAGTAAATTTAGGATCTCTATCCGAGACTATACTCGAAGGTATGCCATGTAGACGGATGATTTCTTTCTGGTATAGCTCGGCTAGGGTCTCAACTTTGTAATATTTTCCCACGGGAATGAAATGAGCAGACTTAGTAAGTCTGTCTACAATGACCCATATGCTATCATATCCACCTCTTAGATTTGGAAGGCCCGTGACAAAATCCATAGTGATTTGGTCCCATTTCCAATCTGGTATCGGAAGGGGTTGCAGTTTTCCGGCGGGATATTGATGTTCCGCTTTAACCAGTTGACATGTCATGCACTTCTTAACGTAGTCCGCAATATCACGTTTCATTCCGTTCCAGCAAAATTGTTTCTTTAAGTCTTTGTACATTTTGGTGCCTCCTGGATGAACTGTATATCTTGCTTTGTGTGCTTCTTCCATTAGTTCCTTTCTTATTTTTATTGGCACACAAACTCGATTATGAAATCGTAAAATTCCTGATGGGTCCTTGCAGAAATCCGGATTTTGTCCTTTCTCTCCCAATTCCAGCAGTCTCCTAATTTCTTCATCTTCTTGTTGTGCCGTCTGGATTTGGGAGTACCATTCCGGTTGAATATGTAGATTGGCCAAAAGTGCATGAGATTGTACGCGGACAATAGTTTTCTTGACTTCTTGTTCTTGGGTGAGATTTTCCGCTCCCATGATCTTGGAAATTGTTGCACTTCTACTTAGTGCATCCGCTACCACGTTCGCCTTTCCAGGATGATAAAGTATTGAACAATCGTAGTCTTCTAGGAACTCCATCCACCTTCTCTGTCTCATATTTAAATCTTTTTGAGTGAATAAATATTTCAAACTCTTGTGATCGGTGTATACTTCAAATGTTGTTCCATATAAATAGTGTCTCCACTTAGCCAGTGCAAACACGATTGCTCCCAACTCTAGGTCATGAGTAGGATAATTTTGCTCATGTACATTTAGTTTCCTTGAAGCATATGCGATTACTCTCCCATTTTGCATCAATACACATCCGTAACCTTCTTTTGATGCATCCGTGTAGATTATGAACCCACTTGAACCTTCAGGTAAAGCCAATATTGGAGCAGTTGTCAGTCTTCTTTTGAGCTCTCGGAAACTAGCATCACACTTATCGGTCCACAAAAATTGACTTTGCTTTTGAGTCAATTGTGACAATGGTGCCGCAATTTTGGAGAAATCTTTGACAAACCTGCGGTAATAGCCAGCCAGTCCTAAGAAGCTACGTACTTCAGTAACATTGGTTGGTTCTTTCCACTTGATTATGGCCTCAACTTTTGAAGGATCAACTTCAATACCGGTACTAGATATCACGTGGCCAAGAAACGTTACCCGTTACAACCAGAACTCACATTTACTGAACTTGGCGTAAAGCTTATTTTCTTTAAGAGTTTCCAATACTATTTTAAGATGTTGCTCATGCTCTTCCTCAGATTTTGAGTATACTAAGATGTCATCTATGAATATTACCACGAAGTTATCCAAATAAGGTCTGAATATTCGATGCATCATGTCCATAAAAGCTGTTGGTGCATTCGTTAATCCAAATGACATTACTACGAATTCAAAATGACCATACCTTGAGTTAAATGCAGTTTTGGGAATGTCCGTCTCTCGGATCTTTAATTGATAGTACCCTTGCCTCAAGTCCAGCTTTGAGTATACTTTTGATCCTTGTAATAGGTCAAATAACTCATCAATCCGAGGTAGTGGGTACTTATTCTTTATAGTAACATTATTAAGTCCCCGATAATCGATACACAACCGAAGAGATCCGTCCTTCTTTTTAACAAACAAAACTGGTGCTCCCCAAGGAGATGAACTAGTTCGAATGAACCCTCGTTCAATCAAGTCTTGTAGTTGTGCTTTTAATTCTTTTAACTCTGCAGGGGCATACGGTAAGGAGTTTTTGAAATGGGTGCTGCCCCGGGCTGTCAATCACAAACTCCATCTCGCGATCCGGAGGTAGAGAAGTTAGTTCCTTTGGAAATACTTCTAAGAACTCGTTTACTACCGGAACTTCCTCTATTCGAATTATGTCTTTGGGCTTATTTATCAAATAAGCCAGAAATCCATAACCCTCATTTCGCAGAATTTTTCTTGCTTTAATTGCCGAGATGATAGGTATGGGTTGTGGTTTTTCATGACTACCCTCAAGTCCTATTTGGTTGTTTTTGTTAAGTTTTATTTCTTTCGTATAGCAGTTTAGTTCTGCTTGATGTTGATACAACCAATCCATTCCTAAGATAACATCGTATCCTTGGATGTTTAGTTGGATTAAATCGGTCGGGTATATAACCCCATCTATTGTAATTGGACATGCCTTAAACACCAAATTAGTAGTTTCACTACTACCCATAGGAGTGCAGACTTCAAATTCGTATGGTAAATTTTCTGCCTCGAGAGATATTTTTGCAGCAAATAAGGTAGCAATAAAGGAATTGGTAGCTCCTGGATCATATAAAGCTTTACCAATGTGGTCAAATAATTGAATTTTACCTTCCACCACTGCGGATGGGTCTATTGCCTCCTTATTGCCCTCCAATGCATAAACACGGGCAGGAATCTTAGGCCTCTCTATTCGAGAATTTGATGGACCGCCTTGTTTTCCTTGAGATGCCGATGATGGATTCCTTGCCCTTGGGCAATCTTTGATTTGATGTTGTTCATTTCCACATGCTATACATCGTCCATTCTTTTTCCAGCATGTTGCTTCACTGTGACTTGGGTGTCCACAAAAGTTGCATGGTCCAATCGGCGTAGGTTTAGTTTGATGATTAGTAGGCCTTGCCCTATTATTATTTGGTTTTCTAAAGCTTGTATGCCCTGTCTTAGGGTACTTTTTCCCCTGATCGAATCTCCCTACATTCTCCTATTTAGAACCAGATGGTCGACTCCTTTTAAGATGTTCAAACTTCATCAGTTCCTTCATTTTCGACTCCACTTGTAAAGCTTTTTGAACAGCTTTTGAATAGCTAGTTATATCTGTCGAAAGCAGTGCCCCACCGTAATTCTAATTTTAGTCCTTCAATGAATTTTCTCACCTTTCGATCTTCATCGTTTTGGTAGTGTGGTGCGTATTGGATTAGCCGCGTGAATCGAGCCTCATATTGAGAAACTGTCAGCATACTTTGAGTTAAATCCATGAATTCTCTTTCACGTCGGTTCCGTACTACTTGGGGTATGAATTTAGTGTTAAACTCAATCACAAAATTATCCCACATTCGCGGAGTATCCTCTACCCTCCAACGTTCTTCCACCACCCTCCACCAATGTCTTGCTGAATCTTCTAATCGAAATGTAGCGAGATTGATCTTTTGTGCATCGGTGTAGTTTAGTACACAAAAAATATTTTCCATTTCGGAAAGCCATAGTTCGGCTTTTCGATCATCAGGCTCCCCAAAGAATTTTGGGGGTTGGAATCGAAGAAACCTTTCAAGAGTTTGATCTGTAGTTGGTTGAACAGACAAGTTAGGGGAGATATTGGCTTGTGATTGTTGTTGACAAAATTCCATGTTGTTGCATGAATGTGAATATCGGTGGGAGTTCGGAACCCCCGTCTCTGGGAAATGGTGGTTGTCCATTTGTGGGTTCCGGAGTGACATGATTCTGCTCGTGGTTTGGAACATCTTCTTCTTGAGTCGGTGTTTCATTTGTGTGGACATTTGGTGGGAATGTAGTCGGTGGAACCTCGGGTATCGCCGTTGTTTGTTTTCTTGGTCTTCCTGGTCGTCCCATTCTACTAGACAGACACATGTAAGTTATTTAAATATCATAATTTATTATTAGTATTTGTTATTTTCTATTGTAATACATTCATGCTCTGATACCACCTGTGACGCCCCGACTAGGTCATCTAGCTCGAAATAAAATGTTGATTAACTATTTGAACTAGCCGTGCGTCAAACTAGCAGAACAATAGAGAAATTTATATTATAACCAATTGTCGCAGCGGAAATATAGAAATTCTAAGGTCTTTAGGAAGAAGGGACAGTGACCCCACTACCCGACCCATAAATATATAAAATTTTACATAATTAATTACAACGAAATTTCGTCATTTAATTATTCGATAAAGTAGCTAAATACGACATTGAAGATACTATGTCACTCCCATGTCAACGTGTTTCCATCTCTACTCATGTTGCTAATCTGAGAAAATAACAAAAGAAAGGCGTAAGTCTTTATTTGACTTAGTGAGGATTTATAACAATGGATCGAGGATATAGGTAATATGGCCACAAGTAAGATTATTGTATATGAATGAATAAGAATTGGAATGTAATAGTCCTGCGAAAGATCATTAGATAATTGGAAATAACAAAGTAATAGAATTAAAATAAACAGGAATTCAAACAATCATTTCGAATCGGAATCTGGTAAAGTAATATATTCAACCCAACACCTTAAATTTAACATCCTTATACCTCCCTACGAGGAGCGACCTCGCAAAAACGGAATGACATGCTCGAGTACATGTCGACCCAGCTGAGAGTACAATTACCTCCAACTATACTCAGTAACTGAATCACGGTGCGGTACTTAACAAAGAGACCATACACTGACGACCCGATGCCGCACAGCAGTCACCTTTATTAGTCCCAGGGCCCAACTTCCCAAGAGCGTCCTCAAGGGTATACATAGTTTAAGTGAACTTGGATCCGGACGTTGTCCGTTGTTCATAATAATACCACTTACCAGATGGAATATAAATATATAATGAGATATGCAGGACTATGGAATAAGAAGCGAATTAAAGTTAAAGGCTAAATAAGAATTGAAGTAGTTGTTCTAAGACTAGGTAATTGCTTGATATGGTATAAAATAAATAAATGATATAATAAAATAAAGATGTGAACAAGAGAGTGAGTTGAAGAACGGAAATTTTCTCAGGGCAAATGCCGAATTGAAGGAAAGAAACCTCACCTTTTGTTGAAGAGTGGTTGTCTAGCTTAAACCGCGTTTTCAAAAGATTCCTCAAAACCTAGGTGTAGCAAAATATAAAGAATCAATGTTAAGGAGGATCTTATTAGATTGATTAATTAAGTACCCCTTAAGTTGTATCTTACCGGTTAAGTTGATAGTTAACTTACTTTTTCGTAATGCTAAAGAGACTTATACAAGTTGTAGTTTACGTTTTATTATGATTACCATGATTCATTTCATACCTTAAGTAGTAGTTTTAGGTGGTCTATAAGAATTAAATAATACGGCTTCTATGTAGTCTTTCCAATGATCCATAATACAAGAACCCATACTTTAAACATTAGTCTTATACATTAAGAATTAAAAAGTAGTTCCAAGTATTAGTTTACATATCCGTCATCTATTTCAACACAATCAAAATATGAATCCAAGCACAATCAATTCTTGGATACGTTATCTCATTCAATGTAGTTCAAATAAAAAGGTATCCTTTAGTAATTTGACTAATCTAATTATAGTCTCAATTAATTATATAAGTTAGAGTTAATCAAAACTATATACGTAATTATCTATCTTGCCCATTCATATGTCCAAGTTAAATAACAATCATAGTTTAGTTCTTTAACTAAATTTTTTTGCATTTTCTTTGAATAATATCATTCTAAGTCATCAAGACAATACTTTAGCACATTCTTTGTTTCCAATAACATAGGAAATTAGCATATTTGAACCATGTGATTTCATTCTTTGTGGCAAAACATCATTTGTTTTATTTTAAGAATATTTTCGTATTACAATAAGAAATATGGTGCAAACCTTTTGAAGAAATCTAATTGCTATAAAACATTTGTGTCTTTTATAACTTGGTTTTATACAAAAGAAAAACTTATGATTCAAGGATGGGTATAAACACAAATCTATAAAAACTTTTAAGCTATTCAAAAATATAGGTAAGTTACATCCCCTTTTTTCATCAATAATCAACCATTACGTTTTCTTATTAATTTATCAAGTTACCAAGTTTGTTTAGAGTGACTTATAGGTGCAAAACAGCAAGAAACAGCAGAAATTTCAGTTCTTATAACAGGTTTTACGAGTCAGCCCCAAAACAGTCCGGCGAGTGAGTTTCACTCGCCGGTACTGTTCCGAAACTGACCCTGTAGACACCGCACGCGCCGGAGGTGTTCGACACCTCCCGTACCCCTACACTCTAGACCGAGTCCTCTTTCCAATGGTGCAAACTTTTCTCAAAATGACCCAGCCAATTTCAAGATATAGCTCAATTTCAGAGGTCGCGCAGAACAGGGGAAAAGATGAGTATTTACCTTGTTATCTCCTTCTCTAGCAATGGATTTTGGAAAATCTTGAACCTCTCACTCCTTATTAACTTAGAGGTTACTAGAAACTGTTTAGAAAAGAGATTTCATAAATTTAGCTAAGATTAAGACATTTTTAAATGTATTGGAAAGATAAAGAACCTTGTTTACGTCTAAAACTTTACTGCCCCTTTTACTACGCTTGAGAGAAGAAGGTTCATGGCTTCACTATTGATGTCTGATTCTTATTTTGGGTGTGATTATAGAAGAAGCTTGAGTCCTTATTTATTGGGAGAGAGAGTGGTAGATTGGTAATAAGTTTGGGTAAGTGGGTTTAGTGGTAATTGGTGATATGGGCTACTTTTGCTATTTCACTTTTGACCTTGATTGTTTGATAATTGTTAGTTTTAGTATACTTATTTTTATATCAAGTTACTCGGTTTGTTAAAAAGTTTGTTTCGAGTTCGGTTCGATAGTTATTATATACATATGTTCTATTTTCCAATCTAATTGAGTATATTTATATGTATATATATTATTGGGGTATTACATTACTTCTCTCTTCAACCTCCACATTGTTCAGAAGTTCGTGGCTTAAACATATTGGGCCTGTTTGTTTGGCGGATTCCAGAATTTTCGTGTTTGGGAAATGTCAAACAAACATGTTTTCTATTTTTCGAAATAAATTTTTCATCCATTAATTTTCTCAAACTACTCTCTCAAAAGCCAAACAAACAACAATTTTCTTATCTCTAAACAAAACCTATACTAACTCTACTTTGATTTGACATAAAGTAACATATCTCTTATACAATTTATCTCACATAACAAACATGATTTGACATAAAGTCTTACACATCTTACACCTACAACCCAACTCCTCCAAAAAAACCTACACATATTTTATTTTTCAAACCACTCTCTCAAAACCCCAACAAACAACATTACGCAAATCGAGATTATTTCATAAACCTCCACTACTCTCCCAAACGCCAAACAAACATGCCCATTTTTTTCTTCAACTTTCCCATTTTCATTCTGAACATAACAAGACTTTTGCCCATTTCCAACTCCACCTCCTGTAACTGGACTATATTTATCCACAATTTTATTAATTTCTTGTTAATCTTATCATTACATTGTTTATGTATGAATTTCATTAATCAATGTAATATATTTCTGCAGATTTGTAATAATGTACATGAACCCTTATAAATTGTTTGATAGTCCGTAGAAATTAACAACAAAATAGTACAAATCAATTTTGAATAAATCAAAACATAATGGACCGATTACACCAGAGCTTGTTGCAATTGGATGACGGAAGAAACATGTTTTATATATTGCTTTTGGTTGTCTGGATTTTTTCAATTTAACTGATTCAGATTGAACTTTTTTTAAATTGAACCAAAAGTGACGATATATTGATAAGATTTTCATCTTATCTTTTAGGGAAAGATTAAGATTGTGGAATAGAAATGATCAAACATAATACAGAAAGTTCGTAGAGTTGGTGCCTGAATGCTGCTGAAAAAAATGCTGCGAAAGAATGGAAATTGAGTTGAGATTAATGGGTCAGTCAAGTCTTTAATGACTCAAGGGCAAATTGGGCAATTAAAAAAATTTGTTCTGGAAGCAACAATTATTGCTCTAGCAATATCGCTAGCCTTATTAATAAGGCATACTTAACTCATATTATTAATGTATAGTCGTATTAGTGCAGGATCTGTGTATGAATTTGTAACATGTACAAATCAACCCATGGACATCAATTATCACCAAAACCCAATATAATAAATTAACTGCTTAATTAATCAGAACAATAAAAATCAAAGATAATCCAATCTTGTTTAAAATGTAAAAGTTGGAAGTAACACAAATTTGTCATCGACGAAATTCTACCAAACTTTGGGGAAGAAAAATAGATCATTACTGCTCTTAACCTTAAACTATATTGGATGACTTGTTCAGAATAACTCCTTCGTATTTCACCTGGAACCACTTCATTGCATCATCCTTGGTAACCCGGTGCTGGATTCCAACACGAGATTTGCACCTATGGCGGCGACCCACACGGTAACCAGGGCGTTCCAACACGACGTAGAAATCCATACCATAGATTCCAGTTGAAGGGTCATACCTGACAATTTCAATTAATAAAAAACTGTTAGTGAAATTTTGAATTGACCAGTCATGTGGATATATTAGATGAAGCAACAACATTAGTAGGTATAGACTCGGGTCTTGTTGAATGTCAAACTCAGCCTACAACACATTTCATAATATTTAAAACTGTTACATAAGAAGATCATACTAAACAAGATTATCAATCTAAAATTACCTTGACGAAACTAATTTGACCAAGTTGATTCAATTATTCAAAATCACATATACCATAATCATTTAGCTTCTTTTCAAGTATCATGTACATAAAGTATCATTAATGGTATGTGACGATTACTAACTAGAGAATAATTAAGAGGTGCGTCATCAAATAATTTGCTAAAACTTGCTAAGTGAGACAATAAATTTGCTTACTTGATTCCAAGATCAATGTGCTCCTGAATACCAAATCCAAAGCAGCCAGTGTCACTGAAATTCCTTCTCAACAGTTCATATTCCTTGACCTTCAAGCCACTCTCCAGGAGTTGCATTGCCTTGTCACCTCTGACTGTGACATAGCACGCTATCTTTTCATTACGCCTGATCCCAAAGGAGCGGACAGTGTATCTTGCTGTCAAACAATTGACAGAACCACATGAGCAACTAACAACTTAATATTGTTATTCTGCACTGTATCTCTATTCATAACAGTAGTAATATAATAAATATTTATTAAAAAGATAAATCAAGATTCAATCAAATAGGTACTTAAATCAGTGTTAATCACACTTGAAATGGAAATTGCAGGAATACAATGCTATAAGCTTGCTCATAGCTTCGGATCCATTCTTGATGATTTAAATATTGTGCTTTCAAAGCCAGAATGAATACTAATTTCATAACCCATAATAATTAATATAAATATAAAATGATATTTTGCTAGAACTAATCACTTGAGCTTTGATAACTAAACTCTCTAGTCTAGTCCGCAATAGTACATTTAAAGTGCAGTACACATATCACAGTATTAGAGATAGATGAAATTTGAATGGTAAGCTCCCGCACCATTTGTTCAATAGATTTGAAATATAAGTGGTTCAACTAAAAGCCCCATCAAGCAGAACATAGTTATGACAAGAGAAACAAACTTTCGGTTTGATAATAAAAGACATAACATATATCAATTCAACAAATAACAATTAGTTAGAAAATAAATAAGTGGTTACCCTTGGAGAAAACCGGAGCCTGGCCACTGAGTTGCTCCAACACCTGCGAAAAAAATATTGGGAAATACGAAGATGAAAAGATTAAGAGAAACTCATTTAAAGAGGGTGCATTTATACAGTGATGGGGATTCACCGTACCTTAGCAGCTCTGGTCAGACGATCTCCACTTTCACCGACGGAGATGTTGAGAACGAGCTTCTGCACCTTGATCTCTCTCATCGGATTCGACAATTTCTTTTCTGACGCCTATTTAAGAAGAAATTCAAATCAAATTTATGCTTTCGTACACATATGTGTTCAATAGTGCGTGCTCGCGTGTGTAAAAGTTAGAGAACAAACCATGACGGAACGGTGGTCAGCGGTGGAGGCGCGGCGACAATAGGGTTTGGGGGAAACTGAGGCACAAGTTAAAATATGAAGTGAAAACTATTAGTGAAGCTAGGGTTTTGTTGTGTGCTTAGTTGAGCGCAATGTCGATTACACCCCTATTAAGTTTTAGTTGGAATTTAAGTAAAAAAAAAAAACCACAATGTAAATTATTTTTCTCTTTTTTTGGAATTCAAATTGTAAATCATCGTAGCTGATAAATTTAGATCTGAGTAATTATAATTATAATTATAAAAGAATATTTTTGAGCTATATTTCCTTCAAAATTGAAAAAAATATTATTTCTTGTAATCATCTTTATATTTTTTTTAAAATTAAAATTAACTTGCGAAATAAATTGCAAATTTTCATAAGAAATCAGAATCAACTTCATTTTTTTTTTAATTAAATGAACAAGCATAAAACTTTAGCTTTTACATTTTTAAGGTTTACTATATTTTGAGGAAAAATCGTATTTGTCCAACATGCAACTATAATGTTAGATTTTTCTTGTTAAATTGGAAAATTCTATTTTAAAAAGAAAATTATAAATACAAGGTCAAATGGGACGACATTAATAAGTGAAATTATTCTAATTAACTTGAAAAGGAAAAATGTGGAAAGGAAACCCATTTCAATTCTTGAACCGGCCCATTTAGCTCAATTGTGGACTCCTTTTCTCACAGCTTTCAAGTTTTGGTGGGTTTTTAGTTGGGCCAATGGATCTCTCTAGTTAAACAAGGACGTAGCTAGTATAGTGTCCGCTAGTCTATTGGCCAATATAAAATTTAGGTAAAACTGCATAAAATTTCTTAAACTAATTAGTGATTTTAGGTTTTCGTCCTAAATTATATTATCTTACCGAATTTTATCCCATAATTTAATATTTTTTGAAATATCATCTCACCGTTAATTATGAGATGAAAATTGCATGTGTTCGTTAAATTGCCACATGCCTGCTTACGTGTCATGACGTGATAAATTTTAACATGAACAATTATACAATATTGCAGAATTCGTCCCAAACTAATTACAAGATTAAACCGTCATTTTTATTAAATTAGAAATCAAATATTGGAACTAAATTCATGCAAAATGGTAAATTATGGAACGAAATTTGGCGAGTTAACATAGTTTGAAACAAAAAATCAAAATAATTAATTGGGACAATATTTCGAAAAAATATTAAATTACGGGACGAAATTCGATGAGGTAATAATTATGGCCGAAAACTCATTAATTTTGAACGTTCTCTGCCATTTTGCCTAAAATTTATGATTATTTTATATCTTTCAAACAGGCAAATATGGTTCTAACATTAACTGAGTTAATTATATATATTTATTTATATTGATATATTATATCTTTAATTTAGGCATCCAGTCTAGGTATAGTGTTTAGTCTTTGAGTATTTTGATTCGAAAGGAATGACATAAAAAGTAATGAACACCGATATGGAGTTAGGTTAATTTGATTTGAATTTCATCCGTTGACAACTTTTACTTCAACTATGAATAAAAAAAATTACAAAGAGTGATGTCATGCTCTCACAATCTATGATTTGTATATTGACAATTACAAGATCTAGAAAAATCTCATAAATCAGGTCTAAGTAAGAATTTTCATCCATTTTGATGTCACACGTATATATTTATTGACAAATATTAAAATTTAACTTTTTATGGGCCTACACATACACTTGTAAAGTGGATCAATTATGTGACACTAAAGTGATGCATTAAAATGTGATATACGCTATAGAATTTCTTAGTAATTAGGGCAATCAAATTGGAGCCACAATTATAAACTATTCTCAATGAAACAAGGGTCATTTCGTGAACCCGTGCCGTGTTGAGCTCATTGGAAAAGGTTTTATGTCCGCTTCGAAGCCTTATAATAATCTCTATTGTATTGCATGCGAATGTAGTTCTTGGTGTAGTTTGTGCTCAGTGATGGTTTAGAGAATTTTTCAATTGAAAATAAAAATAATAGTTGATATAAGAGATAAAGTTGTAATGTCATTTCTAAAAGAACGTGTCTCCTATCGTACCTTAGGAAAATATAAAATCCATATATATATATATACTAGGTGTGCAGCACCGCGCAAGGCGCGGTGTTTGGTGCCCGTTGTTCATGTGTTTTTGCTTCTGCCTTTGTTGCTCTTATGATTCCCGTAGTAGAAGTATATTTATATTGTAAATTGTAAAAGTTGAAAATGACATAAATACAAGTGCGATGATAGTTTATTCGTACAAACTAAACATAGTTTTTAACACATAAATGCAGAAAAGTTTAGATCTACCCTATTGCGTTCGGAGAAGCCTGTATTTTGTCTTTCATCTCTTCGAGAAGATCAAACTTGTAGTTTTTGAGTTTTTGTATGGCTAGTGGACCGATGATTGTATCCTTTAGGATATTATGTGAATAAAATTTGCATGCATCCCTTTATACAAGATTTTCCTAAGCTACCACACATCCAATAAAAGAGCACTACTCAAGTTTAAAAGAAAAATAGAAGACATAATAAAATTACAAGGAGGCACTGAACTTGTTAATTCACCTGGCTAAACAATGTATGATAGAGAGCCATAAGGCATTTTGTCAAATAGTAGTTTTCCCATCAACTTCAACCTGTGGTTTTTGGAGGTCAACAAAGCTGCAAAATAACCAAGTCACTGAAAATTAATGACGATAAAGTGGAAGAAGATTTGAACATTATTTAGTGGAGGTTAAAAAATCTAAGTACTTTCTTAATATTGCCTTTACTGGGATTCACTTTAGATTGAAACTAAATTTGAAGATCCACCATAAATTTAAGAAACAAAACTATTGTGCTCCTACAAAATCATTCTGTAATAGATTTAGGTAACTTAAAATTGAGCAAAGAGATTAACAAACAAACATATGACGAGCAATTTCTGAATATGCTTTATTCTACCCGCGGAAAAGATTATTGAAATATGTCCTGGTTGACTCACATGAAAGGTATCTTAGCCGACTGTGGCCAACACCAACAACACCTGATGTCACCAAAATAACCTAATATCCTTGAGAGTTCAGTACATAAATCTGCACTTCACTTGTAACTCAGCATTGTGTAATAGTAAAATATGAAATGGTTAAATAAGTTAAAAGTTTTGCAGTCACCTACTCACAAAGTGCCCCTAATCTTCCATCAGTTCGATTGACAACAACAAGTCTAACCTTCAGTAAGTAATATGAAACGTCAAACAAGAGGATTTTGAAGTAACAGGCTAAGGTCAAAGGGAGAGAAAAAGTTAAATATGTGAAGAAAACAATGTCCAAGTTTTAACCCCACTAAAAATGTGCAAAAAAAAAATTCGACTAAAATGGATCTACATTTATCTAGCATAAGAAATTGCCTTGGAATAGAATGCTAGACAACTAATGTTACCTGCAAAGAAGACATGAAGAAAAATTAGAGAAGGAGAGCAACAAAGTCAGAGGAACCAACTTCCTTTGACACAAGAAACAATTGTACCTGCAAAAACAATTCAATTAAATAAAACTCCTATATAAAATTAGGTGAATTAAAGCAAAGAGAAATTAAACAAGAAGAGAGAACCTTGTCCGCGGGAGCAACGAAAGAAATGTGAGACCAAAATAAAACAATCCATCTTCTTTTACAAGAAAGACAGAGGACACCATGGGACGATGATGTTGGTTGGGGCAGTGCATAGGAAGACGTGAAATCCAGCACTGCATACCGTGTCAGCAAAAGTCAGACGAGAAGCAACAATATATTTATGTAAATAACTGAATAAATTTTTATTCGGTCAAACAAAAGTACCTAAATAAGAACACCATCTACATAAATCAATCATTACAGCTACAAGAAGAGTCAATCGGAACACCAGCTACACAAATTACTCATTGCAGTTAGAAGAAGAAGGACCAACGCTCGTGGACAAAAAAAATTAGATTGTTAACATAAGAAGCCATGACAGGATTATCAGAAAACTACTTACAAGGAAGAAGAAACAATAGCTTATTACAAAGCACCACCAGATGCAAGTAGCTGCAGTGACCAAAAAGTATAAAGCAAGAAACCTAAAAAAGGAAAGCACAGGGAGAAACTGAATGTTAAACAAAGTGAAAGAGTACCTTACTGCGACGAACAAGAATAAGTGACAGTTTTCGCATCAGAAAATGACAAACAAGGTAAAAAGAACAAGAAGCAGTGCAAGTCTTATAAAGCAAGTGACTGAAAGTGAAATTGAGAGAACAACACACTAAAGCGGTGAAAGAAGCTGCGGAACGCAGCGAACACCTACAGCACTAAAGCTACAGAACGCACCAAGAAAAAATAACTAATCACTCAAATAAACCCAAATAGAGTGATAATAGAAAACAATTTCTCCGGGAAAGTTGGCCCAAATGTATCTCATAAATAGACAAAGAGAAAATAAGAGAAATAACAAATTCTCCAAGAGATAAGCACGAACTCACAACAAAGCCATAGGAAGAAGTAAGCTCACCTTTTTTGAGCAAGAAACAATATTTCTTACCTTCTGCTTTGGCACTTAACAGTTACCTGAATCTTACATTCTTCATCATGTTCTGTAAAATGAAGAATTCACCTCTCTTGCATGTTGAAGGACATATTCTTTTCTATACCAAAAGATCAATTAAAAAAACTAGAAAAAAAATATTCTTTTAATCTATCGAAGCTGTTAGTTCCTAATATGGAAAAGAACAGAACAGTACCAACCTAAATCAAATTACTGGACCTTTTCTTGTCTATGATTCGAAATTTTCTCTCCTTTTGATTCCTGAAACAAAAAAAAGTATAACATAAATCAAAATCAACCCTCTAATTTATTTAGTTTTAAGATTTTAAGATTGTGATAAAGTTACATTAATAACAGGCTCTAGATTTGAGAAAGCTAAAAGCTACACGATTCATACATGATTCGGCTTCTTTTCTCGAGCTGCAAAAGAACACAAAAAACAAACATCCAAGAAATTAAAAACAAAAGAGCCACTGCAAATAAAAGCATAACAAAATTTAGTGTTCATATATAAGAGAATAAAAAATAGTTTAATGTTCATAAAAGCATATAAAATGGGGGGGGGGGGGGGAAAGATGAAATAGACAAAAAATACTTCCTCACACACATTTTTTGAGCAAGGCCTATTCACCAACCGTCAAGTTGCTTCCAAAACTCACTACTTCCATCAAATTTCAAAACCCAGTTAAGATTTTACTTTTCTTGAGAAATAGAACATTGGTTTTGTGGAAAAGGTAAAGAAAGATAAGAGATCGAACAGTTGAAATTAAATGAAGAGTTTTTATTTTTATTTTTCATAATTAAATGATGGAAGAGGTAGTAAAGACTGTTTTCAGACTTTTGATGGGGAGTAGATGAAATTGGGGTATGTGAGTATCTTTTTTTTTTTTTTGAAACCAAATATAAGGCTGATATGGTCTACCATCCATCCGTATCAAACCTGTCAATTGAAGTACATCAACAAATTAAACACCAAACTACTAAATATCCATGAAAAATGATGCCCTCAAATAACAAACTCGAAATTCAATTGCTCATTTAGACTTTAAGAATAGCAATGGAAAGTACAATTATGAGTACCCTCCAAATTAGGCTCTTAAGAAAAAGCAGCTGCTACATTCTTCCTTGGTGCAACTTGAGTACCTGATCCAACATCAAAAAGTTTACATCAATACACAAAAACAGTATGATTTGAGTGAAAAATAAGAAACATAATTCATCAATAACAATAAACATTTAAAAGAAGAAAAATTACCTTCTCTGAAGTTTGTCTTTAATCTTTTGGGCATGTTGAGCAAATACCTCATGTGCCCAGTTGTAATACCCCAAATTTTTGTTTTGAGAAATTCCTAAAGTTTCACTTTAGTATAGTTAAAAATATTTCTGGGGTTATGTATTTTGAGAAATTTTAGGTAATTTTATTTACAAATGAAGTTGTGGTTTTATATAAAACTAAAATGATTATGTAAATAAAAGATATTGGATATTAAAGTTTTAAAAGCTTTTGGAGTGAAAGTGTAATTGAATTCTTGACTAATATGATTAAGTTTATTTATTAATTTGATTCTTTTGATGTTTTTAAAGGTGTGGGGCTAAAGTGTCATTTTTGAAAATTCAAGGGTCAAAATACATTTTTACAAAAAAAAAAAAAAAAAAAAAAAAAAAAAAAGGATAAAATTTTGCAGCAGCTGCTGGCCGTGAAAGCACAAGTGGAGAGGACTTAAACCTCCACTTGTAACTCATGTTTGTTGGAGAAGAAATAATGGGATATCACCCATTATTTTTCATTTCTTCTAATTATGTTACACACTATTATACATACATTTTCAGCAGCAAAAGATTTAGAGAGAGGAAGGAGGGTTTGAGACATTTTCTCTCTACTTCACCATTGTCATCTTCTTCACCAAGCTTTACAAACCCCTTTTTTTATTTTGTTAATAACTACCTCATTTCTTAACCAAATCATGTAAATAAGTAGTCAAAATTGATCTACTCGACGAGAGGAACACAATGGTGGTGGTAATTGAAGGAATAGAAGGTGTTTTCCTGCAAAAATTGGAGATGGAAGTGGCGATTTTAAGTGGGTTTCTTTGCATGCCCCTATTCCGGTCATGTCTTCGACAATCGGGCTTCACCACGGTGTTGTAGGCGAAGAGGAGAGTGTAATAATGGTGGATGTTAACTTTTCCGGCAGCGGTCAACGGTGGTCAACTCCGGTCACCGGCGCGGTCAACGCCGATCAACTGTGGATAGTCCGGCAGCGACTATATTTCGGCGTGGGTATTCCATATCCGGTTCTCATTTCATGATGGGAGTTCATTTAGGTAATAAACTTTGATTTGAAGGTTATTGAACTTTCTTTAAAGTTTAGATGAATAAATGAAATTTTAGAAATTAAACTTGAGCAAGTTTTGGACTTGAAATTTTTATGCATGCGTCTAGATTAACGAAACAAAGGTTATGGGATGGTGAAGTCATTAAAGAGGAAGCTTGAATTTGGAAAGATGTGATTTTAGGTTTTACATAAGTAATAAATGACTTGATAATGAATTTCGATAGAGTTAATGAGGTTATATGATGAAAGTAGATTGTTGTAAATGTCGTTCTCATTTTAAGTAGATATTTGATATTCGTCTTATTGAGCACCTTGCGCTTAGTCCGAATCGAGATAGTTTTCATTCATATACTTTTGGGGAAAGAAGAGCTTCGTTGAGGAATTTAAATTTTGACTCGTTCAGTTTCTTTGGTTCGAGATTCTAATCGAATCGAATTACGTGACAGGTGAAGGCGACAAACAACCATCTCTTTAATCCGTAATAGGTGAGAGCCGTATCTTGTTTGTGATTATGTGTTTATTTATTGTATGAGCATGTTGCAATGTGTATGCTGGAATTTATAGTAGAAGATTTGGAATTGTGCGTTTGCGATGTTCGCTGTAATTGATCGCACTTGATTGTATGAAATGAAAAATGAATTAATTATATTTATTTTATCTTAATTAATTTGGTTAAGTACATGGTTATATTTTATTGGGCACTTCATTACATATGAGCATGCTACTTGATTATTAGAACTCATAACCGTGTATATTAATGACATGGGCGTATGATCACATGAAGTTCTTTTAATTATATGATTTTATGTTTCGTTTAGATAAATACATGCTTGAGACTTATTAGCATGCTTACGTGGTATATTATGTATCAAGTTATGCTTAATTGATTGGTAAGTGTTTGCCTTGATTAATTATATTACATGAGGTTTGTTGATTATATCAATACATATGAGCAAGCTTAGTTGAAATCACATAGAAGTTTTATCTTTTGTGTAATAATGACGCGTTTAATGATTAGATGTTCACATTTCGATATGAATGTTTGATAATTGTTTAACTTTATCATGTCCTGTTCTGCTCGTTCTGCTTGTATCTGTTCTGTTTAGGGCGCCTAATTTTTGGTGGATGGTGGGTCCGTGGCAACTTTGATAGTAGATGGCTATAAAGTTGCCTCGACCTTACCATTGACCGGACTCACAAACCAAGTATGGAGGTATGCTTGGGGGAGTGATCTCAAACTTCTGCTTCTAGCAAAGACATGTCGATGCATCTGTCTGTGTAAGGTCGCTCCTTACTGGTGTGTTTGGTTATCTGTATGGAGGGTAAGAGAAGACGGCATCAACCACATCTGGTATCGGTATTATGTGTTTGTATGTTCCGTTGTCTGTTCTTTCTGTATTTTGAACTTCGTTGATTATATCATTTATGTTGGGCAATTGGATGGTATCTGAATCCCACTAGCCCATGTAGTCCGTGTATCGAATATCTGATTATTTGTTTTATTTTTGTGTAATTTTCCGTTTTGATATGCATCACTTATATATGTCTGATTCATGCATCACATGCACACATGCACCGGCCTCACTAAGTTGATTTATTCAACTTACACGTTCCGTGTTTCATTCTTTTCAGCTTCAGATTTTTTTTGAGAAACGATAGTTCAGGTTGCGGTTAGGTCATCCTTATTGCGGTCCCACCAGAGTACTTGAAGAGTAGTTGTACAATTGTTTAAAAATATTTTGTAACTTTAAGATCTTCGTTTATATAACCGTTTCAAAACTTATGTACAGTTGAAGTTGATTTTTAGTTATAAAAATTTAAGTATTTCAAATCATCATTTTTATATCAGTTGTTCTTGACTGATTTATTTCAATTGGACCTAAAGTGCTTTTATAAATTATTATTTTTATCTCTCTCAATCTTTATTTTAAGCAAGTCCTTGGTCATGATTAAAATCAATCATTTCGGTTTTAAACTTTTCCCATTGAATTTGATTTTATAAATATCGTAAAAAATTAGCATCTTAGATATTTTAATAAATTAACTTTTTGATTGAGTGATATCTGACGGCCCGCGAAGTCGGGTCGTTACACCAGTTCTAGTAGTCTTCCTACGAATCGCCTTCACACTCCAGTTGTCCATGAAGCAATTTTCACAGAAAAATTAAATACTTAGCCTCTTTATCCTTTACCAAAAAGAATCATACAATAGGAACGTGTATATAAACTGAAATAATTCTACTTAGAGCTTCACATTTAATTAATTTGGTAGTAAAAATAATAACCAGAAAGAATCATACTATATATGTTGTAAACAGTTAAAATTTTACATTATAATCAGCTAAAATTCAGTTTTAAAGTGTTCAAATAAAGTCATATGAAGAGAGAAACTTCAGCGAAAAAATGATATCATACTCTTGCGGGCAGCAGGGTAAGCATAAGCGGAGCAGCGGCTCTTCTAGAGATGAAAACTGCGAAGGCCGCACCTCACACACAGAGTGTGTGTCTTGTTTCTCCTCTTACCAAAACTCCGGTTCCTTTCCCCATTGCGTACGAGTTTCAAAAACCCTAGGTTATTCCAAATGAAGATTGCAACATTAAATTCGTGTTTAAGAAGCACAACTAACAAATATGCTAAATAACTCAAACTATAGAAATAAATGAGAATGAGAGTAAATTGCATACTGCTTAAGCTCAAAAAATTTCAATGGGTCCAAAAGTAATCCACACACCAAATTAAAAGACCTGCTTGTGGAAAAAAAAAAGAATCGCTTCACAAAGTAAGGGAAAAAGTAAAACCCCTGTGTACAGAAAAAGTTGATGGAGAAGACAGTGGCAGCCTTACCGTGGCAGCACCCACATCGCGCCGGCGGCGACACACCACCACGACGGATTAGTCAATTCTCGCAATCTCAGGCCACCTCTTACTTATCTCCTAGAGTGGGAGAGTTTTATAATTTCTCATGATGGAAGAAAAACCAAAAGAAAGGATTCTTCTCGGTGAAGAATTCATGAGTGCAGGAGAGATATTTTTTTGGATAAGAAGATAAGAATAGGTTACAGTCGGTGTGTACAGACTTTTCATTGGGGTTGGTGTATATTATTGAAGAAGAGAGAATTCTTTAAGAGTAAACAAACCACAAATCCCTCCGTAGCTGTTGAATTAAAATTAGGAGCCCCAACCTGACATCTCCAGAGCTGCCGAAATTTAGAAAGAGAGTTAATTATTTAATTCGATTCAAATAAAATCAACAATTGCAATGATGAAAAATATTAATTGGGGATCATGGCCATAGCAGAAACAATAGCTGGGAAGCAGGACAACGAATTTTCCAATTGACATCCGATTTGAGCAGCTCACCCCGCAACTGTTCACAAATGAGAATTGCAAAGGAAAAAACGAAATTTGGGCCCACAGCAACCGTACGAGTAAAATAGAAACGGCCAAAATTAAAGAGAAACTAATATTCAGACAAGTGTATTTCAGCTGGAAAATAAGCAAAACGACGTCGTAAAAGCATTAAATGGGCAAAATTTAAAATGAAAACAAAATCAAGGCTACTGTTCAAAACTCTATCGATCCTTATTAGTTCTAATATATAAACATAAATTAAAATTCCCATCTTTTTGGTAGAAGGAGCTTTTAATTTCATACTAACATGATTTCTTAAAATGTTTAATTGTTCATCGTGTGTAGGCCAAACCCAACTTCCAAACATTACAAATTTGTAGTGGTAATCAATGACAAATAAGACAAAGACATGAGTCATTTCATTATCTAATAACTCTGCATTCATTTTAGGGGGAATAGGGGGAACGGACAATACACACCGAATAGGGGGGAAAAGGCAATACACTCCGCTTGCGGATGTGTTATCAAAACTGGTATAAAAATATCACGTCAAATATTTATTGTTTTGAATTTTATCGGACTTTGAGATTATCTACACACTTTCTCATTGATTCATCATAACTATTGGTGTTAATTTTAACTTGACATTCATGTTTTGTTACTAATATTTAATTTTACCTTTTTGAAACGTCAAAACCGTAATTCACAAAGAAATTTTAGTTACCATAAATATTATGTCAGTATAAATTTTATATTCATATTTTCTTTGAGAAAATTTTATTTATAATAACATATAAAAGAAATTTATGAAACGCAACCCCCCAACCCACCCCATTCTCCCTCAAATCCAGTCGTCGTTGTTATGTTTGGCACTATCGAACCGTCGAGCCTGACTTTTGGTCGTAGTGGAATACCAGTGTTGGATAAAGATGAAGTTTTGTGCCAAATATTTATTCCATCCGTCCCACTGAGTTCCAGGTAAGAGTTGAAAAAATTGAATTTTTAACTTACAGCAAATTGATTTTCTATCTTATTATTTCAATTAAAATTCCTCAATGATCCTCCTTGATTAAAAATTTAGAATATGATTTACTGGATATCTGAATGCGAATTGATTTTTTATATTAAAATCCCCCATTTCTGACTAAAATTTTACTATATGAATTAATTGATATTATTTGAAGAAATCAGTAAATGTAAGATCTTAAAGTTCATTCAGATTTGTGTCTTTAAGATTTGAACAAAACAATCTAACGCAATAATTGTGGTTATAACAATGTAAATTCACTTGTTTAATTATGTTCGAAACATAAATGGTAAATAAAATGGGTAAAAAAACAAATTAATTGGATTTGGATGAAAACGATGAATAGAAGATGGGTGAGAATAATCCTATGTAATTAATTTGACACATGTCAATTTATTATGAATGGAACAGTAAGTGATACACACTAATAGGACATGAGATCCTTAACGTATTTCGACACATGAAAAGAAAACAAAGAATATAGATAAAAAATTAGGAATAAAGGAAGAAGTGCACAACTTTTTATGTAATAAATATTTTACATAGTATAGTAATACTATATTGGTTTCGCACAACAGGGGCATCTTGCAAGGGGCATTCTATGTTGAGATTTTGTTGGTTTATATGTAATTGCGATAGCAATTCATGAATTGACAAGTGTCTCATTTTTCATTTATGTTAAATTATTTAATTCTAAAAGGACAAAAATACCCTCTCAACTCCATCTAATTTTCTTCCACAACCCAATTCCTAAATCCAGATTTCCCATACCAAAATCACCCACCCCAGGACCCCACCATTTCTCCCACCCTTCTCACATAATCGGCGTCGGCAAGTTATAGTTGGCCGTCGCACAGGCGAATGGCCGTCCGCATGTGCGACGGCCGTTGCACTTGAACAGGCGAGATGTTGTGCGACGGCAGATGCGGTGGCGGTGAATGTGGCTAGGGTTTCTGTGTTAAAATTTTGAATTTTGATACATAGACCCCTCAATTTTGATATTTTTTCAATTGGATCCTTCTAAATTATCAATTGAATTTTCAACTTTTTACTTTACTAAATTTAATCCCAAACTAATGAGTGCTTTGATTTTTAAATACTCAAGTGAAATAACATTAATTTGCCAATAATTACTAATTAAAAATATGTTTAGTATTTTTGAAATTTGGAAACTAATTTAATATATAGAGTGTTGAATTATTTGTCAAGTTTAATTTATGTTTGAAAGAAATAATTAGAATTTTATACAATGATATGTCAATGATATTTGTTAATCATTTAGAATATATGTATATTCATATTAATCTATCATTGTAAGTTTTCTTAATTTCATTTTTTCAAGAATGATACTTCTAGAAGTAAAATTTAATTAGAAAAACAATGTATTTTTCATAAATTATTAAATAAAAAAAGAGTGAAAGGTTCAAAATAAAATATAAACTAAAACGATGATGTATTTCATACGTTAAATGTTTTATACTGTCTTTTTAAAAAAATTAAGAATATGTGAACTAAAAAAAATACAATAATAATTTATAATTAATATTTATTATTAATGTAATGTGAAATCCAATCGATACTTGGCTCGGTTTTTTGAATTATTGACCACACGGTAATAAAGTTAATCGCAATCTCGGCTAATTGACAAAAATCAACATTATTGGCATTAGGGTAATGTATAATTAGGTTAATTGTAACCTAAATCGATAATTATCCCGATTAATTGACCAAAGTTAACAAAGTTGACCTTAGGGTTAATCGTAATCTAGATCAATAATTGGCTCGGCTAATTGATTTTATGGTAATGTATAATTATGTTAATCGTAATAAAAATTGATAATTATCCCGATTAATTGACCAAAGTAAACATTATTGACATTATGGTAATGTATAATTAAGTTAATCGTAATCGAAATTAATAATTATCTTGATTATTTACCTAAGTCAACATTATTGGCCGTAGGGTTATGTATAATGAGATTAATTGTAATCCAAATCGATAATTATCTCGATGAATTGATCAAAGTCAACATTGTTTACCTTAGGGGTGTATAAATAGGTTAATCATAATCCAAATCGATAATTAGCTCGACTAATTGACGAAATGCAATATAATTGACCTTATGGTTAATGCATAACTAGGTTAATCGTAACTGAAAATGATAATTGGGAGGATTAATTGATCAAAGTCAACATTATAGATCTTAAGATAATATATAATTAAGTTAATCGTAATCCAAATCGATAATTATCCTGATTAATTGGTCATCAACATTGTTGACCTTATGGTAATGTATATTTAGGTTAATCGTAATACATTATCCTAAGGTCAATAATGTTGACTTTGGTAAATTAATCTGGACGATTATCTATTTGAATTATGATTAACTTAATTATACATTATTATAAGATCTATAATGTTGACTTTGATCAATTAATCGGGCCAATTATCGGTTTCAGTTACGATTCACCTAATTATACATTACCCTAAGATCAATAATGTTTGACTTTGGTCAATTAATTGGAATAATTACCGATTTCGGTTACGATTAACCTAATTATACATTACCCTAAGGTCAATAATGTTGACTTTTGTGAATTAATGGAGACAATTATCAATTTCGGTTACAATTAAATTAATTATACATTACCTTAAGGACATTAATGTTGACTTGTGATCTAATAATTTTGAATTTATGCTCCAATAAACATTTATAAATTTAAGCCTTATTGATTATGTTTGGAGTTTCAATTTTGGTAAGAAAAATGACAAGAAGATTATTCTTTCGTAATAAATTGAGAAAACAAAAATAGGCTTTGTAAAATTTTAATAATTTCATAAATATACAATCCTAAAATAAATGAAAACTTATAGTAGTTATAAATATTATTTTAATAATAATAAATAATTTATGAATATATTGAATTGAAATATAAATATACAACCCCAAAATAAATAAAAATTTATAATATTGTATTTTTACTATTATTAGCGAAATATATATTTTGCTTGATATATTTTGATTAAAACAATGAAAAATGTAAGATGTTAGGGGCTAATTGACACAAATCAGGAAATTAAGGATTCAATTGTTTACTCCAATAGTCTAATTACACCCAAAATATTTCAACATTGAAATTTGAGGATAAAATTATAATAATGTAATATTTCAAAACACCCCCCGGGCCCAACCACTCAAGCCCAAATCCCCAAACTCTAATTTCATCTTCTTCCTCCACAAACCCTAGCCGCCGCCACCCTTCTACCGCCGCCGCCAAACTAAAACCTAAAACACACCCCTCACCCAAGCCTCCATCCGACAACAAAATCTAGGCCGCGGTAGGGATGGGAATGGAGGCTGCGTGGCCGGAACCGGCCATGCGAAGGCCATTTCCAGCAACCCAACGGTCAAAAATGTCCTTCGCGTGGCCCGACTTTGTCACAAAATATATATTTGAAGGAGATGGTGGTGGAGGTTGTGGTGTAGGTGGTGTTGGGCTGGTGTTGATATTGGCATGGAAGGAGGAGAGAGATGAAAAGGAGAGAAAGAAGTGAGATTTTTTATTTTTTTGTGGGTTTGCTTAACATATTTATATGAGGGTATAAAAGTACATTTGCTTTTTAAGATTTGTCCAACTAAAAAAAGGGTCCAATTGTTTATTTTTGCCTTGGACAAAATTATGTGGCCTAGATTTAATCTTGATGAATTTGATGGTGAAGATAACCTATCTTATTGGAGATAGCTTTTTCAGCTATCTCATAATAGACAAACCCATCTTGCAATGCTCCCTATGTTTTACTTTTACCAAATCATCATCATATAAATAAAGAGTAGAATGTTCTTTAAATCGGAAATTTGAAATCTAAAAGTGGTATAATATCTCGAACATTTCCCAATATATGCTAAATCAATCTCCAAATTTACATGCCAATCTGATATGATATATATCATCGACCAAACCAAAACAGAGAGAAACGTGTACACCGCATTCAACCAGCATACGCTATGAACTCAGCCAATGAAGAATTCCCCTTCACGTGCCCTATAGGTAAATGACAAACAATGGCTTTCGTCCTCATTTTCGTCTGCTCTCTATCATTTTGGCCGGGAAGACACCAAAAGCTATTGTGCTTCAATTTGAACCACAAATCAATTAAATACTTCACAAATTATATTACTATAATTACTTGCACATTCAAAAACTTAAGCCATTTAATTAGCATATATATATATATATATAGAGAGAGAGAGAGGGAGACTGGGAGAGAGACTTGACCCGTTTTTTCCTTTTTCGTGTTAATATAGAACAAGATGAAGGCTCAATGTGATGCCTGTTGCACGAAAACAGCATCAGTGTTCTGTTACGCGGAAGAAAAGGCCCTTTGCAGCTCCTGTGACCATAACATACACAACGAAAACTCCCTTGCACGCGGCCACCAGCGCATCTCTTTTTTCTACCCCGTCCCTAAACAAATCCCAATTTGTGATATTTGCCAGGTATATACTAAATGTTATAACTCGATCATTAATTACACTATCTATAGGATTAATTGATCATCTCAAAATAAAAAAATTAAGCGTACAAGTTTGTTTTATTGTCTTGGCCTAATAGCCTATATATGTATGATAAATGACTGCAGGAGACTAAAGCTTTCATATTCTGCAAGGAACATAGGTCCATTCTATGCAGAACTTGTGATATTTCATTTCACTCAAACGATATTACGAAAAAACACACCAGGTTTATCCTCACTGGGGCCAAACTCTCCACTGTTGAAAATCAAGTTGCAGCAGTTGAAAGTGGTGGTTCTACGAGTAGCAGCATTAATCCAAAAGAAATGGCACACGGGACACAAGTCCAAGGCATTCCGAATATGACTTCTGATGACCCTTATGGTTTGTGCAAGGTAGTAGGTATCAAAGACTTATCAAAATTACCATGAAAACTTAAAATTCCTATATATATATATATAATCGAATCCAGTGCATGTCAAAGTGGTTTGGTTTTACTTTCAGCTCCGGTTACAAAGATGTATTAATCTAGGCTTAATTTCACCTTGCACCTACAAATTAAACCAATTTGACACTTTATACCCAAAAATTAATTGTTCCACTTTGCACTCTTAGAAACACCTTTAATGACTTCACCATAAAAGCTACGCACATTCTAAATGTTAGCATGGGTAGATTTGGTATTAATGAACTTTTATATATATATATATACATTAATACTTATTTTGTATTTTACAACTGTAGGGTGATCGTAAAATAACTTTTGAAGATCCTGATCTTGGAAATTATTTGAGTTTTCTCTCGTCAAAAAGATCGTGAAGATACGTATTCAATATAATTCACTTTTGTGTTTTGCTTAAGGAGCACAAAATAGTTGCATTTCATGAAGGAAAATTTTGTACCTTTGCCTTTCTACTTTATAATTTAATTAGAGACGATGGAGAAATACTATTGGATGATTCAATCTACGGACTACGATGTGTATTTTAAAAAAGTATGAGACGTTTTTAACATTAGTTGTTGGATATACGTACTATATATAATCCTTGTCAAAATATAACAACTTTAAAATTGAAATTGATTCTGCTATTCTTATTACATTGTTTTATTTAATTCAAATAATATAGAAGAATGTGTAGTATAACTGCAAAAAGAATTAACTTTACAGTAGTTATACAATAATAAAGGCAACTACAGTGAAATGCTATAATACTCCGTAAGGCTTAAGCTGTGTCTAATTAGCAAAAAAAACATGTGTAATTTTTATTATCTCAAACCCCCTTGTGTTAATTTTTATTAGCAAAAAAATCTCTCCCTAACCGTAGTTCATATTTTGCAAGAAAAATGAAAGTTATATCCCTTAGAAAAAATGCGAAAACACCCCAATTCACCTAAAATTTTGACAATAATTCCTCTGTTAATTTTGATAATTAACAAGAACTTTCATGTTCACTTAAAAAATTGACAGTAATCTTCTTATCGATTTATGAAGAAATTTTAAACAGAATTTTATGTTAATAAAAAAAGAAAACATGTGGATTTTTACTAATAAAAATAACACGTGAGGTTTTTTGCCAATTAACGCAAAACACATGGATTATTTTTAACATTTAGCTCCCATGAAATTTATAACTCATGGCAGAAGAAAAAAAAAGCCTCGTGCTATTTTTATTTTTGCAAAAAAGATATATTGATGCCGAGAGTGTATAAGTTAGTGAATTAAATACACCAACACATGGTAACCGATTCATTTGACAATTTTCTGTGTAATTGGGAGTGGAAATTTCAAATTATTTTGAGTTTGAGTGTCTAACAAATGTATAAAAATTTGTTGAAACTCAATATATAGTAAAGCTAAATAAAACAAAGTTATAGTTCGATGATTTTTGATTACTTTTGAAAGTTGACTTAAATCCAATTTTAAAAAGAAAAAATAATTATTGCTTTTTATTGCTTATCGACGCTCAACTTGTTCAATTTTGAGATCAGATAAATTTTTCGTAATAGTAGATGAAAGGTAAATAAAATTACCCCTTAAGGATTAGTTATTTTGGTATATTCACAACTTTCGTTAAGTCAGTAGTATTGACCGTTATTTTTAGATGGTTGAACGGAATGTTTAATTATTCTAGGAAGATAAGTGAAAAATATGTTATAATAATGGAATGCTAAGGCCATATCTAATGACTCGGAGGGGGAATACCCTTTCCCCCATCTCCCTCCCCCACCCCTAGTTTTTTAGTCAGTTTTTAATGACTCGTTCTATCAAATTCATTTAATTACAAAATTTTATTCTTCCCCACTCTCACTATTTTATTATTTTTATTATTATTATTATTATTACACCAAAAATAAATTTAAAATTGACACTAATTAATTTAAAATCAAAAGTACATTAGGGAACATAGAACATAAAAAATTACATTAAATATTAAATTAACCCATATAAGGAAATTCATTATCTCCGTCATATTCGTTGCTACCATTGTTGTTGCCGTTGATATTGCTACCGCCACCGTCTAGATTGGTCGAACCTCACGACGAATCTCCGAATAAATGAGCCCGACGACGTTTTTCGCGAATTTCAGTCATCACCTCATGCCAATATTCTTTTTAAACAACTAGTATAACGAAATTAATTCATATGTTTTTCACAAATAAAAAATTAAAAACAAAAGAATAGATTGACCAAAATAAATTATATACATGACAAATATAATTATTTTGAAATAACACGTAAATTATAGGATTTTTTTTTTAAAAAGAATTATTTTTGGGTGATAAATACAACCTCCAAATTATTAAAATAATTAAATTAAATAAAAGTTATATTTTTATAATTAAAAATAATAAACCAATTTTATGATTTTTTTTTAAAAAAAATGTAAAAACAAAAAACAAAAAATAACAATAAAATAAAAGAGGAGCATGTGAGGGGGAGGGTTTGGGCTGGGGAAGCTCCACCTAACCCCCGAAGGTCCTCTATCTTATTTGCCCCCTCTCCTCTCCTAATCATTAGTTAGTTTTTTTCCCCCTTTCCTCACATACCTTTAGGGTATCTTCTAGTCATTAGAGATGTCTTAACAAAATTAATCTTAATTATAAAAAAATCTAGCATAAATCAGTTCTTTCATACACCATACACAAAATTATGCACTAATTTTGTGTATGGTATATGCGAATCTTCCAACACAAGCATATCTAATATCAAGACAATTATTTTATTATTTTGTGGAAGAGGAGATTATAGAACCGGAGGAAAATAACAATAAGAGAACAGGCAGAAAATAGAAACATGTGCAATCACAGTACAATTTACGATATTATAAAAAAAAAAAAAGTTTCAATTTACGAAATTTAACTTGCAGCTAAATATTTAAGCACACAATGACAGTATAATACGCGAAGAAGACGACACGCATACACGCACACAATTTTCATTTTCATTTTACTCTTCTCCGCTGAATTTTGTCACCTTAAATTAGATCTAGGGTTTAAGATCCATCCAAAATTTCCCTAAATTCCTTCCCCGATCTCGAATTTTCTGATAATTCAGCAACATAGTTTATTTAGTTGAGGCTTTATCTGATTGGGTTGTTGAATAATTGATTTGAAAGAATGACGGTGAAGAGTGGGAATGCATCGATTAGGGATCGGACGCAGGAATTCTTAGGGATAGCAGATAGGGTAAAAAAGTCATATTCATCGCAGAATGGGTCAAGCAGCAGCGGATCGAAGCCCGAAGAGCCGCCGAGATCAGCGGTTGCGATGCAATCGGAATTCAATCGTAGGGCATCGAAAATTGGGTTTGGGATTCACCAGACATCGCAGAAACTAGCTAAGCTCGCAAAATGTGAGTAATTATGTTTAGTAGTTTTAATATTATTGTGGTTTGTTTTGTTATATTTTGAGTTTGCTAGTTTACAGCATGAGTTGAATTGCATTTCTCTAATAACTATTGGTTGTTTCTTTTGATATTGGTTCTCTGTGGCTGAATTTCATATGGAATCCAAACGATGGTCCTGCAAAAGGGATTCGTGAGTCACCAGAGGTTGCATAAGCTAGCTAACTGGCAATACTTGATTGCTCAATGATTATTGCTATAGTTTGGGTAGTATATGTTTTCTTGTTGAGTACTTTGTATCAGGGATTTTGGGAGTACCTTATGGGTGGAAATTGGTATTGCTATAGTCTTACTAAATGCATGTTTTTATTTGCATATGTACACAATGAAAATGGAATGATTGATTGAATGGCCACTGATTATCATTCTTTAAGAGCGGCGATTATCCATGCTATAACTTATATAAGTGATGGTTAAATTTTTGGTTGAATGCTGTTTTGTGGGGTTGAGAGTTGAATATGGGTGCAAATGTTGTGAGATCTAAGAAATTATTTATTGCGTCTATAAATATTAACATGTGGAATTAATGATTAAATTGTAAGCTTATGTTAATGATAGGTTGTATTTATTTGATACTGGTGAACATGCATAGATTGTTATGGTTATCTGAATGACATCGGTGATGACATTGTTTCCTATTAATTTGGAAATTTAGGAAATGGAGAGTATTTAGAGTACGGCTAGTAATTGGATTCTCTCCTTGCCTGCATTATATGCTTCATGATTGTGGTTATATGTGAGACTCAAGTTTTTTATTATAGCAATGAGTTGAAACTAGATCTACTTATAATGATACTGGGTAAGATTGTTAACATTTCCTGTAGTTCTAATAAACCTTCTGGAGGATGAATCTTAGTTTTACCCCGGGTCAATTCCCTGTTCTGGATGATTTTTAATTGAAATAAAAGTTACTTGTACGTAATCTTTTGTTTTAACTCTTGTTTATGTTGGATTTTGCTTCAAGTGGTGGATTTCATATTTTAGAACCCACATTGTACGCAGCTGATTAGCAAATTATATTCTTTTTTATTTGACATTACAAGGAACAGATAACTTTTCACCTTCTTGTTGAGGTTAAAAGAATTAATGATGCTTGAATTGTTACACTTAAAGAGGTATTTTCTCCTGGAATATTGTAACGTTGCTGGAAGAAAGAACATATGAAAGCATACGGGCTTTGAACTTTATATAACCATCTTGTTTGCATGCCAGAATTAGAACTTATCCTGTTCTTTTTCTTTAAGACAATATTATCTGGTTTGTGATTATACTGAAAATTGAGAGAGCCATGGTCAAGTTAATAATGTCTGGTTTTTATTGCAGTGGCGAAGAGGACATCAGTTTTTGACGACCCTACCATGGAAATCCAGGAGCTAACTGCAGTTATTAAGCAAGATATAACAGCTCTAAATTCTGCTGTAGTTGATCTCCAGTTTCTCAGCAATTCACGTAATGAAAGTGGAAACATATCCCGTGACACCACCACCCATTCTACTACAGTAGTTGATGATTTGAAGAACCGTTTGATGAGCGCCACAAAGGAGTTTAAGGAAGTTTTGACCTTGCGAACAGAGGTGAACCTATAAATTGCTGATATATCTGCCTACTGGTTTATCAAACAATCATTCTCTCCATTATCATTTTGAGATTTTCAAACTAATCACTAGTCTCTTTACTAAGCTGCATTGTTTTTTTTTTTGCAGAACTTGAAGGTCCATGAAAACAGAAGACAATTGTTTTCTTCTTCTGCTTCCAAGAATCCTACAAATCCTTTTGTTCGCCAGCGTCCTTTGGCTGCAAAGTCTGCTGCCAGTACCTCAGCTGCCCCTCCTCTTCCATGGGCTAATTCGGCACAATCTTCATCCCAATTTTCTAAGTAAGAGCACTAATAAAGGCTTTCAGTCAATTGTTACTTTCCAATGTTTTTTCTTTTTAGTTCAAGAAGTAGACAAGGTGTTTGGTTTGTTGTTCATATAATGGTGTTTAGAGTTGATTACTTTTATAGTCTAATGTAGATTCTGGTTCATTTATTTTTATCTCATAAGAAGTGTGATAAGTTAAACTGAATTTCCCGCTGTTGTAGACTGATTCATTTGTGCAATTCCGCAATACTTATGCTTTTTAACTCCACTATTAGGAATCAGGTGGATGGGGAATCTCAGCCATTACTGCAGCAGCAACAAAATCAACAGCAACAACAACTGGTTCCACTGCAAGACAGCTACATGCAGAGTAGAGCTGAGGCTCTTCAAAACGTGGAATCAACAATTCACGAGCTGAGCAATATCTTCAATCAGCTAGCTACCTTGGTTTCTCAGCAAGGAGAAATTGCTATCAGGTTTGCATATGGGAAAACTAGTGACTGTTGTCTATTTAAAAACAAAAAATTGGTAGTCTCATAATCTACTGCGTAAGCAGTTAATTCAAACTGATCATAACATATAGAATTAGCCATTTTTTTGTAATTTATGTTTTATTGCTAAAACCACTTGATATTTTGCGAATTTCAGCTTCCAGTTTGCTTATAATCCAATGACTTTACAACACATATTTTTCCTAATTTAATATTTTTGTTAAAACTGGCTTAACGTATCCATTTAGTAGAGGTTTTAAAAGCTTTTGAGTCTTTTGATATTTTAATTGTGTCTCAGCTCATTATTGAACACATTCCAACTTGCTATGCTTGATATGCAATTTGAACATGATTTCTGATATGATTTGATTAAACTGCATAATGCTGAAATGGTTTACCCTTTAACAAATACTAAGAAACAAAAAATTTTAAAAATTAGGATCTTATCATTTGCTGGATGTGAAAGAGTTTTTGGAGTTGATCGAATCAATTAATTCACATTTGTGTAATAAAGTTGAGGCTTCTGTCAAATAGTAGACTGATGCTTTCCATATATTGCACTCAACTTCCAATATATTTATGGATGGCATTAGCATAAAATCTGATAGCTAGCCAATAAGTTTACCCGTGCTGGACTTTACAGTAAATTCATTTGGTATTCAATAAATCATTATGAAAGATATCTTTAACATTGACATTCCACTTCTTCTTATTAATGGAGGGTTTTAACATGGTGAAAAATTGTGTTGTAGGATCGATGAGAACATGGAGGACACACTGGCTAATGTGGAGGGAGCTCAAGGAGCTTTACTCAAGTATCTCAATAGCATCTCATCAAATCGGTGGCTGATGATCAAAATATTTGGTGTATTAATTTTCTTTCTCATGATATTCTTATTCTTTGTGGCATAGTGAGACATGATACAACACTCTATAGGAAGAAAACGATGTATTTTAGACGCGTTTAAGATATTTTCGTATTATTTTCTCGATTGTAAAAATTAACAACTGTATAATTGTTCATGAGTTTTTCTGTGTATTGTCATACAGTAATACGGTAATTTTGAAGAGAAGAATTTATGTCCAAAGAATTTTCATTTGAGTTTTTCTATTGCGGTGGTTCTTAAATTTGGAGAGAAATAAATTAGTGGCGTCGTGGGATAGAATTCATGTGATGATCTAGACTCGATTTTGGTTCATCTCTGATCTAATCCAATTTTCCCAAATTAGATTGGTTGATCTATGTTCTGTTAATATTAGTTTGGGTTATATTTAATTCTTACTGGGTGAAGAATGAATTTTGAGAAAATACAACAATGAATTGGGTTGATAGGACTCGAACATAAAGAGTGTTATGTGGATGGATTTTGGCCTGGTTTGGCGAGATCGAGCCAAAATACTTTCAAATGAGTTTTTGTCGAATCCATAAAACCATCAAAAATCTATTCAGAAACTCACACTCAAACTCTTGAAACCTATAAAACATTGATTTGACATTTATCACCTACTTTTTCTCCTAAACTCCATCATCCAAACCCAATTCAAGTGGGGTTTCAACTTATTTAAACAAAAAAACTCAACAATTAAAATCCATCCAAATGAGGTCTCAAATGTTTCATCGAAACTACTCAAACTATTTTTTTTAAACTGAGACCCGCGAAACCGAACTACAACCCATCCAAATAGAACAAAAGTGGTTCAATTTGACTGTACTCCTTCGCAATCCTGCTGTGTATTAGTATGTAAAGATTGAATTTGATAAATTTTCTATACCATCTGGTGTACGAATAACCACTCCACTCCTTGTATTTATGCAGTGGGTGTGCGGGAACAATTAAATAGAAAGGAACGATATGGTGCAAAAAAATCATTTAAATGAAATAGCAAACTAGCCAAACGAACAATTAAGCCACTTATCAGAATAAAAAAGAACAATTATTTCATTATTTGCAAAAAATTCAACAAACAATCTGCCTTATCTTTGTTTTTTTCAATTGTTGTTTCTTTTCCCAATAAACTGAATTTTACAGTCTGATCTTGAATTTTACCTTTACATCATTAGGTAGGTAAATAAAGTTGTTCGAATGCATAATTACAATAAACTTAATTTGTAAATCACCTAACTGGGGGAAAATAAAAGATGAAATTAGTGGTCCATAGAACCACAATACAGGTCCAGTCAAAACATTGACATAATAAAAGAGTACATTCTATTTTTGTTTTAATTATTTACTAATTTATATCTAACCTTCAAATTATAAATTCAATACAATTGACAAAAAAGGTTTTGGGTCCAAAATACATATAACCCAAACCGCAGGGACCATGAAGAAATTACAAGTATATAACCGTCAGCTTCCTTTCTCACGTTATCTGCTCTACACCTCAGCCCCCTCTCGTTTGTCCGTCTCCGTTTTCCAGTCCCACCCCCCCTAACCCTCTATTTCTCTCTCTATCTATACATACATTTCGTTTCACAGTGTATCTCTATATAACGCATACAACATTTACACACACACATCCATTCACAAAACTTTTTTTTTTCAAACCCTAGCACACTCCGCCTCTCCTTCTATCTATTTCAAACCCTAATTCTCCGTGGACGCTAGGTCTTCTTAAATCGCATTCTCAAATTCTTCGAGTGCTCGGAATTGAGAAATTTAAATTCGGAAATTAAATATTTAAGAGCTTGGTTCGTACTAATTTTGTTCGATTAGAAAATTCGGAGAAAGTTTGTATATTTCTAGATTGATTTTATTTGAATTTTTATTTTATTTACAGTTGAATTACTTTTTCCTTTGTATTGATTTTGCTGCTTTTCAACAGTATTTAGTGACTTCATCGAGATCTTTTGTATCTGAAACTCGGGATTTGGGAAAAAGTTACAATCTTGCACTCGTGTTTTTGTCAGAGAATAGAAAATGGTTGGAGGTGGAAATAGGAGGGATGAAGGATCTTTTACTGTGAGCAACACCAATGTTTTTGCAGCTCTGGAGACTTTGAGGAAGAAGAAGAAGTCTGACAAAGACAAGGGCTTGTCAAAGGGAAGTAAGAGCAGCGCTTCCAAATCTGCTGCTGGGAAATCGAAGGTTGGCGATGAAGAGAAAAAGGTGTTCTGGGCTCCAGCTCCTTTGACAGTGAAGTCCTGGGCCGATGTGGATGATGAGGATGATGATGATTACTATGCTACCACTGCTCCTCCCCAGGCGATATGGGGTGGTTCTGGTTTGGATAAAACTGAAGAGACTCAGAAACCTGACCCGGTGGAGGTATAATAACAAAAGAGATTGTGTTATATTTTGTGGTTTTTTTCTTCTGCATGAGTGGTGTGGCTGCATTTTATTGATATATCTTACTGATGGTTGATTGCAAGCAGTGCTGTCTGGTCCTTTCGTGATTGATTCTGATTGGTTTAGTATTAATGCATCACTGTTTTGGTTGAAGTTACGCACTTGTTGTAGATGTGTGATTTGGTTATTCATTTTATCAATCTTTGCTTAACAACGGAATATTTATTTTTTGGACCTCGCTTATGTTGATCCTGAGGGTGTTTTTGTTCTCGTGTTTTGCTGCTTTTTTTATTTCAAAATCAAGTTCTTAATTTTTCTAAATGACATGCCTGAGAGTATTAACTGATGTGCTTTAATTGGCACAAAGACTTTTGTTTTAAATGTTGACGAGGTTATTTTGTCGTTTTACAATTTATTTGTAAAGAATGTGTTTCGTAAGACTATCTCATTTCAATTATTGTTTTCCTTAATTTGCCTTTTTCTGACCCATTAAATGTATTTTTGTGCAAATGTGCTCCATTTGTCGTTTATAATTAGTTTCTACTTATTTTATGCATGATAAACATGTCTGAGCGATGATTTTGGTTTTTTTAAAGTATTATTTAAATGTTTGCCAATTTGTGCTCCTTGTCTTTTACCTTGTAAGCGTATAGCAGAAAGTTTAGATGGAGTGTACGAGATCATGGTCGTCATAAAATTGAAAATTTGTGTGTTCTACTTTCCCTTTGCCTTTGTCTCAAAGGTAAGTTCACCCATGATTTTTCAGTAGCAAGTTAATGATTCTGGTTCTCTGATTACCATTTCTTGAGATATGAGCTGCAACATGTCCTGTCAACTGATAAGAGGTCTCATTTGCTTAATGAATTGGTAATGTTAAAAACCATTGTAAACCAGATTTGGTATGTATGTACCCCCCCACCCACAAAAAAATCACCTTCAAATGGTTGTGCAGTAGCTGATTTGCTGTGCTAAGAATATCTTGAAATGCCACTACGTTGATATTGTTGTACTTTTGGCATTCAATTATTTCTTTCATTGAATTTTTTTATATTATTTTTAATTTCACTCTCATTTCATTTAATTAATTTTTATATCCCTCACATAAATCAAACATGTTAAACTAATATCTTGGCAAATGAGTCCATTTATTGCAGTAGTTTCTCTATCAGTGCTCACTGCTCACACTTATGGTGATTGTATCTGTCATTTACTAAAAATCCCACCTACCGCATCATTTATGATGTATCACGGCATGAAACGTGAAATGACGAAATCAAAGATAAGCGACAATTAACACTGATCATAACATCACATCAGTGTCGGTCAAGGTTTTTTTTTAAAAAAAAAATCTTCACCTAGCCTCCTAAATTATAGCAATTTCTTTAGGTGTGGCTTTTGATTTACTTAACATTGACCAATTCCTTTTACATTTGCATCTATCATCTGTTGCTTCCTGCCAAGAGCCAATATATTGGTTACCTTGAGATGTTGTGGAACTTTTATGCTTTCTGATTGAGAATTCAGAAAGTAATACCCTGTACAACGATCCTTCTGCTCTAGAGATTTATAATCATGAAAAAAATGCAATCATTAATTCTATGTTTATATGAAATGTGTGAATTGTATGTGTAACTCGTCATGGTTGTCTATCCAAATTTCAGGAAACTGAAAGTGAAGATGAACTTCTCGATGAAGGTGATGACGACGTGGAAGATGAGCAGGATCATGAACCACAGGTGCAAGAACAGGTTGAGCCAGTGGTGCAAAAGCCTGTGGAAGCTTCTCCAGCGCCCAGAGAGACAGAAAGACAGCTCTCCAAGAAGGAAAGAAGAAAAAAGGAGCTTGCTGAGCTGGAGGCAATTTTAGCTGATTTTGGAGTCAACCCGAATGACAAGGCTGAAGAGGAGCCATCTGGTAACTTTTTGTGCTCTATCCTTGGTGAAAACTTCTTTAAATATTATCATGGGGATGGTCTTTTCTCAGACAATATGACTACCCAACATCGTTGTTATTGTAACAACAGAAAAGTAGTGTTATTATATAAACTGAAAGCGTCTTCTCTTTTTTCACTTGCAGATGCCAACAAAGAAAGGAAAGAGGGACAACCCAATGGAGATGCAGAAAAGAAAGACATCGCCCCTGCAGAGTCCAAAAGTGCAAAGAAGAAGAAAAAGAAGGAGAAGGCTTCAAAAGAGGCAAAGGAACCTCAAGATCAACCCAACAGCTCAGAGGTCCCCAATGGACAAGATGAAGCTGCTAAAACAGAACAGGTCGAAGAAGATGCTTCTGCTGTTGATGTGAAAGAACGACTCAAGAAGGTGGCTTCTTCTAAGAAAAAGAAATCGAGTAAGGAAATGGATGCTGCTGCAAGAGCTGCTGCTGTGGAGGCTGCTGCAAGGAATGCAAGAGTTGCTGCTGCTAAGAAGAAAGAGAAGAATCATTACAACCAGCAGCCAATGCGGTAAGAGAATCAAGATTCTTGTGCTCTCTACTACATACAAATGGACATGGAGATGGTTTTTTATTGTTTATTAATAAACTTCGAGCTCCTGCCTCTAGTCTCATGATAGATTACCTTTAATACAATGTTACATGTTCCAGACGGTTTTTTGGTTATTTAAAACATGTTTTCATCTGATACTTTTAAATGCCTAGATCAGTTTGTAACATAATCCGTACCTTCTTGCTGTGTATCTATCTCTGTTTTTGAATCTTATTGGAGGTTTTTTGGGGCTTAATTTTGTTGTGGCCTTTTCTGATGCATCACATTTCATAATGAACTGACCGGATTAAGTGCCTGTGACGAATGGATTAATGCAAATGTTGAACCATTGCAAGAGATTTATTTTGTTCATGGAAGGCACGAAGTAAAATGATTGAACATTATCGGTCAATTGTGCATGCAGAACATGTATTGTATAGTAGAAGGGAGTCTTTTGCAAATTACTCAAATGTGTCATTACATATTTATTTCAAGATTTTGTATGCATCAGGCATTCAGGTGCAGAGTGCTACTTTTTTATGCACACAAAGGTGCATATGTAATTGTAAGTAACAAAAATAAAATGGCAACCACATATTTTCACTAGGCTTGTTTAGCTGCTAAAAAGAACATCTTTCTTTCCCATAATTCTTTTCTTTTCTTGATATTTTTTCTCAAAATATCCTACCATTATGCAAGGACATAACTAGTTTTATTTTTTTACTTGTACCTAAAGTGATCTTACATGGGCTTCTATTTGATGGAAATATAACTTAATAATCTAATCAATACAGTTCAAGTTCTTCAAAACTTGAAGTGGCCAATTTAAAAATTCAACGGCTAATACGTAATAAAAATAGTTCTTAATTCTATCAATTTTTTTTTCATTTATATGTATCATAAGAAGCTGACACATTGAATAGTTTATTATCTTGAGAAGATAGTCATTTTGCCATCTATTGAGTAAAATATATTCTATCTAGTTCAATCAAGCTATGCGTAGTAGTAACATAGGCCAAAAGAATATGGGGAAATAATCCGAATCACCACTCAAACTCAAATGTAGTCTCCTAGTAAAAATTTCTTTCTTTCGAGTATCACTAATACGAGTATTCTTTTTTAATTTAATACTAATTTTCGTATTTAATTTATACTTATATAATTGTTGAATAAATTCAAATTAAATTTATGATACAATGATAGTTGCGACATCGGTTTCAAAAAAAGAACTCAATGTATTTAGTGGGAGAGCATATTCAAAGAAAAGATATATGATTATTAGACTCTATCTCTATGTAACAGAGTTAGAAAAACGTGAAATGTAGTCCCCATCTGATTGCATTAACTGATTAACAGTGGAATTTTTTCTAGTCAACCAAATAAACATATACTCATTTAATATTGACTATAGTTTTTTCTAATTATTTATTTTTGATAATTTTGCTATTATATATATTTTGACATAATTATAAAATTACGACTTTTTTTTTTTTAGAAAATTATAAAATTAAGTACAAGGAATCAAATTGCAATAATAAAATAACCCAAACGTAAATGACGTCATTCTACAGAAAATGGCGAAACTACTAGTATTAAAAATACCATCCTTTTCTGTACAAGTGTATATTTGGAAAATTCTCCCATTAAAATCTTCCCATTTTTCCAATTGTTTTTCCAATATAAAGAGAAGAAGAATTCTAGGGTTGCTTGCTCAATCGAAGTTCATCTGTCGCCCTGTTCAATTAACGTGTAAGTTATTTTCGTCAATTTTCTTTTCATTTCACCTGTGATCATTACATAATGTAATTGTGGAATTTCGTTGTGATTTCTATTTCTAATGATTTTATTTTCTTCCTCATAAGATGATGCGTTTTTACAGATGAGTTTAGCTTATTTAAATGTTTAATGTATGACTTGCATGAATTTATATGTTTGTTCTATTGTAGATATGGATTTTAAGTTTATTGACATTTTAGAATGAAATTTTTCCTTTTATTTTTTGGGAATTCTTAAAGAAGTGGCGATTGGATATATATTTAGATTATTTCAGTTGCTTACAGAATTTATGAAATGATGGTATCCATAACAAGTTTTAAGAGTGAGACCTGCTATTCTAAATCTATTTTTTTGTCAACTTGGTGTTTGCGTGCCCATAACCTCTGGACTTTTGGAAGTATATCAATAGGATATATTCAGCGTTGCAAGGTTTTTTGGTAGATTAAAATTTTAACACTTGTAGGGCTAGATGGCTATTTGCACTTTTTAATCAGTCATTAAGTTATAATTGTTTATGCAAGGATGTTTCAGTCTATTTTGTTGAGGTCTTGAAAAGCTGAATCAGTTGAAATCTCTTCTTTTGGATGAGGTGATAACTTTGTGAAAAAAAATGTGGTATTCTCTTGGTATATTTCATGTTCTCTAATTCAGTATCTTCGAATAATTCAAGAGCTCATATTGTGTAATATCATATATACATTATATCCTGTTATTTTCTTAAACCAGATACTTTGACATATGTGATGCTTCATTTTGTTATACTCTTAATGAGTAGCAAGATCTAGAAAAATCAAATGCTTCCTCACCAACCAGTGTGGTGCAATAAAAGGTTGTATATCTATGGATAAGCGACTAAGATTTAGATCTTAGTTCTGCTGTTACGAGACCACAAGGTCCTATGAGTTGCCTCGTTTGATGAAATAATTCCAAATATGCTTGTCATATCATCTTCCTTTGTGCATAGCCTATGATTATCGGAAGAAGTTTTTGTTCATTGAAATTGCTGACAGCTCCTTTCCCCATCTCCTGCCCCCACTAAAAGATAGAAACAACTATCTTGTGCTTTTTGATAATCAATTTTATGCATGTTTCTGGAACTGGAGCAGCCCTTCTTATCTTTTCTTGAGCAAGAAATTTATATTTCTTTGGACAGTCATTTTGTCTATAATGAACTTCTCTGATTTGTTCCTGTTGTACTGGGATACTTTTTCAACTGTTTAAATTATATATATTCTAAATGAATTGTAGTGTACTTGTTTGTTTAGTTCCTCCTGCTGTGGTTAAATGCTTTAGAATTAATTGCTCTTGATTATTGGAATAACTAAATTCCACCATTGTTTGGTTGTCATCTCTTCTATGATACTAATGTAGTTTAATTGTTTAGTGCTTACTAATTTTGCAGCAATGAAGACAGGAGCATCTTCTTTAAATCCATATGCAGCCGCTTATGTACCACTCTCAAGAAGAGGGGTTGCTGATGAAAACAAAGATTTTAATTCAACACAAGAGTTACATAACGGAAGTGCGACTCTTTGGCGTGGACATCACCCACACAACGCATTGGCACAAAATCAGCACCAAAATGTCTCCCAGAGTTACGTCCACAATTCTGGTGCTAGTGCTTTTCAAACTGCTGAGAATTCTAAATGGAATGATCATCTTGGTCGTGCTGTCTATGCATCATCATCACATTATCCGAACGAAATACCTGATGAAGAATTTGATATGGACTTAGCATATCTGCAGATGTCGTTTCCTGACATATCAGAGGAGTCTCTTTCTGATGTTTATCTAGCCAACAGTTGTGATCTGGACTCGGCAATTGACATGGTGAATCAACTTGAGGTAGTTTTCTGAAACAATCAGATGTCACCTATTTAAGCTTCTCCACGCGTGTGTTTCATTTTTCTGCCAGGATTGAGTAATTGAACTTTTATTCTTGGCATGTGTGGACATCACTGATGTTATTGAACTAAGTCTAGTCGAAGCTTGAAATGATATCTACTTTTGTATCTATAGTTATGGATGTGCATATTAAAATTACTTTTGAGTTCTCTATTTTCTAATCAGATACAAATGGCTTCATCTACATTTTACAGCTATTCCCTGATGATTTATTTGATAAGCTACCAGACACTTTGGACATTGGTGACGTGCCAGATTCCAGTGAGTTAGCATCACAGAAACGGAAGAACGTGACAGCAGAAGCAAGCGCTTCTTCAACGTCTGCTTCATTCAACTTGTCTTCGAAAAGCTAAATTTTACTGCATCCTGTAACATTTTTTGCTTGTGTTTGATTTTCATTATTTCTTTGGCAAGTATACACAATCTTTTGTAGTAATAATGCCTAATGAATATCCATCTTTGAAATGTGGGTAGTATATTTGAAAAAAAGAATTCTTGTCTAATCTTTAATAATTTGACTCTTGCCGTACTTATTTTTTACCAGTAATTTTAGTAAACTCAATCTAATCGAGCGAATTATACTTTTCATACCAAACTTTCATCTACTTTATACATTTGATACCATGTTTTCTGAAAAAATACATTTAATATCACAATTTCACCTCTTGACATTTTCTTTCTCCGTCAATTTTTTGACGGAAAATTTTGTGTTCTTTATATAGCTGAAAAACTCTTGCTGAAAGTTTTCTAACTGTACAAGTTTCAGTTCATGAAACGCAATAAACAATCCGCAAAAAATTAATAAAGTTTCGGGATATTAATCAAAATTATACCATATCTCACAATCTACAAGAAATCATGCTACAATAATTTTCAAATATGATATAGGGCACATAAACATGCAATTTTGGTGACCTAACGGCGGTTTTTTTTATCCAAAAGTTTTTTAATCTTTTTCTGAATTCATTTTAGAGGAAGTATTACTGAAGCCAATTTAGAACTTAGAGGGATAACTAATATGCCTAAATATTCACAGTAAATTAATACGCTTAAAACACGGACTTGGACAATATATTGTTACTTTGTTATGTGGATAGTTCTCGTAGCATTTTTATTCCTAACTTGAACGATGTTTTCTGCGGCATCGAAAAAATGAATTGATCTTATTCGAAGATTTGGAGAAACAAAGAACAATATTTGGCTTCTCCTTATATTTGACATTAATTTTGTCAGTTGCATGCTGAAATAATACTGGTCTGTGAGGAAGTTTATTAGAAGTTAATCGGATGAACGTTGAATGGTTAAATATTTGATAATGTTTATGATGATGCAAACATGGAGCACTTTCAGTTTATAGAAAATTGACGTGAAATTATGTAAAAAGGTTATAATTCCATATCTGATATAATTTTAAGTTTGAATTAGTTTGATTCCAAATTAAGTTGTAGTTGATGTAAGAATTAGAGAGCACAAAGAGAGTGGATGTTGGTGGCTCTGATCCTTTCACCGGCTTATCTAAAAAACCATGAATTTGGTTATAATGTTCATCAGATGAACTATCTGAGCGATGAATGACATGATGATAGATTTTGAGTGATTTTGATGATGACATGGTGAAGATTAGAGATGAAAATTCGTGTCTCAAAAATATTTCACTGATATCATGTAAGAATTAGAGAGCACAAAGAGAATGAGAAAATATTATTGTGTTTATATCAATTAACATGCCTTATATTTATATGCGGATTTACAAAGTAGATAATGACAAAGAGTTTGACTATGTTAACTATTTACAAGATAAAGACTAAGAAACTATATATATGTAAACTACTTTAAAAGATAATTACTAAGAGTTTAACTCTATCAACATACAAGAAAGAGATTACAATTATATAAAGATAAACTTTAACAGTTGATAACTTGTTAGTTATTAGTTATATAGTGACCCCAAAAAATCTTTCATTTTGACTATATCACATGTTGAGATTACTTTGAACTTGATTAGATTGTTAATTGTTAAATAATTTTTTTTAAAGTAACTTGATATAATCTTACTTGACTAGAAACACTAAATTGAAACTATTATATACGCTCAAAAGTGCAATATGTTTTAGAATTTTGATCAAAAGTATAATTTTATAAGATATAAAATCAAACGTGGTACAATATTTAAAAAGAATTAGGGATCAAAGTGTAATTTTGTAATATACTGATCCAAAAGCTATGAGGGTGTCTTATGGGACTAATTTTCACCCTCAAGTATCATGACATGACATCTGTAATATGGGGGATTCTATGATGACTCTTGGCTAAGAGTTGAGTCACCACAACAACTCAATCCCAACTCTTGAAAAAATTAAAAGATGTATCTTATCCATTGATTGTGTATAAATGTATACAACCCCACATTTTATATATTACATCAAAAAATTTAATAATTAATACATTGTAAATAGTAGATTTACGTTACTACCCTCAAATAAAAACAACAAAAATACCCAATTTTACTAGAATATCCCTCCCATTTCTTCTCCCCCACTTTCTCTCCTAACCCCAAACCCTAAACCTAACCCACACCACCACCACCACCTTCCATCTCCCTCTCTGCTCCTTAATCATACCAGAACGGCGGCGGCCGTTCTGGTCGCGAAGCTTTTTTTTTTTTTTTCAAGACCAAAAATGCGGCACTTTGTGTTTGCTGGATCTAACCAAGAAGCTTGCTAATCCATTCAACCAAACCGTTAAATTTTGTATCTACTCTTCCACAAAATGTTTATCTCACTTATGAGTTTCTTCCATCAATCGATTCTCCGGAACTACTTGCAAAGCTACTCGTGTCAGGGCCTCATTTTCATTCTCGATTTTGGTCAATTAATTCACCGGTGAAGCTTCCTTCACGAGGAAGAAGCTTTCTCATTTTCATTCTCTGTTTTTCAGTTTCTAATATTTCTCAAACACACAAAATAAAAGACCAAAAAAACGACCGAGCTCCGCTGGGGCGGATAAAGTTCCGTTACAGCGAAACAATTGAGGAAGTATATTATATATGAAATAGATAAAGGGTAAGTTGGGAATTTTGTAAAATAAAGTGTAAGGGTATAATGAGTATTTCAAAGGTTAGCTGGGTTATAAATGAATTTATTGGGGTTGTAATGTGGACACATGTCCAAATTTAATTGACCAAGAATAAGATTGTTGGTGACTCTCTATGAAGTGAGAGTCACAATAGACCATCCCATGTAATATTCACAAAAAGTTGTTAAAATGATCGCTTTTAGGTGAGTGGACTTTCATTTTTTAAAGTAGTACTAATTATTCAAGAATGAATAATAAGACAAGAAAACTTTGAAAGCCCATTTAAAGAAGTCTTCTGTGTAGCCCATTTAAAGAATATTAATATTGAAATGTTTCTAGGTTTGCATTCTTTCTACTTTTGGGAGGGGAAAATGTATATTTACTACAGTAAAAGTATTTTTTCTTTTTCTTTTTCTGATTCAGTATATTTACTATTTAGTCACTATCTTTAGCACCAAGCATACAATAGTCACCTCATATTTTAGGCTATTAACTTAGTCACCCCATAAGTCCATAACCCATCATCATCAGGTATTCAGGCTGACGGAAACTTAACGGGGATAACGGCACGGGTTGGAAGCTGCGAATTGAATTGGAGGGGAAATTTAGGGTTAGTCTTTCAAAATTATCCATTCTTCAATCCTAACTCTCAATTATTCAACTACAATCACAAAAGAATAACTTCATTCTCCATTTTCTTTCTCCTCCAAAACTTTATCGGTTGTGCATATTTGTTTTATGGCATATAGAGGGTGGGCTGATGGGTTCAACGAGACTCCATTGTTGGTAAGCTTTATTGATTATACAATGTCCCATTTTTAGTTAGATTCTAACTTTGATTCATGTGGTTGTTCATTAGTTTATATTCTTGAGTACCCTGTTTTTTTGCTTTTTTGTAAACTTTGACTGGACTTCATTTTTAATGACTTATTTCTTTTTTATTGATGTGGCTGAGATGATTATCCTGTAATTTTTTTTTTTTTTGTTTGAGGGAAAAATTTGTTTTGTAATATATATAAAATTGATGCAGTAAGATGTTACAAAAAGGATCCCATTTTTCCTCCAATTTGATAAATTTTATATTTAATTCGTCTCTTTCATATGTTTTTACATTCGAAACTAATCATTTCATTGTCATGCAGTTTGCTCCAGCTAATGTGTTAAGTTGGGTTATTGACATTTCTTGAATTGGTTCGAGAATGTACTCTTCCCCCATTGCATTTTCATCCAAACCCAAGATCTCCACATGGAAAAGATTATGCCTTTTCTCTCATTTTATGAGTGTTTCCACTTCTTGTGCTGCTCAGTACGTTGATTCTTCATCAGATGATAATGTGACAGTGGTATTGGATAGTTATAGTGAGCTGAAGCACATAATGCAGAGGCATGCAACCTTAGGTAGCATTAGTAAAGCTCTTGATACTTTGAATTTCATGAGGAATGTTCCCGGGAGACCCACTGTTTTTGACTTTAATTCAATGATTACATGTTATTTCAAGTCTGGAAATGTGATTGTTGCTGATTTGTTTGATGTTTATTTTAGGATGAAAAGGTATGGGCCATTCCCGAATTTATTGACTTATAACACCCTTTTGAATGGTCTTATTTCTCATGGCGATTTAAACGATGGGATTTTGATTGTCGAAGAAATGATAGCAAGTGGTTTTTGGCCTTCCTATTCGATTTTGTCGAAACTTTTTAAAAAACTTTTGAAAGGGGAAAGTTTTGGGGATTCTATTGTGGTGTTGGAGATAATATTGAGGTTCAACTACATTCGCAGCGATTTCGATGTAAGTGTCTTGATTCAAGGTCTTTGTAAAGTCGGAATGGTTCAGAATGCATATGTTGTGTTCTCTTCACTTGTAGAGCAGGGATACGTATGCCAAGGGTGTCTTTTCAATCCTATAATATGGGGTTTGTGCAAGTCTGATCAGATTTATACTGCCTTGTCTTTTTTTGGTTGGTTGAAGAAAAAGGGTTTTTTACTCACTGTTCATTCATATACTGCTTTGGTGTATGGTTTTAGCAAGGAAAAGCTATGGCTTGAAGCTTTTGATTGCTTGGATAAAATGGAAGATGCTGATTGCAAGCCTAGTTCGGTAACTTATACTGTAGTTGTTAAGTTTCTTTGTGATGATGGAAAAGTTGACTCGGCATTAAAAATTTTGGAGAAGATGGAGGAGATGGGATGTGAGCCTGACTTGGTTACCTACAATATAGTACTCCGTGAACTTTGCCATCAAGGTAGGGTAGTTGAAATAACTGATCTTGTTAGAGTAATTGATCAAAAAGGCTTGTCACCCGACATGTATACTCATGCCGCTCTGGCTGGAGGAATGTTGAGAAGGGGCAAAGTGGAAATGGCTAATAAATTGTTGCTTGATATCATTTTAAAAGGCAGCTCATTAGATGATGTAGTTTATAATATTTATTTGCGCTCGATATGCCGTTATAATAGTTCAAAGGAAGCTTTGTTAACGATGCAGAGTATGATGGAGAATGGTTTTACACCTACTAATGCTTCATACAACACAATTCTGAAAGGATTATGTAAGGAGAACAACATTGACGGAGCTCTTAAGTTATTTGACGGCCTAAACTGGCCTATAAATGGACCCGACTTGATTTCCTTCAATACAATCTTGTCAGCTGCCTGCAAACAAGGAAATTCGGCCATGATACGCCGGATTTTCGGGCGAATGGAATATGAAGGAATAAAACTTGATGTTGTAAGTTCAACTTGTCTGCTTCAGTATTACTGTACAATTGGAAAAATTCCGGAATGCTTGAATCTTTTGGACTCCATGGTGAATAAGGGTCCTAGACCAAATATAGTCACTTTTAATACTCTCCTTATTGGCCTTTGCAAGAACCGGTTACTTGGAATGGCAGAAAAGATTTTCAACTATTTCAAAGGCATTGGCATTTCACCTGATACCACTACATATAATATTTTAATGCGTTCTTCCATACGAGAGGGCAATGATTTGTTGTTACATGAGCTTTCAAGGGATATGTATACCCAGAAAGTGAAACCGGATATTGGCACCTATGGTTGTTTCATTTATAGTCTATGTAGAGGAGGCAAATTATCACTTGCCCTTCAACTTCGTGATCAATTGCTTGAGAATGGAATTCCACCTAATATTTTTATATACAATACGATAATGAAAGCAATGTTCAGAAGAGGGATGTTGTGGCAAATCATCTCACTTTTTAAAGACATGGCAATGGATGGCTGTGAACCCAATGAAGGTTCATTTGACTTGTTAAGACGGGCAACAAAAATGGGTTGGATGAAGGATTTCCCAAGAGCTGTGAAAATCTTAGAGCTTGTAATGTGTGGTAAGTTGCACAATGAAGATAGAAGACATCTGGAAGAGTAAATGGAAATTTGTATCTTATACATAATTAAACCTCATCGAAATGCTCTCCCTGATACTATACTTCGGCTGGAGATTCAGGTGCCATCACTATCTGCAGCAGGTACAAACTTTTTGAATGGATGTATGGTTAGATTACTATTTCTTTGCTGTATAAGCATTAAAATTTTATTTGGGGAAAAAATAGTTTCTTTTTGTTTACTTTCAGTTTTTCTAAGTGTTCGCTTTTATCTTATTTTGAATTTATGATAATGATTTAGTCTTACTTAAGCGATGTACGAGCTAGATATAACTGAAGTTTAGGTTGAATATTCCCTTTTTCCATGGAAAATGGTACAGTGGAATCATGGGATCTGGCATTTCCATGGTGAATTATGGCATTTCTAGAAGAGATAATGGAAGTTCAAGTGATGCACGTTGTATAAAAAATATAATGCGTTCTTTCGTTTTTTATTTTCTTGGGAGGCTTAGGTTACTCCTAGAGTTTTTTTGACAATCAAACTTTCATATATCTATCATAGCAAGTTCTCTATCTTTAACTATTTTTTGGCTTTAATGATATGTTGAGAAACTCCCTAGGATTTTAATGCACTCCAGATGGTTACCGCTGACTAATCTTTATTCGAACTACTGGCTTTATGCATTCACCTCATTATCATTTTAAAGAATTTACTCTCAGCAATTTAGTGGATTACTTGCTAGTTTTCATACCATGGACATACATGCAATGAATCAAAGTACCAACATATTGCAGATATTCAAATATTCGTAATAGAATTTCAGTACATTGCAGACATAGTCTTGGACTATTTGATAACTCTAAAATAATGATCAACTATTAAACTTTATTGTATGACAGCCCAGATTAATCCCAATTTTAAATTGAGAAATTTAACAAGTACCGAGTCCTTCCTCAGTAAGTTAGAGGTACTACCAGGTCCCAGGACCTCACTCACCCACCCAAACTGACACACACGCACGCACAAACACAACACAGCGATTTACTCATCGAGTCACAACTTAGCCTTATGCTCGAGTAATTATTAGCTATCCAAGGCTCCAAGCAAGATAATGTAAGTTAATGACATCATTACAAACAACATTTAAGTAGCAACAAGCCTTAATGAGACGTGCAAAATTAGGCATAACATGATTGAGTTCATGAGTATATCTACATTTTCTTACATGACAGGGTCCAACATGAAGTTATTAGAGGAACTTACATTGACGGATCCAAAGATGAACGGGTATAAAAGTTGTCAAACGACATTTTAGCCAAATCCAGAGGCAGTCACTCCAAGAACATACACACCCTCCATGCAACAATAAAATCTGGAATTGAAAACAGTAAAAACACATCATGAACTAAAGTTGTGAAGATGAATACTGGGAAGATATTCTACGTAATGGGTATGTGAAAACTGATTCAACCCATTCAATAATTGTTTTTCAGTTTGCTGCTAAATTCTAAGTTGAACAGTAAACGTCGTGCCTAATTCTGTAAACACTTTCCTTTCTCTTTCAGTCACATACATGTTGTGCTCATTCAATCAAATTGTCTCATGACTGAATATACAGTGAAAACAGGCTCAAATAATAAGATTTTACTTAATGTACTTGTTCCAAGCCCGATTCTAATAACTGTCAAGCTTGCCTCTATCCCTCATCTAATATTAGTGAATATTTGAGTGCACCATTCCTTATTTCTCATGCTTCTGCCCCAATGATGTGGAAGATTACTAATGATTAGAGAATATAATCAATCTGGAAAAAGGGCGAGTTAATGTGTGTAGGTAGAATCCTTCTTAGTATCAATACTTGTTTCCACAGGATGTTCTCCTTTTATACTTGTCTAAATCATCAATGAAATAAATAAAGTATATGTATTCGTCATCAAACAATAAAAAGATAAAAAAAATATGATGAAATGAATAACATCAACACAAATAGCCAAGAAGCTTATTCAAGCAATACAAATAATTAAATTACAAGAGAGCTTTCACGTGTCTCAGGCAATCACTTGTACTCCAGAGTCATATATGTCTCCAGGTTTCCAGTTGCTAGGTATATCATTGACTGGAGTTATCCATGTCTCATCTCCATTTTCATCACTAAATAGCATTCTTACAGACAGAGGTCCACTTGGTGGTGAGGTAGTTGTCCAAACTGCTCCATAAGATCTATCCAATAGCTTGCATTCATAAGATTGTGTCTGCAAATAAATATGTCAGAGATAGAGTTCGTACCAAAGTAATATAAATTTCACTTTCTTATAAATTGCTTGACCATTATGATTAACTTGTGTTTTCCTTTGTGATGGAACAAACCAGGTACCGGATATTTTGAGCAAGTGCAAGGTATACTAAGAAATGTCATACCTCGCATAGTTGCACAGAAGTTATGTCTTTCTTGCCTTGTTGATACCAAATTACAAAAGCCAGGTAATGAGGGTAGTTGCTATTTTCGTCGATCTTTATTGTGATATTTTTGTTTGGATAGCTGCATGGAACCCTGTACATCCAATGAATGAAATATATCACTATCTTCTCATGTTAGTAGATTGCTAATTAGACACCATTCTGTTTGATTTTTTTTTTTTTTTTAACTCTTTATGATATAACCATTATGTAAGTTTTAGTATAAGTGATTATAATATCTTTAAGATATCTTTGCAAAACTTAGTAGACTTACCGTCTGTATTCAATATCTACTATGCCAAGTGCCAACAGAGATGCAGCCGCATCTGTATTCTGAGCCATTCTACCAAATGCTTGACTGCTTAGGATGAAGTCAGTGTTATGACTGGAACCATGGTCAGTTATAACCACATTCACTCCTTTGTCGGAACAGTAGTTCATGTTGCTACACTTGACCTGAGAAAGCAAAAGAATAGTTCAGGATGAAATGACGATCATATTAGATGATAAACAAGATGCTATGGTCATATTCATAAGAAAATGCAGGGATAAATACTTAAACACCCTTGAGGAATTTCAGTAACTGCCAAAATAATCCCTACCTTAAATTCCACCTCACAGACACCCCCTGCTACTAGTGTCCGTAACGGTAGAGGTGACCGCGTCACTAAAATCTTAATGAAGTGCTTATTTACCCCTGATTAATACGGACTTTAAATTCATGATGAAAATATCGTTCTTTATGGAGGGGTGTATGTAAATCAGTAAATGTCACCTCAGGGGTGTGTAGGTAAGTAATTAATGTTTCTTCAGTGGATACATACCTGATAGCAAGCACCACATCCGACACCATCTCGGTAGAGATCTGATGCCGCTGATACATCTCCACTGTTTATTGTTGCCCCGAACGTACCATACCCACATCGCCCAGCTGCATTTTTTTAAAAGTCAAATGCAGTCAAAATTTAGTCATCTATTTATACATAAGATCTTTGTTTATTTTAGTAACTACATAAATTGCCAGAAATATAATCAAAATAATAAATTGTATGCATGCGAGTTTAAAGTTATACTGATCTCACTTTCTGTTCCTCTATCATCAGAATTTGGGTAATAGGAGGCCCTAGAATGGGTGAAACAATCACTGCATGTATCGGAATTTCCCATAAAAAGGAAAGTTGCTGCAAAAAGGATAAAGAAAAGTTGAGAGCAAGTCATTGTAGCAACAAGCAATCGAAGCAGATGAATGGGAAGGAAATAAGACAGGTTTATGTGCATGAACTCACAATTCACAAACGGTTCAGTATTTATAGCAAAAGGGAACCTTCATGGCCACCTTACTAAAGTTGGTAAAACATCAGACTTTGACAATTTCGAGGAAAGGAATTCTGGTTCAGTTTCTCCTCTGTGAATATTGTTGAACTTCTACCAGCTATCATCTCACCTTAATTATTTGGTAAGAATTTTTGTAGGGTAATCATTACATTACTAGCTTGTCCTACAATTGATATTAAAGTCAAGGTCACGGGTTGACTTTCTGTAGGGACAACGGTCCAAGAGGTAACAGTTGAAATCGTTTTTGAGCTGATGGATGTGAAAATATTTGAGTTGCGCTGTTGCTATTAGAATTAGCACACAGATCAAATACAAATATTTGGGGTCCATTGGCAGCCCACACAAACTTGTTGGTGGTAATGCAGTCAAAAGATTTCCTTTTTTGAACAAGAAATGTATGCTTTAGCTTTATTAATACAGCTTAAGGAAACTGGAGGCTGGAGTGGAGAAGTTTGGTTCTTTTGCACTAATCGCAATGCAGCCAGCCCCCTTTTACTTGAGGACAGGTATAAGAAAAAAAAGAAACATTGTACACATGATAAGCATACATACTGTCTTCTATTTCACTGGGTCCTCAATGAAGCGGTAAACCGAATCCGATCGATCAGACATACCAGGTGCTGATATCAAATAAAGAAGAAACATAGATATATACATGATGTTTTATTTCTATCGTCAGTAATATTTTATAGCAACATGAGTCGGTGTTGATATATTATCAATACTGCTATTTTCCAATGAGATTTGTGAAGTCTTTTGAAGTAAGTTGTTTATGTTAGAACTTAGTGAATTATGAAAAAAGTTTGAGAACACGTGACATACGTTTAATATTGGTAATTAATAATTTAAAAGTGGATATTGAATCCAAGATTTGATGAACTTGACAATAGCCGTCTTCCAATTCTACTACAAAGTAGTTTTAGTGTGTGATTAGGACATGTACAGGGTCAGGATAAGGATCAAAATTAGATATTCCATCTCCAGAGATCCTTTCATTCTTATGAGTCCGGCCAAGATCGATCGACTTGATGGGTTAGGCATAATTTGATAGGGATATATAGAGAACCGGCTTGGCTTTGATACTAAAATCGGGTTCCATTATATCTTGTAATTACCCAAAATTGTCTCCAAAAATTTAAAATAATATTGTTTTACTTTTATTTAAAAAAAAAAAGAAGAAAAATATGAATTCTCATCCCTTAAGTTTGATATTATAACAATTTGAAGTATTTGGACTTTTGTTAAAGTCATGAATATATAAACATTAATCAATCGTGCGCTCAAGTCCGCAAGAATGCATAGCACCTCCCATTAGATGCGGTGGTCTTCACACAAATAATTTTATAATTTTTCTGTTTCTCTTAATCATAACTTAAATAACTAACAATCATGTCTGCACTGCTTTCGAATTTCTGAAAATTAAAATCTAACTCCATCTCCAATCCAATATGCGTACATACATTCAAATTTACAACATTCTTGGTTTTCATTCATTCATGTACCTAATGTAAAAGGGCACAACCACCCTTTTACATTTCTGAAAAACAGAATTAATTTATATATGATTGATTCAATATCCAAATGTATCATTAAATTCATAAAGTACAGAGTTTTGTATTGATGTTCTGAGAAAAAGAAAATGGGGGTGGATTATTACAACGTATTGAATGTGGAAAAGGGTGCAACAGAAGATGATCTGAAGAAAGCTTACAGAAAATTGGCAATGAAATGGCATCCAGACAAAAATCCCAACAATAAATCCGAAGCCGAGGCGCAATTTAAGCAAATCTCCGAGGCCTATGAAGTATACATGTTATTTTTTCATTGCTTTCTTAATTTAATTGTCTTTTACAATCTCTGACATTATTCAATATCTCTGCAGGTATTGAGTGATCCACAAAAGAGGCAAATCTATGACCAATACGGTGAAGAAGGTTTTTCTTCACCGGGTGCAGCTGAAAACCAAAACGGTTTCAATCCTCGAAATGCAGAGGATATATTTGCTGAGTTTTTCGGAAGTAGTCCTTTTGGATTTGGATCATCTGGAGCTGGGAGATCCATGCGATTCTCATCGGACGGTGGAGGAGGTACGTTCGGAGGATTTGGTGGGACCGATAACATGTTCAGAAACTATTCTGATGGTGCTGGAATTAATACACCAAAGAAACCACCGCCTGTAGAGAGTAAATTGTCCTGTAGCCTTGAGGATCTTTATACAGGATCGACGAGAAAAATGAAGATCTCTAGACAAGTTGTCGATGCTAACGGGTATGCATGTGTTACCTGAACTCTAGTTTCATTACTATTCATTAGTTCTATTATAAGCTCTTCTTGTTTAATTTTTTAGGGTAAATAATTAAGATGATTAAACTACCGCTATCGGTAAGGTTAATTTACATCGAGGCCTCGTCTTAGGGAAGTTACACTAACAATTAAGCCTTGAAGTATGCAACTCGATCGCTACATTTACAACCATAATGTTAGAAACTTGAATGGCTAGCTGAAAGATATAGATACTCTTAGTTTAGCTAAAAGTACATAAATATCCTCATTTACAATCCTAGTGTTTCTTACTTCTTGACCTCTCCAACTATAAATTATTTGCTAAGGCACTCTTGCATGAATTTTTTTTAACAATTTCATCCTTAAGGTTTGTCTTTTATGTTACATTGAGCATTGAGTATTTATGTCCATGAGATTGGATCTAAATCTGACAATGCTGACTGAGGGTAATTTTGGAATTCTAGTTGATCTTTTGACGACTTCACCAATCGCCTTAAGAATTTTAACGCTGTTGGATTGTCAATGTAACGAGGTGCATACCTTAGATGTGGTATGTGTAATTTCTGTACACAAGGGGTCTCGTTAAAAATTGATCGTATCTTAGAGGTAGTTTGTTTAGTGTTTCCTATTTTTCATTTGAACATCTTTATTTACGCCTGCAGCCTATTATTTTCATTTTTCATAGTATACTGATAGAAAATGGAAATGGAATTTGGTGCAGGAGGTTATCTCCAGAGAGTGAGATATTAACAATTGATATAAAACCAGGATGGAAAAAGGGAACAAAGATTACGTTCCAAGACAAAGGAAACGAGCAGCCGAATCAGCTCCCAGCCGACCTAGTGTTTGTTATCGATGAGAAGCCTCATAGCACATACAAGAGAGATGGAAATGACTTAATCATGAATTATCATGTTACATTGGCGGAAGCAATTGGGGGTACAACGGTAAATTTCACGACACTAGACAACCGCGATTTGTCAATCCCAGTTCAGGACATTGTGAGCCCGGGTTATGAACTTGTGGTCTCAAGAGAAGGCATGCCTATTGCTAAGGAGCCTGGGAACCGAGGTGATTTGAAAATTCGATTTGAAGTTAAGTTTCCTACAAAGTTGACTTCTGATCAACGAACTGCACTCAAACGAGCTTTGGGAGGTTGATGTAAAAGTTTTATTTATATGGTAGTACATAGTGTGTGTTTCTTTGGTAACTTTTGCTACTTATAGGTGAAACAAAGCTTTTGTTTTAGCAAACTCATCAGCAACTAGATAGTACCTGAGTTTGTGGATGTTTTAAAATTGTATACAAAAGTTTATTATAGCCATTTAAATTATTAAATGTTCTTATATTGATTTTTTGTGTTTTAACTATCTTGTTTGCAATCTGTATATATGTTCCAGGATAATAGTCATCAATTAAGAATTCTCACTAAATAAATTACCAAGAAAATAAATGTCACTTTGGATGTATTTCGACTAATAGTTCTGGATTTGAGTTGGATATGTTCGACTTCAATATCTCTTATGTATTTATACGGATTACATAACAAATTGAAACATGATTTTGATATATTTCGACCACTCATTTAGCATGTGGGAGCAATTCTCCATTGACCACATGACGGTCAGTGCAAATAGTTGAAAAGATGCACAATTATGTAGGGAAAAAGCTCTCTCAATGATCCCCATATTGTTTTGATATGAAGACGAATACACCTCTATTTGAATTGTATTGTTGATATTTAGTTCAATGGAAAAAGAAAAAGAAAAAGAAAAACACAACTAAGTATAAATAGACTCTTATCACATATTTTTTGCATCGACTTCCACGTTTAGAAATTATTTCCTACACCAACAACCCTTGTACTTATTTTATTTTATGAAGTTTTATAACTCGTTAAAATATTAATGAAAAAAATAAAAGAACGGTCACTCTGTATTTGTTTCAAACCCCAAATGTTAAGTGAATTAATTAAAGTCACATTGAATAAGTTTTATTTTAGGGCATAATTACATGTGAAGTAAGTAGGTTAAATAAGATATAAAAAGTGATCGGAGAGTATAAATTGTCATATTATGATGGTTAAGTTTTATATTAATGATAAAATTTTGAACTATGATTACTATGTAGCTTTTAAGTAGTTGATATATTAATAATTTAAAAATTAGTGATATAATTTTTTTTTTAAAAAAAACTTATGCATGTCAAGGATATATTATTTGCATAACATCCAAAACATTGATGCATGTACAATCAATGCCATCTTATAATGGTTGGCAAACTTTTCATATACCATGTGTGAATAGAATGATAATAATCAATCTGTTTCCATATAATGAAAATTGACAATAATTATTGTGTTTCATGTAATGATTTCGTAGTCCTTAAAAAGGAAATTAGGCATTAAAAATGTTACTAATTAACTAAAAGAATCACTTCCATGCAGTACAAGGAAATGAAATAAGTCAACAATACAAGTGAAATACAGACACAGCTTAATACTAATCATAATTTGGAGCAAGGAAAACCACTTGCACTTATTATGGCTTGAGATGTTCAATTAACCTCAAAAGAAAACATAAAAATAATCCACAAAAATGTTTCGACAATAAAAGATGTCAAAATATTATATTAAAAAAATAAAATAATACTAACTACTCTGTTTTTTTCCCAAGATTATTATGACTTAATCCTTTACAAGAAGCGTCGATCATATTATATGATAATTTATCTCAATGGTCTAATAGTCCCTTTCATTAGGTCAATACCAATTAACTATATTAACTATTATAGTCATGATATTTTGTAAAGTAAATTCTAAATAAGAATATAAGGCGAATTAATGTTAGTACACTGGAGTATCAGCTACGTCCTTTTGGTAGTTAATCAAGTCATTATTATTATAAGTATAAATAAAAAAAAGTCGTTGTTATTATTATTATTATTTTACCTCCCTTAGTTCTAATGTATAGAAATCCCTAACACCAATCCTATTTGTGTTATTTCATATAATAATTAAAAATTGACCATTGTTCTCTCTGTTTCAAATTAATTGACACATTTGTAAAATTTTCATGTTTTAAATTATTTGTCACATTTGGTTTCTCAATGAATCTCACTCTCTCCGATTCATATTAATTGACATATTCTTACTTTTCACACAGATTAAGAAACCTCACAATTACATACTATTTATGGTAAAATGTCTCAAATACCCTTTATAATGATGACTACTTTTTAATTTTTTATTAGTGAGTGGTGACCATTGAGTTTCCCAACTCTAATGAGAGAAAGGGACAAAATTGGAAAAAAATGCTTTGAAATCCAAACATGCCAATTAATTTGAAACAAATTTTTTTTTGCAAATGTGTCAATTAATATGAAACGAAGGGAGTAACTAATTTTATTATTTCTTACTTCTAGGTTTACACAATAAAATAGAGTGCACAAAAATCAATGACATTAATTAAAATAATCATCAAAAGAATATTTTTGACATTATCTTACAAAAGTGATCAATTATTAAATTTCTTAATATGTGTGAAAATTTCAAATATGCTAGTAATTAATTTGAAACGAATGAATTAGTGTGATGTGTATTAATTCAAAACGATATAGTACTAATATTCTTTTTCTTTGAAACACATTAAAATATACAAAAATAGTTAGAAAAATGATTATTTAATTTTAGCACAATGGTAAATGGTAGTAATAGGGTAGTACTTTTACAGCGGGGTGCATCATTTGCAAGGGTAAAGAGTAAAAACACAATTGAAAAGAAAAGTAAAGAAAAGGCAATAATAACAGGGGCCTAATCTCGTGTCATTTTTTTTTTGTCATGGATCTACACACTCTGCAACACCGTGAAAAAGTGCAATCATGATTTCCTCTTTTAACTAGGAATTTTAAATTTTACTAGTATTTTCTTAAACAGAGTAAAGAAAGAAACAAAATTGAAATTATTGAATTGATCCATATCCCTCTTTTCAACTATATCCACCCCATCAATGGCAAGTTTCATAACATAATACTCCTATTTTATTATATATAATATATATATAAGCATCCCCTCCTGACATACACACACTCACACACACTCCTTTTCTCTCTCTCTCTCTCTCTCTCTGCAAGTACACCCACAGATATATATTGATATTAGTATTAAAATGTATGTATAATGCAAGATCCAACTTTATCCCTGTAATTTGCATGTGTGTTTGTTGTTTCTAATCTCTCTCTCCATCTCTCTGAAGAATCCTAGGTTTGTTCATTTCAAATACTTTTTCACCCCTTCAAAACTATTTATTCAGATTCTCTGTAAACACCCACACACAGACACACACTCATGTACTAGTTAAAATTGATGTTTATTTACATATGCATGCACTAAAGAACCTCCTTTTCTGTACTATGGTTTCTACAATGGTGGGTTGTTCACTGAATTTTGCTTGATTTCACTGTAATTTTTAGCATGCATTGATGATTTCTAGGGGTTTCTATGAATCTTTATTGATTTCTTTTGGTCAAATTTGTTTCAAAGATTTCATCTTTGTACAATTTATGCAGTAAATCAGAGGCATTTTTTTCAGATCCCTAATTTTATTTTCCATGCATTGCTTTCTGGGCTACATTTTTATCCACTAAATGCCTTTGATTTGAAAACGGAAAACCCTAATGTTTCAATTTACCTCTCAAATTTTCATCAATTGACCAAAAAAACCCCCGAAAACCCATAATGTGGAAGCAAATACTTAATAAAATCCCTCGGAAGCATCAGAAATCAGATCGAGACCAAACTATAAACCCTAATTTGGTTCCTAATTTATCTTCCCCGAGTTCGGGCCGGGCCAATGCTGCTAACTCTGTTGCCAAACGGGCTTCAGCTGCAGTCTTTCCATCCAGTGTGATTGCTGGAATCGAGCCATTGCTCGCCTTCAAGGATGTCCCTAATTCTGAAAAAATGAATCTTTTCATTAGTAAGTTGAGTCTTTGCTGTGTAGTATTTGATTTTAATGATCCTGGAAAGAATGTTCAAGAAAAGGAGCTTAAACGAGCCACGTTACTCGAGCTTCTCGATTTTGTATCACAAAACCCTCCTAAATTCTCTGAGCCTGCAGTTTTAGCTTCTTGCAAAATGTGTTCCATTAACTTGTTCCGTGTTTTCCCACCTAATTATCGGTCAAGTAACACAAGTTCGGGTGAAAATGATAATGATGACGAGCCCACGTTTGATCCTGCGTGGTCGCACTTGCAGATAGTGTACGATTTCTTGCTCAAGTTAGTGACTTCGACTTCTTTGGAAGCAAAAGTCGCCAAGAAGTATATAAACCATTCATTTATTTTGAAAATTATTGACTTGTTTGAATCGGAAGATCCCAGAGAAAGGGACTGCTTGAAAGCCATTCTGCATAGGATTTATGGGAAGTTTATGATTCATAGGCCGTTTATTAGGAAGTGTATGAGCAATGTGTTCTATAGATTTGTGTTTGAGACAGAGAAGCATAATGGGATTGCAGAATTGTTGGAGATCTTTGGGAGTGTGATCACGGGATTTGCTTTGCCTTTAAAGGAAGAACATAAGATATTTTTATGGAGGGCATTGATTCCTATGCATAAGGCAAAGTCGTTAGGGGTTTACTTTCAGCAGCTTTCGTTTTGTGTGACTCAGTTCATTGAGAAGGAGCCAAAGTTGGCTAGTACGGTGATTGATGGACTGTTGAAGTATTGGCCAATTACGAATAGCCAGAAGGAGGTGATGTTTTTGAGTGAGGTGGAGGAGATTCTTGAAGTAATTAACATGGCTGAGTTTCAAAGAGTTATGGTTCCGTTATTCTTGCGCTTCAAACAATGCATTAATAGCTGTCATTTTCAGGTAATCTTTTCTTAACTTTTGGAATTTTGTTGTTAACTTATTTATTGTAAAGGACACGTGCAATCTTTTGCTTGCATTAATGAATTTATTATCAATAATTTGTGGTTATCGTGGTCAATATCGTGCCGTTTGCCAGAAGTATTAGATGGTAAAGGAAATGAACACGTTTTACTTTATTCGGTTTCTTGTCCTTTATTAATTCTATATTACCTGACTCTTTATATAGTCTAGTGCAATTATAGAAATCTGCTGTGCATGTTACATGGCTACTAGATAAAAGTTATAGCGGTATTAAATGTGAAAAGCATGGGCAATATTTTTCACGTTTGAAAACTTGTTGTGCATACGTTATGTTTATTACATATACACATCAGTATCGTTTAAGTTAAATGTTCGTGGAATTGCTAGTTCAACTTGGCAACTGTAAGTTTCAAAAAATTCTCGGTTTTTGCAAGGTATCTTTCAACATGTAGGTGACATTTGTTATTCCCTCGAGGTTCATAATAACACCATAAAGAAGACTAGATCTTTTGTAAGTCCTCAAAAGTCATGCCAAAATGTTATATTGAAACTCCTGAAAGAGGAAAAACTATTATCTGTTCACTAGAATTGAGACCAAACCCTGCATAGATATGAATGAGTTTAGTTGGGATGAAATGTTGTTGATCTAAGATGAATATGCGCAGTAGCTAGGAGAGATGCAATAAGAAATGTTTTGTCCAAGAATAGCAAGGTAACGCCAGTATAGTCAACAAAACGTTTGGTTTTTCCCCGTAGGATATTTGATGAGTGTTAGGTTTATGGGATACGTTGAAGGAAATTTGAAGCTTTAACATGCATGGATCATGTTTAGAGCTTATGTTTGTCAAAACAGAGACAAGTAGAGGATTCGTGTTACCTACCCCACATGGACATTAATTGGATCAGTTTGCTTTTTAACTTACAAGGGAACCACAGTTAGACTATATAATATATTTATCATTGTGAGAGAATAGGAAGAAAAACATGTATATATCTATTTTGTATAGGAGAATTTCAACCGAGTAAACATAGAGCACAATGAGTGAATAATGAACTTATCATGGCTGTCACTAGTTAATTAATGCAAGGAAAATGACGTAGGGTAACCGTTACTGTAATTGCACATGTTATGGAACAATCACGTCCTTTGAAAAAGAATGTCATAAGCTTGTCATTTTCTATATACATTTGTTTCCCATGCTTTCATTTCGATCCTTTTGACTCTTTACACGTGTCCAATTGTCTTTGTGACTTAAGACTCTAGTCACATGGCTTATATTGACACATGGTTCTTCGCTTTGTCGTTTTCTTTGTTTTATTCTTGTCTATCTTTTTCTCTCTTAGCTTTCTTGCTTCCTTTCTTTGTTCTTTTGTATATAGCTAGCGGCAGCTTTGTTAAGTAATTTATTACCATTTCATTTTCCATTTCAGGTAGCTGAAAGGGCTCTGTTCCTTTGGAATAACGACCAAATTGTCAATCTAATTGCACATAACCGACAAATAATACTGCCAATAATTTTCCCAGCTCTGGAAGTGAATGCACAAAACCACTGGAACCACGCAGTTTTGAACTTAACTTTAAACGTAAGAAAGATGATCTCGGAAATGGATGAAGCCTTGTTCTTGGCTTGCATTTCCAGTTACCAAAAGGAACAAGAAAAATCAAACTTGATAGTTGAGAAACGGAAGCAAGTTTGGGAACGATTGGAAAATGCCGCCAGTCTTCAGCCAATAACTGAAAACACTGCTGTTCTGGTAACTCACTGATCAGCCTCGATATCTTGTTAAGTGCTGTTTGGATGTCTCTAGTGTGCGAATTTGGAAAATGGAACTGGCTCGATTTGTATTGCTGTTGTTTGGAGGCTGCAGCTCTTGTTTTGAATGATCCAAACGATGGCTTGTTGGTGTTGTTAAAAAATGTAATCTGCTGCTACTACTGAAATATTGTGAACTTGCCTAGAAAGAGCATGGGAAGTAGTGGATAGTAGAATTTAACATGTTTTGCTCCTCTTCTTTTTCTTTAACTTGTGATGATGGTCCTTTTTTTGTATAAAAACTGATGATGGTTTGTATTGTATCTTTTCTAAGTTGTGCATCTATCTATTTGACAAGAACATGTGAACTTTCTAAATCTGTTTGGGACCTAATTATTGTTATAACAGTATTTTAATCTTGAGAGGATGTGGCATTAAAAAAAAAAAAAAAAAAAAAAAAAAAAGGCCCTCTTTCGTATTTGAAGATATTACACACTCATTAAAATGTGAATTATCCACGGTGACCATAAATATGTTACAAAATCACCTGGAACTCTTGAGAAAACACAAATTGTATGTGGTTTCATTACGTAAAACTTAAACAGCATAAAAGCAAAATATTAATCGATGAAATAAAAAACAAGTAATTTGATTTTAAAAACAAGTATACGAAGGCTTTTCGTTTGTTGTCCGAAACAAGGATATACAAGCTATGATTATTGGTCATAAGGGTAGCTTTGATTTCAATAAATATGTTGTATTAATGTGAATTTATGTTGCTTAAAATTTAACATACTTGGTTTCTAGTATTCATCAAGAGGTAAAATAGCCTAAATAGTCCAAACTCCAAGAGTGTTTGTGTTGCCTATTTCTCGAACAAGAGCATATATTCCTTCCCTATTAAGCATTGAGTTTTTTTTCAACCACAGTCAAGCACATGAAGTATTTGTGTAGTTTCTCAAATGAGCAAAAGATAAAAACACCCCCTATGCTTTGTCTAACTTCCAAAAACTCCCCTGTATTATTTTAACTCCTCAAAACCCCCCTGTGTTTGATTTTAAATACCACACTCGACCCAAGTAGTATATACTTATAATTTTATTTTTGAATTTTGGTGGAATGACAAGATTACCCCTATGTGTTTGTATTTTTTTAAATTTATTTATTCTTTTTGAAAAATTAAGTATATATTACTTAGGTCGAGTGTGATATTTAAAATCAAACATAGGGAGGTTTTGGGGATTTTAAATGACACAAGGGGGGGTTTTTTGGGAGTTAGACAAAGCATAGGAGTATTTTTATCTTTCAATGTCAGGGATAAAATTGTCATATCAAAAGCAAAATATGAACAAATACTTGCAATTTTTGACGTTTGAAACACACTCTCTTTTTTTGGGGTGTATTTGACACTTATTTGAGATCACAGAGGAATTTTTGGGAGTTAAAATAACACAAAAGGATTTATAAAAGTTAGACAAAACATAGGAAATGTTTTTGTCTTTTGCTCTTTCTCAAATAGTAGAAAATCTGCATTTGAATAGTCCATACCTTAGGAATCAAATGCAATAATATACTCCCTCCGGTTCATATTAGTTGGCACATTTGCCAAATTTTTATGTTTCATATTAATTGGCATATTTGGATTTCCAATGCAATTTTTTCCAATTTTGCCCTTCTTTAACATCTAGGTTGAGAAGCTCAAGAGTCACTAAGTAGGAAGGATATTTTTGACATTTTACAATGTAAAAATGATTAATCATGAGGTTTCTTAATCTGTGTGAAAAATAACAATGTGCCAATTAATATGAACAGGAGGGAGTATTTTCTTTATCAAAATGAAAAGTTCAAATCTTGACAAGTTGTGCAAAAGCTACAGCTTACCAGCCAGCAAAAAGTTGGCTACTCCCTATTAAGTTACCAAAATTAATAAAGGTCATGCTTCAAAGCATCATTCTTGCCTTTACATCTTTTATAGAAACAGCCCAGAAGCACCAGAACTAAATACAAGAAGTAACATAAATCAACAAACAACGAGTACGTACGGCGATTCACCTTCATAGTAGAACAAAGTCAGTATCTGATCATTCGATAAGATGATCTTCAAGCTTAGAAAAGTGACAAAACCGGTTTTGATGAACGCAGAGTTGAAACGCACTTGAACTGTCATGACAAAAACCAATATTAGCGCAAGATGTTATAAACTTATAAGCCACTATAAATCTTAAGATAGCTTTCCCTTATATGATACACCCATCGTTTTGTCACCGTTTAACATATAAAAATGGTAGTTTTTTAGAAAAGTCACCTTAGATTGTTTGTACTTTTCTCGAATGGCATTAAGCATGGGTCTACTAGTGTTTACTTGTAAGTCATGCAATTCAAGAACAGTGCTTTTGAGCTCTGATGTCTTGTATGTAGTATAGTGCTCCAGAGTAGAATTCTGCAAAAAGAATGCTATCATTTTACTAGTTATAAATGGCAAGGGATGCTCAATCAATGGGTCAAGAGGCATAGGAAAGCTGACCCATGGATGACCCGAGTGATCGAGTGTCCATCTGGCTAGAAATACGGCAGAGGCAGCAATTAGTGATGGAAGAAACTTCAGGAAACTGTACTCCATTAGAGTTAATTCTGCTAAATAGTTTGCCAAGAATTCCAGCTCAACAGAAGGAACCTGAAATGGTGGCGTTAAGTCAAAATAGCTTCTTTATTACAAAACAGGAAAAATAAACACACACATTGTGATCTACCTGATAAAAAACTTGGGCTGCTTGAATGAACCTCCTATAAATATCAAAGGAAGAAGGAAAAATTAGGAGATGGTGAAATTTAGCAAGATAATGTTAAGTATAAATACAGATTGTTGAGTTCAAAATTTACCAGCCTACCTAAGAAACTTCTTTGTGGTGGGAACAGACAACTGAAAGTTCAAAAAGTTCAAAACACGACTTTCCATTTTCACAACCTGTCATATGACCACAAGTCATCTAAAAAGCTTAAGCTAAGAAATAAATTCAATATTTTACTCTCTCTCACAATAGGAAATCAGAATATAACAGAAACAGGCACTTGGAACAGACAAGGGCATACCTCTTCTTTCGTGTAGGTGTTGTCTGTGATATAACAAAATTCTTCCACTTGTGGTGCATAAATTTCTTCATACTTCCTTCAGACATAAACCAGCATGATAGAAATAAAAATATTAATTGCTGCTAGAACATTAATTGCTGATAGACAGACAATAACTACCAAAATATTTACATTTTAGAACATGAAGGTAGAAGCTTCGATTACTTCGCATGAAGTTAAACAACTGATCAAATAAGGATAAGTTGATAATTGGTTTAACAACATCCAGGATTACTGTGATAACTTAATGAATGATACTAAGATAGTTGAACAGAAAAACAACCTGTTATTGTAGCATATTTTTGATTTCTTACTTTCATACATAAATTATGGTAAATCACTTACGAAGCAATTAGCATGCAGGTTACTCCGAGAAGTTGTAAATTTGTCTTCTCAATGTAATTCTCAGATAAGAATCTGTCTATAAGATTTACAGCCAGGTAGAGTGTATCCGGGGCAAGCTCATGCTCTATAGAAACCTGTTGCCAGTGCACATGAAATGAATGTACAGTTCATTGCAAGGAGCCAAGGAGCCAAAATGAAACACCAGAAGAGTGTAATACTAGCCATATTCATATTTATTGCAAATTGAGAAACAACAGGGCACATAGCTCACATGAACACCAAGAGAAACATATCCAAACAAAAAGGAACATGAAAATCAAATAGATCTAACAGAAAGCTTATGATAGTAATAATTTCTTCCGATAAACAAAAGATTGTGATTCAAGAACAATTCTGACGATATTTGATTAAGTGAATTAACCTGGACAAGCCAATCAATCAGAATACCCCGCATTCCCTGGGTGATGTCTCCCTGCAGCTTTTCTATATAATCAACCAAAGGCCTTCGGTCAAGCTGAAAGAAGATCAGAATTCATCAAGTCAGCGTGAAACAATTAAAGGATTCTATGCAGAAGACAGAAGTTCTTTTAGTGAATCCAGAGAAATAGGTGAAGAATGTGAATGCCCTTCCAGTGTGATTTTAAATTTCTAAAGAATCCCAGTAAATAAAAGATCTATAATATACTGCAGTCAGTTAAATACTTCGCATGGATATTAAGGAACTGGTGAACAATTAATAATGCACTGTTATTTAATTTAATACATTGCACGAATTTGTCGAACTGACGATAGCAGAACACTCTCAGCCTCTAAACTAATTGAAAAGCTTCCCATAATTTAACTCATAGTAGAGAAAAAGAATACAGGATTAGAATATATATCAAGCTTTAGCAGTTACAAACCTGTGTGGCAAACAAAATAGAATATATATCATCTGCATAAATGCTACACATCTGAGGATCCTGGTGTTTCGAGTCTATATTGATAATGCCTCTATCTTCCAAACTTTCCTCTTTCTTGCAAAGTCCGTGATCTTCTGCATGATTGGCCAAAAAATGTTAAACTTGGAAGCTGAAACTAGATAAGGAGAACATGTTATCTGTGTCACTCCTCGAGTCAGTCTAAAGTGATTATTCATGGAATTGTAAAGAAAAAGAAAAGTCCAGCTTGTAATGCACAATTGATCTGAACACACGTCACATTGTACTAATTTAATAATCTGATTAATGTATTGATAACATTCGTAAAGAGAAGATTGCTCAAAGTAATAATATAAATCATCAGTCTCTCATTATTTGAATTAAGACCTGACCAAATCTCCAATCAAACTGGAACTTGAGTTAGAGAAACATGCTCGATACAACAGAGGAAGTTTCTCTCCAGATTTGAAGCAAACAAGATCAGTAGAGAAGAATTGAGGAATAAGTTAGTTTTTTTGTTGTTATACACTATATCACATCACTTAGACAACACCGGTCTACGATGACGATCACCATAACAGAGGAATCAAATGCGTATTACTATCACAATTCACAACATGATCATATGTTTGCATTTATGGCCTTATGGGTATCAGGAAAGAAGAGAAGTTCACATGATTTGGTCTTGAGAAAAAGTTTAACATAAAAATCAAACCTTTAGTGGATGGAATTAGCCGTCGAATGCACCTATTGGAGTTTATCTTCTTAGGAAACAGACCAACTTCACCTGACATCTTTGTAGTGATAAATTCAGTTGGTTCAGTTTTCAAGTTCGCTGAAGAACTAATTTCATTTGATTGCTCAACGTTTACTTTGTTCATTTCTTCCATCATGTTTCCTCTTTTATCCACTGGAATCTGTGACTGTTTAGCACAAGCAGGCACCACTTTTCCTTTTTTCTGTAGGGAACCTTCTCTATCATGCCTGCTATGCTGACGATCAGTAATGTACCCATTCAGTATTTTGGCAAACAAATAGAAAGGGAGCTGAATATTACATTCTAAAGACTGTAGTTCACTATATGAAAATAATCTCCAAATGTAAAATAATTGGACGTAAATTGAATATGGCCTATAAATACTCAAGAACTGGTGCAATCATGCATGAAATGAGCTTGACTTGCCATTGGAAAACTTAATCTATTTTTTCCACCAAAGTTATGATAATTACCTGACTTATGGTTGCATTGATGCAGTTTAAGTACAAATTCTCACATGTGACATTAGTTACATCCTTAAGAACTGCCCTTTTCTTATGCCAAGGAGAAGCAGCTGAACTTGATGCCGGTTTGTTATTATCTGATGCTGCTCTTTTTGAGTTTGCTCGTGAGAACCGTTTGTCATCCTGCTTTCTTGAAGGACATAAAGGTGGCAATTCTCCTGATGAGACTAAGGCTTTTGCCCGTGCTCGTGTGATACGAACAGTGGGCTCTTTCAGGTTGGAAGATGTATTCTCGTCATTCATGACTGCATGCCTCATTGGAAGACAGTATATGGAAACAAACTAATAAGCCTCCACTGCTGCAAGTATAGCACGAATGCAATGTTACAACAAGCTATATCTGCTACATCATGCAATAGCATGATTGGTGAACATAAATCCAAATTATACAAGCGGTTGGAACTCAGTAATACACACACACACACACATATATATATGTGTGTGTGTGTGTGTGTGTTACATTCAAATGTGAGATAATGCTCATAGTAGGGAGCTATGCCGGGTTGTACAGAAGAGTATCTCTTGCATTAGATAGTATAACATGATTCCTACTACATTGAGCTACAGATTACTTAAACCACAGACTAGACTGAGTCCTATGTCATAAATATAATATTAAGGTCCACCAACATACAAAATGGACAATGTAGCGTATTTGTGACATAATTTCCAGATATTATTGAGAAAAACACAACAGAATAAATCTTAGTTGAGTTGTGTACAACATATTTGGTCCTTGGGAAGCCTGAACCTTTCGTATGACAAATATATTAGGCAGAAGGGCATAATCTAATAATATCCCTCATTTCAGGGGCAATTCATTTGGTCAGCCAAATTCATTAATATGAAAATAACTCCAACAACTCATCTCTGTTTTATTCTGATTCAAATAAGACGTGTTAAATATCAGTCTTCGAGCATTGTCACTCTAACCATGATAATACGTGAAACATGAAAAATCTCCTGCAGTGTTTACCCTAGATTATTACAGTGTTAAAAATGTAGAAAGTGATCCCATGACAAATAGTGTGAAGAAGTAAACTGCATCACATTTTATTCATTTTGAAAATATTTCTAAAAATGATGATAGAGTAAAATCACCTCAAACTTAAAAATACTCCTATTTTCAGTATTCTTCACATGCTATAATTCAATTGTTAATATAAGTATAATACAATTGGAATAGTTTAAGTAAATTTAGATGGTTATGCCTATATGAAGACCCTCTTTGTATTCCTAATTGTTCACAACAAAAATGTAGGCAGAATAGAGAGAAGAAATTAGAACGATCATCTCATATGTTAAATGGTAGGGTCTTTATATATACTTTACTATGGAACATTCTTACCCAAATCGATTTTGGCCACACTCTTCCAATCACAATGCAAATGTACTACACTTGTCATGTGATTGGTCGCTCGTTGCTATCCAATTCCAAGACTAGTGTATGGCACTCGCAATCTAATTGTTTTAGGTTCGGCCAGACCCGGTCTAGGATAGAACTTTCTCATTACTATCTAGCTTTTCTTAAACTGATACAGCTATATTTTGTAAGATTAAGAATATTGGTATTATTAGATAATATATTATAGAGATACATATATTTTTCAACAAACTACTAATTTTACAAAGATAACTATTTAGTTAAGCTACACTGACAAATATTAATGACCACCGCACTGCATTAACAACACACTATCAAAAAAATGTAAGATTAAAAAACCAAAAAATCAAATCAGCTTCACAGATCTGTCCAAAATCTTCTAAACTTTCAAAATAAAGCTCAGATAACACCAAGAACATTTTGAAAAAAAAAAACAGATAATAAAAATAAAGAACAATGCTTAAACAAAACGCCATAGAAGCTAAAAATGATTTTAAAAAAATTAAAAGAATGATAACATTGGAATAACATAAGCATGTCTGTAACTTGCGAATCAGTTAAAAAATAAATAAAGAAATAAAGAGCTGACTGAGCTCACTCTACATCTACATCAATAGCTCCGTGAGCAGAGCTAGGGTTTCAATAGACGCAGATCCATTGTTCGTCTAATGTATAGATACAGAATCGGTGTATGTATCGACAGTAGAATTTTGAGAGTGAGTGAGTAGGTGTGCATACAGTATATTCGTGTATATATACAGAAGATGAGTGTGGGCGGGTGAAGGCACAGTTCAAAAACAGCTACTGGAAAGTTCCGAAAATAAATATTACTCCATTAATTTTATTTGCTTTCTATATTTATCTTCCACGTGTCCTCATGATGACTTCATAGGCCATTGCACCGAGTCAATTGGAAGTCCCTGAATTTTCTATCCAAAAATAGAACAGGAAAGTGAATTTTTGATTACAAATTTTGAGCTAGATTCCTCAGATATTTTATTTTTAAGGGGATTTGATTTCTTGAATTTCAAAAAGGGGCAGTTTGAAAAACAAACCCAACAGTATTGAATCGTTTAGGACCCGTTTGTTTACCTTGGAATGGCATGTAGTTTGGTTATCTGATTACCAAGCATCACATAATTATGTTTGGGTTGATTTACTGAATTTTGGGAAAGGAATTAAATTCCTTAAAACTTGGAATCTTGCCTCTATATACTGGGAATATGAAACTCAATTTTTCTATGGTATTCTAATTCCATTCCCTATGGAATTCATAGTAAAAATTTAAAAGATAATATTTTTCATATATACTCACTCTCTCTCTCTCTCACACACACACACATATATACATACATATATATAATCAAAATATGTTTTTTACTATAAAATATATATAAATTAATAAATTATAAATTTTGATGCATTTTAAGATATTATATAATATTCAACATAAAGAATAATTACTTACACAAATTACATAATAAATCAATAGAGCCATCCTGTTTCTCGAATTTTATAATTATTGAAACTTTAAGTAATGATCTTGTAATTTCACATAAGTTTAGGGTTAATATTACAAGTATTGTTCCATAAATCCATCATGTTATATAATAATATATAAGTGGATTTTTTCTAACATTTGAAAAAATGGATTCTATTCCTTATGTTTACCAAACATATAAAAAGGAATTTTTCACTTTCCTTTAAGAAATTCCAAGTTTTACCCAAACACTATAATGGAATTATATTTCTGATAATCACATTCCTAGAAATCAAATTCCTAGAACCAGATTCCATTCCTGTCTACCAAACGGGTCCTTAATTTATTTAAAGAGAGAGAGAGAGAGAAAGAATTTGGATTTGGATTTAGGGACATGAGTAATTGGCCAATTGATTGAAAAAATAATTTAAATAAATTTGGTTTTTTTTTTTTTGTTTCTCAAGGGTTTAATCCCTTTCGAGGCGTGTTGGGCACAATAAGTGGGTACCTCTCCCAACAGGGATTCGAACCTGAGTCCGTAGTGACTAGTCCCTTCCACTATAATTAATTACACAAAATTGTAGTTGGCACAATGACTAAATGCAATTGCTATTCAAAAATGTTGACTAGTGTATTTATTTGTTGAACAAAAATGAATATTTTGACTTGGTTTCAATATTTTATAAGGCTTGATTTACTAGAAAATAATATACTAATATTCCTTACTCTTGTTGGGTTACATTTTTAGTGGTGTCGAATGGGAATACTTTTATTTACTTACCCAAAAAAGAATGGGAATACTTTCGAAATTGTTCCTTGTAACGTGGGAGTTAATTTTTGTGAAAAATCGTAAAATTATTTTGGACTTGAAATGGATGACCTTCTAATTCTATTAATGATATTGAGATAGAAAATCAAATTATTGTAGAGATAGACCAAATTTGATTAATAAACGTTCATTTTGGTATTTTTCAATGCATATTCATACTTTAATTCACGTTTGACACAATTCATAAAAATGTCAAAATATATTTATAGATATTATGATAGTTGTGCTTGCCCAACATTTGAATCGATTAAAACTTTGTGAGAACTCATTCTTCGGCAATCAAATCTTACTCTAATTAAATTTCAAGTTTAATCAAAATTAAAATTCTTAAATATTTTATTGTTTTAGGGATTGAAAATTAGATATCTAAAGTAAATTGTAGTTGAGTTTAGTTCATTACACATATCCTTCTTCACATTAGAATAATGAAGTTCAGTTAGTATTTTGGCTAAAAATGAGGATTCATGATCTAAACTTGGATAAGAATTTTTGTATAAGAATTTTCTAGTTTAATACTAGTCTTGTTAATTAAATATTATTGGTACTTTGTTATAAGTAATTAAGTATTCATCGTTTAATTAAAAATAATTGGTATGGAATTGACTGATTAGCGAAACATTCATGACCATTGATATTGCTTTTGTGAATCTTAATTATGTACACTGTTGTCTGCAAAATAAAGCACATGAGGCCAGATGGAGGGTGATCCTAGTGAAACATCTATGAGCAATGAATGAATAGGGATTCGGCAATTCGGCTTTTACAAGCTGTGAGTATTGTGCATACAATTATGATATTATAAAATAAGAGTTTGTGCCATAGATAAAACCAATAATCTTATGTTATGTGGAATGAGCCTATAAGACAGTTTGCCATAATTATGCAATGTCTCTGCATAGTAATCAATGCATATCTCGGCTTTGTTATAACATAATTATATTGTTACATATTGGTGTATACGATCTGTGTACATTTTGGTTGATTTGTGCTTGTTCTGCTTGTATTATTGTTGTATGATTTGTGTGAGATTTATAAGTTTGTCATCTTCTACTAGGGACTAGGTCGCACTGGATGCTAAAGTTTGTTCACGAGCAATTTGAGGTTGCATGAGACCAAACTGATCCCCCATTCCACCTAGCTATGAGAGGTCGCTTTTGTGATCTCCCTTTTAGGTCGCTCGCCTAACTTTGGTCTCTACTTTAACTAGTACGAGTTCCCAATGTTGTTTTTCTTCACATCTATTGCTCGAGTTCCTCTTAGGCTATCTCCAACCGAACCGGGGAGGCAAGCAACAGCCCCCCCGTCGACTGGAGACGGGACTCCCCCCCGGATGGGCAGGCAGGCATCCGGGGGTAGTTGCTTGCCTGCGGGCAGGCAGGGAATACCCGCAGGCAAGCAGCTCCAGGGCGCGCGCGTCCAGGGCGGCCACCCTTTTAATTTTTTTTAGTTTTATTTATATCACCTAATTTATATGTGTTTAAAAAATATTTAAAAATTTGTAATACTTGTGTAAAAAAAATGGTCAATTTTATCTCATGAATTAAGGTTTGAAAAGAGTTTCGTCCTTGCTGCTTAGACAGTAAGGGAAGATACGATTGCAACTGATCGAACCACAGGCACAGGAATTAATGAGAGCTCCAGCATAACCGACCTATAGAACTGGGAGGAAGACTCTATAACCTACGGAACCACAAGAGGGGCTGCTAAGCAGTCTACTTTTGTACTAGAGTACGGGGAGAGAAAGTGCTTTTATCAGTAGGGACCTATTCTTTACTGCAGTAAGGTAGTTCTTTCATCAATAGAATAAAAAAGACACAAGTGCGTTCTGCTTCCTTCGCTAATGAATGAGATAAGGCTTAAGCTAAGCTCCCAGTCCAGTCGTTAAAAAATTTGATGTTAGTTGCAGGTACCTTCCCTTTTTCAGGGGCTTCATGGTTCGATAAGTTTGTTTATAAGTGTTTGCACACGCAGGGGATCTAAGCTTCCCCCTCATGTAGTCGTCGGCCTTCCCTAGCCCCCCTTCGTCGCTTGTGGGTCGCGCCTCACCGCAGGCACTGAATGAATGAAATGAGTGGAGATCTTCCTTCCCCCTTGCTAATTACCAAGAACTTCGTTGCCACTAGTGGCGAAGATAAATTAGACCATCCCACCCAAAAACAACTCGTAGCCTAAAAAAAATGGTCAATTTTATCTCATATACATGTGTTTCTCTTCATGTTTTATACTATTAAAAGTACACTCCAACACTTTCTTCAAACCAATGTGGGATAGTTCCTTCTTTGTAGATTAAGTAATTATCCCACATTGGTTTGACGATCATTTTTTAATGAGCTTCTATAAGTATAAATCATGAAGGTCATTCCAAAATGTAACATTAATTTAAATATAAGTTTAACTAATAAAAATGTAAATTTAAATGAACTTAACTTTAATTTTAGAAACTTAACATTAATTTATTATTGTGTGAAATTTATTAGTTTTTAAAAACTTAACTTTAATTTGTTTAACTTAGAATATTATAATTTAAGAAACTTAACTTTAAAAGGTTTTAATTTAGCACTAAAAACATAAAAACATGCAAAATTATTATTATTATTATTATTTTTAAGTGAGAGTGGGGAAGGTTTTAAAATGAAATTAAATGTTTTGAATTTTTTGTTCGGTTGGAGATGACATACTAGGCAAGCCAGACAAGCAGAGAGGCAAGCAGGAAGGTAGGCAGGCACCAAAAGGGTGTTTTTCCCTGCTTCGGCTGGAGATGGCCTTAGGTAATCCATATCTTACAAGATCCATTTCTAATTTTCCCAATATATAAAGATGTCATTCAAACTACAAAAACTTATTTATAACCAATGTATTCTACCATTTAATAATCTTTTGCATATTTATTTACAAATTGAAAACTATATTTTTTTCATATGAATAACTAAAATTTGGTTGTTAATCCATATATTTCATTGGTACACAAAGCTCAAAACTATACAAGTTTTAGATTTTTAGAAGAAGAAAAAATTAAGTTGAGAAAGTTAAATACGAAAATATCGATAATTTAAAGGATTATCATTTTACTTCTCTATATTAGGATCAAATATTCAATGCTATGTTAAAACTTATACTCACTTTAAAACGTAACAAGAGTAACTATGTCATATTCATACCATTCAACAACCATATCAAAATTTTAAAAAATTTAATTTCCCTCTCGTCCCTCTCTTCTACTAAAGTATGAGAGAGAAAATCAAGTAAATCTCCCTCTCGAAGAGAAGAATTACAAAAAAATAATCAAACATTGAATTGTCTTTTGGTAGCTTAGATCTAAAAAAAAATCACCAACTAAAGGAGACTTTTCTTTGGCACAGTTGACAGAACAAGAAAGTACACTTTACGACACAAAAATAATTATAATAATAAAATGTAGGTGTGTTATCATATTTCATTCAATTCCCATCCGGCTGTCACAGCGAAGGTTTGTTTCCATTGGGGAGAGTAGATTAAAATAAGATTAGGACAACATATATAGCATGTTCTAGACATAAACTCGTCTTCTTAACAACAAATTAATTAAATAATCGGAAATTTGCATTCCTTAAAAGCGGGAAACTAGACCAATTCAACTCTTTTCTTTTGGTACTTTTGTTCCTTTTCCTGTCAGTAGATTCAAAATTCAAATGTTTCCATTGGACATATATATATATATTGGTCTCAGTTTTGGTGAGAAAATGCTTAAGAATTAAGTTCAATTATAAAAAAGAAAAAGAAAAATTCTTAAGAAGTTCGGGTCTATTTGGATGGGTTTTGGCTCGGTTTCGTGGATCTCGGTTTAAAAAAAATGGTTTGGGTGGTTTCAATGAAACCTTTGAGACCTCATTTGGATGAGTTTTGGCTATTGGGTTTTGTAGTTTGAATAAGTTGAAACCCCACTTGAATTGGATTTGGATGTTTGGGTTTAAGGGAAAAAGTAGGTGGTAGGAGTCAAATCAATGTCTTTTTTAGTGATATTTGGGGAAAAAAGTAGGTGGTAAGAGTCAAATCAATGTTTTATAGGTTTTAAAAGTTTGAGTTTAAGTTTCTGAATAGGTTTTTGATGATTTTATGAGTTTGGCGAAAACTCATTTGAAAGGGTTTTGGCTTCGCGAGACCGGGCCAAAACCCATCCACGTAGAGCCTTCATGTCCATCTAATTCTAAAAGTTGAAAAAAATGAAAAGATGCTAATTATAAAAAATATACTTGGAACATTTGAAATATAACTAAAACTCACAAAAATTGGAGTAAAGTGAATATTCCATGAAGATGGTAGGAATATTGAATTGCAATAAAGTTGAGTGAAGCTTGAAAGTTGAAACCAATACATATATGAAGGAAAAGTAAGAACAAATACAGGTTAGGACAATTAAACTATCACGTTGCCTTTAACCAATTCTTTTTCACGGTAAATTGTTTGAAAAATACTGTAGTTTAAAGAAGTGTTTAATTCACAATCTTCTGAGATATAAAAGCTTGCCTAATTTTGTCATAATCATCATATTATTGGTAAATGTACTAGCTCGTTTCACAAACAATATTTATTACTTCTTCCACTGGGGCAACCTTTGGACTACTACCTGCAGAAAAATACCAACGAAAATCATCAATGCCAAATATTTTTGTACTGAAAAACAGAAAATAGCTTGTTGAAATTTGTATTACTATGTTACTTGAGGGACACAACCTACGAACCAGCACATATAGTAAGTACCTTTCCAGAGTTCTCTTTGTTTCCGACTATAGTTTGGCAAGCTAACCTCCAAGACTCTGGTTTCTGTAATATCAAGTTAAACTGTAAAGATCAATCCGCTTACAAAGTACGAATAGGGTACAAAATCAGTATTGTGAATAATATGGTTAAAATAGCGCTGAGGTTGACTTTAACATTATGTTTGAAAAGAAAAAAGAAAAAAACTCTAAGATAACGCTGCGTATAGGATAGCTTGCCTTTTTCAGATATCGAAGTTCTGTATTTGTTCTCTCATTCAAGAGATCCTTTCCATCAATGATCTGTTTCAAGAGGGCAAAAAGTATATCGTAATGTTAAGTTGGTGTGAAGCTGGAATATTTAACATGTGAAATGAACAAAATACTAATCATTCTAACTTTATCTACAAAATCTTAATTCTTAAATTCATTTCAACATGTGAAAATGTGTTGGAACTTACTTCAGATGAGAACAGTTTGTCATATATAGGGCTAATTTGTGATTGAAATACCTTCAAAATTAAAAAGCTTCAACCCTTTTAACTTTCACATTGATTCGACATCATATCAGAAAACGTAACAAAAACACCTAACCGGACTACTATGAAGCTGAGAAACACTATGCATAAAGAAGGACCATTTGCATCATAAAAAGGGGAAATGAAGCTCCAAACTTTACCTCCACAATACAAGTTCCACAGCTTCCACCACCTCCACAATTCATTACTTTCCCCTGTTATGACAAAAAAACTCATGATGTAACGACGAAAAATATTAGGAATTAGATGTTCTATACTGCCAATAACAATGGAAAGCTAAAAGATTAAACAATCAACAACACACAAGTTTGTACAGATTTATCTCCATATGGAATTAAGTCATATTCCATCTATGAGAATTTACTACTGGAAAATTGATTTTACCAGCAATCTTACTTCACAGCTTTGATTAAAAAAATCCCCAAATTCAATGAATGGCAAATCAACTTACATATGCGGCGTAGAGTTCAATCTTATTATCCGACATAATGTTCCTAAGCAACTTATCGCCACTTATTGCTCTTGTTCTATCCACTGGATACTTCCCATCTGATCCAGGTTTAGGCTACAACAGAACATCTTTAATTAGGTCAACTAATTAGCAAGAATTCTCAATTTAAATCAACTATGCTCTTAATTGAGTAGAATATATATAATATAAGTACCCCGATGAATTCTAACTCGATTTCCGGTTTTTCTGGCGGTGCAGTAGTGGAAGTTTCCGGTGAAACACTGGCAAAGGAAATGAAGAGTGTTGGTCTCTTGCTCCGGTGGTTTGAGGAGGTGGTGTGAAATTCCGGCGGCCGGAGTGATAGAGAAGAGAAGGTAGTAGTAGTCATGGAAGCCATACTGCTTTAGAGGAAGGCATGCAAACACGCCGGCACACACTAATTTGGCTGGGGGGATGGGGTCATTTCCACTACTAAGCTATCTTTCTTTTTTTTTGGATGTGGTTTCAAAATTTCCAAATTCCAAATGTATTTTCCATTTTTTCTTTTTTTTGGTAAAGTAACTTACACTTGCCACTAATTTTTTTTAGTAAATCAATAATAAAACAAATTTTACGTAGCTCTAGTAAAATATCTAAATGACAAACATCCTCTGTAATAGAAAAAAAATAGGCAAAATTGATCATATGAAACCATCATTTTTAATCTAAATCCCCTATTACACGAATGAGAAATGTCTTGAACACCTCTTTTCCCTTGTCGTTGACATATGTCCTCCTCGTTGCATGTGCATGAGGATCAACCTCACATCTCCTCGGTGGCTGCATAGTCAACGCGACCTTACACTTTAGATGTCTTAGTAGGTGACAGATCATCACACCTCACAGGTGAGCAACCAACCGAGTTGGCGGGGCCTTGCAAACATTCCTCACCTACGTAAACATTGACGACCTTGCTATCCGCGTAATTGATTGTTGTTCGCACATGCAACAAAGACCTAATTCCTTCAAGGCTACCACATCCACCATGTCAAGAGTAGAGGATATGCATCGACCAATGATGGTACTATTACTGATGAGCACATCATGGGGAAAAAAGAGAAGGTGGCGGACTATTTTTTGTTTTTTTTAAAATAATAATGTTTGAAGATTGATTTCGTCACATGTAAAAAAAATTAAATACTTAGCGCTTGTATATCATGAATCGGGGTTCATCTCATTGTTACTTTTATACCCTCATATGGGACGGCTGGATTAATTTTAGAAATAAAGCGAAAAATTCGTGAAATATTATAAGTATTCGTAATTATTGTATTTTGTTTCTAGAGATCAAAATTAGAAATAGCTTTGGTTTTAGAAGGAAGAAGAATGAGATATATAGAGATGGAGGAAGTAAAAGAATGCAAATTATGTTTATTTAGGTTATGTGCTTTTTGTAAATTAAGAATGGTAAGGTCATTATATATAAATACATATTATATTAAAAAAAAGATGGTCGAGAATAATACTCCATATGGGACGATAGATTCTTATTTCAGGTTGATAGCCCTATATAATTAGAAAAAACCTTGTTCAATAATAAATTCTAGATAAGTAATAAATTATTATCCATCGTAAATAAAAATAGATAATTGATTTTTTTATTTCAATGTAAATAAATTATTATCTTGGAGCTTCATGTATATTTATAACACATAAGTAATACATACAGCATTAAAGTTTCTAGATAAGCTAATATGGAAATGCTACATACCTCAAGAACTTATCCCTTTTTAATTATTGTAGATTTGAAATAAGAATAAAAACATAATCAATATCAAATTTATGGTGATTACTTAGCTACTAGTAATTAAGCACCTCCAACTATGGTGGTGCTCAAGATAATGATATTGTTAATAATTGGGTCTAGAAAAAGACCATGAGACTAGTATTATCAAGATTGGACCCCTACAATTAGGGCATTTTTCCTTTTGTTTTCTGATAAGTCCCCTATGTTATGTATGACATACTAACTTCATGTTGAAAATTTGGGCCCTGAAAAGCAACAATTCGTATTAGTTGATTAATTTTAAACTTTATTATTAACTTTTTGATAGATTAAAACTCGAATGAGTGCATCTTATTTAAAATTCAAACTTAATTAAAATATCTAGAATCTACTATAACTAAAACGATATGTTGTTAGCATAATTTGTTAATAACACTTCATTGAACACCAAAAAAAAAATAGTCAGACTTAGAACTTCTTTGTGAAGTATAGCAGTGTTACAAATGATTTTTAGCAACATAAAATACCTAACACGAAAATTAGTATTTTACAGGCAAACAGTCCTCAACTACTTAAACTGCACCGTTCTGTATAAAAGTCTAATAATGTAATGAGTTTCCAACCTACTATAATCTACCATCTCTACACAAAGTCACAAACACAAATTTCTGGAAATTTTTGTTTGTTTTCTCTATTTGTTAACGAGAATTCCTGATTTGTCGATGATTCATCACTCAATCAATAACACACACAGAAATAAATTAATAATCAGGAACCCCATTTAATTAAATTAATACAAACCCCATATATTCAACAACCCTCATCAAGCCTCCAAAGTAGTTGTATTGATCCATCAAACACTTACCCAAATGTCACCTCTTCACACACTCAAACCCTCTTCTTACCTTTCTTTAAATCCCTTCACAATCACCTCTTTTTCAGCTCAGATGAGTTGCATTTGCCCTCACAATTTGGGGCTGTTACAAAAATTATGTTTTCCAGAAATAACTTGAGTAATGCTAATAATGGTGCTGCGGAGAAAGCTCTTGTGTTGGCTGCTTTACAGAGGTCTCCCACTTATGATCGAGCTCGGTTTGCGCTTTTTCGTAATATTGCAGGGGAGCTTTCTTTGGTTGATGTTGGGAGAATCAAGGATCATGAACAGAAGGAAGTCTTGGACAAGTTGGTTAATGCAGTTAATGAGGACATTGAGGGGTTTTTCCAAAGAGTTAGGTGGAGATTCGATGGGTAAGGCTTTTGAAATTATGTGCTTGTTATGTTATAATAAAGATTGCATACTAGTGTAGATGTGATTGTATTCATGGCTTGCTATACCAGGTTTGCAGTTTCCTTTTCTTTTTATGATTTTGAAAGTGAGATGATTAAACATTGTTGAGTGATGATTTAGTTCCCTAATCAGTCTTTGTATATCTTGTAAAGTGATGCTGAAAAAAACTATGCTGTTTGTTGTTTCCCTAAGGTCATAAACTATGGTAGGGTCCAAACTTTGAGTCATCGATTAGTAAAAGATTGATAAATGTATGATTTTAATATTTATATTTGATAGTAAAAAATTGTGGCTTCATTGGTTGCTTGGAAATTGCATTATGTATTTTACTCCTCAAAATTCAACCAGACGTTAATGATATTATGCATGATGAACACATTTTTTAGTTATGCAATTCATTTCTGAAATGAAATATAATAGTAGATAGTCTTAAAGGTAAAAAACTCTTTCCGGTTGCAGTACTTTTATCCTGAAAGAAGCATATTTAGTGGGAAGCTTTATCAATGAACATAAACACATTATAGCTATTAAAAGTTTTATTTTCATTAATATTAATGAGACTATGGGAATCATAATCGGTGTCAACTGGAGTTGCTTATATGTTTGATAACAACATGTCCATTACAGTGTTGGCCTGGAATTTCCGAAAGTTGAGATTCGATTTAAGAATCTCAAGGTGGATGCATTAGTCCATGTTGGAAGCAGAGCTTTACCAACCATACCCAATTTCGTTTTTGACATGACCGAGGTTGGTAAACAAAGCTTAAACATCTAAGCTAAAAACATTATTATTCTGTATTACTCTGACAATGTGTCCATTGAAACATGAATGAATACTAGGCTTTCTTGAGGAAGATCAGAATATTCCCAGGTAGAAAACAAAGTTTTCCTATCCTGAACAACATAAGTGGAATTATTCGGCCATCAAGGTACACTTAAGCTTCCATGAAACATTTAGGCTATGTTTGGTTCTTAAATTTCATTGAGTAAACGACGATTAAAATTGAAATGGAAAAAAATAAAGCTCAATGTTATTATTATTTAGGAGAACATTTTATTCACTAAAATCCAAGAACCAAACATAGTATGCTAGTGACTTCATAATTTAGTGATTTTGGAGTACTATTTAGGTTGACTCTGCTTCTGGGCCCTCCAAGCTCGGGAAAGACGACATTTCTTTTGGCTCTTGCGGGTCGCCTTGCACCTAGTTTGCAGGTACTGCAACATGTTATTAGAACCAAAGGCAGTATATACAATGGTTTATTTGAGTTCAAACATTTGTAAAATTTTTAGTTGCAATATATTGACCTCCACAATAAATTCAATTAAGTACAATGTCCATCCTTTATGAATTGTCTGAACATGCTTCATTTTCATTTGCGTCTTTGTCCTTACTCCCTAAATATCGACATGTGTGCTTATAGTCAGATGACACTCAGTCAGTTAAGAAAGCTTGTTATATTATAAACTCTCAAAAAAGAAAATAATTACTTTATCCAGCCAAGTTTAATATAGAATATCTTTTGATTCCTTTACTTTAGATATGTTGAATACTATTGAATGGGGGTTGAAATAAGTTATTATTCTATTGACCTCCACTCTAGTGTGTTTCACACTTCTTCAATTTCGAAGGGCTTATCACTTGACTTTTGTTAACTTCCTAACTTGTGATAGAAAAACCATGCATGTGAAATTAATTTCTGAAGACTACCTTTAGCAGTTAAACTATGGATTTCGATTGTGGAAAACAATCTTTTGGCCTTCAAATGCTTTAGTAGTGCAACTTTTTCTCCTAGAGTTATTTATGTGCTTCATTTTGCATTACTCTTGGAGTAAGGTTTTCATTCATTTTTTACTAAGAAATGCCACAACCTATAGCATAAAATTAGATAATAATTATCCTACTTCTTATTATTACAGAAGTGAATTGTTTAGACAACAGTCTAGTGAAATAGAATGAGATCCTATTTTGTAATAACTAGAGTTGACTGTTATCACGACGATTCACCAGTTATGGAAAATTTATGAACGTTTGTAATATTCCTCCAAGAGGTGATGTGGCCAATCCTAAATGCTGCAAGCGTCTCTAGTTAGTTAACTCCCGCACGTACCCCAATCCTTAACTTCAAATATTGTTTGATGGCCTTCCCATCCCTAACTTTGTCGAAAAAGTTTGAGTTAGGACATATCAAATTTACTCTGCTTGAAAAGTTCTCTTGTATTTTAACTTTAAAAAAAAAAAAAAAAAAAAGTTCTCTTGTATTTTGTATCTAGATATTGTGTCTGTTTTTCTCATGGATTCAGTGAACCTACTTGGATTTGAAGATGTCAGGGGAAGTTAGATATAATGGACATAATTTAAAGGAGTTTACTCCTCAGAGAACTTCAGCTTATGCCAGCCAGCAGGACTGTCACATTGCCGAGATGACTGTGAGAGAGGTTCTTGAATTCTCCGGACGCTCTCAAGGTGCTGGATTCAAGCATGGTAAGATCAACAAGAGACTCATTTTATTAATGTTCATAGAAAGGTTTAAGCATTTTCCTTATCTTTGTTATTTGAATTTGGTGTAGAAATGCTCATGGAACTTCTTAGAAGAGAGAAAATAGCTGGAATAAACCCAGATCAAGAGCTAGATACTTATATCAAGGTATACCTTCCTTCCTGATTGAAATTGTCTCTTATTAATGCAGATAATTTTATGTCGCTAGATATTGTTCCAAAAGCATGTATGTTTGTCTTTGAAATGATTATTTTTTCCTAGGCAGTAGCATTGGGGCAACAGACAAGTTTTCTTGTGGAATTCATCATGAAGGTACATAGCATAAGCCATTTACCCAAATTATTTATATTTTTGTATTTGAGTATTTTTATGCAGAAAGTTTGCTTTCATTACACATATTTCTCTTCTGCATGACTAGCAGTAAGTTTTGAAACTCAAATGGTGTAAGAAACTGACATTCTGGGCCTTTTTTTTTCACTGTGTTCTCTGAAAGATATTTATTAGTAAATCATGTGCATTGAGAATAATAGATTTTATGGTGGAAAAAAGAATGATGATTCCAGTATTTTGCTAGTTTTTTTATGTATCTTTCTGAAACATATGTCAAGATTCTAGGATTGGATATTTGTGCCGATACATTGGTGGGAGATGAAATGCTTAAAGGGATATCTGGGGGCCAAAAGAAGCGGCTTACTACCGGTAGTTACCCTTCATTATTTTGATGCTCAATTAGCCGCTGCAGAAAATTTACTAACATCTGCATGCTGGCAGCTGAACTGCTTGTGGGTGCCTCTAGGGTACTTTTCTTGGATGAGATATCTACAGGCCTGGATAGTTCAACTACCCATCAAATTATCAAATATCTTCGACACACAACTCATGCTTTTGATTCTACAACACTTGTATCTCTCTTGCAACCAGATCCTGAGACTTACGAGATGTTTGATGACATAATTCTTATTAGTGAGGGACAAATTGTTTATCAGGGTCCTCGAGAAGCTGCAGTTGAATTTTTTGCACGCATGGGTTTCAAGTGTCCTTCCAGGAAAAATGTAGCTGACTTTTTACAAGAGGTATTCATTTTGATTCTGTTAGAAATAATTAAATATTAGACATCTCTCCTCTAAGCTTTTAGTCGAGACAGTCATTTAACATTGTATCAGAGTAGTCCAAAAGAGGTAATGTGTAAGAAACTCTCCACCACCCATATATGAAATAAATCTGCCCATCGCGATTTTACTTCTTGATTCATCTATGGGATAACCATGCACAGGTTATATCTGAAAAGGATCAAAAGCAGTATTGGTTCCTCAATAATCGATACAACTACATACCAGTGGCAAAGTTTGTCGAAGGTTTTCAAACCTTTCGTGTTGGTAATTTATTATCACATGAGTTGACCAATCCATTTGATAAACATAACAGTCATCCAGCAGCTCTGTCTACCAAGACTTATGGTATCTCAAGGGCTAAGCTTCTGAGGATTAGTTTTTCATGGCAGCTGCTACTACTGAAGCGAAATTCCCCAGTGTTTGTCTTCAAATTTGTTCAGGTTGCATTTTCTCTTAAGTTTGTATCTGTATAGCCTCTTTTTTGGATCAATCATATCCAAGTTGAAGCCTCTTTTGCATTTGCAGCTCCTCCTAATTATTTTGATCATGACGAGTGTGTTTTTCCGGACTACAATGCATCACAATACTCTTGATGATGGCGGCATATACCTTGGTGCCCTTTACTTTGCGATAGTTATGATTCTTTTTAATGGATTTATGGAGGTCCCTATGCTGATAGCTAAGCTTCCTGTTCTTTACAAGCACAGAGATTTACGTTTCTACCCATGTTGGACTTACACTCTTCCCTCCTGGCTTTTAAGTATTCCCCTTTCATTTATAGAATCATTTCTATGGGTAGCAGTTACTTATTATGCCGTTGGCTTTGATCCTCAAATAATTAGGTACTTTTTTGTGCGGTTTAATTTACTATTTTACCCTTTTCCTTTTTTCTTTTATCCGTCTAACTAGCATAATCATGTGCAGATGCGTCCGACAATTCTTGTTATACTTTTCTTTGCACCAAATGTCCATTGGTCTTTTTCGTGTGATGGCATCATTAGGCCGCAATATGATAGTTGCCAACACATTTGGATCTTTTGCTATGCTGGTTGTCATGGTCCTTGGGGGATTTATACTTTCAAGAGGTCATTATTGATGTCTATTTAGTTTTCATTTTTATTAGTTAGCTATTTTATTTTTAAACCCTTTTTAAAATATTAACACTAAATTTGTGCTGAACTTTAACAGATAGCATCCCCATTTGGTGGATCTGGGGTTACTGGTTCTCCCCTATGATGTATGCTCAAAGTGCGGCTTCGGTGAATGAATTCCTTGGCCATTCCTGGGATAAGGTAATCCCGTAGTTAGACATCGTTTTTGTCTATCTATGTCTTTGTTTTACTAAGAAATGGAAATAACTTAACTGTTCACTCTCCCATTTAGTACGGTTATGTCTGAGAATACCTCAAATTATACAATGAGAATAACCTAAAAAACCATATTTGATGGAATTTCTCATGTAGTTTTGGTTTAATATATACTAATTTTAAACTATTTATGGGCCACACCTTGAGCTAGATCTAATGGCACATGAAGCAACTAAAATGTAATCACAAGCTTAACATTTGTCCTATTTAAGTTCAAATAAAATTCAAAAAGCTTATTTAGTTTAAGTTTAAAGTCTTCTGAAAAGAAAGAAAGCTTTCAGTTGTTTATTTTCTCTAACTTAGTACTTTACTTTGTTCCTTTCTGTGATGAAATTTATCTTTTTTCTGATCAACAGAAAGCTGGGGACAGCACTACTTTGTCTTTGGGAGAAATGTTACTAAAGGTTCGCAGTTTATTCCCTGATGATTATTGGTATTGGATTGGTGTTGGAGCATTACTTGGATATACATTACTATTCAACACACTCTTTACTTTGTTTCTGACTTACTTAAACCGTAAGTTTCATCATCTGAAAGATTTCACGTATAATGAAAACTTAAGTAGGACAGATAGGGATCTTAGAGAAGCCATAGCCACAGCCTTAATCCTTGATTTTTTTTTTTTTTTTTTAATGCAGCACTAGGAAATCAACAAGCTGTTGTTTCCACGGATGAAGTTCATGACAAAGACATGGGAGAAGAAAGTGAATCTTCTATTATCTCTTTCGGAGAGTTTTTGCAACATTCACACTCATTCACTGGTTTGCTAAAGACCCCCCAGTTGTGGTATTTTTCCGCTTCTTCTGATATAGTCCTCCGTTCTTACTTTTATTTTCTCATCTTGGCAGGCAAGAGTTTTAGGAAATCTAGAGGAATGGTTCTTCCATTTGAACCTCTTTCAATGTGTTTTAGCAACATCAGCTATTACGTTGACATTCCTTTGGTAGGTCGACATCTTAACTCTAGTGAGTTCTGCGAAAAGTCGAAAATTAGTATGGGGTAGTATTGTGTCATTTTATGAAAGAAATTGACTATATTTTATACTAAATATAGAGGCATTAATTAATTGGAAAATCTATTTTGCGAGAAATATGATTGTCCTTAGCTATTTCATTTTTCAGGAACTGAAGGGGCAGGGCTTTGTAGAAGACAGGTTGCAGCTACTTGTAAATGTAACTGGAGCATTTCGACCAGGCGTTCTCACTGCATTAATCGGTGTCAGTGGTGCTGGTAAAACTACCCTTATGGATGTCTTAGCCGGTAGGAAAACCGGCGGACACATTGAAGGCAGAATCTACATTTCTGGATACCCAAAGAATCAAGAAACATTTGCAAGAGTTTCTGGCTATTGTGAACAAAATGATGTTCATTCCCCATGTCTTACTGTTCATGAATCACTTCTATTTTCTGCTTGGCTCCGATTATCTTCTCAGTGTAATTTAGCTACACAAAGAGTAAGTTCTTGGTTTTCTTTTTTGTTCGGTTTCCTTTCTTTATATTGTGTATTTTGCAAATCTTAGTATGTTTGATATTCATTTGCAGGCGTTTGTGGATGAAGTTATGGAACTAGTAGAGCTAACTCCATTACGTAGAGCACTAGTTGGTGTACCAGGAGTGAATGGTTTGTCAGTAGAACAAAGGAAAAGGCTTACAATTGCGGTTGAGCTTGTTGCTAATCCTTCTATTGTGTTCATGGATGAACCTACTTCAGGACTTGATGCTAGGTCTGCAGCCATTGTGATGAGAGCTGTCAGGAACATTGTTGACACTGGTCGGACAATCGTTTGCACAATTCACCAGCCCAGTATTGACATTTTTGAATCTTTTGACGAGGTTTTCTTCTTTTATACAATAAGTAATTTATTAATGGAGTCTCTTTGAGTTAGCTTTTGACTCTCTGTGTCGTTCAGCTCTTACTCATGAAACAAGGTGGACAACTCATCTATGCGGGTCCATTGGGCAACAATTCTATGGAACTTATTCGGTACTTTGAGGTGAATCATTGTTTGTGAAAGTTTCCAGTATATTGTATTTTAATGAAGTCCTGATCTTGTCTCTTTGTAAGAAATCTCATCCCTCAAAACTGACTTGACGAGGAATCCATGATATGTCATTGATTATCTTATAGGCTATACCAGGAGTTCAAAAAATAAGACCTGGATATAACCCTGCAGCTTGGATTCTTGAAGTCACAGCGGCAGCAGAAGAAGCTCGCCTTGGTTTGGACTTTGCTGAATTTTATCGCCAATCAAATTTGTTTCGGTAAATGATTTTCATTTTTTTTTTCTGGGATTTTTTTATATTTTTGATTATCAGTAGAAATAATCAATTGTTTCAGGAATAATAAGGATCTAATAGAGAGTTTAAGCAAACCAGATAATGATTCTAGTGAACTGAGCTTTCCAAGCAAATACACTCGGTCATTCTTTGGTCAGTTCCTGGCATGCCTTTGGAAGCAAAACCTTTCATATTGGCGAAACCCACAATACACTGCTGTCCGATTCTTCTACACACTTATCATTTCATTGATGTTTGGATCAATCTGCTGGAAATATGGTTCCAAAAGGTTTTTTTCTTTGAACTTTGAGTTTCTGCACGTATTAATATTTTATATTTTAGTACGTTATAATGGAAGAATGGTCCATTTGCTGAATTCAATCTGGTGGAGTTTCTCTACAGGGAAACACAACAGGATATATTTAATGCTATGGGGTCCATATATGCAGCGGTTTTATTTATTGGGATCACAAATGCCACTTCAGTGCAGCCGGTAGTTTATGTAGAAAGGTTTGTTTCGTATAGAGAAAGAGCTGCCGGAATGTATTCTGCTCTACCATTTGCCTTTGCACAGGCATGGCTTTCCGCCTTCTTTCTCATTTAACCTAAGCAATTTATGATCTTGTTCTCATGAAAATTTATTTTGCAGGTTGCAGTTGAATTCCCGTATGTGTGTGTCCAGTCGCTTATATACTGCTCGATTTTCTACTTCATGGCATCTTTTGAATGGAATTTATGGAAGTTTCTTTGGTACATATACTTTATGTATTTCACATTAATGTACTTCACTTTTTTCGGAATGATGACGACCTCAGTTTCACCCAATCACAATATTGCTGCAATCCTTGCTGCACCATTCTATATGATGTGGAACCTTTTCAGCGGCTTCATGATCTCTCGTATGGTAATAACTTCTTCACTTAAAGCTATATACTTTCTTCCTTTACAATAATTACACAAAATGCTTGTCCCTTACCATTAAGTCGTCTTGCACTTTACTCCACAATTGTTCTGCATTTGCACTTGCCCCTTCAATTTTGTTAATTGTTGCAATTCTCCCATTTGCCGGTAAGCACATATCGCTATAATTATTGAATACTAACAATCATACAAACGAAAATTCCATATATAATATTTTTTGGACATATTGCACTTCACTCCCTAGTCTTTCCATGGTTTTTCACTTTATGTAGAAAGGTGAAAGGGGAGTGTAAACGCGAAAGGTGAGGGGGTAAATTGAAAAAATCAGCCAAATGTAAGGGGCAAACTGTAATTTTTGTAGATATAACATGGACCGAAAACATAATTTCAAAGGTTGTAATATATAAAAATTCATTTGAGAATCTTGGGTTCATGGTTTGAAGAAGACATTTAGAATTTAGCTAATGTTCTGATCACAATTCCTCTTGTCATTGTTTTCAGAGGATACCTATATGGTGGAGATGGTATTATTGGGCAAATCCGATAGCTTGGAGTTTATATGGACTTCTAACATCTCAGTATGGTGACATGAACCAACCGGTGAGGCTTGCTGATGGTGTCCGTGCAATGCCAATAAAGCAACTGCTCGAAGATCAATTTGGGTTCAGGCATGATTACTTGCCGATTGCTGGTATCGTGGTTGTCGGGTTCTGTCTACTGTTTGCTGTGATTTTTGCTTTTGCAATCAAATTCTTTAACTTCCAAAGGAAATGAAGATGGAACTACTTTTACACTTTACAAATCTCTTAGGACGTTGACTATATTTTTTATATTTGCTTGCTTTTTAGATGAGAAATTGTTCATGCTTAAATACTTCTGCCTCTTGTAACTGCATAAGTATGAGACATGCAGCAAAAAGGTTGCTGCATCATATCAGATAAGATTGACATTATGTATTAATCTTATATTAATTTTTTGGTATTCTTTGTGTACTGTTTCCCGTATAATTGAACTGTGCTTTTTCCACATTCATCATATGGAATGTCCGTTACCTTAAATTAGCAGCTCTAGCATGTTACCAAGTGTACTTCATCCAGAAATACTCGTTGATGGGCCCCATGCATATTTAAATTTCGGGTCCAAAACCTCTGTATGGATCAATGTTGGCCCGGTTTTAATCGAGTTTGATTTCATAAATAGGTTTGAGTGTTCTCAAAAAAATCATTGAAATACAATTCGAATTGAGCTTAGATATTGAGTTCTGCGGGTTTTGAATATGTGAAATATAATTTAGATTAGGTTCTAATGTTGGCGTTTGGGGTATTAGATGGGAGATATTGCCATATCAATGTTTTTTATAAATAAAAATATGCAGTATTTCAATCAATGATTTTTATGTAATCTTTGTTTGGAGTGAAAATCATATGAGTTTTGACTTCATTCATTCTGATAGGGCGAGACATAAGGCAGCCTGTTATAGAAATAATTATTGAAATACAAGGATGAAGGATATATATGAGAAGGTCAAGGATATTATACTCAAGCATGAATTTGAGTGGATTATTGGTCACATTTAGGTACTTAATTACTTATTATGTTTGAACTAATTCATTGCCAAATTTGACTTAATTACACAACTCCAAACCTAAGTATAGGACCACTAGTTATAAACTTACTAAGTAATAATAATATTACATGGAGATAGGGTTAGTATAAAACTCTAGTCTAGATGATCCATTATATACCAAACTAAATCTACTGACTTGAGTTAAAACTCCAGTATATTCTATAAGCTGGTATTATTTGTAAAATTCTTCACATTTTACAAACACACACAAAAAAAAAAAAAAAAAAAGAGAGTTCTTTACACTTCTTAATCACGAAAAGATTAATTTGAAAATCATAATAAATAGCAAATGGCATTTTTAAGCCTAATAAATATTATAAAGTGATTAAAGCAAAACTCGTTAAGGAAAAAAAAAAAAGGTAAAAAATTGCAGTGGTAATAGCAAATATCTAGCGGGAGTAGCAGGAAGAATCTTGGAGTATTGTTATTATTATTATTTATATTAAAAACCACGAATGCCGATGTAAGAAAGCGACGCCTATGTAATGGGCAGATTTATTTATTTATTTATTGTAAAAGAAAAAGAGAGAGAGAGAGAGTGGTTTGCAGTCAACAAATGTACTCATAAGCACACATTTTCACACACCACACATTGATATGTGTCATTTGTCTCTGTCTCTCTCACACACTACAACACTACATGTGAGAGAGAGAGAGAGAGAGAGAAGGATAATCAATCACTTCCCAAATTCCTTCCAACTCAACACCACATACCAACCAAAATTCTACAATACAATTTGTTTGTTTAAATATAGTGGAAAAGCATACCAAACTACTCAAAAGTTTTTTTTTTTTTTTTTTTTTTTTTTTTTTTATTAAACAAGCTACTCAAAAGGTTTTTTTTAAACAAACGATATGTTAGTTTGGGAAAATTCTTACATAGACCAGGTCTAAGAGCTTAGTGGTAGACCTTGTGATTGTAAATGCATCACATAATATATTTTGATGATATCATGCTCTCACAATGTATGATGTGGTGCATTTACAATCACAAGGTCTATGAAAAGTTTATAAACCAAGTCTATGCAATAATTTTCCGTTAGTTTGTTACATTTATGCAACAAACCAATTATCAACAAGAGTGTTAGGAATTGAAGAAATGTACATATACCGGATATGGTAATGTCTTCAAACGTTATCATCATTGATAAAAAGAGTATACAAATAAATTTGAATTGCATTTGTCATTTTATATTTTTTGAGTCTGAATGCAGCTCGACTCAAAATTTAACATGATAATAGTAATCAACTAGGCTTGATCAATTCTCGTGTAAGTTTATTTGTTTAATGAATAAATAATGTTTAATCATATAAAATATTTAATGATTTTAATTCTTTTTGTTCTTAATCTAAAAAGTAGTATAATGGGTTAGTGTGGATCAATGGGTCTTTAACCACGATAATCTCCCAATCATTTGACTATTTTATGATTAATAGTGGAGATCTGTCACTTCTCACAACTTAGAATGAGATTGCTTTCTTATACATTGATCGAAGACAAATGAGTAGTTCTACTTCATGATTTCAATTTAAGAATTTATATTCCAAGGGCAAGCTAGAAATCCAAAGTTAAAAACCAATGCTTGACAGTCACACCATTTCCCCAAAACACAATCATGGTGAATCAACAATTAGTACCATTAAACTCGGGGAAAATGCAAGATACTCCCCTGTGTTATGCTAAACCTGCAAGAAACTACCCTGTGAAATTTTTATTGCGCCAAACTTCCTTGTGTTTTCAAAAACCCTGCAAAAAACACCCAATTTGTAAAAAATAGGTCGTTTTGGATCGACATATTTCAAAAAATAATTTTAAAAATATACTACGTGAAGTTGTAGGGATCAACTTGAAGTATTTTAAAAATGATTTCTTGAAATATGTCGATCCAAAATGACATATTTTTTATAAATTGGGTGTTTTTTGCAGGGTTTTTGAAAACACAAGGAAGTTTGGCGCAATAAAAATTTCACAGGGTAGTTTCTTGCAGGTTCAGCATAACACAGGGGAGTATCTTGCATTTATCCCATTAAACTCCCCAAGCTAGCAACCCATCTCCACATTGCACTCTCGAATTATAATTATATATTTTTAACTAAACAATATGTATTTTACATTCAAATATTGTGTACTTGTCAAATACTACTCCCTCCGGTTCATATTAATTGTCACATTGTTACTTTTCACACATATTAAGAAACCTCATGATTAATCACTTTTAGATGGGAAAATATCAAAAATACCCTTCCTAGTGACTCTTGAGCTTCCCAACCTAGATGTAAGAGAATGGCAAAATTGCATTGGAAAAAAAATTGCATTGAAAACTCAAATGTGCCAATTAATATGAAACATAAAAATTTGACAAATGTGCCAACTAATATGAACCGGAGGGAGTATTCATTTTGAGGGGACAATGTGGGAATACTTTAATTACCGAATTCAAAATGATAGTATTTTTTAATGCAAAATGCCAATTATCCAATAAATTCCCAACATAATGAAAAGAGTACCTAAAGAAGAAAGCACACTTGTATGCGTAAATGCCTAGAGGAAAATACTTCTACTTTTTAATGCTCTCTCCGTTTTACCCACCTAAAAAATACTGTACTCCTCTTTCATCTCTTTCCTGAAATTCGCGTTGCTCTGTTTCTCTCCCTTTTCTAGGATAGCTCACTGTAAAGAGTAAAGACTGTACCTTCACTTTACCTTTAGCTTTCTTGAAACCCTTCAGCCAACAAAAAGAACCCACAACAATTATTCATTGATTTTAATTTTCTTTTCTTTTTTCAATTAAAGATTCTTGCTTTGAGTTCTGAGCTTAATCAGGTATGGTGATGATGGCTTTGTAATAATGAACAAAATGGGACCTTTACTTCTAATCTAATGGTTTCTATATATTCAACATCACTGTAATAATCATGGCTCATGCTCAAAGTAACAGTAAAAATAACAAATCAAATGTTAATACCATTGGTGGTGATAATGAAGAAAAGCCCACAACTTTTCATGACTTTCTTGGTAACAAGGGCCAAGACAACAAGGAATCTGCTCCCGCGGCCGTAGGCGGCGGCCGGCCTCCGCCAGAGGTGTCTCCCTCTGCCACTTCTGATCTGGGCTCTGGTAAGAAGAAATCATAACATAAACCCCAACTCTTGTTACTTCTTTTTCCTTATTATATTTGTATTGGTTTGTTTTTCTGAGTAGCTTAAAGTTTTTTTTATCTGTTCTTCCTTGTAGTAGTAGTTAATAGTTATGCGCCTTTTATGTTCTTGACTGTAATTTGACTAGGACTATTTTGAAGTTACTCCATTGATTGTGTGTGGTTTAGGTTATTTAGCTGCATTTGTAATGAATACTTTTGATGTATACAGATTTGTTAGCCTTTTTTATTTTTGTAAGTTGGTTTTGTTAGTTCTTTATATGCTTGCAAATTTGTAAATCTGTATCTAAGCTTTTTTGATTCATGCCACTCCAATTTGGTGAATGTGGCTGTTGGTAATTTTTGCTGATTTATTTAATTCATTGTTTCTACGAAGATTTAGTGTTTATGTCCAATTATATTTTTTCGAAAATGTTGATTTGTAAGTTAGTAGCACTCAAGAGCAGTTAACATACAAGTCACTCAATTGCATTCAGATTTTTAAAAACTGATATGATTATAAGATTGTTAATGAATGATGATTACTAGATGGTCACTTTAGCAAATTAAGGTGATTGATAGTTTTCTCGACAAATCATGCTAGAAAGACAAGTCAGTAATCACTTGGAGGGGATACCATTTTATGGATCAAGAGGGGACATTACCGGGCCTGAAAGTAGTACCCGATTTTTCACGGGGTATAAACGGAGTAACTCCGACTCATTTATGGCCTCATCAAAAGATAAATTTCCACAAGCACAATTAGATTCACAAGATAGCCCTCTTCTAACAAAGGTCCATTCTTTTATGTTTCTTTTATATTTCATTTGGTTTGGAATCTCATTTGTATATTCTAAAATATTGGGAATTTTGTTCAATCTCAGCTGCTGAGATATTCAGGGGGAGAGCTGCCTAGACAAACAATCGATGAGGAAATATCTTTCGGTAAGCATCAGATGAGTAGGCCTATTTCAAATACTTTGAAATGGGATAATAGAGCTATGCCCATAAATCTTGGGCCTGGGTTGCAATTTCCTCCACGTGCTCCACCAAACAGGTTTAAAGACACGAGTTTTGGCCCTTCGATAATATCACAGACGGCTGCTGATGAAGGGTCTAGGACAGGAATTAAAGGGTCTGGAGGACTTTTGAGCTCGATGAATGCAACAGGAGGAGTTATCTCTGGAAGAAAGCCTTCAGGTGTTCTAATACGCACAGATAAACAAAAGTCCAGTGTTCCCGTTTCTGAACCAGAATCTTGTACTACTCCCAGGTTTAGTATATGACGAGGGTTCTTGTTTTATCTTAATTTATGCCTGAGTAATTAATTATACAAACTTGATGAGGTTTGTCTTCGTTAATTTTCTGATTCAGTCAGCGTGGGACGGAATCATCTGGTCGTCAAATGACTATATTTTACGGTGGCCAAGCCCATGTTTTTGACAATGTTCATCCCAACAAGGTGTTTATGGGGGAATTTAATGATCGATAGATTAATGATTACGTTCATTATAGTTGTGAATCTTCAGCATAGCCATTGACATTTTTTTTTTTACGATATCAGGCAGATATCATAATGGCGTTGGCTGGAACAAATGGAGGATCTTGGTCAACAAACTATACGACGCCTACTTCAGCAGCACCTAGGCCATCCTCCGGTGAGAATAATGCAGTAGCCATTGCTATATTGAGGGAGTTACATGGGAGGTCATCGAGCAAAGGGGACCTTCACCATGGTTTTGGCCCTGGTGATTAACTATATTTTTTTTTAACTAATTATTTTTTTAATCTATGTCGAAGACAAATAATCCTGTTATTTCAAAAAAATTGGGTCGTTCGTTTCTTGTTTGAAAATTATATAAATCTGAACGAGTTTGTGAAGTTACTTTAATTTTTCTTAGCTTTAGGGTATATGCAATAATACCGACTAAACATAATTGTCTGGATATTGAATGCAAGAATACTGACTAAAACATTTGGGTTGATATTGTAGACAGTTATAAGGGAGCCATCGGAACAAAGGAAAAAACGGTATCAGTTCAAGTTGAGGACGAATGTTGATCTGATATTGCTAAACGAGTGTCTGTAACTCTCATCGATCACTACTGAGCATGAATTTTGAATACCTTATTTTCACTAAGCACTCGATTTAACCTGATGCAGAGTTTCAATGGACTTCGTAAATTATGTGAAAGAATGTGTTGTTGTGCTTGACCAATTTTGTGTTGAGCGAATCCAGTAGAATCACATGAGGTTCTGTAATTGAGCTTTAAAAAGATTATTGTTTGCTTTTATAATTGTTATGTGCATTCAATTTCTATGTATATTTCTTTCAACTGCGAAATTACTTCCAGTGCTCAGTTACAGAGTTGCATCTACTTTGGAGCGGAAATGTTCCCAGAGCCATCTTTTTTTTTTTTTGGTAGAACTAGAAAAGTGTTGTACGTGTTTAATTAATTTCATGAGTAATTCTTTTTGTAAATTAACTTTATTATGTCATAAAATACAACATGTTAATGACTGGTATTCAATTTATTGGGCTGGATAGAATTGAAATCTCTAGGCTTATATCTTTTGTATTGTTTGACAACAAAAATAATGAAATTTTAGTTTTTGATCAAATTAATTTGAGACAATTTTTAAGTTTAATCCGTATTTTCACCGTATTAATCAATTTTTGGTCGATTTCATTCATTTTTATATGTTTAATATTTTTTTATTGATTTATCCATTTTGTATTGGTTATAACATATTTTTATTTTTTAATTAATTTCTTTTGTTTTTTATGGTTTTAACCATTTTTCTTCTAGTTTCACCATGTTTTTGTCGGTTAAACTATTTTCTCTTTTCATATGGATTTTAGTCCATATCGGTTTACCCTATTTTCATCTATTTCACATGTTTTTTCTATGATTTCACATGTTTTTTCACCAATTTCACAAGAATTTCATTGATTTCACATGCGTGTTTTTGTCGATAGCAAACAAACATATTCAATTTTCTCATGGCGTCGTGCCTAAAGCGAATGTAAAAGAAAAGATAGAACCCTCACCTGTCTTCCAAAATGTGAAACTTGAAACCCATCCAAAGCAAATTGAGTTAGCCTACCAAATTCCTATGGATATAATCCACCGGTGTAGGATGAATGTAACCAAGAAGAGACAACGTAATGAATGCTAGGGCTTCCCCAATTTATACAGCTGATTAATAGGAGTTTCATCTGAAGTCGGACTATCAATTGAGTCAGCCTACCGAATCCCGATAATTCGGCCCAATTATATTTGATCCGAACCCAAAAAATTGTAAGCGAGATTGATTTTTAGCCATTTTATTAAACCCGATCAATTTATGAACAAAGCGGAACCTTATAAGATTCGACCCGATTAAAGTCCGAATATATAATTATCTTAAACATTACTATAAATTATTGATACTATAGTTAAAGTATACTAATTATTATATTTTAAAGAAAAAACAAATATTACAAATAATCCACCACATATATCAATTGTGACTTTGTAAACTCAGTACCTACACATATATGAATTATAACTAACATTTTTGTAGGTAAAGAGAAAAATAATCAACAAAAAGGAAACATAATAGTTAAACAAATAGTGAAAAATTTGAGATTCTTGGGACTCTACAAACTTATTTAATGTTTTAGTTTATGGATTACAAGTATAAAATTTGAATATTCTTGTGCATTAAGTAAGATTAGTCTATATAATGCGTTTAAAGAATGCGTAGTTTTTTATTTGTCTAGAGTGAGTAAACTCGATATGAGTTTGATATAAACCCGAAGCCTGAAAAATTACATGATTCGAGCTTGAGCCTATAGCTATGAAACCCGACAATATTTGAGTTTGAGTCTGTAGGCGTGAAGCTCGACGATATTTGAGATTGAGCCATTGAAGACTCGACTCACTAGGATCGATTGTCATGCCTAATCTGATGAAGAAGATTCATAATCTGAAATAAATATATCGAATATTGATCTAGCCTGATATATTATTTATATATTTTGAATTGAACTAAATAAAAAATAAACATTTGTCATCACCTAAAATTGCACTCCATTAAGAATGAAAAAAAAAAAAGTGGGATAAAAGAAGCATGTGAATTAGCCCATTAATGGATCATATGGGCTTACTAGGCTTCCCCACAAACACCTTATTTTCAATATTATTTTAAGATTCTATACCATTGTATCCATGCTATCATAAAAGAGAAGCATTTGTTTATTAATAAAGTGGCGGTTGTGACATCATGCTACACTAAAAAATTATCATTTTTCAAAATTACACCTAATTTGTGAATTTAAAACACGTAATTTCTACACACTCCCACCATTTAAGTTTAACTACCCACTCCCAATGTTTACACGTTTGAAAAACAACCATTAAATTTTGAAAAATAACTTTCTCCATTTACTTCCATTTCTCAAGAATTATAAAAAAAACACTTTGCCACTATTATCAATTTCTCTCCATTTTTTTCTTCTTTATTTCTCTTCTTTGTCTATTCTTTGTCTTTACATATAATAATCATTCATCGGGATTTTTTTAACCTATAATCGTTTTATTCTTCATGGGATTTTTTTAACCTATAATCGTTTTATTCTTCATGGTTGCAGGCTTGTAGATAGTGAGTGCAAAAATATTATCCGGACGAGAAGACATGGAAAGATACGTGCAAAATTTTCAATTATTTTACTCTTCTACACCTGATCATTTCTTTGGAATTTTTCATTGTTGTGTTTGTTTTGACTAATTTTATTCATATTCAAGCTTTTTTTGGGGAAAATCAGAGTCAAATTTAGAAATTAATACTTTATTATATATTGTTCACGGATTAGTTATTATCAGGCTTGTAGATAGTGAGTGCAAAAATATTATCCGGACGAGAAGACATGGAAAGATACGTGCAAAATTTTCAATTATTTTACTCTTCTACACCTGATCATTTCTTTGGAATTTTTCATTGTTGTGTTTGTTTTGACTAATTTTATTCATATTCAAGCTTTTTTTGGGGGAAAATCAGATTCAAATTTAGAAATTAATACTTTATTATATATTGTTCACAGATTAGTTATTATCTATGTTTTAAATTACGCACGCAAGTACCTCGTGCCACAACGACTAGTTTACAAATCTTCTCTCTACAATTATGCAATCGCTGGGCCAAACTCACCCTTAATACCTTAATATGTTTTGCTTTTTCATATCAGTAAGTTCTAATCTTTTAATTTATCATTTTAATCTTCATGGCCAATAACCTTCACAGCAACTCCGACATTAATTAGTGGGAGGAAATGGAAGTAAAGTTTGGTCAGTGCTAATGTGCTATGATTATGCTTTGGAAATGATACCGAATCCGGAATTGTACAGTCGGATCGTTAGAATTCACCACGGATTTCACAGAGACTGTGTGGATGAAGAATAAATCCCATCATGCGCGCAAGGAAGTGCTCATCACCGAAGGAGGCGACCCACTTCAACTTGGGCTCTGATACCATGATAGAATTCACCAAATGGATTGGACCAAGTTTACTTACATGGTTTGTGCCTAAATCAACCTCAAAAATTAGCTTGTAAGGTGAGGATTGCCCAAGACCTTATAAGGTGGATTTAACTATAATTTTTAATCCATGTGGGACATTCATAAGATATTGGATAATCCTCACCTAACAAGCTAGCTTTTGATGTTGAGTTAGACCCAAGTCATGTAAGTGGACTTAGCCCAATCCATGTGGTACATTTATTCTTAATACGGATTTCTAATATCCATCAAACTTGAATCCAGTTTTTATTTCAGGAATCTGAACGAATCCGCATCGACCTCAATCTGGTCCGAGTCCGACCCATTAACAGTCTTAGTCTTAGGGACATTAGCGGTGGCCCGATGGCAAAGGGGGTTTTTGCCAATGGGCTAGTCGCATGACCCACCCGACACGTTCAAGCTCAATCCATAACTCCATGTTTTCACTACTTTTGTCCGTTTGTTTATTAATTTGATCGATTGAACTCGTTTTTGATTGATTTTTTAATCAATTTCATCGTTTTTACATCAATTTCATTGGTTTAACCCATTTTTTCATTGTTTTCATTCATTTGATCATTTTTATCATTTTTTAATTAATTTCATTGATTTAAATAGTTTTCGACAGATTTAACATTTTTATAGTAATTTTATCGATTTAACCAATTTTTCGTCGTTTTTTCACCAATCTCAACGATTTAAAGCGTTTACACCGATATCGTCCAATTTTTCACTAATTTCACCGATTTTTACCGACTTAACACATTTTTTTCACCGTTTTCATAGATTTTTTAACCAATATCACTGATTTTTAAACTGTTTTTGACCGATTTAAAACATTTTTCACTAATATTATCCATTGAACCCGTTTTGATCGGTTTAACCCATTTTTTGGGCGTTTTCATTGTTTTTTTTCACAAATTCATCTACGTCGCACATACACACCATAAAAAGGCACCGTGCAGTGTCGGACACGCATTTGACATGCTAGCTGGCGTGTCAAGAAAAATAAATAACGGATACGGTGCTCTCGCCGGAATTTGGTTCATAAATAATGGATACGGTGCTCTCGCCGGAACGGACACCGGAATTTGATTCGACGATGCCACCAATCAAAGTCACCACTACCAAAATTGGCTATTTTTATTTCTTCTTTGTGACTCTGGTCTGGTCGGTAATTCTTTACAGGTAGCTATTTTTAACGCGTTACTGACTGCCTCCTTCCTTCCTTCCTCCCCCTCCGCTCTGTTACTTCTTGTTTTGGAATTCTCTCCATTTTTCAGATTTCAATTTTATTTTTTATACGCGTTTTCTCACTTTCTTTTCTTGTGGGTTTTAGGTTTCGTCCATGACTGCCATAGTTTTTGTATTTTCAGCAGTCGAGCTTATAGCGGAAGAATTAGAAATTAATTAAAGCCTCAGAAAGATTTAGGTCACTTTTAGAAAGGGTTTGAGGAACAATATTTTTTACTGAAAAGGAACGCCAATTTCAACAATTTACTCATATGGCATTAGGAGAAATGCTCTGGATGCTTTTGGGAGAATAATGGCCAGAATTTAGTTTACCTTGCTGTAATTGTAACAAGAATTAATACAACACATTCAATTTGAATCCAAACAACTCTTGACTAGCCTCCAATTGTGGTTCAGCATGAGCAAATTCAGGTACTAGGTTTATGTTCAATCTGAGCTCGGAGCCTCTCGTTCCTCGTACATTCTTCCTGGAATTACAAGGATGTAATGTAAGTATAATATGCAGAATATCCATGTGATATTATAATTGGTAAGATTTTAAAACCTGAATTTTTTTCAAACAAGAAGAAATATGTCTTTGTTCTGAAACTGCAGCTGCATAATTTTCTTTAAGATTATCACAGAGCTTTTCTTCTGATTGCTGTGTCATTTGCACTTTCTCCAGTTTCTGAACAACATTTGAATTAATAAGTTACAGTCAAAACATGATACATTGCTGAATTCTATCTACAAGAACATGTGAAAGATACGAACCTTCTCGATTCCGTTTAAAATTCCTTCCAAGGAGTCGATGAGTTTTATTCTCCCATCACCACTAGTAATAGCATTTTGGAACTATAAGAAACACAAGAATAAACACATTACACAACATTTTATAAATGCGAGTAGCAATCGAGCAAACACAAGAATTTTTTCTACCAGAATATTAGAACCAACATAGTAGAATCAAACGGAATCTATTTACAAGTCAAATGGAATCCAACAAAACTAATCCCATATAAGCTAGAAAATTTTGTGCATAAAATGAAAATAGTAAGACTATGTTTGGTTCTAGGATTCCTTCTGAGATTATAGCGAGTCAAAAGATAAGGAAAAAAACATCTTCTTAGCGTTTTGCTCACTAAAATGCAAGAACCATGCATAGCCTAATTCTTGAATCGTCACCTGCACAGTAATGGAGTTTAACAAGGATGTTTCCTTTTGCATTAATTCCTTGATCTCCATTAAAGCATTATATGTATCGTAGTTTTTGCGTGTTTGTTGATGCTTTTTCTACAAAATAGTAAATGTAGGTGTGTTGATCAGCCAGCTAATAAACTTATGTTGGTGTAAAACAAAAGCTATGCAGGGAATTTTTTAAAATCTTAGCTATTTACCTGTATCTGAGTATTAAGTTCAGAAGATCGCAGTTCGTACCTGCACAAGTAACAATTTCAAAATAGCAAAGAACGAAAATGCAAGCAATAGTTCTTGGGATTTTTCACAAGCAAAAAACCAAGATGCTTAGAAGTTTACTGTTCGAGTTCCGCCTGTGTTGGCACTTCATCGAGCTGCCGCTTCTGCAACACAATTGATCTCAACTTCGCAGCAAGTTCCTACCATTAAAAAAGGGGGAAAGTAGACCATGTCGTCAATCTATAATTCTATATATATGAATATATCTATAAATTACAAACACACACACACACACAAATATAGAAAATCTTTGTCTTCGATCACAACATAAACATGGAATGGCACATAAGATTGAGTATGCTGGAAAATCAAACAACTCTTTGGCTTAACAGCATGAGCAACACCTTGTTACTTATTCAGCTGAAAGTAAATTATGCTAAAATCTAAAAAAATCTCTAGGAAACAACAGAAAAGAAGACATAGCATTTATAAAGCATGTAAAATTGAATATGATATAAAATATCTGCAAGAGTCTGCTTAAGAAAATACTTCATCATTTCTTCTAATTTGATAGAACTTCAAATGACGAGAAAAAGAAAATTCCTTGTATTGCAATGCAGATAAAATAGATCAAAGATATCAATGGGGAAATTTCTGTAGCATAATCATTTGTACAGCAAAAGAAATTCCATAATACATAACTTCAAATATTAGGCATTAGTAAAAGCATCTTATATTCTAACCTTCTTTGCGGACTCTAATATCTCAGTAGAGTCGTTCAAGGAATTACCACAACCATCATCATCATCATCATCATCATCTCTACAACTATGCATGATTTTATCAAGTTCATCAACTTCCTCTTCCAATCTTATATAATTTGAACTGCGTTGGGACTGGAAATCAGATTCCTGCTCCTCGAGCATCTAAGCAAACACCAAAGCAAGAATCAGTCACTTTGAAGGCAAGGCTTAGGCAACTAAACAAGGCAGAGAAAAACTCATTTCTTTTTGCAACCTTAGAACAGAATAACTGAATTTGGAATCATTTAACAAAACAAAACAATGTTAATGAGCCGGCACAAACAGCATCAAAAGGAATGAAAGGTGAAAAGACCTTCAAGGATTCCAAAAGAGATACCACTCTCCAACCCATGGAAGAATTAGGATAATCTTTCCCGAACCTTTCACGTAATATCCGCACTTCATCCGGAAGATCAGCCTCCTTTCTTTTCTGGAGAACAAGCACCATGTGAGTAGCAATTATTTAACTTGGCACCTAACCACCAAAAATATGCCATTTTTACATTTTAGAGATATACATATATAAAACAAATAAGGGTAGATGATCCAAGATTCACTCACTAGTAAGAATAAGAACAAATACCAATTTATCAAGAAATCATCAAAATTAAACTTGAAAATGTAATAATCATATGTTCGGTAAAAGATTTTTAAGTATAATTAGAGATATACTCATGAGTAAAGAATGGATTGAAAATCAAATCAAGCTTCGAGATAAATGACGGTTCATCATACTTATAACAACATTTTTTGCTTGACAAAACCCTTGTAATAATATCAAGATACTCGAGAGTTGAGCTCGGATCAAATCAAGCTCAAACGCAATTTTAAGCTAGATAAAATATTTAAACAAAACTTGAAAAAGATATTGATTGATACTACTCAATTTGTTTACCCCCTAGTAAAGGTGTGATTTTTCAACGAAATAACAATTTTCTTCCCTGTCACTGAAAAAGGTTTCTTAACCTTGCAAAGCCATGTCAATCATGTACGAAATCTAGTCAAGATTGAATAAAGAAACAAGTCTATATTTGTATATATCCCATTTTTCCGCTAATTAGAGAAATAAAACCCAGTTTCCTCAACTTTTAAGAGTGACTATATGATATGAGATTACCTCATCTTTGTCCATTGTTTGGCAAGTCTTTGAATATCAGCTCTGTCCCTGTAGCAAATTGTGATCATATAGAAAAGCTTTTCAGGGATTTGAGAATTAACTTCTAGGAAGATAACAATAAGGCCCTGTTTGGCATAAGACGGTGTTAGATAACAATGAGTCAAATTTGATTCTTTTTTATTTTGGATATTATCACTTTATTGGAAGGTTAAATTATGAATAATCATCACAAGATAAGGTCTAATTACAAAAATTACCCTCATGAATTGAATATGATAAAAATTCAATTCAAGTTTATCACATTCTTACAATTAACTCCTTAACCATAAAATATTTCAATTTTGTCCTTGAGTAATATTTTATAAATTTTAAAATTTGGGTGTTGATTGTTATATCTTATAAATTATAAATAATTTATAAGATATAAGACAGGGTTGGAGTCTCACTTGGGTAGTTGCACCCTAACACAACGAAAGATCAAAAACACATATATTTGAAAAATGGATTTCATTATTTTTTTTATTTGAGTTATTAATTACCTTGAAAACTCGTGCACAGCTACCGTTATTAATACTCCAATATCTTATTTCTCATCACCATCACCAAAAATGATAGTATAAGTTATATTTTGTTGTATTCATTCTAAAAGTGCAATGAAGTGTATCCCCTAAAACAACTATATATTATAAAATGAACTAAATGATTTTCTTTCGATCTTATTTTAGAACATATTTTACAAGATCCTGTGAATAATTCTGTCATCATTTATATTTGATGATCACAAATTTAAAGTCATCATATTTTTAACATAAATATATCATAAAAAAATTGAATATTAATCATTAATCTATGTTATTTTATTACAAAAATTTACCATAAAATTAACTAAATGTACGCACATTATTCTAGTAGAAATAAAATGCCCCGAAAAATCACAATAAACCAATAAGTAATTTTGGTTTTAAGTTATCAAACACCAACTGAAAATAGAACTTCTAATGACCAACAAAATATACTAATTAAAGTTCAAATATCAGTGCACTGTTCAAAGTAGCAGAAAAAACACAACAGTTAGTTCCTACATTATGTTCCATAACTTAAAGATAAGATTAAGGAGGTAGTGAGTAACATGATCAATCATTTCCACAATTTAACAATTTTATCATGACTAGCAGAAGCAACCAGTCCTGCCACAGTTGACACTGCTAATGATGCGATCAATCCATCGTGTGCTGAAAGAGTCATAGTCTTGTTCTCACTCATGTTCCATAGCTCCATCGACTGTAAATAGAAAAGCCGATATTATTGGGGGTCGCTTTTGTATAAAAAGTATGTGAATCTTTTCTAAACATAAAAAGAGATACTGACCTGGTAACAGCCAATAACAAGCAACGATGAATAGGTAGGATGGAAAACACAAGAATGGAATTTGTTGCCATTACAACTAAGCTCATGCAAACATTCTCCTTCACTTCCGGATCTCAATGTCCATACTCTCACTGAATCTTCACTCACGGATGCCAAGAGCTCACCCGAAGGGTCCCAGCAAACAGAATGAATAGGTTTCGTGTGACCCTGTAACAAAATTAATAAAGGCAATAATTTTGGTCAATATTTACTTTGGCGAACATATACTGATGGATCAAGAACACAAAGAAACCACCAACACTTAAGAAACTGGAGAAAGATTGGACCTTCAATGAATGGCGACAAGCCTGTGTTTCTGCATCAATAATGGACACGACATTCTCAGCAGCTGCTGCGAGATATCTTCCAAGACGGGGTTGAAATCTCACTTGGGTAGTTGCACCCTAAAACAACGAAAGATCTCAAAAACACATACTTGAAAATGGATTTCAAAATTTGTTTGATTGAGTTATTTATTACCTTGAAAACTCGTGCACAGCTACCGTTATTAATACTCCAGTATCTTATTTCACCATCGCCATCACAAGAGCAGATGAGGTCTTCTTTGTTTGGGTGAAAGTCCAGTGACATTACACTCGCAGAATGTCCAGTAAAGGTACGAAGTGAATATCCAGGCTGCAATATAACTCAAATTTTCCATATATGATCATATTGATTATTAAAATATATTTATCATACAGAAGTGTTAATATACGAACATTGTCTGCATCCCAAACTCTGACAGTTTTGTCAAAAGACGAGGTGGCAAGTCGAGCCATGCTAGGACTGAAGCGAACATCTGTAATAAGAGACGAGTGTTCTTCAAGTGTAGTTTTTGTCTTCAAAGTGTCGGTGTACCACAAAACAGCCTGCATCATTTAAAAATAATAATATCTTATCACTTCTATGAACATTTACTCTCTTGATCGCACATAGTTTTCCACAACTTCGACACTCACCTTTTTGTCATGACCTCCACTAGCAAGCATTTTTCCATCTGATGAAAAATGGCAACACACAACTTTACCAGCACTAGCGCGAACGGAACTCACTTCCGTAAATGTAAACCCTGAAATATCAAAATAGTTCCAAAATTTTGCACAGAGCATATCAAAGTGTAATTAAAATAAGTTGAATAATCGAAAATAAAAACATTTTTACGTAATACCTTTACCAACATCAGTACGACCAACTACATCTCTGGGGTCAGCATCATCATGGGACAAAAAAGACTCAACATTGTCTTCACCATCATCCACAAAACGATCCATATCAGCTTGCACAAGATCTTTATCATCCCACTTCCAGAAGTACATGTCAATAAAAAGGTTCAGCAATTGAACATAAACCTTATTCACATAAATCTAAGGCATTAAAAAACTATTCTTACCAATTGATTTGATGGTGATGTAAGAGTACCAGTGTTATCGGCTCCAAACATCATTAGAGGTTTTGAAGAAGTGCCACTGTGTGGCAAAACAGGCATCGACATCACATCTCCAGGGGTATGAGTCGAGGGTGTTGAGGGAGCCGAACTTGGCGATGGGCCAGCTGTGTTTGCAGTTCCTGAGCTATTGGCAGGCCCAGAAGACGAAACTGGCTGCTTTCTCTTTCTTCCAGTCTGGTTTTTTGAAGCCTTGAAATGCACGAAAATACCATGTTAGGAATCTACTCCACCTTTAAAATTCAGCAATATTCAGTAAGTGCAAATTTGAGTGGGAAAAGTCTAATTTGCAGAGATTAATGGCCTCAAACCACTGATGGTTTATGCATTTAATCAAGAAAGAACCTTGATTGTGTAATAGAGTATCATAATAAAATATGGCAAGGGCTATACAACACTTTCATCAGAGAAAGAGCTAAATGAAAGCAAAAATAATAAACTACGACTTAGATGAATGAAATAGGATGATTTTACATTGATAAATGATCATTAAAGCACAAACATAAGGGAATATGACACAGTACTCAATCCTAGGTCACTATTCAGAACAGTGAAGCTTTCGGCTTATCATTCAATAATTGAGTGAACGTGCTTCTTCAAAGATCCCATAAATCAAGTACTTTGGCTTAGACATGGTTTTTTGCTAAATCATCATGATTCAGTATTTGAAATATTCAAGTAGCAAGTAAGATGGAAAAGGATAGACCTGATCATTCCCACGGAAAGAATTTGACATGCTGCCATCACCAGTGCCCATGATTTTATCTTGCTGGAGATTGTTATTCGAACTTTGAGGCTGCTGACCCGAGATACCATGTTGTTGAAGCTGCTGCTGCATTTGATTGACATTCTGATGCTGTTGCTGCTGTTGTATTTGTGCTAGTTTCAACTGCACAAAAGATAAAACATAGAGGGTTGTTATATAAATAATCCAAGAAATATTAAATACTAATGGGAAAAAGAGATGCACCTTCATTAACATATCTGGATCTGCACGAGGTAAACCAGCTTGCAATGGGGATCCAATATTTGGAATTACATCGCCAAGTGAATTAGAAGACAAACTTCTATTATTGAGAAGCATTCTTAGTCTTCTGCTCTCAACATCATTGGGAGATTGAGAAGTCAAATTCTGCTGAGCAAGCATAAGCTGCTGTTGGTGCTGAGGTGTCAGCATCTGTAAGTTATGAAACGGTTGAGAAGCACCCTGCATCAGTGACTTTGGCTGCTGCTGGAGAAGTCCAGACCGAAGCTGGTCCAGACCCTATCACATTAAAAAGGAAACCACGACTCAATACGAAGTGTGAAATGATAGTAGGCTTATAGAACCCAATACCATTCACAGCACAATGAGAGGATTAAGAAAAATATAAATAAATTATATACTTACAGTCAGCGGCCATCCTTTCAATGTCAAATTATTGCCACCTTGATTTGACCCTAAATAGAGAAGATAATATTAACCAAAGCAGATACAGGCAAATCGACTGCTGAATAAAACAAATGGTACTCCTATGCTCCAACCTTGATCGTGTAGTCAAATATTAACCTTCTAGCATTTCTATGTTAAATAATGAATTTTCTTCAAGAAAATAAAGATTACTAGCACCGCAAATGATAGGTAGAAGTGTACCAGGGATTCCAATAAGAGATCCTTCAGGACCCGCAGCCCTTGGGTTCAGCATAGGATTCATTTCAGTCTTGATTTCCTGCATGCATATGTGTTAAAAGCATAATTTCCATGTCCAAACACAACTTACAAAAAAATCGAAAAATTTACTCACGGATGTAGACCCTGGAAATTGCTGGCTTCGAGCTTGAACTTGTGGAGACATACCACCAGCTGAACCATGCAACACTTGCCTGGAAAAACAGACTCATTTCAGATATCCATTTTATATTTTATTCCCCAATGTACAAGGATAAGATATAGAGTAAAAGGATAAGATATAGAGCAAAAGAAAAGCATCAACATATATGTTATAGAAAGTACCCAGATGGTTGGCCAGCTGCAGCAGATTTCAAAATCGAAGCATGATTCGATTCCAGAAGCTGGCCTACATTATCGCCAAACCTTTGCTGAACAAAAGGAAAAAAAAAACACTATTAGCATCTGCACTAAAAATTACAAATTCTTCAATATCGTTACTCGCTACATGTAACTTTTACCTTCAAAGATGCATCATCCATAGATTCCCTCTGAGCAGGGAGCTTTAATTTCTCTTCGTACATCTTTGTTGCCAATGCATTTGCAGTACCGGGATTTTGTCTCATAAGAGGATCATTTCCACCAATCCCATTGGCTGTGCCGTTCAGAAGGTGACCACCTTCACGCCGTTGCTGTTGGGCCTGCTGCTGTTGGGCCTGTTGCTGTTGGGCCTGTTGTTGCTGGGCCTGTTGCTGCTGCTGGGCCTGCTGTTGCTGCTGCTGCTGTTGTTGCTGCTGAGCTTGTTGCCTCTGCATTAAAAGCTGTTGCATTTGCAGTTGATGCTGCTGCTGCTGCTGTGGGTTTTGTGGCTGTTGCATTTGTTGCTGTTGTTGTTGCTGCTGTTGTTGTTGTTGCTCCCTTGTCTTCATTAACTGAGTCTGCTTTTCTCAAACAAGTGAAACAAATGAGTTGGTTATTCGATATAGTATAAGAGGTCTTGAGTTTGAATCTCAAAGACGCCACCCGTTTATGAAAGAAAATTCAACGTGTTAGGCTTGAGTAGAAAAGAATGTCGTCTACACGTGAGGAGACGTGTTAGAAATAAAAAATATTAAATGACTCTCCTCTATATCAGAGCTTAGAATTGAGCTAAAGAGCTTTAAGATGAGTTGGTAATTCAATAGATCTCAAATGCTTCATAGTATTAAGACAACTATGCTACTATAGGCACGACTAGTGCACAAAATTTATGACAATTATTTCTAGAACAACAATTAGGTGCGTGGAGATGGTGCAAGGAATATAAATAAAAATATCAAAAATGTTAAAGAAATCCTATATTGTTCTGGGGCAACTCTACACTAACTACCATATGTATAAATGATGAGAAGTGGGATACTTTAGAAGATACTTTAGGTTTAGGTTGTATTTATTATCTTTGCTTCTTATGAATTAAATTACTAATGTCACGTAGAGTCACTCAACAAAGGAATAGGTGGCCTAGTGACCTTAATTGCTAGATAGACGATTCTAAGTGAAGTTCTTACATCAAAAGGATTTTTTCCAAATTAAACACATAGCACATGACAAATTAAAAGCTTTTAGATTTGTGGCGCACCTCGATGTAAGATGCAGCAACCTCTGAGTGCTTCTCATTTGTCCTGGCAATGAATATATCCCAAAACACAGACCACCATTCAAAGAGAAAACCACCAGGAGCATCGATAGCTGGAACACGGACAAGCAAAACATAATAAATTTCATTGTAAAAGACAACTCATGAATAATGAATGCTATAGTTTATATACTCACCAACGGGATCAGAAGATACTTTTCCCTCAACTTGGAAAGCCTGAGCAGAAGCTTTCAAATCTCTCTTTACTAAATAATCGTGAATATAGACATCCAACCTAGATTCAAAAAGCCCAAGTTATGAATCATGTAAAATAGACGGTAAACCTAGATTTAAAAAGATTAAATCATGGGCATTAAATAGGGTCAAGGGAAACTCCGAATTTACAGACCACAAGAAATGTAAAGAAAATATGGAGCACCCTACAGATAAGTCCAGAATCTTAGAGGAAAGTAGTTTGGAAATAACAGTACCAACAAAATTTCAGTAAACAAGTAAGATAGATACATGTCCAGCAAAGGCACAAAAATGATTACCATAGAACCAAGAAAAACACTCCAAAAAAGATATTCTTTCTAACCCTAGAGCATAAATTAAAAACTTACATTCTTCTTCACACAAAGACACACACATAGAGACACACACACAACGGAAAAGGGGGTAAAGAAAGAGAAAAGGCAAAGCTTCAGATAAAGCTAAACCAACATCTATGATTTCACCAACTCAAAATAGAAAATCTAACAGGAAACACAAAACTAAGGCCACAAAATTGGAAAAAAAAAATGGGGGAAAACGAAAACCACATAACGAACGACTAAAAAAAAAAAGGGAACTGGAAAATAGAACAGAAATAGCTCACATTTTATCAGCTTCCCAGTTTGTCTGAGACATGATGAAGTCCTGTAGCGCAACACAAATATCAGATCCTAAAGTTACAACCTTGCCGTCTATTTCCACTCCCTTTAGCCTCTGAACCCACAAAGCACATGACGAAATCAGAAACTTTTCGTTTTATTAAATTCCGCACAACCGCATAACACCCAAATGGGTTTCAGAGACAAAGGCCAATAAATCTTTGAAAAATGAAATACAAGTTAAAGGAAAAAATATATGAAATGCAATACAGATAACACTGCTCATCAATATCACATATGTGGCATATTTACTTTCCTAGAATATAATAACGGCTCTGGTTGTTATTTACTGCAAAAAAAAATTCAAAACTGAAGTTAAACAGAGATTAGCTAAAACCCATACAAAAAAAATTACCTGTATTTCCTTTTCTAGGGTTCCTTTCTTTCGAATTTGTTAATAGCAACAAGATAGCAGTAATTGCTTATTTTGCAAGAACAAATTCTCTTTCTATTTCATTAACTTTGGTGGTGGATTGAAGGGTCTGTGCAGATATCATAATGGCTTTCAGAAGAGAATTACGCTTAAGTCCCTATCACTTTATCAAAATTCCTATTTTAGGCCATTGCTGCAGAGAGGCAAACGTGAAATGACCAAATTAGGTCTGGAAAGCTCAGACCAGGTATGAAGGGCTGAATTGTCAATTAACTCAGTCTTTTGCCCTTGGAACAGTCTTGTAAGTTGTGTTGTAATCTCGGGAGATGTATTTTGTGTTATTTATGATTGAACCCTTTTATTTTTGGAGTTTTACACTGCTTCAAGCAAGTTTTTGGATTGTCTTTCATTTTTAGTAGTCGGTTAAATGGGTAGACAATTGGGGCTTCGGACTGGGGCCTTCACTCGGAATTTTTATAAGTGTAAGTGCATTTTGAGGTTATTTAATTTAACAAATAGTAATTCATTTTCTTTTACTCCTATTTTTTTCTTGGGACGTCCCAAAAAATACTCTATTTTTTAATATAAAATTATTTTTCTCAAAAATATTCTTTCACATAAAGTAATAATTTGACATTATTAATTTTGTACCACTATTTTTAAGAACATAAATATAAAGTTGCATAGTTTTTTTACCTTTTCAACTCTCACATAAAACTCTATGTCAAAACTTACGGGAGCAAAAGAAAATGGAGGGAGGGAGTAATAGTTAATGTCATACATAAATGATTCATAAATCAAAAGTAGAGCAAGGATATACACGAGTCAAGTAAATTAGAACAATTAATTGTTCAATCTTTGTTTTATTTTCATGTTGAGATTAAAATTATGTTTATTCTTTGATATTTAAACATCTACAACTCAAAAGAACTTAAATGAAGTCGAACATGTATCAAGTGAGAATCGAGTGTCTAAAACTATTAATAGATAGATATTGCCTGAGCTTGATTTGATATGTACAACAAAAAAACAAAGTTCAAACCAATTTATATCGAGACAATAATAAGACCTCCTTTTGTACCGTAGTTATATAAATAACATAAAAACACCATTGAATGTGTCGAAAAATTAAGTGGATTTTTATCTACCTAGAGATAGACATGTCAGGAAAATTACTATTATGTAAACATTGAACTAATACTCTTGTATTTAAGAAATAATAAAATAATTTTTAAGACACAACTTTCCTTACAATATAGGATCTCGATTTTGAGTTTCATCTAGGGCCTTAATAAGTAGGCCAACCCGAATTCGTATTCTATGATCTATGTGGGTTGTAGGGAGCTAAAATTGAGATTTAATAACATGTTTTCGATTTTCGAAAAATTATTTGTTTGAGTTTCTTTTAGATTAAATAAATAGATATATGTTTTAAAATAAGTAGGTGCCTTTCGGAAATAGTGTAAGAGATAGGTTATTTGATGTCAAATCATGTTTGTTACGTGAAATATGTAGTGTAAGATATAAGTAATTTTATCTTAAATTAAAGTAAAGTCTTTTTAGGTTATTTATAGAAATAGGAGAATTATTTTAAAATGTGATTATTTTTTAAAATTGAGATATACTAAGTTTATTTATGAAAGTTCATAATATTGTTTGTTTGAGTTTCAAAGAGCATCAATATGCTCTCTGAAAAGCGAGAGAAAGCGTTTTTCTAGAGTAATATGTTATTCCAAATATCAATAGTCGAATGTTGTTTTGTGTTGTTTAAGTACGTAATGATTTGATAATTAGGTAGGAGGGTAGGACTAATGATATCGTTTTGTTTAAGAAAGTTTATAAAATTAATAACCATTTCCTCCCCTCTAGAACAAAGTACTCCGTAACTATCGATGCTATTGGATGATTAATCCATTAATAATTAACTTACAAACAAATCATTTCACGGATAATTTACAATTTTACCCCACACACTTTTGTATTACAATTCTTAAGTTTTTTTAATTTACAAGATACATGAACAATATACATGGGACTACTAAAATAAAGTGGGAAAGAAAAAAGAACCGCAGATGATAAATCAAACTAAAGAAGAAAATTGAAAATAGTGACTAGTTGAAAACACTAAAATATGTACTAAAATTTCAATTAGGAACCTATTTTTTGTATATGACTATAGGGACATGAAAATTCACAAATAATATAGTTTTAATCACGATTAAATTGAGATTGATCGACTTTGCAAAGATACAGCACTAATTGATGACTTGAGGAGTTGAGGGGTAAGTTCTTGGAGTTGCATGCACCTAAATTAGAATTTTAGTGGTTTTCTTTTCCATAAAATGATAAAAAAAGAAATGGGTGGTTTGTCTTTTGGATGACCTTAAACATGAAATTAAATGGTACATTAATTGCCACAAATCAACTTGTGTATCATGTCAAAATTTGACTTCATTCATATACCTTTTCATTATTATTGGCATGGACTTTTGAGATATTCATTTCAATATATATTACTACTCATCATGATTTTGACGTATCTTATTTCATTTGATCTCCTTATTGTTATCTAATTTGATTACGATTACTGAAAAAATATTCAAGTTCATTTGCGATGAATGTTTACATTAATGGAATTATATATGGAATGGGAAACTAATTACTTGAATCACAGAGATATGGGTTTAAAATATCAAATTAAAATATTTTCACCCAAACAAAACAAAACAAGGACAAAAATACTCCAAAATAGTGCCATAAAGTTTGGAGTAATTAGTTTCAGATAGCAAAGGAAGTTAAAGAATTAGAACACCATAACCTTTGATTATCTAATATTTATATGTGAGAGTTTTACTATATTTCCCATTATTTAAATATTTAAACCAAACATTAATTAAATGTAATTTAATAATTAAATCAGTTGATTGATCGGATGACATTTCTGATCAACAAACGGGTCCAAATGGAGGTAGCTCATTCGATGACTTAAAGCCCACTTTTTTTCTTCTTTTGATAAGCCGACTTAAAGCCCATTAGTAGCAACAACTTTGGAGAATACTCTTTCCCTTTCCTCAATTGATGACTTAGGCCCATTTGTTAATAAAGGTAGCCCAGAATATTACTATATGCTAATTCCCATTTTGACATTTCAATACAATCTTATTCAAACATTAATTAGTATTTTTCCACTCAGAAAGTTTGTTTTGACCCAAATTTTCTAAAAAGAAAATCTCGTGTAGTAATAGAGGAAAGCCATATAAAAATAAGCAATGGTATTAGATGGTACTTTTAATCGCCTAATTTATCTTTATTCTATAATTAATTAAATTAATAATATTAATGCCTTTAGTAATGACGAAACAACTTTAATTTTTCAAAATTGAAGATGAAAATGAACAACTTTAGTCGTTCACCATTGATATTTTTATTTGCATATGAATTCTGCTTTGTTTTCTTATTTATGAATAACTAAACAACAATTGTGTGTATGTACTTAATTTTTTCTCCTATCCTCACGAGTTAGAACATAGACGTAAATTAATGGCATATATATCTCGGGATTTATTTGAAAAGTAATCCTACAAAATTTAAAATCACGATAATTGATCGTATAACTAAAATAAGACTAATCCAGGCCAGTACTTTTGAAAACTATTAGATTTGTCTAATTTTGAGACAAAACCATGCACTACAAAAGAATGAGAGATTATTTATGAAGCACAAGTATGCTGCATATATTATTATATATTAAAATGTCAATTAGCTATATATGCATGCAGTTAACAATTTTTAATTAGTACTATATATATATTAGTGACACTTATTCCACAGTGTCACTTAACCACTTAGGGTGAGTTTGGCCTAGCGATTCGAAAATCAATTAAGGAGAATTAATTTTACTAAAATGAATTTTGGCAATAATTGATTATGATAAAATTCAATTATAAAATAATTGCTTTTGGATAATAGCTTTTGCAAAAGTAACAATTTAGTAGCTTCTGAAATAAGTTGATTTTTAGCTTCTAGAGATCCCAAAAGTGATTATGATATTAGGGGCCAAACACCATTAAAATCACGATTGACTAAAATCAACTTTTATAATTGGGGCCAAACACTTTAAAAATCACAATGGAGGTCTAGAAGTGCTTTTAAGAGCTCCCACCGCTGGGCCAAACTCACCCTTAATCTAATAAAACGAAAAACATACACTTTGCAATAATTAATCATAATTTTATATTTCATGTATGTGCCAAATTTTCATGTTACATAACCAAATATATATTATACTAGTATTCAATAAACACAATATATATAATCGAATTAATTAAGAACCATGCAAATAATTAAAAGCAACTCTAAATATACAATACTAGCTACATAGCTGATTATATAAGTTGACGAACGATCGATGGATGTTTGGGAAGGAGGTGACCATCCTAGAAATTGTCTCTCTTCCAAATGACAGATCCGCAAATCTTCGAAACAGCCAATTTCTTAAGCTTCAAAAGCTACATATCATATCATATATATATTCCACTGAATTTAAACAGGTACGTACGTTTTAATTACAGTACGTGTTGGTGTGGAGTGTGGACCCAAAAACAAAACAAAATGAAATTTTCTTGTGGACCTGCAGCTAGCTAGCTAGCTTATATATATAATAATTAATAATAAATGTTTCATCCTTACAATAATACTACCAAAGAAGAAGATCAATAAAAAGACAAATTGAGTCCGTCCTAAATATGTACTATACATATATAGTATGAAAAAATTAATTTTATTATCGAATCAAACCAAATTGATGACAGTGAAATTATATATGTATAGAGACGAAGGATCGATTTGTGGATCATGCATGGCAAATTGGCATGCATGCCATTACTCACTGATGAGTACGTTTGCATGCCATGTCATGCCAATCTATACTTGTGCATGCCAACGTTCCAGGGAATAATAAACTTATATATATAGCCTACATTCTTTTGGTCTCAATTCATCCATCTTTGCACGTGAACCCAGCTAGCTTCAATCTATCTTTATTCTTTGATTAAGTTTTGACCTAACTATACACACAGATATTTTAAAAAAACTATCAAATGTAATATTGGATACTTTTTAAATATAATAATATTTTATGTTCGATACATATTCGATGAATCTAAATTGTTAAATATAGTTGATGCAAACTAGATTCCTGATTTCCGAATATGGTATGATCCACTCCATGGTTCTGAATACATATCGTATGAGTCCTGCAAAATAAAGACTACGCGCGCACTGGTGAGGTGCCGAGGGAGCCTCTCCGATACTTAAGTTAGTAAGCTGCAGTTACAGGAACTTAAGATGATATGAGTAATAACGTGAGATTTACGTAAAACATAGAGAAATTAAGGGCATGTTTGTTTGGTGTTTAGAAAAATAGTTTGGGAGAGTTGTGGAGATTTGTGACATAATATTAATTTGCGTAATGTTGTTTGTTTGGGTTTTGAGAAGTTATTTGAAAAATAAAGTAGGTGTAGGTTTTTGGAAGAGTTATGTTGTAGGTGTAAGATGCGTAAGGCTTTATGCCAAATCATGTTTGTTATATGAGATAAATTGTGTAAGAGATATATTACTTTATGTCAAATCAGAGTAGAATTGTTTGTTTGATTTTTGAAAGAGTAGTTTGAAAAAATTGAGAGGTGAAAAATTTATTTCAGAAAATAGAAAACATGTTTATTTAACATTTCCCAAACAAGAAATAATTTTGGGATACGTCACACAAACATGCCCTAAGTTTTTTGTGTGTACCTTTCATGATATTTATACATGTACTGGAGATAATGAAGATCCCATGCATACTTTTAGGAGAAGATATGTTGGTTGGTAGCAACTTCCTAGTTTGTCTAAATATTCCCTTAATCATAGGAATTTGGTTATGGAAGTGTGTTTGTTCCATATTTAGCTAGATTCTACGATCTTTGCGGATATAATTAAAAATCGCTAAACTGTTGAGATCCGCGAGGTTAACTTTAGGGGTCGCTACGCATGTTAATCCTTGAGTCAACCTGATGGATCGAATGAGGCTCATATCCTACTGCTACATCAATAGTATAGTGAACATGACATATAATTAAAATGGAATTACTAGAAGATTGTATACTAAAATTGATTTGTAGATGAGTGATTTACTCATGTTTATGAGATTTAACTTGATATAATTTCAATATACAAATATTTTCACATTTCTACCCATGTCGTATCATATCCTGTAATTTCCGTGTGTAAATTAAGAAGTTGACTTAGGATTCGTACGTACGTGTTTTAGATGAAATATAGAAAGAAAATTGCATTTTTTTTAGTCTCACCTCCATTCGTCTTGCACAGTTTACAAATAGCACATTTTGCACTAATTAATTCTAAGCAGTATATTAGCAAACTTGCAAAGAAAAGAAAATAATACTTGAAATGTGGTATCACCATTCAAATATGGCATCTATAGAAATTGTTTTGGAAATTCAATATAAATGTATACATTGAAATACTAGATAAGCGATTTTTAATTATATAGTAAAGTGATATGATGAACACTACTTTTGTTTTTTTGAATGAAGAAATTGTTGGAGTTTTTATGTTAAATCCAATTGGTTTGAGCCCATTTGGATTGAGCCCATAAAAACATAATATGAATGAAATTGATGGAATAAGACTCTATCCCACATTGAGTTGGAGAGGAAAATTTTAGCTAGTTAAATAGCTAAAAAATGGTATAAGGGTTGGGCCCCTTTGGGGTACCAAAGATTTTAAAAGGGGTGAGGACCTAGGTGATCAAAGGTTCCCCACGCGCGCGCCGCCGCCGCCGTCCGGTCCGGGCCGGGCCGGGCTCGGGCTCGGGCTTGGATTGGGATTGGGATTCAACAAACTATTATCTTTTTGGACAAAATTTAATTAACTTTTTCAACCCAAATACTAAAAAGCCCAATTCACTGAAAGTCCAAAATCCGCAAGTGACCCAACCGAATAGGATCCGCGGACGACCCGTTTCGGCAAAGAAGATCCGCGCGCCCTTTTTTTAAATGAAATGGTGTGTCGGTTCGGTTCAAACCGAACCGGTTGCACCTATTCGGATTAAATTGTTATATCCGAATAGACACACCCTTCCATAAAAAGCTTTTCAATTGTTATAAATAGGAGATGAATCTGGCCAATTCATTACTCCGAAAAATTTGATAAGCATACTAGAAAAATACTCTCTCTTTCTCTCTTCTTTTCTTCTCTTTAAATATTTGTCAAAGTTCTATTTGTTAAAAGTTCGCCGTGGGTTCTTTGTTCGTGCAAACAAGGAACATCAGACTGTTGTATCTTGGGAGACTACCGGGAATCGACTGTGTGCACCGTAGGCAGCCCGGAAATATTGTCTTAAGGAGATTGCATCCGCAACCTCAGTCTTTTTCATCTCATTTCCTTTTTTCCATTATTAGTTAGTGAGTTAATTTAACTATCATTTTCTAAGTTCAAATAATTTATCTACGTCTCTTGCTTTTAAGTCTTTTATAAAATCAGTTTTCATTTTGAAAAAATATTTCATACTGTTTCCGTAATCAAATTTTTTTTACTTCGGTTCATACATACATATAAGTGATATAATTACTTAAGGAACTTTGATTAGTTTATTCAATTATATTCATTTCAATTACTTAGAAAATTTTCAAACAAAGTTACGGTTTGTTTTTAAAATTTAAATTGATACATTATTTTATTTTAATAAGTTTCTCCTCCACTACTTTGTTTATTAAAAATTACCGAATATAGTAATATATATATACTAAATTAGTTCGGTAAACTATACTTAATTACTTTTATAGTTTATACTTAATTACTGATATAGTAATTATAAGAAATATAATTGAGTATATTTCTATTACACAGATTGTTAAACGCAACCAACAATCTTAAGACAATATCTAACTGTTTAATACATCTGTGTAGATGGCATCAACAAACAGTGTAGTGGTTGAAACACCAAAGGTTGCTGCTCCGCCGGCAGTACCACCATTTAAGTTCAAAGGAACAGATTTTGCAACGTGGCAAGATAAGATGTATTTCTACATCACTTCCTTGAGCATGGCTAGGTTTCTCACTGAGGAGGTACCTAAACCAAAGGAGGGAGCGACTCCTGAGGAACTCGAGGAAATGGCCATCGTGCTCAAAGCTTGGAATCATTCGGATTTTATGTGCCGTAATTACATTCTTAGTTTTTTGGATGAATCTTTGTACAAGATTTACAGTCCCTTCAAGACTAGTAAACTCTTGTGGGAAAGTTTAGCCAAAAAGTTTAAGACTGAAGATGCAGGCTACAGAAAATTTGTGGTGGATAAGTTCCAATTTTACCGAATGGTCGACAGCAAGACTGTGAATGAGCAAGTGGAAGAACTCCAGAGAATGATTCACGATATCTTGGCCGAAGGGCATGAACTTAGCGAGTCCTACTTGGTTGCTTGTATTATTGGCAAGCTTCCTCCTGGTTGGACGGGGTTCAAGCATCACTTGAGGCACAAGAAATCTGTTGCAAAGTAGAATCTGCAAGATCTCACAGAATATCTGAAAACCGAAGAAAATAATCGGTATACTGACAAGGGCGGCAGTAACTATGTGGCTATGCCTCAGGCCGGAGGGGCCAAGGTTCATGTAGTAGAGGGCTCTAATAAAAGCAAGAAGCGTAAAGCCAATACCTCCAACAAAGGACAAAAGGGTAACAAAAAGCGAAAGTTCAATGGAGCTTGCTTCACATGTGGAAAGAATGGACACCTTGCGAAGGATTGTCGTAGTCGTGCTCAGCCGAAGGATGAAGCAAATGTTAGCATTAACCTAGCTCCATCTGACATCGATAATATGCATTTATCTGCAGTTGCTGAAGCATTCCTGACAAGTGAAACCAAAGGCTGGTGGGTGGATACTGGAGCTACCCGTCACATTTGCTATGACATAAACATGTTCACCTCATACAAGAAGTTTGAACATGAAGAGAAGTTGTACATGGGAAATGATGCTCACTCCGTGGTGGAGGGACAAGGCAAAGTGGTTCTCAAATTTACCTCAGGAAAAGATGTTACTCTCAATGAAGTTCTTCATGTTCCGGACATTAGGAAGAATTTAATTTCTGGTTCTGTCCTTACTAAGAAAGGTTTTAAACTAGCCTTTGAGTCAGATAAATTTGTGCTGACCAAAGGGGGAATGTATGTAGGCAAAGGATATATGTGTGATGGCCTATTTAAGGCTAATGTAGCCGTTATTGGCAAAAACGACAAGTTTATTAATAATAATAATTCTTCTGCTTACTTGCTTGAGTCTACTTTACTTTGGCATGATAGATTAGGTCACATTAATTTTAGAAAAATGAAAAAATTATCAAACTTAGGATTAATTCCTAAATTTGATATTGATAAATCTTATAAGTGTGAAATTTGCGTTGAGGCAAAGTTTGCGAAACAACCTTTCCCTTCAGTGGAAAGGAGCTCACAACCATTAGAGCTAATTCACACAGACTTGTGTAATCTCAAGTCAACTCCAACTCGAGGAGGGAAAAAGTACTTCATCACATTTATTGATGATTGTACACGTTATTGCTACGTTTACTTATTGAGTAAGAAAAAGGAAGCAATAAATGCTTTTGTAAGATACAAAGCTGAAGTGGAAAATCAGTTAAATAAGAAGATAAAAATTCTTAGATCTGATAGAGGTGGTGAGTACGAATATCCCTTTGCACAGTTGTGTGCCGACTCAGGGATAATTCACCAAACAACGGCACCATACTCACCTCAATCAAATGGAGTAGCCGAAAGGAAAAACCGAACCTTAAGAGACATGATCAATGTATTACTTTTGAATTCGGGTTTACCTAAGAACTTGTGGGGGGAAGCTCTATTTATGGCTAACCATATATTAAATAGAGTTCCGCACAAGAAAAATGATACCATTCCGTATGAGTTATGGAAAGGTAGACAACCAAGCTATAAATACCTCAAAGTGTGGGGGTGCTTGGCAAAGGTAGCTGTACCAAGACCTAAGAAAGAAAAGGTTGGACCAAAAATTGGACCAAAAACCGTGGACTGCTACTATATAGGTCATGCGGAAAATAGTAGTGCTTACAGATTTCTAGTATTCAAATCTGAAGTAAGCAACATACACGCGAATACTATAATTGAATCACGTGATGCTACATTCTACGAGAATGTATTTCCACATAAGAAGAACTCGAACGTTACTTCTCATAAGAGACCATATGAATTAATTTCTAAGGAAGATAATTCTCAAATCAGCAACGAGGTTGTTGATCATTGGTCATATGAATCAATCTCTAAGGAAAACGATTCTCAAATCAGTAATGAGGTTACTGAAGAGCCTAGAAGGAGCAAACGAGCTAAAATAGCTAAATCCTTCGGCTCAGATTTTTTAACCTATATGATTGAGGATGACCCTCAAACATATAAAGAAGCAATGACTGTTCCCGATGCAGCGCATTGGAAAGAGGCGGTAGACAGTGAGTTACAATCTATTCTAAGTAATAATACTTGGGAATTGGTTGATCTTCCTAGGGGAAGTAAACCAATTGGATGTAAATGGATCTTTAAAAAGAAATTAAAACCTGACGGGTCTATCGATAAATATAAAGCTAGATTAGTAGCTAAGGGGTATCGACAAAAGGAAGGAATAGACTTCTTTGATACCTATTCACCAGTAACTAGGATAACATCCATAAGATTATTAATAGCTTTAGCAGCTATACATAATCTTGAAATTCATCAAATGGATGTTAAAACGGCTTTCCTTAATGGTGAATTAAATGAGGAAATTTATATGGAGCAACCAGAGGGTTTTATTGTTAAAGGAAAAGAGAACAAAGTTTGTAAACTTGTTCGATCTCTTTATGGCCTTAAACAAGCTCCTAAACAATGGCACGAGAAATTTGATAGTGTCATGATTAAAAATGGCTTTCGCATCAACGAATGCGACAAGTGTGTATACATAAAACAATACGGACAAGCAACTGTCATAGTTTGTCTTTATGTAGACGATATGTTAATATTTGGGACTAACATGGAGGTTATTAAGTCCACAAAGAAAATATTAACAAATAATTTCGATATGAAGGATCTCGGCGAGGCCGATGTTATTTTAGGAGTTAAAATAACAAGATCATCGAGTGGTATTAAATTATCTCAGTCACACTATGTGGAAAAGGTACTTGAGAAATTTAAGAAGCATGGATATAGAGGAACTAACAATCCTTTTCTTCCATCGGCGGTGTTACACAAAAATAAAGGAGAAAGTGTATCACAAAATGAGTATGCTCGTATAATTGGAAGTCTCATGTATATCATGAATTGCACGAGGCCAGACATTGCTTACTCAATCAATAGATTGAGTAGATATACGAGTAATCCAAGCAAGCTTCACTGGGAAGCACTAATGAGAGTGCTTGGATACCTAAAGAATACATCAGAGTATGCATTACACTATGGAAAATATCCAGCTGTCCTCGAGGGATATAGTGATGCAAACTGGATCTCTGATTCGGAAGAATCAAAGTCCACAAGTGGGTATGTATTCACAATAGGAGGAGGCGCAATCTCCTGGAAATCTTCTAAACAGACGTGTATAGCTCGATCCACAATGGAGTCGGAGTTTATAGCTTTGGATAAAGCTGGTGAAGAAGCTGAGTGGCTTCATAACTTCCTAGAAGATATTCCACTATGGCCGATACCGGTATCAGCCATATGTATACATTGCGATAATCAAGCAGCTTTACATAGAGCTCACAACTTTATGTATAATGGTAAGTCACGACATATCCGTCGTCGACATAATACCGTGAGACATTTACTCTCAAATGGAATAATTTCCATTGACTTTGTGAAGTCAAAAGATAACCTCGCGGATCCGTTTACTAAAGGTTTATCTGGCGAGAGAGTAGAATGTGCGTCGAGGGGAATGGGCTTAAAAGCCTAAAATATAACTAAGTTACCTTGTACGGAAACCTAACTTGGCGACTGGAGATCCCACGGACCAAGTTCAATAGGACAACCAGTCTTGGTTAACTTAAACAAAGTGGAGCACTTTAGAGTTCAACTCTAGCTCATTCCTATGATGCAAAAAGTGCAACCTACAGCGTTTAATTAGGTTAAGCTTATGCTTTTAATGACGTCTATATCTTGTTAAAAAAAAAAAAAAACAAGTGGAGTATAGTAGGATACTCTTGATAGATGCGGTCACCTATGTAAGTGTGAGCTGGGTCGGCTCGTTGAGAATTCTTAGAAGGCTGGAATCCTCTAAAGCACTCGCAGAACCCAAGAACGTTCAGGGCCGAAATGAACACAACCGAGAGCTTGTAACAAATCGGTATAATACTATGTTAAGTTTATTGTCTTGGTTTACACAAACAGTCGACGGTTCAAGATGAAATATTTCACCGATTGACTAAGTAAATCCGATAAGCTTCAACTAGGGAAGGTTCAAGATGAAATATTTCACCTATCCTGATGTAGTATTATTCCTAAAGATTACTTTGACATGATATGTTCTGTGAGACGGGACACGAAGAACAATTTCATTCATGTGGGGGATTGTTGGAGTTTTTATGTTAAATCCAATTGGTTTGAGCCCATTTGGATTGAGCCCATAAAAACATAATATGAATGAAATTGATGGAATAAGACTCTATCCCACATTGAGTTGGAGAGGAAAATTTTAGCTAGTTAAATAGCTAAAAAATGGTATAAGGGTTGGGCCCCTTTGGGGTACCAAAGATTTTAAAAGGGGTGAGGACCTAGGTGATCAAAGGTTCCCCACGCGCGCGCGCCGCCGCCGCCGTCCGTCCGACCGACCGGCCGGCTCGGCTCGGTCCGGTCCGGGCTCGGGTTTGGATTTGGATTGAGATTGGGATTGGGCTTCAACAAACTATTATCTTTTTGGACAAAATTTAATTAACTTTTTCAACCCAAATACTAAAAAGCCCAATTCACTGAAAGTCCAAAATCCGCAAGTGACCCAACCGAATAGGATCCGCGGACGACCCGTTTCGGCAAAGAAGATCCGCGCGCCCTTTTTTTAAATGAAATGGTGTGTCGGTTCGGTTCAAACCGAACCGGTTGCACCTATTCGGATTAAATTGTTATATCCGAATAGACACACCCTTCCATAAAAAGCTTTTCAATTGTTATAAATAGGAGATGAATCTGGCCAATTCATTACTCCGAAAAATTTGATAAGCATACTAGAAAAATACTCTCTCTTTCTCTCTTCTTTTCTTCTCTTTAAATATTTGTCAAAGTTCTATTTGTTAAAAGTTCGCCGTGGGTTCTTTGTTCGTGCAAACAAGGAACATCAGACTGTTGTATCTTGGGAGACTACCGGGAATCGACTGTGTGCACCGTAGGCAGCCCGGAAATATTGTCTTAAGGAGATTGCATCCGCAACCTCAGTCTTTTTCATCTCATTTCCTTTTTTCCATTATTAGTTAGTGAGTTAATTTAACTATCATTTTCTAAGTTCAAATAATTTATCTACGTCTCTTGCTTTTAAGTCTTTTATAAAATCAGTTTTCATTTTGAAAAAATATTTCATACTGTTTCCGTAATCAAATTTTTTTTACTTCGGTTCATACATACATATAAGTGATATAATTACTTAAGGAACTTTGATTAGTTTATTCAATTATATTCATTTCAATTACTTAGAAAATTTTCAAACAAAGTTACGGTTTGTTTTTAAAATTTAAATTGATACATTATTTTATTTTAATAAGTTTCTCCTCCACTACTTTGTTTATTAAAAATTACCGAATATAGTAATATATATATACTAAATTAGTTCGGTAAACTATACTTAATTACTTTTATAGTTTATACTTAATTACTGATATAGTAATTATAAGAAATATAATTGAGTATATTTCTATTACACAGATTGTTAAACGCAACCAACAGAAATTAAGTTTTTTTATGCACATAGCTAGTAATTATTAATTAAATGGGGAAAGAAAGATTAAGGGGAAATTAAATTAAATTAAATTAAAACCAAAAAGGCAGTACGTGGCTTGGTACAACTACTCTAGAGAAGAGAAGAGAAGAGAAGAGAAGAAAAGGTAGGTAGGTGTCAGTGAGTATACGATCGAAAAGAAAAGAAAAGAAAAGGTTTGACATTCACTGAGTGAGGGGAAAGAGAGGAATTATATTATATATACCGTCAGGTACGTCTAATAATTAATTAATTACATATATTTCGATCATGCGAACCCTGCCGGTCGAAATCAGTAATTAAAATTAGATTCATTCATTAGTAGTAATTTTTTAAATAAAAAAAATAAAACTAAAACCAAATAATCGATCCTATACATATATATATATATATATATATTAATAAAATATGCTGGAGTAGTAATATTCTGAAAGGTTCTTGGTGATCTACGTGCAGAGCAGAGCAGAAGAAAATGGCGTCAGATCAGAACAATATAATTATATATATATTATATAGAGGATCAGAAGTAGTAATGTCAGAAGCTAGCTATATAGTGTGCTGTGGAGTGGAATAGATAGGGAAGGAAGAATATGACGTATGTAATTCCCCGTAACGTAACGCGTGCTTTTATTTTGGATGCGTGTGATCTCACTCTTCCTTTCTTTCACATTCAATGCGCTTTCATTAATTACTCCAATCATGTTTCATATTAATTGATATATTCTTATTTTTTATACACATTAAGAAATCTTATAATTATATATTTTTTTATGGTAAAATATCTCAAATACCCTTTATAATGATGACTCATTTTTAATATTTTATTAGTGAGTGGTGATCATTGAGTTTCCTAACCCCAATGAGAGAAATGGGTAAAATTAAAAAAAACTTTGAAAACCCAAATATACCAATTAATTTGAAACAAAAAAATCTAGCAAATATGTCAATTAATATGAAATGAATGGTGTACTAATTAACTACTCATCTCTTCTCTCTTGGACTTTTCTTCACTCCTCATACTACTAATAATTATAATAATTAATTCTTCTCATACATATGGCGGCACCTTACTCATCTTTTACCAATCAACTCACTTGTATAACCTAATTAAACAATGGGTTTTGTAGAACCTCAATAGTTAAACACTTAGTCTCAAAATTAATTATCTTAATAAATGTACATACCTTAGTCTTATAGTGTATTCACATATTCACGTGTTCACGATATTTTATTGTGACTTGACCTTAACCTCCACCACACAACAATTGCTGCCAAAAACTCTAGCCAACAATTGCTCCCGCTGGTAATCGAACTCGTGACTTTGTCTCTGATGCCACTTGTAGGACCTCAGATGTTATCAATTGGTGTTAGAAAATGCACATATCATAATCTTACTGTGCATTTACACACACAAACGCCAATGACATTCCATTGTGATTTGACTATGGCCTTCAAACGGGACAATTGCTGACAAAGTTATGGGCAAGAGGTTTTGTAGTTATATGAGATTAATCCCTGTTGGGAGATGTTCCTACTTTATGTGTTCAACGCGCCTTAAAAGGGATTAAACCCTTGAGAAATAAAAAAAAGAAATAATATCCTATTAGTAGTAGAGAGGCATTTGGCCTTTTTGTAATGTTTCTTTTGAAGGATGTAATTCTAATTAATTTCTTGTGGGACATTACGAGTTTATTAAGCGTGTACTTCTTTCTACTAAATAAATTCATAACGCGATACATTATAACGTTAGGAACTAGTAGCTCACACTAAATTCAGTATGGATAAAAATTATATACATTTTTGCAATGGTTCAAAAGTCTTAGAAAATGTAAAAATGAACATTATTTTATATAAGTCGATGAATTCTCAACTCAGATGGTAAATTAATAAGTGCACATGTCCTTTTTCCTGCAATGCACATGGTCTATTCCATGAGAACTCCTATAAATGTACAAATATTCATTAATTATGGTATATATTAAATTTATAAAAAAATGGCATTAAATTTATATTTCTTCTTTTATCCAATTGGTGCACTTTGACGTTTAAATGTGTACTTTTCATTTTATTCTATAATCGAAGTTTAGATTGTAACTAAATTTGGTCTAATTGTTTAATGAATAGATCTCAAACGAGCAATAATTGACTAAGTCGATCGAACAAGAGTAAATTAAAATTTCTATATTTTTTAAAGTTTTATTTTCTTTTAATGTATATAATGACTAAACTTAAATGTACCAAAAAAAAAAAAAGAATAAACTTAAACCAAATATCAAAAGTTAGCTAACAATTAATATTCTTTATGTTTTATTTTTTTAACATAAATACAACAAAGCAAGATTTTAATTAGTTTAATTTAAATTGTAGTCCCATTCTAAAAAAAAATTGTAGTCCCTAACTAGCTCTACTAGTGCAAGCACTAGTAATTTATAAGTTATGATATGACAAAGTGCAATTTTGGCTAAAATAAGGCCATCTCCAATGGAGATGGCCGGGGTCGGGGTGGGCAACGGGGCGGGAACAGGGCGGGGCTGGGGCTCCGCGGAGCCCTGGCCGCGGCCCGTTCCCGCGTGGCTCATTTGGAGAAGAAAGAGGACACGAGCCCCTCTTTAAGTCAGGCGACGCCACTTGGCGTCCCCTGATTGGCTCTGTCCTTTTTAAAAAAAAAATTGTTTATTTAATAAATTAAAATAGAAAAAAATATATATATACTTAAATAATTAATAAAATTAATTTTTCCTATTAAATTAAATTAAATATGTAGAATTGAATTATTTAATAAAATTTATTTAGTATATTTATTGTATATTTACTAGTATTTAATAAATATATGTAGTCACCAATTTTTAATTTGATTATTTAATATAATAAAATTAATTTTTTTAAAATTAAAATCATTAATAATTTATTAGAATTGTAATTAAATTTATTTATGGGCAAATCATTAATAAATAATTTTTCCTATTAAATTAAATTAAATATGTAGAATTGAATTATTTAATAAAATTTATTTAGTATATTTATTGTATATTTACTAGTATTTAATAAATATATGTAGTCACCAATTTTTAATTTGATTATTTAATATAATAAAATTAATTTTTTTAAAATTAAAATCATTAATAATTTATTAGAATTGTAATTAAATTTATTTATGGGCAAATCATTAATAAATAAATAGCCCATTTTATTTTAATATCTTTTGTTGTAATTAAAAATTTAATCATTCAACTACAATATTGGTGCTGGCTATATTTTTTTAAAAATACGAAATTAGTAAAAAATAAAATTAAACACTTATACACATAATATTTAAATACATACTAAAATAGACAAGAAAAGTAAATTCAAACAATTACATTCATGCTTAACCGTATTTTGCGTAAACGTGGGCTATTAAGTCTTTTTGAAGTCTACGGTTGGTTTCTTTTGAACGAATTGCTTCATGACGCAGCATATAGTTATCCAACGTTTGCCTTCTTGGTTCAACATCTTCCAAATTTACTCCGCGAGATGGATAAATTCTAGCGCGTGCTCTACGAGACGTGCTAATGTCAGTATCATCATCGTCGGAGTCATCGTCTTTGTATTCGTCACGTTCGTCCTCCACAATCATGTTGTGGAGTATTATGCAAGTTAACATTATGTTGGACAAATCCTGCGTATGCCACCCCCTGCTGGGTTGATTAACGATTGCGAACCGAGCTTGGAGAATTCCGAACGCTCGTTCAACATCTTTGCGGAATGATTCTTGATACCGCGAGAATACTTGTTCAGGAATGGTTCTCGGGTTTCTCACAGACTGGATTAGCGTTCCCCACTTCGTATATATACCATCCGCAAGGTAGTAAGGCATGTAGTAATTTCGATTTTTCACTTCATACCGAACTTCGGGAAGGTTACCAGAAGTGAGGTTGTCGAACAGAGGTGAACGACCAAGGACTGTAATGTCGTTCAATGCTCCTGGCACGCCAAAAAAGGCATGCCATATCCACGTATCATGTGAAGCAACAGCTTCAAGAACAATCGTAGGTTTTTTCGACCTTCCAGAAAAACTTCCTTGCCATGCGGTTGGGCAATTTTTCCACGTCCAATGCATACAGTCGAGCGAGCCAATCATCCCAGGGAATCCACGTCGTTCCGATTTGTTAAGTAGCATGGCCAAGTCAGCTTGCGTTGGGGCACGAAGGTACTGGTCTTTATACAAACCCAAAATGGTTTGACAGAATTCATGTACAATCTCGCATGTGGTACTCTCCGCAACACGGAAATTTTCGTCGCTGGAATCGTGGGAGCATGCATACGCCAACGAACGCATAGCGATTGTTACCTTCAGAATTGGTGAAAACCCTGCTCGATGGGAGGCATCGTATCTTTGACGAAAGTATATATTTTCGCGCTTGCAATCCGCAAGGATACGGAGGAAAAGGGGACGCTTCATACGGAAACGGCGCCTGAATATTTCACCTGAATACAACGGTCTTTCGATGAAATAATCGTTCATCAGTTGTATGTGTCGTGCTTGGTGGTTCCTGTCTAAAAATTTATGACCTGGAACAGAACCACCATGTACATGCACAATTTCTGTTTGAGAATTCAAAAGTTCGTTGTACTGTTCGTGAAGTTGTGCATCTTCATTATCTTGTTCTTCAATCGTGTTGTTATAATCTTCCCAAAAATTATTTCGGGAAGAAGATGATTCGTCACCATCATCATCACCATAACCATAACCATAACCATAACCATAGTTGTGGTTCATCTTGAAGAGTGAATATTTTTGAAGAGTGAATATTTTCTGAAGAGTGTATATTTTTGAAGAGTGAATGTGTTGAGTAGAATGTGAGACTGGATTATTAAATAGGCAAAAGTTGCACCAGATCTCTACCGTTCGATTTCTCCACCAGATCACTACCGTTCAATTTCTCCACCAGATCATAACCGTTCGATTTCTGCACCAGATCATAACCGTTCTTTATCTGCACAAGATCTCCACCGTTCTTTTTCTGCACCGATCTCCACCGTTCTTTTTCTGCACCGATCTCCACCGTTCTTTTTCTGCACCACCAATCCACCGTTCAATTTCTGCACCAGATCTCCACCATTCAATTTTTAGAAAATTACATAATACACCCTGTAGCTTTTCCTATTTAAAGGGAAGTGTGCTCACTTCTGAAATCACACATCTCTCAATATCTTCCAATCTAAATTCCAACATAAAGCAAACATTTTAAGGCAATGTCGACAAAGTGGTCTCAAACTGAAGATGTAGCCTTGACAAAGGCATACATAGAGGTCTCGGAGGACAACGTGGTAGGGGCAGGCCAACCACAAGATACATTCTGAGCAAGAACCATAATAATAATGTATGTCCTTTTTGATAGTACTGGACATCAATATGAACGAAGATCAAAAGATTCAATCACTAGTAGATGGAAAAAACACATTTGCAGCAAGATGCAAAAATGGAACGAAGCACTTCAAATGGCCTCAAGAGAGGTGGGAAGTGGCGGCCAAATAATGGACGAGGTAAATATTATGTTAATACTATGCTAAGTAATTATTAATAGGTTATATTAACTATTTTTTGTAATTTTTATCATGAATTGGCATTGCGTCTGTACAAGGCCGAAACGAAGCAACATTGGTGCTTCCAGCACACATGGGAACTTGCAAAAGATTGGATCATGTTCAGGTCAACATCTGGAACGTCTCAAACACCTCCTGGTAACCCATCTCAACCAACGGAAGATTGTTATATTCCAACCCCACCACCAGAAACTCAATTTGAATCGAAAACACTAGGCGACGATGATCATCCCGAGACTCCCCGCGTACCCTAATCGAGTGAAAGATTTGAAAGACCTATTGGTAACAAAAAAGCTAAAAAGGGAAAAGGGAAGGCTTCGTCGAGTAGTTCATATGGTAATATTGACTTCGACTGGGAAAAAATGGCGGCCATGAGAGAAACTACACTTCTGGTAGAGGCTGGACGAGAGAGAAGGCATATGGAGACGATTCAACGTCAACAGGAAGAAGAAGCAGCGAGAATGTCAGTGACAATGTCATTACAGGAGGAACGGATTATGTCGATGAACTGCTCTTCATTCACTCCAGATACACAGGCGTATTGGAGGAACAGAAGAAGAGAAATACAAAACAAAAATCTTCCTCGGGACTTATTTGGAGATTCATCGAATGAAGGAACCGACTGGTTTCAGAGGAGAAATCAGTAAAATGTTATATTTTCGTGTGTTTGTCGTTTATTTAATCCGATTTCTTGTATTTCCTTTAATGTATTTCCTTTCTTGTTTGTTGTATTTCCTTTCTTGTATTTCCTTACTTATTTGCTGTAATTCGTATTATGTATTAATTTTAATTTACTTAATTATTTACTCTCTTTAATTTTAATATTTTAATATAATTAATAATTTAATTACAAGTACTAATAATTATTACTATTATTAATATTAATATTAAAAACAAAATTAAAACTAAAAGTATAGGTGAGAGTGGGCAAGTCTTCAAAATGGAATTAAATCCATTTCGGAGCCCTGTCATTGAAGACGACCAGGCAATGCTCGGGGGCAGGGGGGGGCAAGGCTGGCTCGGGGCTCCGGAGCCCCGGGGCTGGCCCTCTCCATTGGAGATGGCCTAAAAGTGATTTATTTTGAGTAGAGTGATTATTAATTTCGAGAAGAGTGTTAGAAATAAGTCAAAATTTCAATTTATTACATCAAAACAAAAAATTATTCATATTACCATTGTAGAAAGCAATTGCACACAAAATTTTCTGATGATAGCAGCTGTCAAAAAACCTTGTGGGGAGCTCTTTTCTTCGCACGTACAACTCTTTGTCAGAGCCCCATCATTGTCTCAATAATCAGCGTGACACTATAGATCATACCACAAAGTACTACCCCCACAACTACAAGCAAAGTATGCAAATTGCTTATATTGTTATTAAGTTATTGAATCTTAAATTTCTGTATTTTATTTTATAATTTAAGTGATGAATAGTATTTTATAATCTTATTTTTTTATTCTTTACTCCAATAAATAGTTTATATTTTGAGATACTATTTTTAAATAACCACATTACTTTACTCCAATAATTCGATTATATTTTAACAAAATAAATTTAATTTTTATTTATATATAAATAATAAATAATAATAATTATAATAAATATTTAATATAATAATAAATTACCTTTTAGAAAATTATTATCAGAGCTGCGTTTGGTCCATATTCAGCATTAGCCTGAAATCAAATTTTCTTGTTAATACAAAAAGTGGATCAGTCAAACACAACCCTTATATTCTTGTTAATGCAAAAAAGTAAGATTGAGTTTAGCCCATGTTTTGCCTTAACTTGAAATCAGATTTCTAGTTAAAGCAAAAATAGGTATTTTTTACTCTGGTGGTTAACTTTGCCCAAAAAACGAGAGGGTACTAGTTGTTGAGTTTTTCTTAATTTGAGGTGCTAAGTGCTAATTTTGTGTTTATGAGGTTCAAAGTGTTCATTTCTCGTGTTTCGGGAGTGCAAGTTGTTGAGTTGTTCTTAATTCAGGGTGTTAAGTGTTAATTCTATTTTGGGGTGCAAAATGCTCATTTCTCGTGTTTAGGGGTGCAAAATACCAAAGATCCAAAAAATGAATTATCTATTTTGTCCCTAAATTTTTTGAGAAAAATAAAAAAGGTTGCAAAGTGCTGAATTGTTCATATTTCGAGGATGCAAAGTACTAAATTTATATTTCGTAATTACAAAATATCTATTTTTCATATTTTGAGGGTACAAAGTGCAAACCCTTGAGCAAATACACTTCTTATTTTCCTTTTAAAAGTCAAAACATAAAAAGGACACAAAAAGACTAAACAAAAAAAGATAAGGGAAATAACCCCAAATTTTGGGTTGGATTCCTGGTGATGCAATTGAGTTGCAATCATTAACTCATAAAAAGCAATTTCCATAGATTCTCTCTTTTGCGTGTAAAATATGTACTTTATGACCCAAGTGACTAATGTGTGTGTTAGAGCGTGAGAATGCCTAAAGTAGCTTACTGTGAAGTTCTTCCAGTGGAAAAGCCTTCCTACCTCACTTTAGCAAAGGCCAATGATCGTAATGACAACTTCAAAAATATTTGACGTACACTGTGAAACTAATAGATCGAGTTCAATTTGGAAGATGATGCATGCTATACAGTTGACATTTTAGCAGGCCACTGGTACATGATACAAAAAAATGAAAAATTAATTTCATTTACTTTTTTTTACATGGAATTAAATTTGGACACAAGAAATATAATTAGGCCCTATTTGAATAAATTCTTGTTCAGTCTCGCAGTTTCACGAAATTGAGTCAAAACCTAACCCAATGAAGTCTGATTCGTGAAGTTCATGTTTCAATTTGAAACCTATAAAATAAAATGATTTGACACATCATCTATTTTTTTATGTCATATAAAATTATTGATTTGACATCTATCGTCTATTTTTATCTTTCAAACCTCAATTCAAATCATATCTCAAAATTTTAAAGCCACTTACTATTGTTTAACTATATTTTACTATCTCAATATTTCATTGAAAATATTATCCAATCGAGTTTCAAAGTATAGCCAAAAACTTTTAAACCACCTTTTGAACTTGGTCAAACTACTTTGATATTTTTTTTTTTTTTTGATAATTCAAAACTACTTTGATATTAAGCCTTAATTGTTTCTTCAACTTTTTCAAGTCTTGGGTCTTGGCACAAATGGATTTTTCTAAATAAAATCTGTGTATGGGTTTAATTAGTAATTATGAGTTTGATCACAATATCTGAGTTGGCTAACACGTATTTTATGGGTTTAATTAGTGTCGGTGTTTTAAATTTATTTAGTGTAACACAATGTACAAACCTCCTGCTCATATCATGTATTTTATTATCATATTTTAATTTTTCTAAGTGTAATATAATTATGTGCGACTCACATGTTTACTCATATCATGTATTTTTAGTATCATATTTTAATTTTTCTAAGTGTAATATAATTATGTGCGACTCACATGTTTACATTAGCAGAAACATGTTGAACGAGAATAATGTTAGTTTAATGTAGAAATCAATTTATACAAGATTGCTCTAACGCTTGCTTAAGAATCTTGGGGTAGCAAATACGTACTAGAGGAAATTTCTTCTAGAAGTCGTATATATGAATATACAAGAATTAAATCTAAGGAACATATAGCCAACCTAATTAGAAGAACGAACAAACAGAACCTCATGCAAAACTGATTAATTTACAACTGAAAATCAACAATTTTATGAGATACAAAAAGGGAAAAAAAAAAAAAAAAAACTAGCATTTGTGGTTCTGCTTGCTGATGATGCTTGAAACTTTCCCCTCTTTTGATTTTTTTTCTTTCTCTAGCTTCAAAATTTATCCTTCTTTTTTTAATATCTATCTTGGAAGAATATGTGAATCGGAAGTGAATTTCCAGCCCTTGATTATCCTCCATTGATTAGATATATCACTTGCAATGTTAACGGCGTCCGATGAGGTTCCAAGGAGGCCTCTTCTCGTGAACCCTACCGTATACAATCCGTTCTCTCCTTTCCAACCATTAGGGAAAGGTGACTTTGGCATTCCTTCTTTTGTGAAAAAATCAGTACCCTGCACATACCATAAAATTTGTTCCAAAACACAAGTAAGATCACATGGCCATATATCAACATTTTTCATTAAAAAATATATACTGATTATGTATCTAAGTTATGCAATTAATTTTTAAAATAAAAATTGGTACAGAGCTGACCGTTTAAGTCAAATGGGACAAATCAAATTTGAATTATAGTAATTTCTTACCTAGACATTTAAGTGGTTTGTTTATAGGAGTATTTCAATAGCCATATTTATTACTGGTTTAATTGCTTCTCAGACTACAGCCTATAGCTACTAATGGCTATTTTGAGATAATAAAAGAAACTTAGTTGGACTATTATTTCCAATAACTCAAGTAGGACTATATATTTAACACTTTATATTTTGTAAAAAATCTAATTAGCTTGAACCTACTGTTGCCTTTTATAGTATAAAAAAATATCATATCCCTCTAGAAAAGAGCAAAAAGAACACTTAATGCAAAAATGCAGAATTCACATATAAAAAAATAATACTCCTATTAATTTTATGACAGTAACACATCATGAAATCCAAACAAAAATATATTTTAACATTAGAGGAATGATCCAAACAAATGGCATCAGAAATTCCCTTTACTGTAATAATGTAAGAATACGTTTTGTAGCCCACTGCATGTGTAAGAAAAGAAAGCGATATGTGATTGTGAATAAAGATAAAACTCAAGACTGGAAAAAAAGAACATGAAATTTTGTCACTGTTAGTAGGTCATATATTTATTTAAATTTAACATACCTTAAGCCAGGTAGGCACATTACTCTTGTACCCTGTCGCCAATATTATTGAATCAAATTCTCTTTCTTGTCCATCCATAAATTTTGCCCCTTTTTTTGTTATCTCCTTCACACCCTCCATTACCTATAACATAATTATCATCATCATATACAGTACTAAAACAATATACCAAGATTTGGTTTATTTAATTTAGCAACTTACCTTAATTTTGCCTGATTTAATTTGCGACAAGGCTCCCACGTCGAGCACGGGGGTCTTTCCGGTTGCGTTTTTTAGCTCGATTGGGCCGGTTTTCGGCCTCCGTAGGCCTAATCTATCGGTGTTACCTAAGGTGCAATTAGCCACTAGAAGTAGAAATTTGTCTACTAGTCTCAAAGGCAACCATTTGAGTAGAGCCATAGCTATAGAAAATGTTGATACACCAAACATTTCCCTTGGTAGAATATGAACCTGAAATCACCAAAAAAAATAAAAATAAAAATCAATACTTCAGGACAAAAACTAAGAAAAAGGTCATCAACAATGACATAAACTGAACATCATCAACGACATAAACAGGACATCACGCAATATATTGTCATCATAGTTAAGAAATGTATTAGCTAACATACTTTTTAGGTCGTTGTTGATGTCCTGTTTTTTCTCGTGAAAATTTCAAATTAGCATATCATAATAATGCATGTAAATAAAGTTGATAAAAATTATAGTAATACTTACAGAATTTCTAACCACCATATGGGGGCTTGCATTATATCTACAAAGATCTAAGCTAACTTCCATACCAGAATTCCCACATCCCACAATCAAAACTTTCTTATTTAGAAACTCAGAGCCCGATTTGTACACACTAGTATGAATCACGGGGCCTTCGAATTTCCCCATCCCGTGAATTTCAGGTATAACGGGCTCTGCATTTTCCCCTGTAGCAACAATCAACCATTTCGAAAAGTACTCAAAATCTTGACTTTCCACCCTCCAAAACCCACTAGCTGAATCAAATTCAGCTTTAATTACAGCCTGTTTGAATTTGGGCTCAATTGAAAAGTGCTTCGCATAAGACTCCATGTAAGAAACGAACTGCTGTTTTGTTGGGTATTTTGGGAAAGTGTTTGGGAAATTTAGTAAAGGGAGTTCACAAAATTGTCTCGGGAGGTGTAGTTTGAGTCTATCGTAGGTTCTTTGTTGCCATAAAGAAGCTATACAATCACTTCTTTCAAGAACTAGAGATGAGATTCCATTTTCTTGAAGACATGCTGCAACGGCAAGGCCCGAAGGCCCTGCGCCTATGATGATAGGCCCGGTTACAAAAATGCAGTCTTTTTGATTCTTTTCTTTTTCTTTGCAGAAACCCATTTTAGATGAGAAAGATTGAAGCTTTTTGTTTGTTTGTTTGTTTGTTTGTTTTTGAAGCAGAGGAAACGTGAAGGGATGAATATAAGGGGTGGTGAAAAAATTGAATGCAACAGGGGGAAAAGTTATAGTGTGTGTAGTAATGGAGGCGTGAAGATTAAGGAAATGATTTGGTTTTCTGTTTCTCAAGGTTGTTTGTTTTCTTCGGTTCTGAACTGCAGAATTGAGGAGGTGTTATTGGCAATGGGGCAAAGAGAAAGGAAGGAAATAAATAAATAAATACGATATTTATGTTGTTGCTGTGGAGCATTTATATATATGCGAAATCAAATGTAGTGTGTGTATGTGTTGAGAGGAACTCTCGGCTATTTTTCACTCTAGCTTTTGTATGGGAAGCGACAAAATTGATTATTTATTTTATTTTAATTTTAAGAGACTTATATAAAAAAAATAGAGGATTAAGTTGAGAACTTGCTTCAAAATAGATACTGCAAAGTTGTTTTGCTTTGGGTATGAGAAGGCCTTTAATTAAATGAACTTGAAAACTTGGATTGAGAATGTAGAATTAAAATAAAAAAAATGTGAGATATATATCAAAGTGTGACACAAAATGAACATAGAAGATTGCACAACTCTTAAGTTTGACATGGCCTCTAATTAATTTGTTGGGATGACAAAGTATAAGAATGTTCATGTGGAACAAGGAATATATATTTTATTGTATTCGATGGACTTGTAAGTAAGACCACTGAATTCCTTAATAAATGTATGGTTGAAAAAATAGGGTAGAGGTATTGGGCATGCATAAGATCTGTTGCTAGAAAATCCTTGAAATATATATATAGTATGTACATGTACACTCTTAGTTGGCGCCCACTTCATTTAATTGATAGTAGTATAGTATGAGTATTGTTCAATGCCATCAAAATCTATCATGTCAAATGGAGTATATATTTTCCCTTCAGTTTCTCTTTTGAAAATTTCTGGAGCCAACTCAAGTGATATATATAATTGGCATGGGTGGCTGTTTTCTGTGACTGGGGAACAGCAACACATTAATTAATAACAAGGCTGGCTAGGGTTCATTTAATTTTATTACGTAGGTATATATGCTTACTTTTAATGACGACGCTTATTAATTTTATTCCTCTTTATTTTCATTTCTTGCATATATTTCGCACGTTAGAAATTATCATCGCATTTGAAATTAGTACTCTAAAAAACAAACACAAACAAATTATTACTTTTTTTTAACCAATAATCTCTCACTAAATCCTCTTTAGCCAAATATTTGAAAAGAATACATCTAATTAAGATCACAATCATAAGAAATTAGATTTATAACTTAATCATATCTACTATTCGAATAACAGCTAGCCATGCATCGATCCGTAAACATGTCTTAATTAGAAGATAAATAACATTCTCTCAAGTTCTTTGGGATAATTTCCAGTTTTGAATCATTAGGTACTAATCATGAGACACTTATTAAATAATAATCATGTGTGTTACTGAATATAGCAAATATTTTTATTTATGCCCTACTGGTCCACTAGGCGAACAAAAGGGCATAAATCAATTAAAGAAAGAAGGACATAGGGGCATAATTTAATTTTATTTTAGAAAATTGGAAGGGTATATACGTTGGCAGAAGAGCGTTAATTAGAGAGGTACGGAGGGGCATGGTCAAGTAGGCGTCATTTTGGGCACACGAAAGTTGAACAAGTATTGGAATTTTGATGTCACGTGACCTCATCCAACCGTCACCCCCTGCTAGTCACGTGTCACTGACTCGAGATTAGAATTTACCACTACTTGCCAATTTAAGACTCTTCTCTACTCTATTTATTGCCTATTGGGGCCCCTACATAAGCCCTTCTTTTTATCCAAGGCCCATATATAATACCTTTATTTTATTTTATGAAATGACTATTACCGCCCTCAAGCTCTTTACTTTACTCCAATCACATATCTTCACTTTTCAAACTTTTAAATTACCTAGAAAAATTAGTTAATTTTATGGGTAATTTTTATAAATTAGAGTAAAATTAATTTATTATGTAATAAGATAGAGCAAATTAACCCCTTTTTTTTTTTTGCTGATTTCATTAATTTGTATCAGTTTAATATTTTTTTTGTTTTACCCTTTTTTTATAAGTATATTTTCACTGTTACATATGATTTCGTCGATTACTTATGTTTTTTCCTTCTAAATCATGTTCCTACCAGTTTCATCTTGTTTTGTCGATTAAACTCCTTTTTTTTACTGATCTTACTCGTTTTTATCAGTTTAATCCGTTTTCACCTATTTCGCACATTTTCATTGATTTCACATGTTTTTTTAACCAATTTTACCTGAACTTTAATTGATTTCACACGTTTTCTCCGATTTTACTCTTTTTCACTGAATTTATTAATGTTTTCATTGATTTCATCCATTTCTCACTGATGTCATCGTTTCACTGGTTTAATTTTTTTGATCTATTAGACTGTGTCTTTACAGCTCGGACCGAAGAGTGCAAAGGGTATAGGTCCTCCCCAGTGTGATGTCTCCAGTAGGATTCGAACTTAAGTCTAGCATCTGGGAGTCGCAAGTCACTACCACTTGACCCAACCACCTTGGGTAATTCTTTTTACAAGAATTTCAATCGAATTTTCATTGATTTCACATGTATTTATCATTCATGACACTTTTTTATTTATTGTTTCACCCATTTTTCACCAATTTCACTTGTTTTCAACAATTTCATGGATTTTTTTTTACCGATTTAACCCATTTTTCATGAAAAAAAATTCATGAAAATTAGAGGTTATGCAAGTCTTGATATTATTGAATATTCTTTATATTTTACTTTTGTAGCCAAAATAAAATTACATACTTAAGTCATAAATATTTTTTATTCATTCATAGGTAAGATAAGATTCATTTTTTTTTTGTTGTAACAAAATGTTATTTAAGATAATTTCATTTTAAATTTTTGTATTAGAGTGTTTATGACTTATGTTGTATTAAATCTGCAAATTTATTTTTTTACTTAAATACATATTGATGCTAAAATATAATATATATATATATATATATATATATATATATATATATATATATATATATATATATATATATATATATATATATATATATATATATATATATATATATATATATATTTTAGGAGCTATTTAAAATAATAGTATTTTTCTATGGTTCGTTAAGATTAAAATTAAGAGAGAATTTATAAATATTAAGAGTTTATGGAGGAGATAAATATAATAAGACTTCATGTCTACTTATACTTCGATCTTCAACTACTTTTACGTGTTTGCTATTTAATTAAATATCACTTTACAATTTAAATAAGGGCATTTTAGTAAGCACAAAAAAGTTAAGAAATATTTGTGCTTTTATAATAGTAGAGATATGGCAAAAATGCATATTTAGTTATTAGGTGATTGGTTTTTATTTATAAAATAATAAATAAAAAATTAGATGATAATTATGTGAAAGTTTCTTTTTAATAATTTTAAGAGATATTTGATCGTGGTATTTTTTTAATATTTACAATTTTAGGACATTAGACTGTAATTTCGATCAATTGTGCCCAGAGTTTATCATTGATGTGTGAACTCCAGCTAAACAAAGTTCCTAAATTCTGAATCATGCGTTGCTCACATGACAGATTTCAAAGACGAATGGAAGAATATTTTACATAGATTTTGTTTTATTTAACTTGTCAAATAGTGAAACTAAAACTTGAAACTAAAACTATCTAATTATGTAGTTGTTCGACTGAAAATTGAAATAAAATGCTCATTTTTCATTGCTCTCCAATATTTATCTCAACATCCTCCACTCCTCACCCTTATTTCCCTTGTACAAAAGCATGAACTGAGTAAAAACTCCAAGTGATGAATACTACTACTATTTAACAAAAACTGGTTGATTTATTTAATTGACTTGACAGTCGCGTGCGCTTTCGTCATGCAACCGGACACGTGTCGTACACCGGTTTGCTGATTTATTTACCGGTTTTGGTAAAACTTGACTGAGAGTCTAAAAATGTCAATGATAGTCATAGTCTGTAGAGACTCCTGGCCCTCGGGTGGTGCATCGCATGGTTGAGGGAGTCGCATCCGACGTCGATCAAACGGCTGCACCCTGTATTTTTCATAGTACTAATGTTGACATTTTAGTTTGTAGTAATTAATTTATTCCTCCAACTATCTTCAATTTATTGCTCCAACTACTCCATCTATGTTATTACTATTAGTAATTTGTTTTAATTAATTGGTTTTATTTGCATCTATGTTTTAAAAATCGGACTGGACATCGAACCGATAGTCTTATTGGTTACTGGTTAGATCGATTTAACCAATTTAATCACTGGTTCAATCGATGTGGCGTCATTACAAAATAATAATTTAATTTAAGTTTTAATGTATGTAATCAACTATTTAAAAAAAATCTTATCCATTTTTTCAAGTTTATTTCCATAAACTAATTATCTCTTGACCAATTATTTTTTCCTAGTAATCTTGAGTTGAGAATGAATGATAGCAACAAAATTACAAGTATGATAACATGATATCAAGACAATAATTCAAATTAAATAAACACAATATCAAAAACAATAACTTTATTGCTAATCGCCAATGGAAAAGAGAAAATATTGATGAATTTTATCACCGAAACCTTATATAAAAAAAATGAAAATACTTGAAGTTGGGGAAATAACTTTTCTAATGAAATTGATGCTCAAATATATTTTTATAACTTATTATATAAAAATATTTTTTGTTTCTTGTTGATTTTATTTGATTTAAAGTGAAGAATAAAAGAAGAGATGTGAGCATATTTTTGAAGTTTAAAGGCCGCGGAAGATAAGTAAAAATCAGTTGCGTAAATTTTTTCATTTTATAAGTGGACCAGTGGTTCAATCGGTTCACTGGTTCATTGGTTTTATCGGTTTTTTACCGATTTTTTCCGATTCGAACTGGCCAGGAACAAAGCTGGTTTTGGAGAGTTAACCGAACCGAATTAACAGTCGGTTACCGGTTAAATTGATCAAACCGACCGGTCCGGTCTGGTTTTTAAACATTGATTTGCATATAATATAAATACAAAATTGTGCAATAGATTTTCGTAATAATATCTTACATACGGTATGTATACTTGCTTTTTATGTTAACACGACATCATTTTATGTTAGAATAATAGGAGTATTTTTTAAAAGAATATTAACTACTTTAGAGTATTTTTTAAAAGAATATTAACTACTTTATGTTAGAAAGATATGGTGAAATAGTACCTATATATTAAATCTCTATATATGAGAAAATTACTTTGAGTGAATATAAGTCATATTTTGGAACAATCAAAAGGAAATATGGAAGCAAAAAAATCGAAATATATGCGGTGCTTTTATGTACACGAATCATGAGTAACCAAAAAAAAAAAGTACCATAGTTAGGTGGCCTCTTAAGGGTCTGGGGAAAATTCTTACATAGACCAGGTCTAAGAGCTTAGTGGTAGATCTTGTGATTGTAAATGTGCCACATAATACATTTTGATGATGCCATGCTCTCACAATGTATGATGTGGTGCATTTACAATCACAAGTCTATGAAAAGCTCATAGACCAGGTCTATGCAAGAATTTTCCAGGGTCTGGTCTAGATCCGGATCCGACATTGAAATAACAACTAGATTTGGGGTTAGGTCAAAACTTAGACCCCAAAAAAACTATCACTTAACGTTATAAAAGAAGTTTAACAATTATCGTACATGTATCAAATTACTTTCAAGAATATCAAAACTTCATATTTCTAATTAAATCGATAAAATGATTAATCCAATTAAATATTTTTGTTGGAACTTGAAAGTTATATAGCGAGATACATAATAATATATGTTTGACCGAGCAATGAATAAATGTTTAATTATAATCTGAAAAACGATTTGTTTAGTTGAAATTTTAAAAGCTAACCAAATTAAATTTGCAGGAACTGAAAAAAGATGAAAAAAAATTATGACATTCTTCCCTTTTAATTACAATTTTGGGGTCATAATATTGACCATTAATATTAAGAACTAAATTCCTGCACGGACACCTTCTCCTTACGTTTAGGAAATAGATTTAATTCCAATTGTTCGTTGTACCATATCATCCGTGTAGTGGATGCGCGCACCATACAATTTTTTCATTAATAGACGTATGGAGTCTTCATTAATTATTTACTTTGACATTTAAAAAAATAAATGCATTATATATTTATAAAATAATAATTTGAATATCTTCGTCGTGATATTAATTTTATAATTAATTACAAGTTCTCCTGTTGTTGTATAATAACAACTAAGGGAAACACTAAAAGGTATGGTCATCTCCAAGTGGCTTCTTTAACAGCTTGATGTAAGAAACAAATTCCTTCACATTGATTAACTAATGATGAAATAGAAGGAAATTAAGAAAAAGTCAAATCCTAAATAAAACATACTGAACTGAAAGCAAGTCCAATCAATACTATTATGAAAAATCTGATCTTATGATGGTATATATGATAAATATAATTTGAAGTGCAAATTGGAGATAATTAATTAAGTATAACTCATGAAGGGAACACAATCTTTTTCTTAATTTTTTATATCAGCTGTGTGGGAAGGGAGTGTCTCAGATAGATATCTATAATTTTCTTTCCTCTTTTAGTTTTTCGAATATATATATATATAATTAAGTCGCCTATATTTTTCTATTTTTATTTATTTTTTGAAAAATTGGTCAAGTAGAAGAATACATTGTAATATCAACAAATTTTTAGTCTAATCACCACAAATAAATAATTAGTCAACATATTCTTCAAAAAAAAATTGTTCCACAATTTTCTTTTAATGCAGTCGAACGTATTTTGAAAAGAATTAAACACGCAGAAATATGAAATCAGTGATTGATGTTGTATCAAGTTCAACATACGTAAGAACTAATATTACTTATTAGACACACTCCGTATAATTAATTAATAGCTAAAGTGAGATTGCTTTAGTCAATTCAGGTCCAATATAATATTTGATGTGATTATTTAAGTTTAGCGTGGAAATTTTATATTGATCAATGTCTATCTGATTTAAATTTATTTTTGTTTTGTAATACTACATGTTTGGCAGAATATTTTTATATATTTTAATAACTTTCGATAATGGCTTTTGAATTTGATTATGACTTGGATGTTGGTCTTTAAAAGGGAACAAATAGGCAGTATGGATAAACACTTTCATAGACAAAAATAGACGATGTGTAACAAATTAATAATTTTATTGATAGTCGGAGATATATATTTGAAACGAAGTAACTTGAGTTTGGCATTGGATGAAACTAGATAAAATGAACTTTGCCCCGTCCGATCCCTATAGGACCAGCCCACCATTGGCCCAAGATTGCTACCAATCCTTTGGGACATTCTTTTCTAGACGACCCTGCGTATGAGAATTTCCTAGACCATGTGGTTGTAAATGCAGCATATATAATTATATATCATGCATTGTGAAATAATGATCATGTACATTGTCTAAATCAGAGGGGATATTCTTGTAATTTTTGAAACTTCATGGAGTTTCTTTCTAAGACGATTAAACCTCATGGGGTCCAAATATAAATAATGATCATCTTGCTCCAGCGACACAATGATAGGTAAGTTGGACATTTATCTAGAACTAGCTTTGATATAGAACCACGCCAATGTAATTAAGAAAACTCTCAAGTAAACAATAATTTTGTTACATAATAAACTAACTTAATCACAAAATGGGGATATTTATACATGCCTAAAAGTTCTTTTAATTATTTATTTGACTAAAATAATTCAGATGCAGCCATGAGGGGTACCAATTTTTGTGAAATGTTCAGGAAGGTGGCCTGAGTTTTTGCATGAACGACCAATCAACTTAGCTATAACCACTCAAAATCTTAGTACAATATAAGCCAGCCAATCATCCACAAGCTGACTGGTTATAAAACACTTTTTTGTTCGCATTAGATTTTGAATAAATATATAGAACAACAAATTTGTAGGGACATTTGAAAAAAAACATAAAATCTGTTGAGCATAAAATAATGAAACACTGAATCCAAAAGATGCTTTACCAATCCAATCTAAGTACAGGAAAGGTCTTACATTCCTCCTATATATCATACATGTTGGAAAGAACAGCTACAAAACAATGTTACAACCATAACATGATATGTAGATACCAATTATAACTAAATATCAATTTTTACTCTTTATTGGATACGTACAGTTAATTTCTTCGAAACAATCATGAAAAGCGTCATACAACGTGCGATCCTTAAACAATGAGTCCCCACTTGTAGATGCAGTTTTTTGAGGGAATATCTTTGGTATAATGATTGCTGATAGACAGTACGTACGCGGATTAATATATATACGCTTTATCAATTTTGATCAATTCAATTGATAAGTTTATTTCATTTATTATATGTGATAAATTAAATTTGAACAATAATCAAATATATTATGATAATGTATGAGACTCGTTCTCGAAAAAAATTTGGATTGTGTTTTATCAGCATGAATGAATTGATCGAGCATAACTCGCATAAAAAACTAATTTAAGAGGTCATAATTGTCTAAGACTATACAGTGAAAAGTTAGTGTTTATATACAATCAATGCGATGCTTTTAGTATCTACAATATTTTCCTTTCACGTGTATAATTAAACAAGCCTAGCTAAAACGTGACTTTATTAAGTAAAAAATTGCTAATTGTGACACATGTGTAAGAGTCCAACAAGCGGACAATAACAAGTTGAATATACACGAACGTGTGGATGAATAATGAATGATTCAACATTTGAAGCTCATATCGAAATGAGATGATCCACAAAATGCATGTGATTTTGTACACATGGAATTGACAAAGTCGTCCATCTAATGAGTTGGACTTAACTCACCCTAAAAGCTAGTTCATCAAGAGGTGAAAATTTACGTGAGACTTTTAGTCTCTTACGGGTTCCAAGCTTGTTGTGTATATATATTATTATTACAATAAATTTGGTATAATATTGAAATCAACTCATGCATTTACAATGATAGCAAACGATTTTTTCTTTTTTTGTTGATAACGATTTCAAGTAAATTCGATTTGCACGATGCATGTATTATAATTGGATTCAGCTTGACTCAGATAAAGACAAATCAGATTTGAACAATTAAATAATGTGTTGTTAGAATTGCATGAGTTGACTCTCTTGTACATTTATATGGGTGTGTATACATATACGTAGATATATATATGATCTATATATCTATCAAGTTGAAATTGAGTTGAGCCATGCACAGTTTTCTCCACAAGTGATGCCCATGCAAGCTAGCTAGTTATATATGCAATCAATGGATGACTGATCGATCATTGTGAGTTTTCTGCAGTTTTGTGCATGCTTTAATCATTTGAACGTGCGCGCGATACTTTAATCAATCTATTCGACCTTCAACAAAGGAATGCATTCAACCTTTACTTTCCAAATTAATGGTGTATTTGGCCTCTTTTTTTTTTTTTTTTTGCCGAGGGACTACCAACTTAATGGTTTTGCCCTTGTTGATTTTGCTGAGCGACTAGTCGACTAAACTTGAGGTATGATCGATTTGCCCTTTTTTCTTGCTCTAAGATATTTCCAAAACCGTTATATCAAACAAGAAGCTCGTAGATACATTCAAATATTAATATCCTCAAAAGGGGTAAGTATAACACGATAAGCTAATATGGTACTATAACGAACAAATACAAACATTTCATAAAAGTAAGTTTGAGAGGCCGATATATCACTTTAGGCCCTTACATACCTCTTGCTTATGTTCTAGTAGTTGAGCTCCAACTCCAGAAGAGGTTCTGATCAGGATATCATGGTCGAGCTCTAGCCCTAGACGAGGTTCTGATGAGCATCATAGTCGAGCTCCAACTCTAGAAGAGGCTCCGATCAGCATCATGGTCGAGCTCCATCCCTAGATCTTGGTCGAACTCTTGCCTCGAGCTCTTTTTGAGCTCTAGATCGATTATGATCGAGCTCTGGAAGAGTCCCTAGCCATACGTGTCGAGTGTTTGATCGAGGGCTCCACGGTGGGCCTCAACTGATTTGAATAAAAATCGTAAACAGCATGTTTACAAGGCAAACTAGTCAATACAAGCTCAAATCAGTAAAAAATCCTATTACAAGCTATGAATTCTAATTTATAATGGGTACTGTTCAATTGATCAAGGACGATGTGCTGGGCAAAGTTGACCTCCAATTATTCCCAAGATGGTTGAGCTGGGACAAACTAAGCTGAGATCCGACCTAATTATTTTGTTGTGTAAATATCCTCCCCTCCGATCCATTAAATGAGTGTTGTATTTATAGTAGTAATATTAGTCTGGGTCGGTGAGCATATCCAGGTCGGATCGTACGGCATAGCGTCATAGGTCGTACAATATGAGGCCGAGGATGGAAACAAATGGCAAGATAATATCTGTTAGATCTTAGATATGATCCATACAAGAATATTCTTGAGCTTCACTATGCTAGGGAGAGTTCGAGGTCGGAAACCATCCGAGGCTAGTCCTTGGGTTGATCCGGGCCCGATTGAGGTCGAGCTCGAGCTCAAGCTGCATTGGAGGTCGAGATTGTTCTTGGCCTGGTTGAGCTCGAGTAGGTTGAAGTCGTTTTTGACCTGGAGCTTGGCTTGTGGTTGACCCCAAATCTTTTCCAACTCTCCACGTCAGCGCCATGTTAGATATACAAAGTATGGTATATCAAACTTGCAGTAACATAATTGTATGTATGTGAATATGAGAAGAATTATAGATTCATACAACAGTTTAATTTGTTTTTCTTTATCAACTACATTCATATTGATAACCTTGATATTTATTTTGCTCAAAGATAAAAAATTTGAAAAATACTACAATTTCTTCCACCAAATGCTAGTAATAAAAGTTTGAAAAAGAGAAATATGAGATAACGGTGAATTTACTCATAAGATATGGTATGAGTCCTTATTGTTTACTGGCACGGTGGCCTTCTCAATCCAATGAAATTTTAGAGGCAAGAATTTAAGTATTTTTTACAAGGGAAGAACAGAATAAAACTCATTTATCAACATTATCATTAAGGCAAATTAGAGAACTATATGCGAAACATTAATTAATTTAAGTAATTAATACGTTCTTCTAGCCTTTTCAAAACTAGTTGGACAAGTATTAAGCAGAAGAAAACTTTTGAACTAAGACTTGGGTGGGGTGTGCCAGGCCATGGTAATAGTGCAATACCAAGGCGACTCTTGAGAGTCCCAGCAGCAACCTACTGTAATGGACTCTCCCCCTAAAATAATTAATTTAATATCATGTGAGCCGATGGCTCACATATCAGATATTAAACTGATTAGAATAGATACTACACTTGATCTTAGCCAAAAGGCCGAGAAAGGTATGATTTACATTAGCTCATACATCTCAATTTATACACATCTTTTGTACAACTTCTTTTGCCTTCTCCATGTGGGACTAATATCTGTATTTCATCTTTGATTTTAATGATCATTGTCATGGAGTCTCAAAAGGAATGTACTCGGATTGAACAAATATATTTGCACCCTGATCGACTGAGTATTTTTTGGTTTCATTGAAAATTATTAATTAATGTTTTTCGATCCTGGCCTTCTGAACGACTAGAAATGGTTATGAGTGATTGCTTGTCTACGATCTACCTATGCCCTTTTTGCTGGCAAGGAAGTGACAACGAAAGAATGACCATAAGTTTTCAATAGGTAAAACGTTTGTCTTTGTACATTAATATCTCAATTTACTGATAGTATTAGGACTAATTTTATTTGTAAAAAAAAAAAAAAGAAAAGTAATATGTTCTTTGTTTATTTGACTGTTAACATTAATTTAAATATATCTTGTGAAGATTGTAGCATCTTATGTATTGTTATGAGTCTCTTTGTTTGTACTCTTTTCAGCAAATTTGACTTTAGTTTTTTGAAGCAGAAATTTTTTTCACAATTCACCTGATTTTGATAAAACATATCAAGAAATTCAATTTTGTTTCAGTTTTATTTTAAGCATAAAATGTTTATACAAGGCCGGAATATAATATTTCTCTTAGTTGGGAAAGCTTGCTTCTCCAGTAGTCTGTATCAATTCATCAACAGAATGCACTTATGAAGAATTATTTTAAAACTCTAATTGTGTGGGTTCAACTAAAATCAGTTAAACCCTCCAAAAATTAGCGTATGCTGCTTAAATGCAGCAAGCACACAATATTCTTTAGTAAAAGGCGAAAGAATAGTTTGCTTTGTGCTCACTGCACAGCTGAGTTAACTAAAACTAATTCCCTTCCACAAACTTATACTACTTACTATTGGCTCTTATACTGTTCATATTACAATGTGGGAAGTTAAAAGAGCCATTTGTATATGCAAATAACACTTTGAGCAAGATGCCTATTTTAGTAGACTACGTAAGTACGTAACCAATCTATAAGACCTCCCCTGTCACAAAACAAGGACGGCGGCAAATCATTATGTTACAGAAAATTAATCCTAAAAAGTTTTTCAGAAGCAACATCGAGTATTGTCACTCATTCTACAAAGTTCCTTGATGAGACATTGTTTGCCTGTAATTAAAAAGTGCATTTACATATGAACATGAAGCTGATGTAATGTAGCTAGACAAAAGTGAAACCTTAGAAATTTTATTGTTAATATTTTCATTGATTCGGTCATTTTTAATGAATACTTGATATATCTGGTTTGGCTTTTCCCACACAAAAGAGTTCCCAGATAAGCCCAATACTTCATGGGAATCTCGGAAGGGCTCTGCTAAATAAGTCTGCATTTACAGAATTGATTTTTTAATTTGTAATAAACCACATAAGAAAACTGTTTCTGAGAGATGTCCAAATCAAACCAGTTGTAAAATTTAGGATTGATAAATCACTGAGATCTTGAACTAGTTGCATTCATCAAAACTGTAAGATAAAATTTAAAAAATAAATTTGCTATATGAATAATGGATACATCTAAATGATTTCAGAAAATTTAAATTAAGATTTGGTTGGGGTGCTCCATGCCCTTGCAATGGTGCAAAGGATGGACGACGCTCAAAGGACCAGGCAGCAAGCTACCTTGGTGGCCCTTCCCCCTCAAAAAAATGATTTAATATCGTGTGAGCCAATGGCTCACATATCAGATACTAAACTGATAAGAACAGATACTACACTTGATCTTAGCCAAAAGGCTGAGAAAGGTATGCTTTATCATGAGTTCAGACTTCTCAATTTATACACATTTTGTTCTGCACTTTCTTTTGCCTTCTCCATGTGGGAATATTGTCTATATCCCATATATAAGACTTTACGAGCACCACAGTGTGGTCTCATAAGGAATGAAATCAACTAGAACGCTATTTTTGTCTTGATTCGTATGTAAATATTTCATCTTGGCCTTCTAATTTCATATACAGACTAAAGATGGTTTTGTGAAGTGATTGCTTGTCTAGCTCGGCCCTTTTTACCAAACTAATTTGATTTGTTACTCCTTGTGGCAAGAATGATGTAAACACTGAGCATCGTCTGCTTTTTATCTGATGTGAAGCGGAGATGCTCTTACAGGGATGAGGGTGGTATCAAACAAAATGGCAATCTTGCAAGTAAGCGAGAAGGAAAAAAAAGACCATCAGTTTCCAACCGGCAAAATATATTCTTTTTCATTTGCACTGTAATATCTCAATTCTATGACTAATTTCATATCTACATTAATTAGTTTACTATTATTTGCTCTAATTGACAGTATTTTCTGTCAGGTGTCCACATGGTATTATTAGCTTTAGAAAAAATCGATACCACAGCAAAAGAAGAATTTCACAAATTGGCAGAGCCATAATTACAGAATATTCTGAGTCAGTTCATAGTGATAAAGAACATTTCAAGACTCAGATTGTGGGTCCAACTCAAATGAGTTTAACCCTCCAAAAATTAGCGTATGCCGCTTTAAGTGCAGCAAGCACACGGTATTCTTTAGTAAAAGGCGAAAGAATAGTTCGCTTTGTGCTTATTGCGCAGCTGCGTGCTTTAGAAATCTGTCTCTTCCACAGTTATACTACTTTCTTGGCTGGTGTACTGTTCCTATTACAATGTGGGAACTTAAAAGGACATTTGTATTTGCAATATAAATACTTCGACTAGGATTTATAATAACATATCTGTAGCATTTGATCGAGATTTTTTGTATGGATTTCTTTCTTTTTGATAGATTTAACTTCACCAAATATTAGAGTCATTTAAAATAATTTTTCCCAATCCTCAATCCAAATGAATTGAAGCCTGAATTACTTACTCTGCCACACAACAAGCCGGTTGGCCAACTGATTAAATACTCAATTAATTAGTTCAGGGTTGTGTTACTATGCTTATAATCTACATCGATTTCAGGCGGCTTCAAACTGATTAAATGCACATATATATGATCTAATTTTCGACATTTAAAAATGGCTTGTTTAAAAGCGGATTGAATCGAAGAAAATTGGTGATATCGATAAAAACAAATCTATGAAATTGGTGAAAACATGTGCATTTGATGAAATTCCAGATGAAATACTAGGAAAACTTGTGGAAAAATGGGTGAAACTGATAAATAAAAAGTGTTTGTGAAATTGGTAAAAACATATGAAATTGATGAAAATTCATGTGAAATTCGTTAAGAAACGATGAAACAATGGTAAAATCAATGAAAATGATGAAGTGGTTCAAAACATGTGAAATTAATGAAAATTTTGGTGGAATTGGTGGGAAAAATATGTAAAACGTGTGTAATGGGTGAAAATGAGTTAAAGTTGAAGAAAAGTGAAATCAGAAAAAAAAAAAAAAAAAAAAAAGATTTAACCAACAAAAACATGGTGAAGTCGGTAGGAAAATGATTTAAACCAATAAAATAAAATAAATTGGCAATAAATTTTCAGATTTAATGACTCAATCTATCATCATTTTGTACGTATTTGATTAAAATAATTTAGAGCCATCATTTAATCTGACATAATAATTTTAATAATAATTAAATTATAGATCAGTCTTTAATCTGTGCAATTTTTTGATATAATAAAGATAATTTTGCTCTAATTTATAAAATTTAGCAATGTATTTAACTAAATACGTATAAGTTACGTGCAGTTTTTTTATAGTTATGTATACATATCACACGTATAAGTAATAGTAGTAGGCTGTGTTCGGTTCATCAAATTAGCCCCCAATTGCATTAATTGGCCAGATAAAACAGGCCAATTTCGCATTCGGTTGGGCCGACTATTTTCCGGGCAGCCCTGAGTTATCGGCCGAAATGGTGGGCCATCCCCCTTAATTGGCCCGGTTACAATATGGGCTCCCCCCAGAAATTAATTAGTTGGGCCAAACTTGAAAAGATTGAGACAAAAATGCCCCTAAATGAGTGGATAATTACGGGAAAAATGTCATCAAATAATTGGGCAGATTAAAAATGAAAGTCTCCATCTTCATTTTTCATTTCCCACCTGCTGCTTCATTTCCCTCCATTGGTGTACGGTGAGAACAACAAATGTTGATTTTTTTTTTATTATCTCCATTTAACTCTTTTGTGGCTAAGATGTAAGAAGTAATTATTGATTCTCAAATTTTTTCTTCCGAAACTAATTGTAATAATTTGTTCCATTTCTTGTGTTTTAGCAAAGGAAATAGCTTGAACAAATTGAAGAAGGAGAATAGATAGGGTAAGCACTCTATACTCAAATCTTATACATTTTTTTATTGAACTTTCCAAACTGTAGTTCGTAACAAATTTTTTTTCCCATACGTAAATTAGGTTTTTTTATTTATTTGTAATTTTTTTTCTTTCATTCTCTTTAAATGGGTTCGTGAACTGTTTTGTGGTGGTATTGTAGTGCTTTGAAACTCCTATATTGAAGAAAAGTTTATTTGTGTATTGTTTGTTGTGTGATGAAATGTTAATAGAATATTTGATTTATATTTAAAAATATATAAAAATATATTTTGTCATATGAAATACAGAATACCGCTTATGGATCAAGGAAGGAACGAACAAGTCCTAAATTTTTTCCATCGGTTTTTTTGGAAGTGTGTTATAATAATATGTATATGGCTCATTGCACACGAAGCACAATGTCGTTCCCAAATGTGTAGTAGGAAGAGAAGAAGGTATAGCATGATACGTAAGAAACCCAAACAAGCTGAGTATTTACATCGCATAACAATGACGATGAATGTTGATTCTAAGGCTGTATTAGGGTTTCTTAGTGAAGAAGAGAGGATTTGGTCGATGGAAAGAAAGAGGGAGGGAAAGTTTAAGAAATGAGAAATGAATTTTGAAACCCTACCAACAATTGTGTAGTTTGATCCAAGGGCTGTGAACGAGTTTCAAATCAACGGCTAGATCTGTAGGCTACTGGAGTAAAATAGTAATTACACTTAAATGGGCTAACCGAACACAAAATTAAATAATTGGGGCAAGGCCCAATTCAAATAATTTTATCGGCCGAAAATGCCACTAATTAATTCGGCTTGATTAATTAGTGAGGCCAAACTAGTAATCGGCCCAAACGAACACAGCAGTATACAACCAAATCAGATGAAAAAAATTTAATGACCTTAGTTCTCTCAAACGAAATGACCAACTCCCACGTCAAGATTTTGGGGAAAGGAAATCTGCATGCAAGCAAGCAAGCAAAAAATACCTTCTGTAAAGTATACAAGTCAATCACCATACGACGTCGTTCCTGGACGTATACACGTCACCCTCCCTTATATTATACAACGAGTATATATTTCCTCGAAAACCAAATTGAACTATCTGATTCCAACAGATCTGTGCTTTGTAATCACACACGAATTCGTATCTAATTCCATGCTGCATATTAAAACCCTATTTCCCCAAATCGAATCCTCACGAATATTCTAAATTTAAAGTGCTATTGCATTGGAATTGAGTTAATTAGGAGTATATTTTTACTTCAATTTTTAACTCAAAATTTAAGACTTCCTTTGTGAGGAGTAATGGTTGAGGTATGTAATGGAGGGCAATAAAGTAGTTATCGACAATGTCGGTGGTAGCAGAGAAAACTTCAGCTCCGCCAACGGACGGCCGCCTATTCCCAACTCCATTGGAGGTGGCTCCGCCTTCCAACGCTACGGAATGCCGGCTTCGTTGACTAAGTCTCTTGTTCGACACCACTCTTTGGTAATTTTACCCAATTTCGTCCTATTTTTCTTCAAATTTAATTATAATATATTTATTATTGATTGCCCTGTTAGGTAAATGGAGTTGCTTTTAAAACGATGGGACTTTTAGTGTAGTTATTTAAGATGATTTCATGGGTTCGGTTGTTGAGAATATTTATATGTTATGACACATATACTGCATTTGGATGGAAGATGGATAGATTACGTTTTGCTGCTGTAGTTTTAAAATTAATTTTGCATGTGGGAGTACCTTATTAGGAAAAGGAATTCGGTATTGATGTTATAGGATCTTAAAGTTGAGGTTTTATATTAGTGAGCTTCACTGCTTCAATAGGAATTGGATTTATGGTATAGGGATTCTTGGTTTTTTTTGAAAATTAATAAGGTTGAACAAGTTACTATTAAATGTGGGCTTTGGGGGTTTGGGGGGGGGGGGGGGGGGTGGGGAGGTGGGTGGGTAGCGAGTACTTATGCGTGATTTGAGATCTTGAATGTAGTACATATAGATGTTGGAGATATAGTTCAACTGATATAAGCAAATTTATTAGGAATATCTTATTCTGTAGAATATTAATTTATGGTGGTGTAATTGAGGATGCCAGATGTTTTCACTGCTGTAATTTACTGTTGGCTGTACTAGTTTTTGAAAATCTAATATGGTATTTATCTTGTGTCTTATTCCTTGTGCTGCTCTCAAATTGCATGAACACATTTTAATCTACCCTTTGCAGTCACATGACTCTTGTAAATGTTTTCTATTTCCACATGTGTGGATTGCATTTTGACTTGAGATTCAGCAGGGAATGACCAGGTGTACAGATATTCCAATTGAAGCGAGATTGAATGAAGATGGTTGTGATGCTGAATACATCCCCCTACTTCGCTCAGGGGCTTGGGCTGACATGGGTTCTCGTTCGTGCATGGAGGATGTCTATGTTTGTGCAGACAATTTCATGCGTGACTATGGGCTTAATAGTCCAACCAGAAGGCCTAGTGCGTTCTATGGGGTAATTTTTCTCTTTTTAACACCATATTCCCATAGTATTTTTCCCTACCCCACACATTTTGTACTGATTAGTGATTGATATTAGTTATGGTCATTTGAATTAGAGGTCTGCTGTTGTAGGGGTTCCTTGGTTCTTATGACCTGTGCATAATGTTATCTACACCATACTTATCTAAACTTTTATTTTCCATATTTTTATTTTATTTGAATGTTAATAAATTGATCGAAATATTATAAAGTTTATCAGATCTCTTTATACCAACTGTATTTTTGGCCTTAAGGTTTCAATGCAGAAAAAACTCTGGAGAAGCATTTTCCAATCTTTGGTTTCCAAAAAAGTTGAAGAATGCTATGAATATGGAACTTCTTATTGGTTAAGTTAACATTTTTGAACATAGAATAGAATAAAGTAATTGGGTTATTTGTAAATGTGAAATGTTGTTTAATGCTTCTCTACTTTTTCATTTTCTTTCTTTCTGGATCAGGTATTTGATGGACATGGAGGGAAGCATGCCGCTGACTTTGCATGCTACCATTTGCCAAGGTTAATTGCTGAGGATGAAAATTTTCCACACGAGATCGACAAAGTCATTTCATCAGCATTTCTGCAGACTGATACTGCTTTTGCAGAAGCTTGCTCCTTGGATGCAGATCTTGCTTCTGGTACTACTGCCTTGGCAACAGTTGTAATTGGAAGGTTAGGTTTCTTGTAGTACACAGATTATGAAACCTGTTGGTTTAGCATTATTGGAAATCAATTTTGATTCAGAATGATTTGTGTTACATCCCATCAAATGGAGAATCCTAAAACAAATTTGTGATCTTATTTTGTCTTTTCACCTGATGCAGCTCACTGGTGGTAGCAAATGCCGGAGATTGCAGAGCAGTGCTTTGTCGTCGGGGTAAAGCAGTTGAGATGTCCAGAGATCATAAACCTGTTTGCTTAAAAGAAAGAAGACGTATAGAAGCTTCCGGAGGATACGTCTACGATGGTTATCTCAACGGACAGCTCAATGTTGCCCGTGCTTTAGGAGACTGGCATATGGAAGGATTAAAGCGCCAGAATGGTGGGCCCCTTAGTGCCGAGCCTGAACTTTTGAGCACAAAGTTGACTGAGCATGATGAGTTCCTAATCATTGGCTGCGATGGGCTATGGGATGTGTTTATGAGCCAAAATGCCATCGATTTTGCTCGTAGAAGGCTTCAAGAACACAATGATCCAATGATGTGTAGCAAGGATCTTGTAGACGAGGCTTTGAAGAGAAGAAGTGGAGATAATTTATCAGTGGTGGTTGTGTGTTTCCAGGAACAACCACCTCCCAATTTGATCGTTCCTCGTGGAAGAGTACAGAGGAGCGTATCTGCTGAAGGGTTGAAAGAGTTGCAGAGTTTCTTGGATAGCTTAAAGTGCTGAGATGGTGATGAAGAGTTTTTAATCTTACTCATCTTTCTTTCATCTTCTTCCATTTGTTTCGTTTATTATATATTTATTTATTGTCCTTGTTTGATGTTGGGAGAAGGTGTACTTTTGAAACGTAACATATGCGCGCGGCTTAAGGTTTTTCGTGTAGTTTAGTGTAGATAAAACAATTAACACCCAATTTTTAAAATTTATAACATATTATAAACATTACAAATAACTTCCGAGGGCAAAATTGGAACATTTTAGGGACAAGGGGTTAATTGTAAGAATATGACAAACTTGAGGGGGATTTTTGTAATACCCAATACGTGAGGGGGATTTTTGTAATTAGGCCTTACCTGAGGGGGTATTCGTAATTTACCCTTAATTATTTGATTTATTGTTGACAACTCGACGTGATTAACTAGGGGTGTTCATTAACCCGATGGACCCGTCCGACCCGCTCAACCCGACCCGATCCAACCCGAACCCGACGGTTTTTGTTCTTATAAAACTAGCAACGGGTTAAAATTGTGACCACCCAAAAGTTATGGGTCGGGTTGCGGTTTTAGTGGTTAAAAACCGCCCCTAACCCGACCCATCCATATATTACATGTTTTCTCTACCCAACACCACTTACCAAACAAAACATTGAAAAAGAATTAGGGCTTTCTATCTCTAAGCTTCACGCCTGCTCCACTCTCCAGTTCTCTTCTCCATCGCGCCTCTCCTCAAAAATCAAGATTCAAAATCAATTCTCAATTTTCATCACTCATAAGTCACGCCAAGCCATACGTGCGAGCCAAGGGTAGGAAATTTGAGCGATCAAGAGAAGCATCAAAAGTTTCAAAGTTTGAGTTATTCATAGTTATTAACCAAGTACCAAATTCAGTAAAAGATCTTGCAACACCTACCTTATTTTCTGTGCTCTGTAGTTCCCTTTCATTTGCAGTACCCAAAAAGAGTTTGGAGAACATTTGAGTTTAGAATATTTAAATCATTTTTTTTATTTCTATAAATAAATGAGTACTGTAACTTATGCATCAATTAATTATTTATTTTTTTTGTTATTTTTTGCACTATATGTACGTAGATTGTTCTTATAAAACAATTGCAGTAATTAATCCTACCCATAAAGATCACTCTACCTGTGATTAATTTTGTTTACCAAACCGGATTAGAGAATTTTCTAGCTTGGAATTATAGTTGCGTTTGACAAAATGGGCCATTAACCACGAGCTTGTCCAATCTTATTTTATTTTTATTCTTTCTAGTCAGATTGAATTTTATGTAGTATAAATTAGTTGAATATACTATATAACAAAAACACTTAAGCATTAAATAAATTCAATGGTTCAACCCGCCAAACCGCCCGCACCCGCTTCACCCGAACCGTACGGTTTATGAACTTAAAAATGCAGGTGCGGTTTGAAGTTTTGGCAACCCGCATATGTCGGGTCGGGTTGATTTTTTCATTGTCACCCGCCAAAACCCGACCGCGTTCACCCCTATGATTAACCCAAATGAAACATTTATTCATTAATTAACAATAGTATGGTATACAAATAAATAAGTAGTCTTACAATTTGTTATAAGAAATTAATCAGACTTTAATAAAGAAAGAGAAATTAAATCTGAATATTGGTGATCTGATTAATTTGTCATCAAGGCAAAGTCTAATTTAAATAAGACCGGCACTAACAAGTGACATTTTGACTAACACTTTATTCTTCAAATTCAAGGCACTCAGTTTGGGCACCTTGTTGCCCAAAACCTTTTGACAATCATTCACAAATCTTTCACACTTTTCTACATAAAATAAGACGCTTCCATAATCCCCTTGAATAAATGCAAATTTTGCATCCGTGAATTCATTTATCAAAATTCCATAACCACTTTCACAAATTTGGTAAAGATTTTGTATATCCTTTTTCTTTTCAGCCGCTTTTGATGAACGTATAAATATAACAGTATCACTAGCTTTCAACAGTGTTTGAGTAAGGGCTACTTGACATAAATCTTTTCCATTTGGACTTGGAGTAAAAACATGTTTGTTAAAGACGTTGTAGCAGAAACGGAAGTCATCTGTCTGACTGCATACTTTATTGATCAATGCGTTAGCATCACCAACACTCGAATATGAGATTAAAAGGAGGACGACCCCCATTGCCATCAAACAGCAACGAGCAGAAACCATTTTTAATTTTTGTTTGAAAAAGAAAAAAAAAGATTACTATATGTTTTGGTCTAATTAATTAGGTACTGGTCTTTAAATACTTAAAATTCAGTTTGCCAATTGATCGATGAATTCATCTGTGAATTTCATTCATGCAGATTAAGTGAAATTGTTCATTTTGCATTAACAAAATATTACATAAGATTGACCATATGAATTGCCATATTTTATAACTACATTCTAGCAATATTTATTAATTAACATCGACCTGCATGCATGTGTTGGTTACAATAATGTGGATTTGTTTTATAAATCAATTAAATAAATTTTAAAAACTGATATACTATTCACTAATTAAGGAAAATTATATTTGGTCAAACTTTTTTTTTTAAATGAATCCATATGTATATATCATTATATGATTATATATGTTCTGATACTAGTAAAATACAAAGAATATTAAGTCAATAAAGAAAAACGACGCATACCAATAATCCTCCACAAATTGGTCAAGTTAGTCAACTTAGGCCCACAACTTTTCCATTTTTCGCTAATTAAGAATTGGGTTTTTTGCACTTTGCACCCCCAAAATATGGAAAATAGGCACTTTATACCCTCAAAACATAAATTTAGCACTTTATACCCCCAAAATATGAACAATTCAGCACTTTGCACCCTATTTTATTTTCCTCAAAAAATCTAGGGACATAATAGGTAATTCATTTTTGGATTTTTGGAACTTTGCACCCCCGAAACACGAGAAATGGCATTTTGCACTCCCGAAATAGAATTAGCACTTAGCACCATCAAATTAAGAACAACTCATCAACTTGCACCCCCGAAACACGAGAAATGGACACTTTGAACCCCCTAAACACAAAATTAGCACTTAGCACCTTAAATGAAGAAAAACTCAACAACTAGCACCTCCTCATTTTTTTCGGCAAAGTTGACCATCGGGGGCAAAAAACCTAGGTGCAAAATAGGTAATTCATTTTCTTTTTTCTTAAATTTTGTAAAATACCATTATGAATACAATATTCATCTGCGAAATCTATTTTAACATTTTTTTTTTAATTATCAATTTTTCAAATGTCCTCAAAATATCCAAAAGAATTCAAAAAGTTTCTAGAAAGTTAATACATAAAATTGACTGAATCGTATCACAAAAATAAATTTTAAGATGGAGAGAGAAATGAGTATTCTAGTATTCACAATTGTAGGAAAAAGGAAAATGAATTACCTATTTTGACCCTAGGTTTTTTGCCCCCGGTGGTCAACTTTGTCGAAAAAACGAGGGGGCGGTAGTTGTTGAGTTTTTTCTTAATTTGAGGTGCTAAGTGCTAATTTTGTGTTTAGAGGGTTCAAAGTGTCAATTTCTCGTGTTTCGGGGGTGCAAGTTGATGAGTTGTTCTTAATTTGAGGGTGAAAAATATCCATTTCTCGTATTTCGGGGGTGCAAAGTGCCAAAAATTCAAAAATGAATTACCTAATTATGTCTCTAGGTTTCTTGAGGAAAATAAAAGAGGGTGCAAAGTGCTGAATTGTTCATATTTTGCAAAGTGCTAAATCTATGTTTCGAGGGTGCAAAGTGCCTATTTTTCATGTTTTGGGGGTGCAAAGTGCAAAGAACCCTTAAGAATTTGTCCATCCCCCAACTTTGCTGCCGAAAATAGGAGATTTTCCAATATTCTTTCTCCAATTTCATCCAAAATACACACTATTATATTATGCACAAATAATATAGGACATAAAACAGTAACACAAATCCTTACAAGCAGAAAAATTATGCACGGGGCTGAGTACATTTTAGTGTTTCTTTTCAATTTGAAAGTATTCGAAAAGAAAATGCTAGATAACTAATTTAACTAAAAAACATTAATTTGTGTATAAAGAGGTGATTGTGGGAATGGGAAATTAAACATTAATTTTATGATTAACTTTAACTAGATAAACTCATACAAAGAGATTAAGTATAATATTATATCAAATAAATACAAAAAAGATGCAATAATTAAACTTTCGTTATTTCATCCTGCATTATTTAATGAAAATTTTATAATAATCACTTTTGAAATATTGGTTTCCTCAATTTTTATTTGATAAAGTGTTGACACCATATCAATATTTTTAATATTGGTTTCCTCAATTTTTCAATTTTTACTATTTCATTTCATTATATCATTATTTTAAATAATAATTTTTTTTTTTATTTCACTGCTCTTGTTTTATTTATAATAATAAAATGAAACTACAAAATCTTATAACATTTTTAAATCATAGAGAAAATTAGGAGTCACGTGCACCATACATGCAATTTTCTTGTATTATAAATTGAACACTTTGGAGCATGAATAATCCCCATAGAGAATGTAAAGCATATCAAAGAAACATAAGCAACTTTCTAACAATATACATTATAATCTATCTAATTATTGTCTGGTAGCTAGTGATCTATCTCTTTTGGAAGTTAAACACCCTGATAGAGAATGCAAAAATGAAGCCGAAGAGCACGGCCATTCCGGCAATAATAACTGCAACATATCCCACAAAATCATGCCTAAAATCGAAATAACTTCTTACGAACTCTTCAACTGTTTCATTTGTATCAAGCTCGGCTTTTACGTCTCCGAACTGTGAAGCAACCAATCCGTACAGTGTCCAAGAAATGGGAGAAATGTAATAGTACCATCTCCACCAAATTGGTATTCTCTGTAAGAAAGAACATAAAAGGTACGTTTAAGGTCATTATTTTGTTACTAAAGATTTGTCTCAAGAGATCGACTTACTGTTTTTGGAATGATGAATCCGGAGAAAAGGTTCCATAATGCGTAGAAGGCAGAGGAGACTATGGCGGCTATGTTATGGTTTGGTGTTACGGCTACTGTCATCATCCCGTAGAATGTGAAGTACAACAAGGTGAAATACATGAAAAAAAGGTACCAAAAGAACTTGATAGCCGTCCATTCAAATCCAATCATTGCATACACTATGACACCATATATGAGTGTTTGAACAAAAAGGTGAGGGAGTTCAACCACAACCTGCAAGCAAGAACAATTTAAACAATAAGTAACTTGTTGAAATTTTCAATGTAGATAATGTTATCAACCTGTCCAAAGGCATAAGGCAAAGCCGAGTACATCCCTGCCGCTCTTTCTCTGTAGAAGACTGTTCTTTCGACAGCAACAACTGGTTGCACTGATGTAGCATTTTGTACCCCAAGAAATAGTACAGCAGCATACATGGAACCCATTGCATTAAATATATCTTGTTGTCTTCTCCTATAATTATTCATACAACCATATTTAGGGATAATCTGTACGTTTAGCATTAGAAACTATATATAATTAAGTTGTAATATTATTACTATTACTGACCTTTTGGAGCCAAGATCCCAGAAAATTGTTCCAAACATTAATGCTATAAATGTTGTGAATAGCAATCTCACTGCAGTGTATGGTGGGTTTCTCCATAATGACCAATGCTGTTTCCAAAGGCAAGCGGTGCATTGGGTTGTGAAAGACTGGGAGTAACGTGTGGTGAAGAATAAATCTCTTGAACCTGGAGCAGGCATGCTCAGTTCCTTGATCAGTGCTTTGTTTCTCCTGAATTATTTACGTAGATCATCGAGGTTGAAAATGAACTAGTCTAGTATAGATCGAATTTCAAACTTTTAAAGAATTTTGGCATGCATATTTTTACCTGCAAAGTTGAGAGTTCTTGTACTGTTCAGCAAAGTTAATACCAAGAACTGCTTCTTGTGTTGTTGAAGTTATATCCAACATCCATGTAGCTGGATTATGACCATCTTTAATTTTACTGACTCCATCGATGCCCTGTGGAGTATTTCAGATATATTATTAGCACTTCATTTGTGAATTTCAGATTACATCTGTTGATCTTAATTATCTCACCTCGAAGTATTTAATGAGCTGAGAAGAGTGCCGCCCTAATGGACCAACATATATTTCTTCACCTCCTCGTTTTAGTAGTAGTAGCTGCAGTTAATTATTTATAGAACGTACATACTTTAGTTTTGTTTAAATCAAAAGACGAAAATCAATGAACTTAGGCCAAGTTATAATTACTTCATCAAAAGCATCAAATATGTCAATGCTTGGTTGATGGATAGTGCACACCACAGTTCGACCTGTATCCACTGTGTTTCTCACAGTTCTCATTACAATTGCAGCAGCTCTTGCGTCAAGACCTGAAGTTGGCTCATCCATGAATATAATAGAAGGATTGGCTACAAGTTCAACTGCAATAGTTAGCCTTTTACGCTGCTCAGTTGAAAGGCCATTCACTCCAGGTAAGCCTACAAGTGCTTCTCTCAATGGAGTAAGCTCAACAAGTTCCATAACTTCTTCAATGAACATCTGCACCAGTATATACGTTTGATGTTAGTTGAATTTCAATGAAAAAAAATGTTTATTTTTATAAGCAGAATGCACCTTTCGTGTTGCAGTGTCTACTTCAGGAGGCAAGCGAAGCCACGCGGAAAATTTCAAGGACTCGTAAACAGTTACATGAGGTGAGTGAATGTCAGTTTGCTCACAGTATCCTGCTATACGTGCAAATGTTTCTTGCTTCTTTGGGTAACCTGATATTGTGATTGTCCCGTCAATATATCCACCAGTTTTTCTACCAGCCAATACATCCATTAGAGTCGTTTTTCCTGCCCCACTAATACCCATCAAGGCTGTTAAAACACCTGGCCTGAAAGCACCACTAACACCTTTCAGAAGCTCTAGCCGGTCCTCTTCAATTCCATGAGCTTTCATTTCCTGTTGCAAAAGCAATAAATATTAAATAATTTAATGGCAGGAAATGCATAAGAAATATAATGAACAAGCTCTCGATGTACCTGTGGCATATCTACTGAATAATGGATGTTATCGAATGTGATTGAAAGTGGTTCAAAGGGTAAAATCATTCCTCTCTTTCTATTTGGATTAGCCTCACTGAAGCTGCCCACTCTTAATGACAGAGATCTTGATGATACATTTCTATGAACATCATCCTCTTGTCCTGAACACAATATCCTCTGGTGTTAGTTGCCTGCATGGACTTAACTTGTACGGAATGAGAACTTTATAATACAACTCACCAGAAGTGATCTTTCCTCTGGAATTCAATTCAATACCCTTGCTTCTTTTGCTTGCGTTCGTCTCTTCTGATGTTTCTTCTGATATAATAGCTTGAGGTTTGCCAAATGCTGCGTAACATAGTATGAAGTTAAGTTTTCTGAATTTATGTGAAGAGATAAAACTGAATCATATGAAATTATGAATGGATTAGATGAGCGCTCACGGTTGAGATAAGTTAGAGCCAATGCGACTAAGAAATTGAAGAGGAAAACATATCCGATCATTGCTCCAACGCCAATCCAATACCAATTCGCTTCCGGAAAAATTCCTCTTGACTTTAAGATTGTCACACCAATTGATTCTGTCGAGTTTGGCGGAACCTGTTTTTCATTGATGTTAATTTTACCTAAGCCTCTTAAACTCTAAAATAAATATACAGAAAATGCTTACATGGCTCCAACTCTTTCCAAGAAATTCGTTCACAGCTATGGCGTTCTGCCCATACATCAAAGGTGACATCCAGTAACCCCATATCCACCATGCTTTAATATCATCTGACACACAAATACCAAATATATTATTAAAACAAGCGAGTATAGTTAAGTATGAGGTCTTACTGTATTATACAATAAAAAAGATACTATAAATGATATTATTTTCAGTACCTCGTGATAAGATGAATCCACCCAAAACAAGAACCGTAAGTAATGCACATGATCCAAATGTATTTGCAACTATGACGTTTCTTCCTAGTGCCCCCATTAGACGAAACAGTCCAGAAGACATTTGGCTAGAGCATATGAGTAGCAGAAATTGTTTGAAAAACCTGCCCATTGCAAGGATACTAAGAGATTAGAAATCAATCGTGCTTATGCACCGTACGTAACCAAGTAGAAAGAATATATGGTATTTACTATTTACCTTCCTGCATCAGAATCATATCCTGTGGCATAATAAGTAATACCCACCCAAACGAGAACTTCAACCAATGTGATAGGAATTTTAAGGATCCATGCTGGCAAAGAATAGGCCCATGGAGGAAAAAAAAGAAGGTCCCTTTGCTTGTAAAACACTGGAAGTTTAATTATACTTAGGGCCAGCTCCGAGAATCCATTGAACATGATCATAATCAAGGCGTAAAAGAGAGCTCCCATGTAAATTCCACCATCTATTACTGTACTCTTATGCATGTTGGTGTGTAGAAAAACTGTCATGGATATGATTGACATAAGTATAAGCTGAAAAGCGAAAAACATAAATATTGGTCAAATTCAGGTAGTACTAGAAATATAAGTGTAACAGTTAAAATAAATTTTAAAAGCATCTTATCTATCTTACCTGTGTCATCTTGAATACATAGACGAATGAATTCCTCTTCATCAGTAGGTATTCTCTAGATACACATGCTTTTAGAAGTTCCTTCTTGCTTACACCATATTTTTCGGTTGTTAATGCTGCAGGGTGGCTCTTTTCCTTGTCAAAAGGAACAGCAAGGTCGTCGCCAAGCTTTCGACCAACATGGAATGACTGAAATGCTTCAGAAAATTCCTTTACAGAAACGTAATTGTAAGGCTCGTTTTTGTCTATCCAGTACTGCTCTTGATCTTTCTTTGAAGTCACCTATATATATCCCAGCACAAAGAAGTTTGAACTTTTTCCAATACTTAGGATGTGGTAATGGGAAAGGGGAAAAAAAATGTATAGAATGTTTACTTCTTGGAGAAAATCTGCTACTCCTTTTCTCTCGGGACATCTGAATCCCATGTGTTCGAAAAAATCTAAAACGCATTCACGGGGGCCTTGATATACAATTTGCCCGTCTGATAAAAGAATTATGTCATCAAATAAGTCGTACGTTTCTGGCGCAGGCTGTAGGAGTGAGATTATAGCAGTTCCTTGTAAAATGTGGATGGATTGCCTTATTGAATTCACAATTTGGAAAGTTGTCGAACTATCCAATCCGGTTGATATCTCATCCATAAACAGTGCTCTTGCAGGTCCAACCATCATTTCACCTAAAATTACATTTAAAATTTGGATACATGAAAATTGTGCCTAGGATTGCAATGTATGTATATATGATTATTCTTCTATGTACCTGTTGTTAGTCTCTTTCGCTGTCCTCCAGAAATACCGCGGATCATTTCATCGCCAACCAAAGTATCAGCACATACCTCAAGCCCCAAGATCTGTGAATGAGAAATATATCTATATAAGATGAAGCTATCTCATATTTTTGGATCGGAAAAAGTGGTTACCTTGATGATGTAATCCGTCATGACGCTTGCTTCTTGCCCTTTAATTGATGATGCCTGTGGAACCAAAAACCAAGAATGACAATATATATTATCTGTTGGCAACTAAAGATAATTAAGATGAAAACAGAACACTAAATATCTAATTACCTTCATGAAAATATCAAGATCAGGGTCGGGCTTAATGTTTGCTTCCTTTTCTCTCCTTGACAATTCTGCCAGCATATCTGGAAATTTGAAATGAAAAAATGTAAGTGCAGGCAGGCAGGCAGGCAGGATTAATTAAAACATAAAGTGTAGGAAAATGATATTGGTGAGCAACCATAACGAGGTCCAACTCCTTGACATCTTGCAGAAAAAGCCAATGTTTCTCTAACTGTCAATTCTCCAATGTGCAGGTCATGTTGACTTATGTAAGCTGATGTCCTTTGCGGGACAAACTCTTTCATTTCGTGACCATTGTAGGTTACTCTCCCTGATGTCTGTATATCAAAGTATTTCCTCCTTTATCTCCCAATTCAATACTATATATAATACTATGTAGGGGGCTTGTATGTATGTATGTATATATATATGTTATTTATTATTCTAATAATTACCTTTAACTGATCTGTATCAAGTTTTCCAGCTAAAGCTAGAAGCAATGTAGTTTTTCCGGAGCTTGGAGGGCCTAAAAGCAGAGTCATTCTTCCAGGTTTGATGATTCCACTCACATCATGTAGAATAGGTAATGCTTTCTTTCGATTTCGAATAACACCAACCCAACTCAACACACCCTATATATATATACAATACAATACATACATAATATATATTCAAGAAAGGTAAGAAATTTATTCCTCCAATTAATATATGATTTACAATTACCTCCAATATGTTAACTGTGAAATTGAAGACTGTAGGCAGAGCTCTACCCCCAGCATAAGCTTCTGCATCCACATTTAAGTGCTCGAATCGGACTTCAATGCTTGGAAGATCAAGACCCACCCTGAATCAAATCATGAATATATGAAAACAATATTCATAAGAAGATTAATTAATTAATTAGTTATTACCATTACCTCTGCATGCGTTCCTTGAGCTTTAGAAGAAACTTTTCATTCCCCTGATCCTCTTGAATTTTGAGTAGCCTCTCTAAAAGATTCTTTCTTTGGACTAATCCAAGATTCTTAATATCGATCTCTCTTGGTTGGCCCTCTTCTTCTGTCAGTATGCCTCTTCTTATGCGTAGATTTGTTGGAAGCTTCTCCAATGCTGCCCATTTCAATGCTTCTTCATCATCATCATCATTATCGTCTACCTCTACAGAAGACCTTGAGAAAACTTCCATGCCACTGTTCCTCCAACTACTTAAACGCCCGCTACTCACTCTAAATACATCACCACCTTCCATCATCTTAATTTCACTGCATTCTGTCTTCTCTTTCTGTGAACTTTTATACACAGCTTTTACCAAGTACAAAAAGGTCATACATTAACACATATTTAATATATTAGTGCCTAGCCTCATGTAACGATTGATGTCATAAGAATGTAATAAGGCCACTCATGATATATGCTATTTACTTTTTCAATTTTAACTATTACCTTTTGAATCATGCATCCATCTCACCTAATCCATTTGCATTTGTTTTGGTTCTATTACAAAAGCATATAAATTTGGTAGAGTGAAAGAAGATGCTTCCTTTTCACATTTTGTAATTTGGAGAATTAATATTTTTAATTAATAAATACTATGCATTATTTGCAGAAGTTAATTAATGCTGGCATATTTATTTTCGGGATAACTGCAAAATACTCCCCTGTGTTTTGCTAAACCTGCAAGAAACTACCCTGTGAAATTTTTATTGCACCAAACTTCCTTGTGTTTTCAAAAACCCTGCAAAAAACACCCAATTTGTAAAAAATAGGTCATTTTGGATCGACATATTTCAATAAACCATTTTTAAAATACTTCAAGTTGATCCCTATAACTTCACGTGGTATATTTTTAAAATTATTTCTTGAAATATGTCGATTCAAAACGACCTATTTTTTACAAATTGGGTATTTTTTGCAGGGTTTTTGAAAACACAAGGGAGTTTGGCGCAATAAAAATTTTACAGGGTAGTTTCTTGCAGGTTTAGCATAACACAGGGGAGTGTCTTGCATTTTCCCCTTTATTTTCCTGGAGTGTCAAAGTCAAATTAATATTGTTGATAATGTCTCGAATTTGTAGGGATATGTTGTGATCTTTGAACAGAAGAGTAATACTAATATTTAAGGCCAACTGTATACAGAAATCAAATATTTGTGTCAGATTACTTTCTAATTTCTTGTCTCCTAGGGAATAAACATATTGATTGATTAAAAGGAACAGATCGATTTCTTTTTCTACTTGAATATATAGATAGATAGATATTGTCATTTTTCAATATAAAAAATTACTCTATATTTATGTGAAGATTTCAAATTTGATGAAGGTTCTCAATGATTGATTATTTATTGCTTACATTTCTTCAGTTAACTCGGATCCAAGAACCAGTCACTGTAATTTGTATGCTCTTTATTATGTAATAATAGGAGTATTAACTATATACTGTATTTATTTGGCTAATTTTCGAGTTGTGATAAAATTAGTCTTTTAAGTTTTATCTTGCTGACTGATCGAGACCGACCGACAAAATTAGTCTCAACTTTAATAGTTTTTTGTTTCAAAACATTTGGTCATTTATCTTTTTAATTAACTAATAAATTTAGTCATCTAGATCTAGTAAACAATTTGTGATCCTAAATCTTTTTAAAGGAAAACTGCTTGTATTAATTAGAATTATTAGTTCTTTAAATTCAACCAAATTCACTCTATCTATCAAAGTCAGATTGCAAATATTATTTGTTATATCTAAAAAGAAAGAGGATCAGTGGTGTCGACCAATATCGAAGAGATAATTAAATGAGTTAATATGTTAAGTTTTAATTTAAACATAATAAGAATTAAATATGAAAAGGAAATAGCTAGCTAGAGTGAATGCAAAAAATAAATGACCATTTTAGCCACAAACTAACTAAACCTAGAGGACTAAATATTCAATAATAATGTTTTTTTATTTGATTAAGTCTTCTTCGCCCAACTGCACATGATCCTTAATTAATTATTTGCATGCTCACATCTAAGTGTCCTTTAGTTATAGAGAATCTTCTCCAGAAAATAAGAGGACATTGGAAATGCAAAAGGATTAAATTAAACATAGAATTTTCATCTTCTAGAAGAAAATGTACAGCTTAAAATGTGGAATCTTTGAGGGAAGTTAACGTTATAATACGAGATACAAATAAAACAAAAAATCCTTAAAAAATATACAATATTATTTTATACGTACCCCAGTCCTTTAATTATTAATTGTTTCTATAAAACAAAATGATGAAGGGAGGTCAAACATTGAGAATAAATATGACAAAAACTCGATGTAAATAGAAGGGAGTAGTGTCAAAGCTTTCAATAAAAAAAGATGTAGAAAATTTGTTAAATAACAAGGCGAAAAATAAACGAATATCACAATTATATTCATGGTTAAAATTCATTACTCTATCCGTTCCACAATATTTGTCGTTTTAGAGTGTTACACGAGTATTAAGGATTCAAATAAATAGCATGAATTTTTGATAAAAAATAAAATAAAAGATATACCTAAAATAACCATAATTAATATTGCATTGGAATAGAATAAATAAGATAGAGTTTTTAGGTGGAATAAATAAGGAGTAAATTAAAAAAAAAAATTAATATTGTATTGGAATCCTAACACAACAGATTTTGTTTCCTTTCTAGAAGGTATGGTGCAGTCCATGACTTGTGGTTACGTTTTGCGCAACTTTAATATGTAGAGAAATGAGGGCTGTTATTAATTACTGCATAGCATGTAGATGTAGTGTCCATTTAAAGAAAGAAAACTATGGAAACATGCCATATGCAGTCATAGCTTCATCTTCACTTCATCTTTCCAAGGGTTAAATGCACAATCTCTCCCCTATGCAAAAATTTGTATGCCCGGAACACTAGCTAGCTTCTCTATTACGTTTGCACACTGTATCTTTCCTTTGTTAATAATACTAACATCATTAATCTTATTGTATCGCCTGGAATGGATGTTCTGTACATAGGAATTCTATGCAATAAACACTACATAAGGGATATTTTCACACAGGTTTTCTACAACTCAAATCGGAGTGAATAATTATAGAAGGATCCAACACACAATCCTAAATTTATTTTGGACAAGTATAATACAATTATTGTATGATATATTGACCCCATCATTATATATGTATGTAATTATATATATAATTATTTTTACTCTGGACTAGAGTCTTTTGTAGTACATGTTCAAGTTGCCTGTTGTTATTGTCTAGGAGCAATAATTAAGATTATTGGATAATCTTGTTTATCTAGTGTGACAATATATGCTAATTTTGTACCAGAGCATATAATCATGATGCCATATAATTAAACAGAATCAATAATTTTGTTTAGAATAATTCTAACTTGAAATTCAGTAAATAAATATAAAATTCATTCATGTTTACTCTAGACTACACACTGAAAAAAAAAATTGTAAGACGCTAAATTATTAGTATCTTTTTACTTGGAACAATTTAATCTTCTTACATTAACGAATTGTATCATATTAAGTAGACAATGTTGACAAATTGAGTCACAGTCCATGGCTAACACTAACTTCACCATAGTTTTGTCTTTTTTCCCGATAAACTGGTTTGGATTGGGTTGGGCTGAATTAAGCTAAATTAGATCGATGATATATTCGAGTTGTTTCGAACAATTTAATTATCAGCTCGATATCGTGCTTAACAAGCAGTTTTATCTTAAGCTTGGAGGAATCCTATAATTCATGTTGATTAATCATGCATAAGAGTTGGGGATTTAATGATTAATGATCCTTAGTTAATAATTTGTAATAATTTAAACATTGGATATATTAATATCTCAATCCATGATTACTTAGCACGTACCCGCATCCCCCACGGTCCATGTGTAGTAAATCTCACTGAATCCTAAGAAGATTTGTCGGTTCTTGGTCAGACGAGTTTTTGATTTGGAAGTACTATGCATCCTACTAAATAATTGTGTGTCCATGTGCAGTTACACAGAAATGTTCTGCAAGTTAGTAAGACTCTATTTCATGATTAATAATGGATGAACAACGTGCATGATTTAGAACTGAAATAAATTAACTATTCTATATTTGGATCAAGTTCGAGCTACCTATTCAAATTTGTTTGATCAACTCGATTAGTTAATATGTGTATTTGTTAAGTGATATATATTAAATGATTCATCTCTCTTACAACTTAAACTCTTAAATGGGTTAGTTATTCAATTCACATACCATCTACTTTTTCCCTTAAACCCCAACATCCAAACCTAGCTAATACAAGTGGGGTTTCAACTTATTCAAACCACAAAATCCAACAGCCAAAACCTATCCAAATGAGGTCTCAAAGGTTTCATCGAAACCACCCAAACCATATGTTTTAAACCGAGACCCGCGAAATCGAGCCAAAACCCATCCAAATAGACCCTAAGGTCTTGGACAACCCTTACCTTACAAACTAACTTTTGAGGTTGAGTTAGGTCCAAACCATGTAATTGGACTTAGCCTAATCTATATGGTGAACTCTAATATAAGTTTGAACAAAATTTTATCATTTTATAGGTTTTATTTAATAAGTTAACATCGACAAACTATTTATGAAAATTGGGTTAATGGTGTTTACTTTACGTTCTGTCGTATGGAAATAGGTACATTACCTTACTATGAAAATTATAATTATCATTTGAGCTTCTTTCATTGTAGAATGTAGTTCACTAGCTCAAAATAATTGAATGCGGGAATGACAATAGACATATGAAAAGACCAAAATAACCCTCCATGCACACATATAAAAACATTGGTGATAAATTGCTACATATATATCTAATTCAAATAAAGGAACACATGGGGTAAATAGCTTTGTATTAATACAAGGGAAAAACTTATCAGCATAAAATAACACAGGGTAAAGTGTAAACTGATCCTCATAAAGGGTAAACGAGTTCGTATGATCTAACATAGGGGCTACTACCTGATGGCAATCTCGTCATTACATATTTTTTGAAACTTAAAAAATGGGAGGAAGACAATGAGAGTATTTTATATAAGGAAAAACATAAATGAGGTAAAATATTGTTAATTTAATTACAGATGATAAACTGAACATTTATCGCGGATTGTAAATTGCTATTGAGTCCGGAAACAATAATTCAAACTTGAGTCAAGGGAATGGACTGAAAAGCCCAACTCTTAATACATATTAGTTTTAGTATAAGTTAAAGTCTGATTTTTTTTTTTTTTTTTGTTGTTAAAGTCTTAATTTCAAGAACAGGAGAATCTCATAAGCAACAACCCCAGGCCAATATTTCTGGAAAAATTGTTGCAGACAAATGATAAATTTTATACAAAATATTATGATTTGGGGCATTAGTGTTATGTGTTCCAACTCCTGAAGGAATCTTTTCATTTGATATTTATTTATTACCAAATCAAAGAAAAACTGTCATAATTAACACAACCCCCTGATTAACCACTGAAATACAAATCAGAATTAAAACCAAAAATCAATATTTCATTGCAATTTATGATAAGGGTCCACACTTTTTAATGTCGAAACCTATCATTAACGACAAAGAATCGTACAAAGGAATCTTTCATTAAGCTAATTATTATGATTATTACTTTTTAGTTGGTTATTTAGGTTTAATTGGTTGTTCTTGGCGTAAGATTAGAGCAAGTTTAGCCTTAAGTTGGTTGTGCTGAAAAATCATAGCGTAGTAATTCATGTACATTGTAAGGATCATATTTGGACAGATCGAAGACAAGTTTAGGTAAGAATGAAAATATTTCTTGCTAGTCAAAAAAGTCTGGATTAGCCGAGTGACTTATTTCTCCAAAAAAAAAAAAAAAGAAGAAATAAGGTAAGGAGTGACTTACAAAAAAGTTGAATTTGGATTTGGATTTGGGTTAGATCAAACCTTGTATATTAATCTATTTTGTTAAAATATAAACTACCCAAAAAAAAATACTCCGTATACAGTTTTTGGTAAGTTATTATTTTTTACTATATATATTTTAATCTTTGATTGTTTAATATACAAGCGTCTGTAGTCCAACGGTTAGGATAATTGCCTTCCAAGCAATAGACCCGGGTTCGACTCCCGGCAGACGCATTTTTTGTCTTTTTGTTATTTTGACAGGTCAAAACGTACGCGCCATTATAGTTACTTTTAGTAGATTTTCTTTGCAACTCCAACTTTATATTTCACTGAATGAGAAAGCAATAACACAAAAGAATTGATTTCTTCTTGACTTCATCCATAACAATGACACAAAGAGTTCTTGGTCCCGGTCCTGAACAATATAAGTTTTTTTGAAGTACTAGAAGCTTGAGATGTACCTTTTCATTAAGCATTTGCAAACAGCCTTTAACTACATCATTCATATATAATATCAGTTCATATGCTTTATATACACATCTAAATTCTCAGATTATATACTCCTAATTAATGTCCAAAGAACTAGTACACTATTACATCAATATGGAAGGAGTATCAGAAAAATAAGGTATGTTCCTTAGGTGCAAAATTTTGCTTTCATCTTGACTTGCCGTCATAGGATCAAATAGCTCCCTATCGAAAACGGGTAAACGTTGTTTTATACGACCCATTTTTTGTGAAAACACGACTTGCTCTGAGACCACGGGTCTCCTAATAGACTCATATTCTCCAAGAGCAGATTTCAAATCCTCCACTCCCCATTTCTCGAGGCATTTTCCCAAAACAGCAGCATCTAAAATCGACATATTTGTGCTTCTTGCACCGTGAGGAGTTATTGGATGAGCCGCGTCACCAATCAAAACCACATTGTCCCAATAATATTGTTCTAGTGGCTCACTGTCGTATATTGCATTCAAGAAAGGTTCGTTTGTTTCTCTCATTACTTTCACCAATTCAGGAATCCATACCTTCTCTGCTTCTTCGTACATTCTCTCAATCGTGTGTTTACTTGCTTTCGTTGTAACCGAGTTTCCCTGATTTTGATCATCGAAATTACACATTGGAAATTTGAAATTATTTATTAAGTATAAGAGAGGATGATTTATGTACCTTAGATTCTGGCTCGGGTTGATTACGATACCAAATCCAATTGATCCTTTTGTTAAGTAACTCATAAAGAATAGCATGACCTTCATAACCAATGTCAAAATAATTGCATCTTCCAAGATCAGGGTATGCTTTCTTGAGAGCCAAAATGGTTTCTGAATTCTCATTCCCCGAATAATCAAGAACCCCTCTCCATGCACAATAACCCGCATATCTATCATAAGAAGTGTATACATAGATATATGTATATCAATCTACAAACTTGTTTCTACAGAAAACACTAAAAAAGCTACAAATCTTCACAAATTACCTCAATTCAAGATGAGGAATAAAAGTTTTACGTATAAAAGAGAGGCAACCATCGGCTGCGACAAGCAAATCGGCAACTAATTCTATTGTTTCATCAGTTTGGAGAATTTTAGCTTGAACTTTAGCGAAAGTATTTTCTTCAGAATTGCAGAAGGAGAGGAAGCAATGTCCCCATAGAACGATATCTGGTGGCAAGGAACAGTACAGAAGGTTGTGCAGATCAGCCCAGTGGGCTGCTCTAAAATTGAAATTATCATCTCTCGTCAGTGTTCGGATAACTTTCGTGTCACCATCTATTGCTTGTTCCTATAATCATAAAATGGTATGTGAAATAGAAAGCTCATTTGAAGAAAATAAAGATTAGACTACCGTTTTAAGTTCTTCCCAAAATAAATTAAGCACCAAGGACTTAAACAAAAATCAAGTTGTTTATACTCGAATTGTTTGACGAGTTCTGTTTTCAATCTTCTGCTCAGAAACAAAATGTTCCAAATGTTGATGGAAATTTTTGTTCTCATTGGACTATTCATGTCTATTAGTCTATATAACTCAAGATATTGATTCATGGATCTCACAAAAAAAAAAAAAAAAATCAAGATAAGAGGTCTAAACCATTTCTTCTCACCAATCTTTTGTCATGATAAATGCAAGACACGCCCCGGTATCATGTGAAATGTTTATTGCATTGCATAGAGTTTATGTACTATGAAATGTTATGCATGAAGTCCCTGAAATGTTTCGTGCCAGTTTTCACATAACACACGAAAGTGTTTTGCATTATCCCCTATATTGTTAAACCTTTACATCTCAAGAATCAAAATTGCTAATTAATTACATTACAAATATATACCAAATTCCTAAAACTTCCAATCAACTTCAACAGATTCTAACTTTCTTAGAAATAAATAACCAAAACATTCACAATTGAATTTGATGATTTACTGATGGCATGAACAACTATTTCAATCAATTTATCTTTTCTTAATTTCAATTTTACTAAATAAATCTAAGATCCCACATAGCCTAAGATAATGAATATATCATACTTCAGGTAGATACATTTGACACATACATGTTCAATGGTGAGGGGCACGGTGGTGAGTTGGAGGAGGTCCGGTTGTCCGAGCCATGACTCAACGAGTTTCACCGACACGGTGTCGAGACCGAGCCCGGCACCGGTGGCGCAACCATCTGGCGGAGAGGATGTTTTCTCGAGCACAACTACATCCCATCCGGCTGAAATAAGTGAGTGGGCACATGAAATTCCAGCTATGCTGCCTCCCACTACAACTGCTTTCCCCTTCATCACTGCCTCTCTGTGTGTGTTTGGTTTGATTTTTGGGAGCTAAGAAGAAGACAACAAGAACAATAAATAAGTGCAGAGGATCATAATTATGGGATTAGTCATGTTCAATAAGTCTTGATTTTCCAGGCAATGATGTCAAATTTTATTATTATTTCTATTATATTGAATTATTTTGGTTTGTCCTTTGTATTATTCATCCTGCATTTGTAGTACGAACTTTAATTTAAGAAACTTAATTATATTAGAAAGTGAACGTACGTTGTACGTGTCTAAATTTTATTTCATGGGTATTTTTCGTATATAAAATATCATATATATTCAATTTATTTTTTATGAAATTTATTTGTATTAATTATTAATATTTTACCAAAAAAAAATGATGGCTTTAAATTATTGTAATAAAATATAAAATGATGACTGATATAGTCAGGACATCTTACAGAATTTGTTCTATAATAGTAGTTTTCATGTTAAGTTTATCCGTTATTCATTGATGATACATGTTTCATCCGTTTCTTTAAAAATTTCACCTGAACTTTCATCTATTTCACGAGTATTTTTTCTTACTGGTTTCACCAGGTTTTCCACCAACTTCACCAGTGTTCACCAATTTCACCCGAAGTTTCATAGATTTATGTGTTTCCACTGTTTAATTTTTTTACATGTTAATATATATATATATATATATATTTTGCTTTTTTATCGGTTATAACCATTTTTCATTGTTTTTCCATCGATTTCACCTTGTTTTTATCGGTTAAATTTTAACCCGTTTTCACCTATTTCACTGATTTCACATGTTATTCATTTTAACTTCTCATTGATTAAACATGTTTTCACTGATTTTATCCGTTTTCCGTTTTCCGTTTTCATCCGTTTCTTTACAAATTTCACCTAAATTTTCATCGATTCATATGTTCTCACTTTTTAATTTTTTTTATCGTTTTTTTTTTTTAGCGATTTACCCCTTTTTTTATCGGTTATAACGTTTTTCATTGTTTTCCCCTTTTTTGTCTATTTCTTTTGTTTTTTCCGGCTTAAAACATTTTTCTACCGATTTCACCTCGTTTTTGTCAGTTAAAGTTTAACCGATTTCACTCGTTTTTACCATTTTAACCCGTTTTCACCTATTTCACATGTTTTTCTCTGATTTCACATTTTATTCACTTGAATTTTTCATTGATTAAATATGTTTTTACCAACTCTACGCTTCTCTGACCAATTTTACCCTTTTTTCACCAGCTTTACACCTTTTTTTACTGGATTTCACATGTTTCATCATTTTTCTTACAAATTCTAGTCGAATTAATTTTCATCGATTTCACAAACTTTACATTTTTAACCGATTTTACCCTTTTACATCCATTTTTCACAAATTTCACAAGAAATTTTGTCGATTTCAAATGTATTTACGATTTCACATGCATTTTTTTTACCGATTTCACCCCTTTTTAAACCAAATTCACCAGTTTTCATCAATTCACCCGGACTTTCATCGATTTCACATGTTTTCATTGATTAAATATATATTTTTTATTGATTTCAACAGTTTTTATCGATTTCACCAGTTTTTTGACCAATTTCACTCATTTTTCACGAAACGAATTCCATGAAAGTACGAGGTTATGCATGTCTTGATATTCTTTATATTTTGTTTCTCTAGCCAAATATAAGTAATTAGCTAAGTCATAAGTATTTTTGGTTCATTTATAGGTAAGATGCGATTCTATTTTAACTTTTCATTTTTTAATTTATTTCTTCTTCTGTGTAGCAAAATGATATTTAAGAGAATTTGATTTTAATATTTTGCTTTTAGAGGATTGTATGTGACTTATATTGTACTAAATCTTTCATTGATACAACTAATATATTTTTACTTAGAATATTTGTTGCTAAATTAAATTAATTTTACATGTATATTTTATGAGCTATTTAAAATAACAATATTTTTTTCTTATGGTTTTTTATTTTATGTGTTATATGAGAAGAAAATTGAAATTATAAAATTTGATGTAAAAGATAATTTCTAAATTTTAGGAAATTATGTAGGAGATAAATATAATAAGATTCCATGTCTAATTGTACCTTTACTATAATATAAAAAGATTCCATGTCTAATTATTTTTCTTCAACTATTTCTACATATTTACCATTGAATTAAATATCACTTTACAACTCAAATAAGGGTATATTAGTCTTCACAAAAAAAGAAAAAAACTTAAATTATTTCAATTAATAAAAACTTAAGTATAGATAGATTATTGTATTATTTCAATTAATAAAAACTTGTTATGTTATTTTTATAAAAAAAAAAACTTGTTTTATTCAGCCTAAAAAAAACTTTTTATATTTTTTTATTATTGAGCATTTCAAAGGTCAATGATCAGAAAATGGTACTATTATCATTATGTATATACATAAGATAGATACAGATACGTGTATCATCATGATTTATTTATCAATGTAAATATATTTTTATATATATGCATAAGAATTGGTACTCTAATAATCAAATAATTATTTAATGGTGCTCCCAATGATTGAAATTTGAATAGCACTGAAATTTTGTTAATTTATTTACCACAAGAGCTTTTTAAGTTTTAATCACTAAATTTACTACAAGGAGAGTAATTACACAAGAAACTGTACTATTATTTATTCTATTTTTCGTGTTACTTAGAGCCAATTATAGTGATACACATTTATCGTGTTATTTAATCCACATCAAATTTTATTCAGATATAATGGGCCTGTTTGTTTGGCGTTTTCAAAAAATTTCGCGTTTGGGAAATGCCAAACAAACATGTTTTCTATTTTCTGAAATAAAATTTGTATCTCTCAATTTTCTCAAACTACACTCTCAAAAGCCAAACAAACTTACACAATTTATCTCACATAACAAACATGATTTGATATAAAGTCTTACACCTACAACCTAACTCTTTCAAAAAAACCTACACCTACTTTATTTCTCAAACCACTCTCTCAGAACTCAAACAAACAACAGTACGCAAATTGAGATTATTTCACAAACCTCTACTACTCTCCCAAACTACTTTCACAAACACTAAAACCCAAACTACTTTCCCAAACACCAAACAAACAGGCCCAAGGAGTCTTTCAAAAATATTAATTGTAATAACTTAGGGTCAAATTTGTGATTCACCGATAATACTGTATCAAAACGCTGCCGTTCCACCCTCCAATTAACCAGCCTCTCCGCTCCGCTAAATTTCGTCAGCTCATCTTCCCCTCTCTACATAATACATATACAGTGCATTCGATTACGAATAATTGTAATAAGTTTGAAGGCGAAGGGAGACTGCGTGTATAGAATGGGGACAGTAGTGAGAGAAGTGTCAATTACATTGGAAGGAGTGAGGGACAAAAATTTGATGCAGCTCAAAAAGCTCAACACTGCTCTCTTCCCCGTTCGATACAAGGACAAATACTATGCCGATGCTCTCGCTTCCGGTGAATTTACCAAATTAGGTCTGATTTCACTTCTGGGTTTCTTCTATTTTTCCGTATTACGAACTGGGTATATTAATTATTCTTCCTTCCTTTTAGCTAGTTCCCTTTTGGTTTTGAGAATGTGACATATGGGACAAGTACATTTGATTTTGTAAAACAACTATGATGAGATAAGATATGCAAGATGATTCGTTGCAGATTGGAGATCCATTATTTTTAGAATAAGTAATCAATTGGCCTAACTTTCAATGGTTATTAGTTCATGTCATTAGTAGAAATGTTAACACGGATAAAATATCCTTGGTTAATTATTATAAATGAAGAGAAAATGGTACTGTTTTCTATTAGACATGATTAAGACTATGATTCCGCGTTTTTATGTTGTAGTATTTATTGTTTATCAGAGATTGTACATACATATCTTAATTGAATATTTGTTTCTTCAGCCTATTACAGTGACATTTGTGTTGGATCAATTGCTTGTCGCCTCGAGAAGAAGGAGAGTGGTGCTGTTTGTGTATACATAATGACATTGGGTGTTTTGGCTCCATATCGAGGGTTGGGTATCGGTGAGTAATCAGCTTCGTTCATTTTAATCTTTTTCTTTCAAAAGTAATTGAGAAATATCACCTCAGTTTAAACCTTACTATGCTGAATTGTTAACGTATAAACACCATCTTTAGGGGGGGTTCAAACATAAGGACATACAAACACTGATAGCTTAGAAGATATGTGAGTGTCAATTTAGTGATAGCTTTGAAGATTTCCATTCATCGGTTTCAGTCTTGATCGTCTACTGTAACTTGTTGTCTTTGAATAATCCATCACAATTGGGACCCTTACCATAAAACCAAGCTACCTTCTAGATTTAGAATCAAGATGTGTTAACAATGTAGAACAACCAATGGGTCTTTTTCTATCTAGGAAGCAATGAAAACAGATTGGCTTTCCTCTTGTTCTGTTTTCTGCAGCGTTTTCTATTTGGAATACTAAATTGGTCCGAGTTATTACATCTATCCTATATGATGTAGGTACAAAGCTATTGAATCATGTGTTTGAGCATTGCATGAAGCAGAACATTGGCGAGGTATACTTGCATGTGCAGACAAACAATGAAGATGCAATCGATTTCTACAAGAAATTTGGATTCGAAATCACAGAAACTATCCAAAACTATTATACAAACATTACCCCGCCCGACTGCTACGTTGTTACCAAGTTCATTAACCAATCTGAAACCAAGAAATAAAAAGTTGTAGTTTGAGTTCCATGTTTCTTTGATCTGACACTGAACTTTATCCAGTTTTGAGAGTGGCGATAGTTGAAGTGAGTCAAACAAATTAAGATGTTAATTATTTCGGAGCATGCAGGTTTTCGAGTGACTTCCCTCGACCAATTTTAGAAGTTTTGCCTCAGGGTATAAGATACATTTGCTCTTCAAATTTTATAGTAGTACTAATTAGTCTGTGTGCGTGTGAATGCTGCTGGTAAGCAAATTGCTGCTTTTAATCTTTTATATTATAATTTCTCAAGGTCAAGGGTATTGTGTGTGTGTTTGTGTATGGTTATTTGTGCAAAATTTTACATTTGATTTATTATTTGCATTTCACGATATTGTGTCGTAGTATTTTTGTAATCCTATTTGGTGGTCTGTGTCACTATATGTATGTGTATATAGTTGTTCGCCCTTGAAGCAAGCAAGTATTATTATTCAAGTTGCACAATCACTAAATAATTTCTCACGGGGCATGCAAAAATAAATCAGGAACACTTTTGTTTTTTTCTTTCAGAATTAAATGGCCTAGTGAAAATTGACGGAATATAATATGACTTCAAATTGTTTCATTGACGACTCCATTGAAGCCGATCGACCTTGACTTTTCCAAATTCAGATAACCTTATCAATGCTCACAAGTGACAAACGGAATTTTGTTTTTTCAATTATTGGTTGTTACTTTGTTACGAGTAATTAGAGTTATTCTTACCAAAAATTATTAGTTAATTTAGCAGTTTGTAACTTTGTGTGATTAGAATTAGAATTTCAGTGAAGCAGGTACTATATTTAATATGTTTCATATTAACAAATTAAAGAGAATATGAATATTTGTGGATATAAAATGTTTTGCAAATACTTAAATTAAGATGAAAGTAAAGAATATGATTACCGTTTCATACTATTTTTTATTTGTACTGGTACAAATTTGTGACACGGATAAAACAGAACACATATTGTGGTTTCAGAATAGCAACCAAACGGGGTTGAATTTAGTTTAAGAGATTAGTCTTTTATTATAATGTAAACGAGTCTATGTTTAAACCGGATGTTCGCTTAATATGTGTGAGTTCGTGCATGCTCAAAAGAGAATTAATTAAACCTTAATTCTGGAGACTTTGTGAAACTATAAAGAAGTTAATTAGTAAATCTTATAAATGTAGGTTTATTTGTCATTAAAAAAAAAAGCTATATATATGACAACTGTTATGAAATTAATCTAAATGATAATCTAAAAGAGCATTCAAGAACCAAAAATAAGAACTAGAAAGTAGAGAGTGGACTAGGGAGAGAAATATTTTTATTCTTATTCATTCTTGTTGTATACAATACATTATATAATCATCTATTTATAGGATTAAAGAAGAACTTCAAAGGTCAAGAGTTACAAATCTTTAATAATAACTATTAATTCTTCAATGTGTATGTTACAAAACTCTTCACATGGCATCCATTATACAATAGAATTATAACACTCCCCCTTGGATGCCATCGATCATAAGACATGCCTCATTAAAAACCTTGCCAGAAAAACCCAATGGGAAAAACCTGAACAAGGAAAAAAGAGTACATATCCATTTGGGGTCGATAAACGTGAAACACAGCCTCATTAAAACCTTGCCAAGAAAACCCATTGGGACAAAACTTGGACGAAGGAAAAAGAGTACAGTGTGTATAATATTATTGATGACACGCTCCCCCTGATGTTGACATGAGGTCCACAAGTTGACGCATTCCGGTGTGGTGGACCCATCTTTTTGAATGATGTAGTTGACAATGCTTTATTAAATAAATCGGCAAAATTATAGTTTGAATTTGAAGACATCTATATCACCATTTTTCTAAAGCTCGTGGGTGAAAGAAAAACTTTGGTGATATGTCTTTTGTTCTGTTATCTCTTATATAGCAACATTGTCTTCATATCAAATTATTGGAGTATTTTTACTCAAATGATATACCACACATCCCTTGGATATGGTGAGTCGTCTATCTTAACCAAACTCACTTTCAACTTGCATCATGCATTGCGATTAATTCTGCATGATTCGATGAAGTGACGACTAAAATTTATTTTCTAGAACGCCATGATATAGTAGTTCTTCTACTTGTAAATATATAGCTTGTTTGAGAGCAGCTTTATGAAGATTAGATAAATATAATGATGAATTCGCATATCCAACCAGGTGTGATTTTGAATCATTTGTACAATGTAACCCCATATGAGTTGTTCCTCGGAGATATCGAAATATATGTTTAACTCCATTCCAATGTCGGCGTGTCGGAGAAGAACTAAATCTTGTTAATAAACTTACAACAAAAGATATATCAAGGCATGTACTATTAGCAAGATAAATCACTGCTCCTATAGCACTGATATATGGTACTTCAGGACCAATGTGTTCTTCATCATTCTCACGAGGGCGAAAAATATCATTTTTCACATCTAAAAATCTTACAACCATTGGGGTACTTTGAGGATGTGCATTATTCAAATAAAATCGTCTTAAGATCTTTTCTATATAAGTTGATTGATGAAGAAGAATTTTATTTGATAAACGTACGATTTGTAATCCGAGACAAAACTTTATTTCCATGATCTTTTATCTCGAATTATTTCTTTAGATAATCAACTATTATTTGAAGCTCTTCAGGAGTTCCAATAATATTCAAATCATAAAGGCATACAACAATTATAATAAACTCTGATCCGAATATTTGTATACATACACATGGGCGAATTGGATCACTTTTATAACCCTCTTTTGGCAGTATTCAGTAAGTCGATTATACCATATATATCCAGATTCGTTCAATTCAAATAAAGATCTACGCATACGTATTGAACAATCTACCCGGGAATTTCTGAGTGTATTTAAGATTCAGGAACTTTCATATAAAAATTTACTATCAAGTGAGCCATATAAATCGGCTATAACAATATCTATTAGACGCATATCCAGTTGTTCATGTACTGCCAGACTAATAAGGTATCTATAAATATTGCATCCACCACTGGAGAATATGTCTCCTTATAATCCGTCAGGTCTCTGCGAAAAACCTTGTAGCACTAGACGTGTTTCATATCTTTCAACTTATTTTTCTCATTTTCTTTTTAGCATATATCCTCATTAATACCCAAGGACTTTACTCAAATATTTGGACTTCTGGTCCAAAATTTTTTATGTTTTGAATTAGTTCTGCTCGAATTGCATCTTTTCATTTTGGCCAATCATTTCTATGTTTATATTCTTTAACAAATTTGGTTTTAAGATCCTCATTTAGTTTTATAATTATATGCAAAATTGTTGTCGACAATTATTTCATTTCGGTTCCATCGTTTTATCATAGTGACATAACTTATTGAGATCTCTTCATTTTCATTGTTTTCAGGTACCTGAACCTCTTCTGGGGTTTTATCATTAGTTATGTCTTGCGACTCTTTTAGAGTGCTTGCCTCCATAATATGACCATCTTCAGTGTTTGCTCCTTTTGTTTTTACAATGATTATCATCATTAGAACCGATTGGTCTACCACGTGGCTTTCTTTGATTTTCAATAGCAGATTGTCCTAATGGGACATCAATCTGAATTGGAGCATTTTCAGCTGGTATATGATATTTAGTAACTCATTTTAGATCAGTAAATGCATCTGTCAGTTGATTTACCATATTTTGTAAATGGATTATCTTTTGAACTTATAGTGTACACTTGTTTTTTCGAGGATCTAAATAAATTAATGATAATGCATTCCATATAATTTATGTTTACCAGCTCTTTATTCTCTCCCTCTAATGTCGAGAACATTGTTTCATCATATATACTCTCCCCCTAATGTCGAGAACATTAGTTCAAGATAATTAATTATAGAAGGGAATTCATAAGAAACATGTATTCTCAACCTTCTTTGAGAACCCATTTTTGTGCGTTGTGGTGGAGCAGTTGTAACATATGCCGCACATCCTTGATTTCTAAGATGAGAAATATTTGGCTCTAACCAAACGTTAATTTCAACGGGGGAGAAATAATGATAACTTATTGGCATGATGCACACAAGTGTTGCTGAATATAAAACAACATATATACATGCTGAAACCAGAAGTTTTGCTCTCATTAATAATGGTCTAGCAATTAATTGGAGGCATATAATGAATGATTCTGCTAAACCATTTTGTGTATAAATATGGGCAACAAGATTTTCAATTATTATTCGGTAGTCATTGAAAACCTCATGTGTGAATTCACCAGCATTATCAAGGTACATTGTAAATATTGCATAATTTGAAATTGTGCTCTTATTTTAATTATTTGCGCAAATAATCCCACAAACTTCAGGTTGTAGGTTGACAATAAGCACACATGTGACCATTTTATAGTAGATGCATCTATTAAAATTATAGAATATTAAATGATCCTCATAGTGGTGGATGGATGGGCCCATATATATCACCTTGAACATATTTAACAAATACTGGAGATTCAAACCCAATTTTAATTATAAATGATATAGTAACCAATTAACCTTGAGAACAAGCAACACAGAATGATTCTTTGAATTGATGAATCTTCTGGTATTTCATCAAAATCCATATGAATTCTCAATATTTTTTTTCACATCATAATTTTCCGGGATGGTCTAACCGGTCATGCCAAATAATTAAGATTAGTAAACTTCTGGATTACTTCATAAACTCCTGGTTACTATAGACTTGTTTCAATTGTACTAATAGTTGTAAAGTACCAATCGAAATATAAGGCATATAATCTTTTTACATATCACGTTTCTTTCCTCATATAACAACTATATATGATATGTAAGTACTCATTACTATTATCATTTGTGGTATCAATATGATATCCATTTCGGCGGATATATTTGAAGCTTAATAAATTAGACTTACTAGAGAATAAAACATCATTTATAACAAATATTGTCCGTCCGAATAAAAGCATAATAGCTCTACCCGATATGGTATTAATATTTGCATTATTTGCTATCAGTTCAATAAAGTATATATATATAGTCTACAAGACATGTCTAATGTCAAATATAATGAATTAGACTTTCAGCCACATAAAATTCCCTTTGACATTATATTGAAATAAAACATGACTTAAAAACATGGTTTGTTCTAAAATCCCAAACAATCATTCAAACGTTTAAACTAATATACATGTTTTCTTGATATTTTATTATAAAAATATCGATGCTTCCTAATAACCGGCCATTGAATAAACAAATAAGATTATAATTCTATTTTTTTTTATATACATATATGCTCATATAAAATGCATAATATATTAAGTAAATAATTTTTTTTTTCATTACAGAAGCAACTTTGCCATAATGTTTCATTTTTCTTATGCAAAATTTTGATCAAAGATATTTGAATCTGTATTGACAAGGTATTGAATTAAATGGCCTTAATATTTTCTTATCAGCCATACACATTTGGTTAAGGCTAAAAATTTAGCCTTTACATTTAACAACCAAAAACTAAGAATATGTATATCTTAGGCAACCCAAGTGGGCTCAAAAACAAGAAACGGACAAAAGAATTAAAGTTTATATAATTTACCATCAAGATGTGATACAATCTATTTAACCTTATAAAGTCATGAGATAATAATAATTGTAAGCAATTGAATGAAAAAGATGAAAAGCTTATACATTAATATAGTATGGACAATTAGCAATAAGCTTAATTACGATCAAATGACAAAAAGGTTTTTTTTCTTTTCATGATTTGATGCATATGGGATAAAGACAATAATTTTATCCTCATTTATATAGTATCTCAAAATTACAAGTAAAAATGCCTTTGATTAGTTAGTGATGATGTATGCATGCCTCATAGTATCTGGTTATACATTTCATTATAGAAATTACAAAGACCCAAGAACCTTATAGCTGATGAAAAATTAAATCCCATCAATAATGGAAATGATCCCGTATCACAATAAATAATTACTAATAAATAAGTGCTTAAATATATATATGGCCATAAAACATAATACGAAAAGCTTTTAGGTTCAAATAGAACACTTATGCTTAAATAATACAGTGATCAAGATATATTTTTTCTTAACGTGTCCTGCCAAAAATGTTTTAAATCTTATGCGAGTTAGATTTAGAATCACACTCAAAGGCGTCAAAATAGGCAAAATAGATTGGACAGACAGATCTGATTTTGAAAGAAAATTACAAAGCATATCTTCGAAATTTATTATTATCAAACCAACACTTCTGCAATTTCATTCTGATCCATAATATGTATAGACATGTTGTCCCATACTAGATGACAATTAGTTATATGTATTGGCAGTATAATTTAGTACCTCAGAAATCCTACTGCCTTTACACCTTCTTGATTTTGGATAAAATCACAAACATTCTTTAGCTAAAGTCAAAGCTAGCAATTAAACAAATATGCCAAATAATTTATGCATGTATACCGTGAGTGTGTGTGGATTAATAATAGAAGAATGGAAAACAACAATCCCAAGTATTATCAAGATATTCTATATATGTCGGCTCAACAGATTTCGAAATACCTCAGAAATGCAACGAAAACACTTGAGTTGGTTCAAGAACTTCGGGCGGAATCGTGCTGATAACGTGTTATGAAATTAATCTAAATGATAATCTAAAAGAGCATTCAAGAACCAAAAATAAGAACTAGAAAGTAGAGAGTGGACTAGGGAGAGAAATATTTTTATTCTTATTCATTCTTGTTGTATACAATACATTATATAATCATCTATTTATAGGACTAAAGAAGAACTTCAAAGGTCAAGAGTTACAAATCTTTAATAATAACTATTAATTCTTCAATGTGTATGTTACAAAACTCTTCACATGGCATCCATTATACAATAGAATTATAACAACAACCATATACTTAACTTTTACACTATTTATTCATAATACGTGTTGCAGTTAGGACGAGTTAATTTGGCCGAACGATTGTAAAAATAATTCTTGATTTTATTAAAATAGAACTTGACAAAAAAATCATTGATTATAACATAAATTAATTATAGAATCATCGCTTTGCAAGGGCGGATGCACTAAGGGACAAGGGGGGGCTATAGATCCCCCTCAATTTTTATTTTTTATTTTTTATGTAGTAGTAGTTATTATTATTTTTTTTAAAAAAATAAATAAAGCTAATAAATTGGCCTAATCCCAACCCAAATTATAAAATTTTAGTCCAATTAATAACACAATTCACTCTAATAATACATCACTCTACCCAACTCTCCAGCCCAAATTAGCTATACAAATAAAAGATCAAGATATAGTAAATGTTATGAAATTAGTCAAAATAGCTAAGGATTGTCTTCAAGAGACAAGAGATGATGGATGGGGACCTTTGTTGGAGGAAGTTACTCCTTTTTTATTCTAAGAATGAAATTGAAATTCCTTCAATGAGTAATATCTATGTTCCATATGTGAGGCCAATGCGTAGGATTGAAGAAGTGACTATCGAGCATTATTACAAAGTTTAGAGATTCAATTCGGTGATAGATAGACAATTACAAGAGTTGAACAACCGTTTCAATGAAGTAAACGCAGAGTTGCTTTTCTTTTGTTGCATGCTTAAACTCATCCAATCGATTTGAGGCTTTTGACAAAGAAAAACTTGTCCGTTTTGCCGAACTTTATCCAAATGACATCTCTTTTCTTGAGCTCTCGGTCCTTCCCAGTCAACTTGAAAATTATATTAGAGATGTTCGATCAAGTGATGATTTTTCTAGCTTGAAAGGAATTAGTGATCTTACTAAAAAGATGGTTGCAACTAAAAAGCATGTCGCAATCTCGATGGTTTACAAACTTGTGACATTGACGCATATTCTACCCGTTGCAACTGCATCAGTTGAGAGAACTTTTTCTGTTATGAAGATAATAAAGAATCAACTTCGTAACCGAATAGACGATCAATGGTTAAATGATAGTTTAGTTGTCTTCATAGAGAGAGACATATTTAGTAGTATTTCAAACGATGCTATCATGGACATATTTCAAAAGATGAAAAATCCTCGTGGTCAATTATTAAAATAAATTTGTAGATATTTTGGGTTCTTTTCGGACTATAACGAGGAATCATATGTAATTAAAGTATATCTTGAAGTTTATTTTTGTCAAACTCCACCTCTCCGTTTTTGTATTGCGTCATATATTTTCTCGTGAATAATATAAGCTTTAAGTTCAACAGTTTGATTGGATTTTTTTTTGTTGTTTAAGTTTAGCCCCCCCTAACCAAAAATCCTGGATCCGCCCCTATCGCTTTGTATAATTATTTTTGCTAAAAGCTATACTTTAGTGACTTATGAAGTAAGTTGATTTTTTTACTTTCGAAGATCCCAAAAGCGTTTATGACATTAGGGATCGAATACATTAGAATCACAATTGATCAAAAGTAATCTTTATTTTAGGGATCACACACCTACAAAATCATGATAGAGTTCCAAAAGTTTCTTCGAGAGTTCTCACTGTCGTGGATCAAATCATCGGTTATGTCAAAGTATTAAAAAAATTATGCTTTTAAATCAACGGAAACAAAAAATATAGTGTAATATCGAAATTTTGTATTTTTCTTGACAATATCTTATTTATTTTTTAAATTTAGTAATTTCTTCATTATTTTTTCTAATGTTTCCGAAACGTTGACGAACTTTTAGTTATTTACTTAACCGAAACATAGATTAGAAACTAAATTTCGACTCATGCGTAGCACTGGACCAAACTTACATTTAAGACCATTGATCAAAAATTTCTTTTTTGAATCAATGGAAGAGAAAATATGGTGTAATTCCAAACTTATTTGTTTGTCTTGAATCTTTCTAATTTAACTTAATTAAATATTTACTTTTTATAATTTTTTCAAGTGTTTTCAAAATATTTATGATAAAATTTCATTATTTAATTGACTGAAACATACATAATAAACGAAACTTGCTTAAGATGAACCTTAGTCAATGTTAATCGGATGATGCACGTATTCCGTAAACAATTTTTTCTTCTTGTTAAGATGAAGCACGCAATATATGAAGGGAAAAGAAAAAAGAAACAAAAGGGCAAAAATAGCGCATTAAAAGCGTAGATCCTGCCGCTTTCCAACCAACACTTGCTAAAACCTTGGTCAACATTTAGTGCAAATAAATGCCAAAGCTCCGCAATCATAAAAATCCTTTTCTCTTCAAAATAGTCGGCTTTTACCATTTTTAAAAATATTTTTTTAATTACATATACAATCAACCATTTAAGTTGCCATTTGGATGTATTTTTGCTCAGTTTGGTCTTGGTTTTTGTTTTGGCTTAATTTGAATAATAATACTTGGTTTGTATATATTAGAGATTCTCTTGAAATTTTGAGAAAATTAAATGATTATGACTTGAATTTGTGTTTTAGTTTTTGAGTGTTATAATTTTTTTTTTTTGGAAAATGAGATTGAAAATGTAAAAAAATATTAATTCAAATGAGCTTGAAAATGTGAGTTCCATATGAAATTATTTTATATTGGAGTTTTTTGAGAGAAAAAGTATGTGAATATATTGGGGTCAATTTTTTTTTTTTTTTTGAATTATAAACTAATTGATATTATATTGTACAGTGTTATTTCGGGAATTTGGACTTGTAAAATAATTCACAATGATGATTGATCATATGAAAATCCACAACTCTTTAAGTCTTAACCCATAATAGATCCAAATTAGTCATTAAAGTTTCAACTTCTCTTGAACTAGAGTCCTTATCATATTGAACAGTAGTCTTGAAATATCCCGACCATATTTTAATTAAACTTCAAATATGGATGTTTATACTCAATTTGTTAAGACACCATCCCACGAGTAAGGATTAGTGACCATTTTGATCAATTGTAGCTTTTCTGGTTAATTCAAAGGTAAGATGTTTTTGAATACAATGTTGAAAATATAAATCAGCGACAAATTAGATAAAACGCGACAATATTTATCACCTTAAAATTCTTGGACCATAAAATTGCCAAATTAGATAATATTTTATCGTTTGATCATAAAATTATATTATTCTAGGGTTGAATGAATGATAATTTTATTTATTGTAATGAAGATAAAAGAGACATTAATTGCCAGCTAATATTTACATACAACAAACAAATCCTACGTATGTAATCATACGCATCATTTGTATAACTTTTGATATTCCAGAATTCAGATAAAAATGGGGTGCCGTTTCATCCAAAGGAGAGTATGAGGTTCAGTTTGTATAAATTTAGAATATTATAAGAAATAAAAGATTGTTTGAAAAAGAAATGTGACGTTTGGATAAATATACAACGTCGACAATGATGATTTTTGAAATCGAAAGACATGTTTGGTCTATTAGATATTACTCAATTTTTCCAGCAAATACAGAAAATGTTTGTTTTCGTTTTCAAAAACATTTCGGTGCTATTTGAAAGCCATATAAATTACTTTTCTTTTTAAATAGAAGCTTGTTCAGTAAGCTTATCCATCAATTTCGAAAAATAATTGCATCTTAATTTTTTTTTCTCTTATTTCTAAAAAATACTTATTTAATTAGAATAACCTTTATACTATTGACATAAATTAACATATATATATTATTGAGACTAAATGTTCCACATTGGTTGAAAATCATAGTTAAGTTTAATTATAAGGTCTTGGACAATCCTCACCTTACAAGCTAGTTTTTGAGGTTGAGTTAGACCCAAACCATGTAAGTGGACCTAGCCAATCCATGTGGTGAATTTTAAGGCAGTCACCTCCTCCTCCTTGTTCGCATGATAAAATTATTCTTTACACACACACTTCGCCAAGATAACAAAGGTCTGGGTTGCATTCTTCGTTCAGTTAACAAAATGTCTGGACGGTCATTATTCGTGTGTTGGGGTCCACATGTCGCAATCTGCAAGGTTGGACTTTAATATGTCACGTGTTGTGTTTGTTTCACCCACACATTCAGTTCGCACACACTTGCAGGGGGAGTATTGAGACTAAATATCCCATATTGGTTGAAAATCATAGTTAAGTCCACTTTATAAGGTCTTTGACAACTCTCACCTTACAAGCTAGCTTTTGAGGTTGAGTTGGATATAAGCCATGTAAGTGGATTTATCTCAATCCATGTCGTGAATTCTAATATATATCATTGTGCATTTATTTTTCTTTCCATAATCTCTAAAATAACCTACAACTTTTCTATAACTAAAATATAATTTTCATAACTAAAATATAATTTTCAAATACACAAAAGTTTGAGAGCATATAAAAAAATTCTAAAATTTTGAAAGTACTATCTCATAGGCGAAATGAATAGGCACACATATTTTATTTTTCCTAGTAAATAAAAGTGCTAGAGTTCAAATTCCTGAAAATTTAACCTTAAACTGAACCAAATACAATTTTTATTATCTAATTTCAATTTCATAATGATACCAAAAATAAATAAATAAATAAATAAATACCATTGTTGTATAAATAGTAGAAGTATAACATTATACAACTCATAGGGAACCAACATACAACTTCACATTTATAAAAAAAGGAAAAGAAAAAGAAAGATCTTCACATTGTTTGCCGCACGCAGCACACCATTGACCCAAAAAAAACATATACTTTTCAATTCTTTCTTTCTAAACCAAACTCTCTCTCTTCACCATTAATGGAAAAAGGTTAGCATCTTATAATCTGCCTATCTTTTAGGGTCTATTTGATTCTGGGATTTTTGTTTCAGTCTTTTATTTTTATTTTTTTTATTTATGGTTCATTAATTTTGAGCATTAATGTAGACCGTGTATCAAGAATCAGATGCTAAAGTTGGAATATTTGACCTTTTTTTTGTGTGTTTGTTCGTTTTTGTAATTATGGGTCTTTGATTTTGCAGGGATTTTGTGAAATCTCTACTGAGAAATTGTAGGAAAGGTATGTACTTTGGGACAAATTTCTGTTCTGATTAATTATCTTGACTAATAAATCTGCCATTTATTTGGGGAATCCTTTCTTATCTAGATCCACAACATTTTCAAACTCCAAGTACATGCTCTAGATTTGTACCCAGTATTCATACTAATTTCGAGATCTTAGTTTGTTTTTACCAGAGAGTTGAAATTGAACTTGAAAAGAAAAAGAAAAAATGAGTGAATCGAAATCAACCACACCCTTGATTCCACCCTCTTCATCGTTAAAGATTCCGCTTCCCGATTTCAAACAATCTGTAAAATTGAAGTATGTGAAGCTTGGTTACCATTACCTCATAACCCATGGAATGTTCCTATTTTTGTCCCCTTTATTGGTTATTATTGCAGCCCAATTATCCACATTTTCAGTCCAAGACCTCCATCTTCTATGGGACCATCTACGGTTCAATCTCATATCAGTGATCTTATGTTCGACCCTCATGGTCTTTATATCCACCGTATATTTCCTAACACGCCCTCGCCCTGTATACCTCGTAAATTTCTCGTGTTATAAACCCGAGGACGATAGAAAATGCACTAGGCAGATTTTCATGGAGAGATCACGTTTGACAGGCTCATTTACCGATCAGAATCTCGAGTTTCAAAAGAAAATTCTCGAGAGGTCTGGCCTTGGTGAGTCAACTTATCTCCCTGAGGCTGTGCTAAGGGTCCCACCTAATCCTTGTATGGCAGAAGCAAGAAACGAAGCTGAAACCGTAATGTTTGGTGCGATAGACGAGCTTCTTGCAAAGACGTCTTTAAACCCGAAGGATATCGGGATTTTGATCGTAAATTGTAGTTTATTTAACCCTACGCCTTCTTTATCGGCTATGGTTATTAACAATTACAAGCTTAGGGGAAACATAATTAGTCACAACTTAGGTGGTATGGGTTGTAGTGCTGGTTTAATCTCAATCGATCTTGCTAAAGATCTTCTACAAGTGCATCCTAATACTTATGCTCTAGTAATAAGCATGGAGAATATTACACTAAATTGGTATTTCGGGAATGAGAGATCTATGCTCGTTTCAAACTGTCTCTTCCGTATGGGAGGTGCTGCTATTTTACTCTCGAACAAAAGGTCCGATAAGTGGAGGTCTAAGTACCGTTTGGTTGATACAGTTAGGACCCACAAAGGGTCGGACGATAAATGTTTCTCGTGTGTCACTCAAACGGAGGACTCAAATGGGAAAGTCGGAGTTGCTTTATCAAAGGATTTGATGGCGGTGGCAGGTGATGCTTTAAAGACCAATATTACGACTTTGGGTCCACTTGTTTTGCCCATGTCCGAACAATTGCTTTTCTTTGCGACTTTGGTTGGGAGAAAGTTGTTTAAGAGGAAGTTGAAGCCGTATATTCCGGATTTCAAATTGGCTTTTGAACATTTCTGCATACATGCTGGTGGAAGAGCGGTGCTCGATGAATTGGAGAAGAACCTTCAGTTATCCGATTGGCACATGGAACCTTCTAGAATGACTTTGTACCGATTTGGAAACACTTCAAGTAGCTCTCTTTGGTATGAATTGGCTTACTCGGAAGCAAAAGGAAGGATTAAGAGAGGAGATAGGACTTGGCAAATAGCATTTGGGTCTGGCTTTAAATGTAACAGTGCGGTTTGGAAAGCTCTTAGGACTATAAATCCAGCTAAGGAGAAAAATCCATGGATGAACGAGATTCATGAATTTCCAGTGGAGGTCCCTAAGGTCTCGTCTCTTTGATAATTTAAGCCTTTCACATTTGGTGAAAAGTGTAGTTTTGGGAAGCAATTAGTAATTATATCGCAGTTAGGTTTTGTTTTTGTATCTGTTTGTACGCGTTTAGCTTATTTTCGGTCAATGCAGTGAAGTTGTAAGAGGAATGAATGCATTGTTTGTAGGTGCTAAACCTGAAACATTTTTATTTTCTTGATAAGTTTCTGGCTTTCCAAATTGTTTGTATTCTTCTTGGAGAGTTACATCAAAGCATTTTAGAGTTTCAATTTGATTTATTTATGGTTATGTTTCTAATTAGTGATCTGTCGAGAAGTTGAGAAACTTATATTTTTTGTATTTATCTTGGAATGCTTATTGATTTATTGTTCCCTTGTAAAGGGTTCTTGGTTATGGCCTTCAGATCTTATATTACCTTCATCTTTATGAGTATTTGAATGTATAATTGAATCATGTTTTATACTTTAGGAAAAACTTCCTTGATCCACTATTTTTCTTTTTGTTCTGTTTGTGGTTTTAACTTTCCAGTGACCTGTATTAGAGTTTTGATTGCAAGGAGCATAGCAAAGCTACACATATGAGCATGCTCAAAGGACTGAATCTCTCTTCCCCCTCCTCTTATCTAACCAGAACCAAAATTCAGTTCAAACTACGTATCAAAAATCAAATCAAGTTATTCAGCCAAGTCCAATAAATAAGAACTCATTTGAATTCAGTTCATAACAATTTATACGCAAGATACTAACCTTGAAAGGTCGACTAAAAGTAGTATTCCTGTAGTGTAAGGAAAACTATCAAGTTATTTGAATCTGACTGGGGCTCGGTTGATAAAAGGTCTTTCAAACTCGATTATCTTATAATAAATAAAATCAAGTTTGAATCCAATCTCAAATTCTATAAGAAAATCAAGCTGAACTTTGAATCGCAAATCAGAAACTAGGTTCAGGTGAGATTGCCAGATAGCTGAATGCAACGACACAAGAACACAGAATATATACAAGCACTAATGACCAAAGTTGCTCACAGAAATATAACACTTAAACAATTCACATAACATTAAAAAAAACACTAATATGTCCATATTGCATGGGTGCAACTATGCGATACATTTAAAATGATTTCTCCATCCAAGAATCTCTTAAACTCGGAAAAATAAACCAATCCCAACCATTCTTAGCGTCACAAATGCCCCAAATAGGACATCTAAACATGTAGATGACATCCTAAAAGTCTCAAACATAGAACCCAACAGTAGGAAGAATATTGCTGCTTACTCCTTGGAGGATTTGTTGATGAGAGACTTGTGTATATGTGGGATCACACCACCACCAGCTATGGTTCCTTTGATGAGAGTATCTAGTTCCTCGTCTCCACGTATAGCCAGCTGCAGATGTCGAGGGGTGATACGCTTAACCTTCAAATCCTTGCTTGCATTTCCAGCCAACTCCAAAACTTCAGCAGTTAAGTATTCTAAGATTGCTGCAGAGTAGACAGCAGCTGTTGCACCCACTCTTCCGTGTGCGGTAGCCCGTTCTTTCAGGAGTCGGTGGATACGTCCCACTGGGAACTACAATACGAAAAATATTGAATTACATAATCTAACTCTATCTTAAGGGTAATACTACCCCTGGTTGGCCACACCCAAAATCATGTACAAAACAAATACAGTACACCTGCTTTTGTGATTAAATAACACTTCTAGGAGAGTGACCAATCAAAACACATAATACTTTGTGATTGAATGAGTATCTTAGACTCTACACAACTTGCACTGCACTTGTGATCTCTCTAAATGACATTTGTCATATTTGTTAACTGCCACTAACAATGTTGGATTTTAAAAAATATGAGTAAAAAATAAGCAAGCTTGGACACATGTTATTTGAAGAAGGCACCCTTGCATTGCAAGCCATATAGCATCTAAAGTCGAAAATTCCAATTGAATGGCCATGATCAAGCTGGGTGTAGGTTAGAATGTTTCCTATCTTATCCAGAAGCTTTAAAAAAAATTATATTTCGAAGACAGTTAAGCATAATTTAGGAGCTAAAAACATTCAACAGCTTTACACCAAAGCAACAAGAAAGAAATTGCAGCTAATTTTTAGAAAAAGGTAAGAAACATGGACAGTCAAAGGATGACTACGCATTTCATGATGAACATTTTAGTACAGTTTTAAACTGGATATAGGATATGTGTTATGTGTGATAATTCTTTTGCGATATTAACCATATTCTAAAAGCTTTGTTAGAGCTCTATAGAGATAAAGTTGGCGTGAACTCATTCAACCAGATGTCTAGACTTAACATAACTTAATAAATTTACATTAATACTGATTTTATATATGACTCTTGATCATATTGTAATTACTTTTGATTATGTCGTAAACACGAACAATCTTCTGATACAAGCATTTATTTTCGAGAGAGTTCAAACGGATAATGCAAAACACCTTAAGTTTGATTTCATCTCGTTTAACAACTGACCCAGACACAAATATAGAGGCTTAATACAGACGCACGCACCAATTATATAAATTATGTGATCGTCCACAATACTGCAACAGTTCATAAAAACATATGAGCTACATTAAGCACAGGCCTTTTTATACAATTTTTTGTTTATTTAATGTATTCATGTACCCAACTTCCATATCCCATCACTCACATCCACCCCAATTGCTCCGTTTTGTCTTCTAATTCAAAATTTTCAGGACTCAGAATTCTTACTTTAGGAACCAAATCAAATATTTTGTTATGAACAACCAGATTAATCAGCACAATCACCAGCCCATTGCAAATACAACAAAAAAAAAAAATCAACCAAAAATATAAGGACGATCATTAGAGAAAACCCAAGAAGAAGGAACAAAAATGGAACAAGTGAAGAAATTGAAGCGATCGCAAAATAAAGTAAACCTGAAGTCCAGCGCGAGAAGAGCGAGAAGTGGGTTTCTTCTTGTCCTTGTCTTTGTCCTTTGAAGCTAGGGCTTTTGCCGTCAGCAGCCCCTTTGCACCTTTTCCCGACATACTTCTTTCAAATTTTTTAATTTAATAAAATAGAATAATAAGATTGAATTTTGACAGGAGACAGATAAAAAGAACAAGAGGGTAATCGACTACCTCTGTTTCTTTGTGCCCTCTAGAAACGGCAGTTCTATATCCATTTAATGCGGGCTAACGGGTCGGGTTGCGTTAGACCTTCCATAGTGGGTTACAGAATACAGATTGCATTAGGCCGATCGTGTTGGGCCTTGGGTTGGATAGAGCCCATATTACTTTCAATTTGTCCTTAGATTTTATGGAAAAACCTACAGGAGCGTTCGGTTTATATAATGGGATTGGACCAGATTGCCACAATTTGATAGATTATTAAAATTGATGTTTGGTTACAATTTTGACCCAAAATTATTAGATTTAACAAAAATACCCTCATTTACACATTTGTTATACTTCAAACCACTTGGTAAATCAGTTATATCTTTTTTTTTCTACTTTTACAAGACTTTCAATTGCTCATAGGTGCCATTAAGAAAAAAAAAAATGACCGGTAAACTTTTAACATGATAAATAAAAATTGTAGGTCAACAAAATATAGGTAAAAGATATAGATACAAAATTTTGAAGAAGGTATGGATGTATGCAATTTAAAAATAACAGAAAATTAGTAAATTGATATAGATTTGTGGGGCTGCAACAATCAAAAGACAAACATGTTCAACGTCTGAACTTGCTAAGGTTTTGAGCATGGGGAAGGAGATGTATTTATGCACAATGAATCGATGATGCTCATATGAAAATTGATGATATATGGAAAGGATATGGAAAGTAATTTGTTGTTGAAGTTAAAGAATAAAATTGTAAACCAAATTAAAATAGTTAACGATCTAAGCATTGTACTCTTTTTTCTTCGCTCAAGTTTTTATTCCAATGAGTTTTTTCTTGGCAAGGTTTTAACGGGGGCAGTGTTACATGCTTATTAGTCCCATATGGAGGAGGTATGATGTAGGTAGCTACAATGCTCATATACTTGAATCAAGTTTTGACAATAAACGCTCGAGTAATTATTCCCGAAGGGAGGGGGGGGGGGGGGAGGGGGTGCAGAAAAATAAATACAATAAATTAACTTAGAGTACGGAAAGTATTCATACTAATCAATATTGTTAGCTAGCCTATAACACAATACCACTCTTCTCCCATTGCAATTTATTTCAATAAAATTTACAATGCCAGATTCCCATAATAACCAACAGAATTAGCTAGTGAATAGATCTCTCAAAATCAATTTCATGAAACCCTGTACAAAAAATAAATTTCTTTATCGATTAACATCAAAATATAAGACATATGCAATAGAATATATGTTGGAAGACTTTTAGGATATATACTTACTGTACAAACTCGATGTTGACGAAAGGAACACTAGGATCCGCAATGGTCTTGTAAGCCGTATTAGACAATACAAGGCTAGTCACCTCTTTTGTTGGTCGGGATACCGATGTTTGGGCTCGATCCACTACCCTGACTCGGATTGTCTGAAAATCTGGTTTGCAGCTATCACGTTTCGGGCCGTTGATGCACCGTACTAAGTATTGTCGTCCGCATGCAGCACCACCGTCCCATGTACCCTCCCCTGCCGCGGCAAAAAGGTTGCTTGTCGGAAATTGCGCCCTGTCGTCACCGTAACATGCAGTGGCTGCATAATATTTTTTATATATATATATTCTCATCGTCAATTAATTAGCTAGTAATATTTTGCAAGATCTTTTTATATAATACTAGCTTGAAAACTAAACGTATAATTATATGGGTAGTTTTAATAAATTAGAGTAAAACTAACTTTATTGTATCATAAAACAGTGCAGATTAATGAATGATGTTCAATTTATTATTATTAAAATTATTATTTTATAAAATAAATGATAGCTTTAAATTGTTGTAATATTAAAATATAAAATGATGACTGATTTAGTCATGAGAATTTGTTCTAAAAAAAAAGAATAAGAACGTTATTTAGTTCATTCCATAATAGTAGTTTTCATGTTAAGTTTACCCGTTATTTACTGACAGCATCGATTTCATCCTTTTTTTTTTTTTTTTTTTTTACAAATTTTCATCGATTTCACGACCACTTTTTTTTACTGGTTTCACCCATCTTTTCACCAATTTCACTAGTGTTCACCAAATTCACCCGAATTTCATCAATTCGATCATATGTTTTCACAGTTTTTTTACCCGTTCATATATTTTTTTAGTGATTTACTTTTTCATAGTTTTCCAGTTTTTCGTCGATTTCTTTTATAATTTCTGGTTTAAACCATTTTTCTATCAATTTCACCTTGTTTCAGACGGTCAAACTCTTTTTTTAACTGTTTTAACTCGTTCTTTACCACCAGTTTAACCCGTTTTAACCTATTTCACATGTTTTTTTTTATTGATTTCACATGTTATTTACCTGAATTTTGTATTTATTAAAACATGTTTTCATCGAATTTACTATTTTTGACCTATTTTACAATTTTCACTAATTTTACCCGTCTTTCATTAGATTTCATCGATCTTATCCCTTTTTTTTAATACAAATTTCACTCGAATTTTTATCGATTTCACATGTCTTCACCGACTTTACCTTTTTTGCACCGATTTTATCCGTTTTTCACCAATGTCACCCGTTTTTAACTGATTTAACAATTTATACATTTTTCACCAATGTCACCATTTTTTCACTGATTTAACCATTTTCATCCATTTTTCACAAATTTAACCCGAATTTTTATTGGTTTCACATGCACTTTTTTTTTTTTTTTCACCCGGATTTTCATCTATTAATCATGTTTTCATTGATTTCATAGATTTTACTATTTTCTTTATATTTTGCTTCTCTAGCCGACAAGATAAATTACATACTTAGCTAAGTCATAAGCATTTTTTGTTCATTTATATATAGGCAAGATGCGATTCTATATTAACTTATTTTTATTTATTTTATTTTTTCTCTGTATAGCATAATGATATTTAAGAGAATTGGATTTTTATTTTTTATTTTTAGAGGATTGTTTGACTTATATTGTACTTATTCAATGATACAAATTACATATTTTTACTTAAAAATTTATTGTGCTAAATTATACTACTAATTTTACATATATATTTTATGAGTTATTTCAAATAACTGTGTTTTTTTCTTATGTGTTATATGAGAAGAAGATTGAAATTACAAAAAATTATGTAAAAGATAATATTTAAAATTTTAGGAGTTAATGTAGGAGATAAATATAATAAGATTCAATATATAATTATACCTCTTCAACTGCTTTTACATTTTTACCATAAATATAATAAGATTTCATGTCTAATTATACCTCTTTAACTATTTTACATGCATGTTTACCATTGAATTAAATATCTACAATTCAAATAAGGGATATTAGTCTTTAAAAAAACTTAAATTATTCATACTTTTATATATAAAAAAATAGTATAGATATGTAGGTAATTCTTTTGTTGATTGGAATTTAACTTACGTGTATATGGAGGGACATATTGGCTAGCCATGCCAATATCGGCACGGGCAAATTGAATTGTCGGGCCAAAAGGGAAGAGGGAGAGACATAGTAGGAGGAAATTGGGACTGCAATAATAAAATTGATACATAACGAGTGATAGATGAGAATGAGAATAGAATATATTATAATAGGATGTGATTATATTAAGTAAACATGTGTTTGTAATTGATTATCTTCGTATAGTTCTTATAACTATTATTAAATTATAAAATAAATGTAACGTAGTTAGTTTGTGAACAAAATTAGACACGATTGAATTTTTCAAAATGGTTGCGTACAAAGCTAATAAAAGTAACATCTTAACCGATGATGAAGCGGTTTGCAGAGAAAAATTGAATAAAGATAAGTTTTTTTTAATTTTTTTTAAGGTAACAATTAACAAGGGTAATTCCAAGAAAGAACCTAACAAGGGTCCGTCTCTAAAAAGAAAAAAGGTAAAATTGCAGAAAACGTTATATCACCTCATCGAATTTTGTCCCGTAATTTAATATTTTTTTGAAATATCGTTCCACCGTTAACTATGAGACGGAAATTGTGCATGTGTCCGTTAAATTGTCACATGGATGCTTACTTGTCATGACGTGACAAATTTTAGCATGAACAATTATACAATATTTCAGAATTCATCCCAAACTAATTACAAGATTGAACCGTCATTTCCATTAAATTAGAAATTTAATATTGGAACTAAACTCATGCAAAATCGTAAATAAAGGGACAAAATTCGACGAGTTGATATAGTTTGGGACGAAAAATCAAAATTAATAATTAGTTTGAAACAATATTCTGAAAAAATATTAAATTATGGGACGAAATTCAATGAGATGATATAATTCGGGATGAAAATTCAAAATCATTAATTAGTTTGTGACGTTTTCTACAATTTTGCCAAGAACAAGACACCAACTAACAAGGATTTCTACATGACTCATACATTTTCAGACTCTAAAAATCTAAACTCTGTATGATCTACTATTAAATAACAAATGCATCACATGAAATGCCAATAATAAAATATTATTATAAATCCATTGAAAAATATTGATTTTTCAAGATTTTATCCTCATATATATAGAGGAAAGCTCCTTTTCACTTGAAAAGAAGTGAGATTACTTGCATACAAAACAAAGGTGGTACTTAGATGGGTCTAAACAGATTAAAAACGAATTGGGTAACCAAAAAAAAAGTGGGAGTGTGGAAATTTATGTTGTGTATGTTCGATTTGGATCCAAAAAGGGTTGGATTGGATTAACTTTTTGTATACTAATGTGGTTTAATTTTTTGATTATTTGTTAATCAATTCAATCAAATGTTATAATGAAGTTAGTTAAATCCAATCGTGAAATTTAGGTTCATTTTACGTTATCATATCAGGAAGAAGAAAAAAAGAAGAAGTAGAAGATATAAAAGCTATAGAGATGGAGAACAGAAAAGGGATCGAGTACATATATACATACCTCATGATTTTCATCTCTTGAACTGCAAATTAGAGGTAACCTGCAGAAAGACAAAGTTGAGGAAACGTTTAAGGATGTTACTAAACTTACTTTATAAGAAATATATTTAATACAAAAATGAAGGTTTTTATTGCTCTTACCAAACAAGAAAAATCACATTCAGGAATTACAGCAATCTCTCATATGATTGGTAGCAATATCTATGTGCGTTACATTGGATTAATAGCAAGCAACTGGACTGAATATATTGCTTTAAAGTTTACGGTTAATGTTATCAATACATTTTTATTCCGTGGTGTACAAGAATAAATCTTGAATTTGGAAAATAAGATTGACCAAATGTCATGATTTTTTTTCGGTCACTATGATACTGAAAGTGTAGAGTATTACTTATATACTTATTATATTATTATTATCTAAATTATGGTACAAAATAAAAGTTCATCCAACATTTGAAATTATATTTTGGACATTAATTTGTTTAATATAATGTATAAAACAAACACAAGGAACAGAAGGCTCTACATGGATTGTACAGGTCCTGTTCGATTAATTTTGGTTTTGTAGAATACGTTGGCGTGTTTTCAGCGGAAACTTTGAAAAATGATTTGAGATTTGATTGTTGGGTTTTAAGGTGTTGAAAATATGGAATATAATGTGAAAGTTGGGTTTAAATGATTTTTAAAATTTGAAATTCGATTTAGATAGAGCTTGAATGTAGGCTTGGGGGAAGAAAATAGATGATGAATTCTATAGATTCAAAATTTAATTAGGTATGAAGAGATGAACAATGACTGTACATGTTTATATTTAAAAAAGATTGTATTCTATACAAATAGCTAGATTTTGATTCTGTCTCGACAAGGCAAGACCTGGGGCAGATTCGATCCATAAGGACCTAAAATATTACTAACTTACTATTAAAACGTTCAAAAAATGTTAATGCTTTATAGCTTGTTTGGTTGTATGGAAAGTGAGGGAAAATTGTAGGAAAATGAAAAAGAAAGGAAAGGAAAAGAAAAGGAAAAGAAAGTCATTTTCCTTTACATGTTTGGTTGTCAGGAAAACTATTTTCTTGCAGATGTTTGGTTGTCAAGAAAGTTTAGAAAAAGAAGTAATATTTTTTATCTATATATATGATTAAAATTTTTAACTTTTTCTTTGGTTGGGATTTATGTAAAATTAGTTGATATTGTCTTTTGCAATTTGTATTTTTCTAGTTTCAAGATAAATATTACATTTTATTTGGGTTGTTTGTGTCTGAAATGGGTGTTTTTGCGATATTTTGTGGGGGTATAATTGCTATTATGACTTGAGAGAGTATTTTTTTGCTAATAATAAATAAGCACAAAGGGGATTTTGGTAAAAAAATCATAAATAGGAGGTTTTGATAGTTAGACAAAGTACAAGGGTTGTTTTGCAATTTACTCTAAAATTCTCCCAAGATTTTCCCAGCATTTCCCCATCAAATTGGTGGGGAAATTTTTTCTTCACAAAATTTTCCTGCAGGAAAGTTGAAGGAAAATAGTAACTTCCTTTCCTGCTATCCAAACAACAAGTGAGAGAAAAAAAAACTGACTTTCCTTCACTTTCCCTCACTTTCCCGACAACCAAACAATACATTAGGAAAATTTTGTTAAAATAGATTCGAGTTTGAGTAATCATTCGAGCCCAAACAAAAATTAAAGTAATGAAAATAAAGCTCTGGGCCCCTAAATTGTAAATGATCCAAAGTCCCAAATGGAATCACACTAAAATTAAACGACCAGTTATGGCCCATATATTTCCTTATTTTGTGTGAACAATCCCCATGCATGCGCTTAACTGTTTTATTTTTTATTTTTTTAAATCTAATTTATCAATACTAGTTCACAACAATGATACGTGTCATTAGAAAAATGCCACCATGCATCATATGGCATGTAACATGTAACATCTAAATTTTCCTCTAGAAGTTCTGGTCTAGCTTGGGATCAGCTTTCGATTAAATTTGGCCCATCGAAACATATTGAACTCCATTTTTTTGGATTTTAACCCAATAAAACATCTAGATTTTGTGTTCGTTGCCAGCTCGAACATCCTCAACTCTTAAACCACTTTTTAAGCAACATCTAATTCATTATACACTATAAGGGTGTTTTCAATGGTTTAAGAAATTCACTTTTCAATATTTGAGCCCAAGAGCGCTTACATGTGTGTTTGTAAAACAAACTATTAAGTTAACTTTTCTACATAGAAGTTGAAAAAGACAAAAAAACTCCTTATGACTTTTTTCTTTCTCACTTATATTTCAAACAATACCTACTTTTAACCGTTTTTTTCTTCTAAAATGCAAACACCACCGAGTTTTTATTATCAACTATTTTTATTAAAATTTCAGAAATCTTTAATCCAAGCAAAATTGTAAACATTTTAAAACAACCTCTAGTATCATTTTCATGACGAACCTTTAAATTTGTTAAACTAGGAAAACAAATTAATATTGTGACACCTACCCACATAAACGGTATCTCAACATTCAAATCATATTTCAATTTCCAAGCTCCACTAACTATTTCTTGGACATAATTTTATATATTTTGAATATTCTACTCTAATATAATCGATACATATAGTATTTCTCATTTTACACATACATCTAGAAATATCTTCTTTTTTTGTCGGCATCTAGAAATATTTATATCTTGAAAACACTCTTTGTAAAGTGGTTGTGGGCTTCAAGTACCCAACTTTTTCCGCTATTACGAGATCCATCCATTAAAAGTTGAATTAGCAATTAAATCATGACATATTGATTAGAATAGTAATTAACCAACACGTGAAGGGTTTATGGTAACTGGCTCAAGATCCTAAATAACATTTTTTCGTTTTCTTCTGTTGTGAGGATTTGATTTCATAATCAACAAATCAAACTATTTTTACATAGAAAATAAGAACTTATGCTTTAAACAAGAAAATAAATTGTCGTATGTGGTTGTGACTAGCACTGTTCCTAGAAAAATAGTATAATTCAGTATTTAAGTTTTGTTGGGTTACATAGGCTAATGAATATATTTACTATATTAATATCAACTATGACGTTATATTGGCTCAATTATTGGTTCGATCGATTCGATCAAAAAAATAGTAACCTATCGGTTTGTCGATTCATTGTCAAGTCCGATTATGAAAATATTGACTGTAAACCCAAAAATTATGAGTCGATTTAGGATTGATATGTAATTTGACCAAGTAAGCAAAACTTTTCTTTGCAGTAGATTCAGTGGGCCCGGCATTTTTGTTTTCTCAGGAAAATTATTGTCTAGACTCGGTCTTTCATAGACCATTTACAAAATTTTACAAATATGTTTAATAGATGCACTAATTTTGTTCATAGTCTATGAAAGACCTGGTTTAGACAAATATCACCCGCTTTCTCCAATGTTTATACTTCAACATTCAAGAAAATTTATTTTCCAACCTTCAAAATCCCCCCACACAGACATTTATACCTGAATTGTCATAAATTCTCCTGCATTGTCATCATAAATTTAAAATAATAAAATAATTGGCAAAGAGAAAAAATAGGAGTCTAGAATCAGAGGAAAGAAGAAAAAATCAAAATACAACAAAATAAAAAAGAATTAGAGAAAGAGGTGGAGAATTTCCTTTTCTTTCCTTCGTAAATTCTCTCTCCCCCCCTTCTTCTCCGGCGGCTCTTCGCCTGCCGGAAAAAATAATTTTGCATGACAAGTACAACCCTTTTTCTTATTTTACATTATTGTGTAAAGTTTAGACACCTTCATTGAGTTCTTTGTTGAATTTTTGATCGAGCCCTTCATCTTTTACTCATTTCAAGGTTGGATTTTTATTCCATTTCTTGTTATTATAATATTATTCTTTCTTTATTTTCACCTAATGTTGTCTATAATCGTATTTGTCGTGCATTTCAAGAATGAGGCTTTTTTACCTTTTTTATTTTTATTTTTGAGATAATTCTGGCAAGAACAGAGTTAATGTTATTTGGAGGATTATGTGAACGGATTTTTCTATTGCTTTTGCTTTTATTTGGATCAAGATGTGACCAAATTAAATTGTGACATATTTTTCTTTGATGGTTAAAACAGTCTCGTATATAAAAAGGTTCATTCTCAAATTATGATTGATTTGTGTATGTGTTTTGTTATAATTTCCCATGAAAATTGTCAATAAATTTCATGCACCTAGGTTGTGTATTTACATCTTTATTGTGTGAACAAATGTATTACATGCATGTCACGATAAGTCTTGATTAGCGACTTCACTCTTATCAAATTTAGTGGATTCTTCCAATATTAAAAAGATTAATTAAGGAAATCTGTAAATGATTCTCATTTTACTGATATTTTTTGTTTTTATTACATACATTCATCAAAATATTCACTTCTTGTAGCCAACAAAATGGATCTAAGGACTCCGTTCAAGGGAGTTGTGGATGATGTTAAAGGAAGGTTGGCATGCTACAAAAAGGATTGGCTTGATGCATGTGGTTCGGGTGCAAGGTGCAGTCTTTTTCTTTTGTCACTTTTCAAACGAAAATATTGTAAAATAGTTCAATTTAACCAAACTAATTCAATTGTTTGATCTTCATTTCAGAATTTTAGCACCAACGGCGTATATTTTCTTTGCTTCTGCTCTCCCCGTAATTGCCTTTGGAGAGCAGTTGAGTCGAGAAACAGGTCAGTTTTTGTTTTCCTGAAATGTTAAGTATTAAATGATTTCTTTCTCTAATAGCTTAAGCTTTTAGATGACTTGGTCATTCAAGAGTCATGCCAAAAGAAGGTCTTGTGTTCGAATCTTTCCGCCATCCATTTCTAAATTTCACGTGTTAGGCTTGAGTAAACTGTATACCTCCTACACGTGAGGGGGCGTGTTAAGTGATAAGTATTAAATGATTCATTTCTCTAACAGTTTAAGCTTTTACTTTTAGATGAGTTGGTCATTCAATATGAAACAATGAACTTAAAACACAATAAGCTATAATGTTTTTGGGCTATGTTTGGAACTTGGTTTTAAATTATAGCCTATTGTTCAGTCATTTGATGCAAAGAAAATGTTCTTCTCAGCGTCTGAGTCACTTATAAATCAAAAACCAAACATAGACTTAATGAATCTCGAATGTATCCCAGTAATTTTGATATGTTTCTTGCAATAGATGGAAGCTTGAGCACTTCGGAGACACTTGCTTCGACTGCTATATGTGGGGTCATTCATGCCATTTTTGGTGGACAACCATTGTTGATTTTAGGAGTTGCAGAACCTACAATTATAATGTATACATACTTGTACAATTTTGCCAAGGACAGAATGGGAAAAGAATTGTATTTAGCTTGGGCCGGGTGGTACGCAAGACGAGCATTTTTATTTTATCCGATTTTTATTTTTTTGTGTGATTTATGGATAATATTTTTGTTTTATATAAACAGGGTGTGTGTATGGACTGCTGTGCTCTTGTTTCTTCTTGCTATATTCAATGCTTGTAATATCATCACTCGATTTACGAGGGTGGCCGGTGAACTTTTTAGCATGTTAATCACCGTTCTCTTTATTCAAGAGGCCATTAAGGTTTCATTTTTATTCTTTATTTTTTTTTATTTTTGAAGCAATGGTAGGATGTTTATATCATAACTATTGATGTTTTTTGAATGACAGGGTGTGGTGAGTGAATTTCACATACCGAAAGGCGTAAATGCTGGCGAAGAGCAATACCAAGTTCAATGGCTTTATACAAATGGATTACTCTCAGTTATATTCTCGTTTGGCCTGCTTTTCACTGCACTCAGGAGCAGAAAAGCTCGGTCTTGGCCTTACGGTTCAGGTACATATGGGAGGTTTATTCTAGTCAAAAATCCATTTTAATGTAAATTTTATTAAAATTTTAACCGTTGTCAACTTTGCATAGGCTGGTTTCGGAGTTTTATTGCAGACTATGGAGTTCCGTTAATGGTTGTGGCATGGACTGCATTATCTTATAGCATACCTACCTACGTTCCTTCTGCAGTTCCACGGAGACTCATCGGTGCTCTTCCTTGGGAATCTGGTTCATTGTACCGTTGGACAGTGATTAATGTAACTGAATATCAAAATACATTTACAATATTCCATCTAAGTACTATACATTCTAATTATTTCGTTTCATGAAATTGCAGGACATGAAATTGATATCCACGGGGTATATCTTTGCAGCCTTTATACCAGCTGCGATGATCGCAGGTCTATACTTTTTCGATCACAGTGTAGCTTCACAAATGGCACAACAAAAGGAATTTAACCTGAAAAATCCACCTGCATACCATTACGATATCTTCTTACTTGGTGTCATGGTACTTTATTTTTAAGTTTTTTCTCCATTATTTTCTAGCCTTTTTGTTGTCGTTATTGTATCCTTTTTATGATCTCAGACTTTGGTTTGTGGATTACTCGGACTTCCTCCGTCTAATGGAGTCCTCCCACAATCCCCGATGCATACGAGGAGTCTTGCAGTCCTTAAGAGGCAGGTGAGAAATGTGATACCGTCTTTTTTTTTTTTGATATTGTTCCCATGTATGTGACTTTCATGTCTTCTGAGAACACTTATTGTCGATTTGCAGATGATTCGGAGGAAAATGGTGGCGAGTGCAAAGGAGGGAATGAAACAACAAGCAAGCCACACAGAGATCTATGGAAGAATGCATGCAGTGTTCATTGAGATGGAGAATGCTCCAAATGTAAGTTCTTCTAGCAACTAGCAAGGCCTTTTATTTCATAAAATATATATAAGTTACTTTTCTTGATTTCATAGATGCGAATATATTGATTAAATTTTCATATACTAGTTCTTTTGGCATCAGTCAATAGCTAAAATGTAGAAATGGACTTTTAGTACTCCTATAATTATGATATAGAAAAGGTCCCGCAAATTCTGTAATAATGGTTAAACGACTACGTACTAAGTAAGAAAAAAATAAATTACATATCAATTATTAATATAGAAACGAAAATATTCACACATTTACAAAATTTTGAGGCCCTTCTGGAATAGGAGGCGCAACTTTAGTATTTTCCCCGTCCACAACGTAAAGATTTAGTGAATCTAACTTGGTTTAAATGCAGCATGCAATAGAAAAAGAGTTGGCGAACTTGAAGGAAGCCGTCTTGAAACACGACAATGAAGGAGATACGAATGGGAAATTCGACCCCGAAAAGTGTATTGATCTTCACTTGCCTGTACGTGTAAATGAGCAAAGAGTTAGCAACTTGCTTCAATCCATACTCGTGGGGCTCGCTGTATGTGCTATGCCTGTGATCAAACTAATACCAACCTCGGTTTTATGGGGATACTTTGCCTATATGGCTATTGACAGTCTCCCGGGTAATCAGTTTTGGGAGAGGATTCAACTACTCTTTGTTCCTCCAGGTCGACGTTTTAAGTAAGTCTTCCGAACAAATTTAACTTTTATTTTTCTTTCTAATCAATTGATTTTATTTATATTAACTTGTTTGCCGTTCTTGTTGTTTGTTTGGCAGAGTCCTTGAAAGATTCCATGCTTCATTTGTGGAGTCGGTACCATTTAAATACATATTCATGTTTACAATGTTTGAGTCTGCTTATCTTTTGATGTGCTTTGGGATCACATGGATACCTATTGCTGGAATATTGTTTCCACTTCCACTCTTCCTTTTGATAAGCATACGAGAGCATGTACTTCCCAAGATATTTCCTCCTCGTTATCTTCAAGAACTAGATGCAGCCGAGTATGAAGAAGTTATCGGAAATCCGTTTAGAGCTAGGAGTCTATCTCTGAGGGTAATTTATCGTTTTCTTGCTAGTTTATCGATAGTTTAAGAGGCGCAACCTTCTTTTTTTACGCACGTTTAATTTATGATGAAAACGTGGAAAAAAACAGGATCGAGAATTACCAGATAATGATGGAGAAGTGGGTGGTGGTCTTGATATATCGTCTGCTGAAATATTAGATGAGATGACAACCCACAGAGGTGAATTAAAGCGCAGGTCCACGAGCTTCAATGAGAACCAGTTTCAATTTCTCGACTCAGAGTAGAAACCAAGTGCATTCATATTGATCGGGTAGAAAGAAAGATCGCGAAGAGAAACCGAAGGGCGACAAAAAAATATCGGTAAGACTAATTATGGTACTTCCTGTGAAACTATACTATGGACTATGAAGTTTTATAACACTGATCATTTGATTGCTTCATTATGTACTTTATCATAAAGAAAATTTATTACTATTCTATATGTTTTGAATTAAGTTGATGTTGCGAAATTCAATTTGTTAGGTAAGTTTGGATGGAAGTTTCACCACCAATTAAAGATGGCTGAAGAACTGAATGGACTTCATATTCCTCATTGGTGTTACTGTTACAGTTGGTGTCATGTTTATGCATGCATTCACAAGTTCGGTGTCATTTTCAGCTTGTATTGACAAATGTTCTATTTTAAAATTTGAGTAGACTCTTGTGTATATATTTACCAATTCATATTATTTTATGATATTATAGTACTCTGAAAATGTATGTCTTGTTTCAAAATATTAAATGGTATTTTAAGCAAAGACATTGTACTCAAGAAAAAAGAAAAAAAAGGACATTGTTAATTAGTGGCAAGAAATTAACTTTGAAGGAAACATCAAAGTTGGAAACTTCAAGAAAAACTCACCCAAAGTCAAAGAATGGGTTTGGCTGCAGTTGGTTATCCCGAAATATTAACAAGATAATAATTTATTTACTTATTGATTGAGTAGTGTGGCAAGTTTGAATTTGGCCTAAATGTTATGCTCAATCATTATAACTGATCTAATTCTTTTGAAACATTGTCGAACATTGGCCACCTCTTTCAGCATAATCTCGAATTTCAATTTCAATTTACCATATTGTAAGGACTAGTTTCTTCCACTCAATTTAACTGTCGCTCCACTAGACCAATCGCCAGTTGATATTTTCTAATTCTATTAAACCTTAAAATCCTACATTATTTTATTGGAATATCTAAACTCCACCATGTGTAGCTGCTAATTCTCTTCTATTATAGAACAAGTACATTAATGTAGTTATTCTAAATCCAAATTGACACTAGTGGACGATTCTTCGTACACATCAAATTGATCTTAACAGTCATGTCATCTATGTGTCTCAAAAAAAAAAAAAAAAGGTCATGTCATCTATGATATAGTATATTTCTATCTCCGTCCTAATTTTTACTTCCTTGATATAGTCGATCAGTCAATTTAATCAAAATTTAAAAATTAATAAATAATCTAATTAATTTATTTCAATAATATTCGATAACATTATATATATTAATATTTAAAATATTTAAAATATTTAAAACGCTAATAATAAAAAATAAATTGATAAGTCATTTAAAAAATTTGGACAGAGCAAGTAAAATATTTAGACCGTAATAAACATAGTGCATGATTTATACTTAGTCGTTTTTCCCATATATATATATAGCTATTATGTTAGGTTTCATATCTTCGGCTTGGCAAATTACCTGCCAAATATTATGTGAAATCCCAAGAACGTAAACCTACCTATCGATAGATTAACTGAAGAAGGCTATGTGTACTTCCCAAAATCCAACAAATTTCTCGAGTGTCTACCCGAGTTTCACAAACAAAATTTCATTTGAACTCAATTTATAATACATGTCAAATTAGATTTGAACAATGTTTTATCACTTCATAGCTTTTGAAGATCTTAGCTCAATTAAATAAGTTAGAAAATAAAAATATGAAAATATGTAAAGCTACTCGAACTCAATTAATATGTAATTTTAATTAAAACTCGTTTGAACTCAATTAATTTTAAAATTAAAACAAATTCAATTACTATTTCGAGTCTTATACAAAACATACTACACTCTAACGACAGTGTTGTTCAACTTAGGGCTGTCAATGGGCCGGACTCGGATCGGATCATGGCAGATTCGGATCTGAGTCCGATTTCCATGTCTTCTATCCGGATTCGGATCCGAATCCGCGCGGATCTTGAAAAGTAGCAACCGGATCCGAATTTGATGGATATCCCGGATTCGGATAAATTATTCGGATCCGTTTAGCATATTTAGCAAAAAAAAAATTCATTTTCCTTCAAATCACTTGTAGATTCCACCACCATGAATTAAAAATGTAATATTTTACTTATTTCATCAAAACTATTGTCTGAAAATTGAAATTGTAAAAGATGGAATATGGTGGACATATATAAACGATAAAAATTAGAACAAAGGAATAAAAAAAAAAAGATAGAAACTGGGAAAAGAAGAAGAAACCCCAATATTGAGTAATGGAAGAGAAGAAGAAAATTGGAGGAAAAAGTAGAGGGAAGGTGGCGGCTATTACATAGATGAATGGTTAGGGTTCTGATTTTTCTAATTAAATAGCATAAATTAATATGTTGTATGCCCAATGAGTTATCAGGTTAGTCCAACATCACCTCTCATGCATTTCTTTTTAAGATTATTTTTAATATAGTAAAAGATTTTAGTGGAACATAGATAATTTTATTTTTATTTTGGTTTAAGTACATAATATTTAAACAACATATAGTAATATATATCAGATACGGATCTGTAACGGATCGAATCAGCCTAGATCCATATTCGCTCCATATAATTCGTAATATGGATCTTCTTAATCTGATCAAGTCCATCGGATCCCCAATCGAACAATTATCTTAATAAATCGAATCGGATCCGGATTGAAATCCGCCCTGCCCTAGTTCAACTCATATACACCCATAATAGTGGCAAACAAGTAGGGGTTAACTCTAGTTGGCTTGCAGAAGTTGTTTCTAAACTTTGGCTGCAAATTCAAATTATGAATTAGTGATAACATTTTGGTATTAATTATATATTATTGATAATTAATGTCAAATTGTACATTTTAAAGTAATAAGTATTCACTATTACAAAAGAAGAAAACAAATTTACAATGAATTATATTTCAAATCACATGATCAAACTAACTGCTGTGATATATCAAACTGACAAATTATCTTCTTCTAGCCATAAAGAATACTACAAGTCTTGTGCTAGTTTACAATATAGTTATGAGTTTACACATTCATATATCTATATCTACATCTCTACTATTATAAAAGTATGAGTTGGTCAAGGAAATTTCTTTCCTTTTTTTTAAAACTAATATATCCCTATTTAAATTTTATTGTGATTATTTTTTTGGAAACGATTCCCATCCTTCCATACTTGAGGACAAGTATGTTTTCTACAGGGGGATTTGCTACGGTCCATTTCATGTTTGTTCTAAATATCAAGGGTAATTCGGTCATTACACAATTGGGAATGGCATTACGTTTCTTTTAAGCAAAAGACAAATGGATTGATTAACAATTGGGATAAACCACAAAAAATAAGTGAAATCGGTAAAAAAACATGTTAAAATAAGAAAAAAGAAATGATAAACTCAATGTAAAAGCAGATAAAAATATTTCTTTTGAAAGTTCTTAAGAAATTATCACTTACTAAAGAACCTAAAAATAAATGGTCATCTCCAGGCTATATGAAGAAAAAAAGTACTATTTAGTTAACTGAAAAACATATAGTTCCCTTAAGCCAAAATAAGCCAAAACATAGAATGGTTAAAATTGGTGAAACGGGTAAAATTCTATTAAAAATATATGTGATAAAATATGGTAAATCAATGGAAAATGGGTTAGATAGAAGAAAACAAGTTAATGCAAAAAAAATGGTACAATTGATAAAACAACGGGGTAAGTCGTCAAAAAAGTGTAACTGGTAAAAAATGAATGATATTGGTTAAACATGGGGTCACGAAAAAAGGCGGGGGGGGGGGGGGGGGGGGGTGGGTCAAATCGATGAAAGAACAAAACAAAAAAATGAGTTAAATTGGCAAAAAAATGTGAAATATGTGAGAAAATGAGTTGAATTAGGCAATCATCATAAGAATATGTAAAATCGACTATAATTGGATTAAACCGAAGAGAATGGGTGAATTGACTAACAAATGGGATAAAACACAAAAACGGGTGAAAATCGATCAAAGAACGGGTTAAAATAACAAAAATAAATGATAAACTCAGTGTTAAAGTAGGTGCAATCGATATTTCTTTGGACAATTCTTAAGATATGATCAATTATAAAAACCTCAAAAAAAAAGTCACATTTGTACTATATGAATAAAACAAAGTATTATTTAGTTAATTGAGAAACTTATAATTGAGTTAAGTTAAAAAAAAAAAAAAGTCAAAACAAACTGCTGATAAATGGTAAAATTCGATTAAAAAAAATATGACAAAAAATTGGTTAAATTGAATAAAAACAAGTTAAAACAACAAAAAATGGTACAATTGGTAAAACAATGAGGTAAACCGGTAAAAAATGAAAGACATCGGCTAAACACATAATAACAAAAAAGGGTCAAATCGATAAAGAACATGAAAGAAAAAATACGAGTTAAATTGACAAGAAAAAATGTGATATAGTCGAGAAAATAGGATAAATCAGCAAAAGAATAAGTAAAGTCAACCAAAATTGGGTTAAATAAGAGAGAATGAGTGAATTGATTAACGAAAGGAATAAACCACAAAATTGGGTGAAATCGGTGAATGAACGGATTAAAATAACATAAAAACAAATGGTAAACTCAATGTAAAAGCGGATGAAATCGATGAAAGAACATGTTAAAATAGCAAAAAAAAATGGTAAACTTAATGTAAACGCAAGTTTACTCGACAAAATTGAGAAAAATTGGTAAAAAAAACTGGTTAAACCGATTAAAAAAAAGGGGTTAAACATGTGAAAATTGATTTAGATAGAAATATCAAGGTCAATGAAGAACATAATTGATATTGCTCATTCGTTCAAATGGTTGCTTTAGAATAATAGTTATCATGTAGACATGTACTTTAAGATTAGAAATACTTAGTAATTATACTTCATTTTTTATTTTCAAGTTTTGATTTTAGGTATTTATGATAACAACTTTAAATTCTTGTTAACAACGTAGTAATAATTGAAGTGATTTAGTCAAAAAATTATGTGGTATGTCATTAAGATCATAATATGATGAAAAATAATTATATGATTCAACTAACGCAGGAAATTAGTTCATCGCACATGTACTTTTCTAGTATATACAAAAATGTGAATAATTCAAAAATCTATTCGGTTCTGAGAAACAAAATACTTGATGAAGCTACAAAAATGTGAATAATTCAAAAATCTATTCGGTTCTGAGAAACAAAATACTTGATGAAGCAATGCCACGTGAAAGTAAAAGCTCCACGGGTCGTGAACTTTTTTCCCTAATCTTTGCTCTTCATTTTATATCCGAGATGCCCGAATTTCCAGATCCACCTTCACTAGCCAAAATAAGATGATCCCCATCTCTTATCACATCCAATTCTTCAATCAAAGTGCCATCTTTAGTTAGAATTTTGGTAGCATGGTGATCAAACTTTTGATTCCCTAAAGCCAATAACTCTTGAAGAGATCTAGGCAACAACACCAATTTTCCGGCCAAATCACCCTTCTCCGGGCAACTTAAAACGACTCTAGCTCGGTTATATAGTGTAGGAGATGGAAAAACAGCCTTTCCTCCTGCACAATATGATGATCATATAATTAATACTATATTTGTTCATCACTACATTAGAAGCTTATAAATTGTACAGATTGGAGGTTTTGTGTTGAACATTGAATAGTACACGAGGATTCTATGCAATAAACATTTCAAAAACTGTAGTTTTATGTCTTGAGTTTATACCTGAATTCTTACAAATAAACTCAAGAGCATTAATTAAGTTCTCCAAAGGAGACACTAGTGACTTAAACTGACCTTCTTTTTGTTGACGATTAGCTGTGATGATTCCCGCAAGAGAATTTTGGAAATTATTCGCCTTCGGTCTTAAACATTGGTCATTGGACAAGCTTACTTCTTTGGTACTTGGTGTTTTGTCTCTTAAATTCATAGGAGTTATCGAGGGTTCACTCGTATACCTTTTGAGGTATGTAGGAGCAACATGGATCTCAGAGTTTATACTCTCGTTTTTTAAATGTGCATTTGGGACGTTAGGCGTCTCTTGTTTCTGTTTGGTTTGAAATAAAGCTTTGATTTCTTCATGACCTTGATAATCAGCTAAGGCTCGTGGTGTCCAACCATGAACATCCGGCTTATCTATATCAGCGCCTAGTTCTACCAAAAACTCGACAATTTCAAGATTCTCTTCGGATATAGCTGTATGTAATGCCGTAGTTCCCAAACTATTAAGTAATGTTACATCCCCACCAAATTTAGTAATTTCCTTGAGTAACTCTATATTATTTTGCTCAACTGCAAAACAAGCAAATTGTCCCACATCGCCAGATGATAACTTTGCCCCATTGTCGACGAGTACTTTTATAATGGACTCGTGCTTCCCCAATATAGCATCCCATAGTGGAACGTTTCCTTCGGTATCTGCATAAACCAAATCAATGTGTAAAATTACAAGACGAAAAATGCTGATTTTGTACAATACCTTTTCTGTTGGGGTCTGCTCCATAATCTAAAAGTAGAAGTACACATTCTAAACTTCCTTTAGAGGCTGCTATATGCTGTACATATAAAAAAATATCATTTATCAAACTGAGTTTGCAATGATACAGATATCATATAAAATGTAATTATGGTCATACCAAAGCGTTTCTTCCATTGTTATTCAATTCATTCGGATCCAAACCTCGTCTCAACAAATGGTGCAACAATAGATCGTCCCCTCTAGCAGCGGCAAAACACAAGCTCAGAGGCATGTCCATTCTTCCTTGAGTAAGCATGTGCTCTGTATCAGTTAATATCGATTGCATCACAGGGTCTTTTTGCTCTTTCAAATGCTGCCACCACAAATTTAACGAAATGATTGATTTATTCATAAAATATATCAAATAAAGTTATAGTTTAAGACTTACTTGGAGAAGATTGTTCATAATTATTGTCCCATCTCCAACATTAGTCTTGAGGATATTCAAGAACGAATTACGATTTAAACGTAGTAGCTGACTCAGACGTTTAGTACGAACGGTGAAAAGTTGCGGTCTGTAGCAGAGAACACCTACTTCACCACAAACATCCCCTGTCCTCGAATCCCCAACGACCTATCATAATTCATTATTAATATCGTTTAGATAAATCGTATTTCACCACTATTAGTAGCAACCAATAAAGAGAAACTAATATTTACCTGTTCTATCCCATTTCTATGTGAAATAAGATCCTGCCACCAAGAACACATTATTAGATAGTACTGATACCATATTAGTCGAAAAGTGAGGGAAAGAGAGAAAAACATAGAGATCAAGACAGAGAATGATTTTACCACAGCCCCATTGACTAAAATGTAAAAATCCGTAGGTGCTTCATTTTGTAAAATTATATCTTCCCTTGGGGGAAAATACTCGGGCTTCATCTCCGAAACCTGCATGATAGTTGTATCATCTAGAGAAATTAACAAAAATGAATATATATATTTTAAATTAGAATACTTCATACTCATGTTATTTTAAGATAAACAAATTAACCAAACAAAAATGAATTAGAAAGTGTTTGGTTATATATATAAATAAATATGTACCAGCTGAAAGAGTAGGTCATTTGACACCCCATTGAACAAATACACCTTATCAACAAGAGAGTAGAACAGAAAATGCGATATACTAGAACGAATGGCTTTTGGAAGTGCATCAAGAGTTTCTTGTTGTTGAAGACCTTCTGAATCCGTTCTGTACCTTAGACTCAAATGAGCTATCATTTGTTCTTCCAGGCGAGGAGGTAAATGGTTCCTTTTCGCAAAGCTTGAGGCAGCATTAATAGTTTCTCTCTGAACAACAACAACCAAAATAAACAAATAAAAATTTATTACCACATATAGATCTAAATTATGGAATCATAGTCATATATATATACTTACAAAATTCCTAGTTTTGAAGGTTGCTTGGACAATCAAGTTAGTCATGTTTCCTATGATATAAGATGTTAGCCCAAGGTTGAACATTATGTATAAAATGCCAAACACCATTTCTCCTGTATTTACGGGATGCAAATCACCGAAACCGGTAGTCGAGGCAGTAACTATAGACCAATATATGGATATAACATATCGATCCCACAAAGGCTCTGCATGGAAATTTTCCATGGATAATGAAATCCAAGTCCTGCTCGGGTCTTTGTACTTATCAGCAAGAAGGTAGAAGAAGCAACCAGCTAAATGAACCTCAAAAAGTGTGACCTAAACAATCGCATTAACTCATACTTTAGTTAAATAATAGTAGTAAATCTCAACTCTTGTACTTACAAATTAATTATAGTACTTACACATGTAAGCTTTGCAATTCGAACCATGAAGTAATTATAGTTCCTGTCTTTCTCCAATCTGTGGTAGTGGTACTATTAATTAAGACACATTAGACATAACTTAATTAATTTAGTGCTACCAAATGATTAATCTATTTACGTAGTACCTTTGAAACATAGCGCTAACTCTTCTGAGACGCCAGAGACGAAGCATACTAAAGTAGCCATATGATACGACATTATAAGGCAACACTCTTCGTACAAGTTCTGAAGGTATTGTGGAAATCACATCAAAGACCAACCAAGTTTTTGCATACTTCAAAGCAATTTTTTTGGGGTCGTCGATGAGAAGATAAGTTGTTCTATCGAGGTAGGCAACAAAGAATGTTAGGACAATATCAATGGCGAAAAATCCATTTACGATATTGTCTATATAGGAGAGAGGTCGCGTTGGTTTCTGAAGGAAACCAAATTCGTAAGGAGATACCCATGCGGTGTAGAAGACCAATACTATCAAGAATGATTCCCATACTCTGCATCAAACCAAATCTCATTAACTACTCTAAAACGAATAACATGTTCTCATCAACAAAATGTGGTCAAAAATTCTGAACTAGTTCATTAGCTAATTAATTTGGAAAATTAAACTTTAAAATTTAAATCATTAAAATTACTGTCCCATGGCATTTCTACTCATGCATTTTTTTGTTTCTTAAGATGTGTATGATACAATAACAAACTTGTTCAAAAGAAGAAAGCAGTTGGACCACTATTTTGCCAAGTATGCATTGGTTATATGTTCTTTATCAAAATTTCAATTAGAATTTACCCACCCAATCACCGGGCATCATCGTTATGAATGACGTGGGGCAATACATGGAGGATATAGAATCTAGTCATGATATCATGTCAACATGAATTTGCATACACAAACTAATTTTAATAAATCACTATAAATTGTTTGTTGCACCACGTAATTCGTGCAGCAGATCCACCAAATAATTAATCTCTCTAGCTATCATCGGAAACTCTAAGCAATTCCACATTCTTGGTCCCATAAGCAACATATGCACATTCAAATATACATGCAATCAATATGCATATACACATTATCTCTCATTTATATGAAAATTCTAGCCATGTCCTGCTTTTTGGATGCAGTCAAACCCAATATGAACTAGAACTACCCATAAAATAGATGTGCATGCAATAAAGATTGATATATATATATAATTACATTTAATTCCATAGGTACCTATAATGTGAATCAAATGGAGAGACAATGAAAGGATGAAGCTTGAACCGACGATTGCTATGAGCACCAAGAGATGGAAGAATGCCACTCGAAATGCTTTGCTCAATAGAACTTCTTTCATCTTTTGCAATTTCAATTTCACTCTCCATGTCTCTTTGCCCACACATTGACCCCTTTATTTTATCATTATTGCTCCCCTTTCGCCGCATCTTTAATTCATATACATTATTCCTCCACCTCCTTTATGTACAATAAAAATATGTATGTTTAAAAATAAGATGTTTTGGCGGTTAGAGAGCCTCATTGTCATTTTTTCCCACCTTACCTTGCTTTTCTCTCTAATAAGTGATCATGAGATAATTGGCATGCTTACAATGGAAAATTGGTTGAACTTAGGGCCACTTGGCAACAAAACTGCCGGATATTTGTTTCACTTTTGAGAGAGCATTTTTATAATTTTATAAAGTCTAATAAATAATTTTTAATGTTTTTCTGATAAAATTATTATATAAAATAATTTCACTTTAGAAAAAATTCTTCGAAAAATATTGTTATTTGTAAAATAAAATTTCTTTGGAAAAATTATATGTTATCTGTAAAATTATTTGAAAAAAATGTTGTTATTTTTAATAATTAAAAAAAAAAAAAAAAAAAAGATAAGGTTAATTGAAGTAAAACTAGGACCTCACAATCCTTCGGATCATCATGAGAAGTGAGAACCATATGGGTCTGTTTATTTGTTTTTTTTAAAGTGGTTTACAAATTAGGTTTTAGAGGGGGAAAAGCTTTGTTCTTAATGTTGTTTGATTGGTTCCTTTGAGATTAAAAAAAAAAAAAAAAAAAAAAACAAAGAAAGAAAGAGATATATGTTTTAGAAATTGGTAGGTTTTTTTAGAGAAATTGGTAGGTTTTTTTTAGAGGTTATCAAAAGAAGATAAATAGTGTAAAAAATATGTTACTTTATGTCAAATCATTTTTGTTATGTGATATGAATTTTGTAAGAGCTAGAAGTTTACTTTGTATCATATCATAGTTTGTTTACACATAAAAGAGTTTTATTAATATGAGATTTATTTTAAAAAAATTGAGAGATGACATGTTTGTTTTGAAAAGAAAAAAATATTGTTTGTTTGACTTTTCAAAAAACACTATAACACTCTATGAAAACCGAGACAAAGTGACCATATAATTTTGTGAAATGACCCCCAATGTGTATAAGCTGACAAAAATAATGAGTAGAAGATCAAATATACTAATTTGAAAGATATATGACAAAATGTGGTGAGTCACAAAATAATGATTAAATCTAAAGGTATTTGCATAAATTATTTATAACTTGAAAGGCCATCGTCTGTTTGTTTGATATTTGGGAGTGTGGGAGAGTAGCGAGGGTTGGTAAAATAATTTTGATTTGTGTAAAGTTGTTTATTTAAGTTTTGAGGCAATGGTTTGAGAAATAAAGTATATGTAAGGTTTATTGGAAGAGTTGTGTTGTAAGTGTAAGAAATTATGGAAAATTTATGTGAAATAAGTTATGTAAGAGATATGTTATTTATATCAAATCTAAGTAGAGTTTGTATATGTATTTTTAAAGATAAGAAAATTGTTGTTTGTTTGACTTTTAAGAGAATAATTTGAGAAAATTAAAATATAATAAATTTATTTCAGAAAGTAAAAAACATGTTTGTTTCTTTTTTTTTAAACACAAAATAAAATGAAAAAAGTCAAATAGACATGCCCTGTATATTTTATTTTTGTCACAATTGAAAAGATAGCTCATCAAAAGTATTATTGCCATATAAGTATTTAATTGGATTAAACTAAAGGGGGTGAGGGGGAATTCTCTAATGACTGATATTTAGCCCAAGTCCATTTCAAATCTCCACTGTATTCTAATCTACAATTATTTACAGTTACACCTGAATTCAAGTTTTCCAAAAGTAACTTCCGAAAGTATCGTCGTTCTATTAGTCGTGTTACAGCTAACAAAACAAACCCTTTAGGCATTCACAGAAACAAGCACCATAGCAACAACCCAGAAACAGCAAATCGCAAAGTTTTAGAGAGAGAAATCTTCAGAGTTTTAGAGAGAGAAAATCGATGGCATCGGCTATAGCCAAATGGCTCGTCGACCCGCACCGCAACCCGCTCGCCGCTATCCACAAGAAAACCGTATCCAATCGCCTCCGCAAATTCGGTACTCAGTTGTGAATGATACAATAATAAATGATACCGTAAGCGTGTGTATTGACGAGTGTTTTTTTTGTGCGTCTTTAATATATGAAATTAGGGCTTCGATATGACGATTTATATGACCCGATGTACGATCTGGATGTAAAGGAAGCACTGAATCGGCTTCCGAGGGAGATCGTGGATGCGAGGAATCAGCGCCTCAAGCGTGCAATGGACCTCTCCATGAAGCACGATTACCTTACAGAAGATCTCCAGGTACGGTATTCCTTCTCCCAAACAAATGTGAATGCTAGTATCTTTCTGTAGAGATATGTTCATCTTCAAAGAAATTAGGGTTTGAAAGAATGTTATGCATTGGTTGGTTTGTGTGCTGTGGAGAATTGAGAGAAGACGTTATTATTCTATGCGTTAATGCTTTGTTTCCGCTATCTATCAATATGATTTATCAACTGTACATTGATGCCAGAATAAAGTACAATGGTCTCAGTAATGGTTATTTTAGTCATAGGTTGAGGGTGGAAGTGTGCTGGACTATGTGCAATTTTAATGTTTGCCATCTGTGAAGAGAATTGATTTTCTTTGATTTCACAAATTTATTGAATTTTCGTGGACTATGTGGCATCTATTGAATTTTAACTCAAATTATTTTATGGATTCTAAATGATCTTTACAAGCAACCCCACCATATTCATTGATTATCTGCATTTCCTCACTAAATGCTGACCAAAAAGTAGGTTACCGGGCACATAACATGCCATGCATCACTCTTTCCTTCCGAGGGTGGTTCATGTGATATTGATACCCGTAATTGCTGTTTGCATTTATAGTCTGTTGTGCCAATCATAGGAGTCTGTTGTGCCAATCATAGGAAAGATGCAAAATGAGAAAGTATGTTAATTGTTATTCGACATCTTCAGTCAGTCACTTGCTTTATGACTGACTTTTCTCTTTTAAGTTTACCCTATATTATGCTATGTAGCCTCTCCATCTTTGAAATATTTAAGATCTAGTACTCTATGCTGAAGCATTCAACTGAATGATTCATAATATTAACTTCACTTAAGACTGAGTTAACACTGTAAATGAGTCTGTTTTTGAATATTCTGATTTGCATATATTATGTTCTCTTTTTTACTTTGTTTCATAAGAGGTAATTTATGAATTTTTACATATTGAAGAATGTTATCTTGTCGAAACTATTTATTTTCGTTAGTCATGGCAAGTTAATTGGGAAGACTAGCGGTAGGTACTGAATAGGATTGACTTGATATAAATAGATTTATGCATTCTAAATATTTATGGATTCTCATTCCAGAGGTTTTGTTGCGGAATATATCTTGAGTTTAAATCTTTCTGTGTTTCAGGAGCAGTCCTGTTCTTTGGTTCCAATACAAATACATTAAAATTCCAAATTTCTATTAGCTGCTAAGTGTGTCCTGAATCCCGAGTCCCCTGTTGTTAATATGCACTAGAACAACTATATATTTAGTTTATTTACTTTGTAGCATCATTACAATACTTTTCTCATATTGTTTCTCTATTGCTGGTTGTGTCTATGTCGTCATGGCTGTGACTTTGGAACTTTGGTATATAAAGAGCTAAATGTAGTCATTTTTGCTTTGCATTCATTACTATGGAATTGTAAAGTATACCACGAATTATAAAATATCGGGGCTGAGAATTAATTTTCAGTTAGAGCATATACTAGGTGTCTAGCAATTAAAGCAAGGTTTTGTGTCTGTTGTCTAATGGCTAGGAAATCACTTTCAAGAGATGGTAATAATCATAGTTTACTATATTGTTTATGTTTCTGATTTTTGAAGATGTTCATTCATATCATTGCTATATCACTCTCTGTAACTTAATATCAATTCCTTCGAACTTATTACCTTTATGGCTTAGTTGTTACATATTTAAATGCCATATGTTTATATTGATGCATTTTATGTACTTGCTCGTGATGTTAACTTTTTTAATAAATACATAGTTTACAGACCATGCTGTTAATTTATTATCTTCTATTTTCTTTCACAGGCTATGCAGACACCATTTAGGACCTATCTTCAGGAGATGCTAGCTCTTGTAAGTGCCTTAATAAATGTGTGATGAATCTGAGTGTATAAGTTCATGAATACTGTTAGAGAATGCTCACTTGGATGTAAGCAATCGTTTGTGAAACAATTTCCATACACTAATGCTCGCCTTTTATCTACTAATGCTCGCCTTTATCTGAGTTCTGATAAGAGCAAGCCCAAGCTATTTGTATTGAGCCAGAACTTAATAGCCCTAGAATTAGCATGTTATCTTTTGCCAAGTTGAGACCTGATGAGATCAAAGCCGATTGATGGTATCAATGATAGTAATGTAATTTGATTTGTCCTCTTCTTTTCGTCATAGAAAAGGGCAGTGAATCATTTGCCTTTCTCATCTTTTCAACTGGAATCTAATGACAATGCAACAGTTACAAATGGTCAGTGCCACTCTGATCATGGGGAACTTCTTATAATTTTATGGAATTCTTCCTAAGTCCTTATTGAAAAGACACAAAATGGTCTATATGTTTTGAGGGTTACTTATAGCCTATAGGAAGGCAGCTATGACTCTGATTTCCACTATAAGATTCCTCTTTTCCATTTACCTTGGAAAAAAAAAATTGGTGAGAAGAAGATGCTTAATAAGATTCAAACTAGCTGAAGGATCTAAAATTGCTAATCTAGATATGTGAACTTTTATGACTCATACTCTTCTTCTTGTCATATGGTTCTTTTGCTTTTCCTGTATTATCTGTTTTGAATTCATTTGCTAAGTTTACCTTTTTGTTTATGATGGTACTGCAGATCAAGAAAGAGAATGCTGAACGTGAAGCTCTCGGTGCTTTGCCCCTTTATCAGCGATCTCTTCCATGAGTGGATTTCAATCTTTTACGGGGTGGCCTCTGATTGAACAACTTTGTATTGTTATGATTGAATAAGGGCGATTCATCGCAGTAGTCCATTTTCACTGAATTTTGTATTTCGTTGATATTTATTGATCAATTGGCTCTTATTGTGGGGCTTGTTTTGTTCACCTTATGGATACATAATTAAGGTTTACCTGACGAAGATTAGATATGGTTTTCTTCTGTTAATTTAATATGTATCTTCTTTAAGTTCTTCATCCAAATAGATTCAAATAGATCTCTTGATATATCAATTGATTTAATAATGTATTCACCTTCTGAAAAAAATAAAAAAGTTAAAAGAGACTAGCATGTGATATAATTTACAAAGAATTGGGTTTGGTCTATGTTCACTTATTTTGCATATTGACCCAATGTTTATTATGATAGAAGCTACTAAATTGAAGGCCTAGTTTGCTCGCTCCAACGCTCGTTTGAGTGGAGTACATAAGCAATGTAAAATGTCGATGAGGGAGCAATAGGGAAAAGAATAAGATTGAAATACGAGAACTTCCACCTTGGTGCTATACGAAGACATAAATGAACAGCCGTCATTGCTAAGTACAATTGATAGTCTGATATTCAATGAGACCTTTGCTAATTGTAACTGGTTTGAATTAAACTATCATACCAGAAATTTGTGAATTGGTGACAAAATATTAACTGACTATGTGAAAGTTGTCATTTTTGCTTCTGATTGTATTTAGTGACAAAACTTCTTATTGTATTTAATTTGTTACAAATTACTATCGGTGTCAAGTCTATGGTAATTTAAGTTGTTATTAATAAATCATAATGCTTTACCTTATTTTACGGATGATTATTGTCATGATGCTTCAGCTGTCATTTTTATTTATCATGTCCTCAATAATTCAATAAACAGTCTATGTTAAGAAGGATATTATTATTGAAGTGCAGTATTTTTATTTTTTATTTTTTCAAACTGATCATGTCCTCCTCCTATATATTGTGACTTGTGAGGGTACCGGTGGTGTTGAAGTTGAGAAGTATAAAAGTCTGTCTAGTTGTGGACATTCCATGTGATGCCATGAGACTTGGCCATGTTTCAATTTAATTAAGGACCGTTTCTTCTAATTATACATCAACTTCCATTTTGTCTCCTCGTGTCATACCTCTCATAAATTAAAATTAAATAGAACTTGTAACATTCAATCACTTCGAATATACTGTTACCTGAATGGGGATTGGAGTAAGTGACAAATCTTATCTCAATTCGTGGCCATAGTATTTTCCTATTTTATTAACTTATATATAAAATAAATATATATCCAAATTAAAGGAAAAGCAAAAATTATAACACATGGGGTTAAGTGCCACATTTATCAAACACAAGGGGTAAAGTGTCAAATTTATCATAACAAAGGGGTAAAATACTACATTTATCATAACACATGGGGGAAAAATGTCTCATTTGTGATAACACAAGAGGGGTAGTTTTGTCAATTTGTATTCTTTTAAAGTTTAAAAATGTCAAGTAGGCAACGTGAAACTTTCATAAGATTATAGAGGGGTAGAGTGCTCTTTTTTAAATTATAGAGGATAAATTGAACAATATCCATATCACAGGGGGGTGTATTGTCATTAACTCAACATGTAACATTTTTTTTAGACGGTGAATATATACATCAATTTAATCAGTAATATATCAAAAAGATTATTCAAATCTATTTCATTATTAATAAAATACAAAGATAAACTAATCACAAATATTAGTATTAAACTAGAAAAATGCTCAAATTAGTGGGAGTTGAAATCATGACATCTCGATCATTATCTCAACATATAACATTATTCTGTGTATACAGAAAATTTCACTGGCATTATTGGTAGTTAGGCTGTCTCTCTCTCTCTCAAATACGATAAGGGGTTAGAGTTATATATAGTACGCAAATTAAATATGCAATAAAGAATGAATATTCGGTATTGCAGTTAAATGCTCGATCGGTAAATAACGTAAGTTCATGATAAATTAATTTAGAACAAGTCTGGTGCAGTACTCTTTCAAAAGTTGACTAAACTCTCTTAATGTGCTCAAAATATTGATTGCAAATGTGATGTATTAATTTAGAGTTCAAATTCAATAAGAAGAGCTCACATTAGTCCAATTTATTAATCTTATATAGTATTACTTAGTAAGTTCTGATATATAATTGGTCATTTTAGTGATTCTACAAAATAACTGTTGGAATCCAAATTTGATAAATGAGTGAATCATTCATAGGTTCGTTGAATCATACAAATTATCATATGGGCATTGCTGCCACAATATCCGGCCAAATTCTTGCAACGGAAATAATTGTTCCTCAGTCAGGCGAGTGGCCTACACTTCCTTGCTAGCATGATTTTTCCTTCAACATAGATAAGTCGAAAAAGTTAGGTACCTACTTCCTTAGGTTAAGGATTATCCCGTACAATGGCAGGATTTTGGACCTCGTCTTGGCACTCTAAACGGGTATAAATACCCCCAATGTACGACATTTACGGACTAATGCTCAATTACATAAACTACACTATATTTCTTGTTTTCAAGTTTCATTATTCATATTGAATTAGGTATATATGTCGAAATCAGCATATTTAGGTCTTTCTTTCATTTGAAGGATCGAATTGAAGTAAAAATTATCCAAATGCACCGATCAAATCCTAACCACACTTGGATTCAGAGGTTGAAACCCGCGTCAATATTGACATAATTATTTCATGTGAAATCCTTAGGGATGTGATAATGAAACAACATATATTTCAAGTCTAGTTTATAGAACTCTGTGTTTTTATTTTATTTGGTTTATTTTCATTTTTCTTACTAATAATTGAAATTCTAACATAAATTAAATGTTCTTTTTTTTTCTTTGAAGATGAAAAAAGCGAAATATGATAAGATTCTTGTACTGATTTTTATGCAGGAAAGGTAAACAAACAAAACATTGTGTTTAAGGAGAACCATGTGAGATGTTGTATTATTGTATACTGAATTAAATTAAGGGCCATAAAATATGAATGAAGAGAAACCTGACAGTGAAATCTCCAGTGAATAATGCGTCGGCTGTTTGTTTGTCATTTACTACACGAGTGGATATAAAGCCCAATTCAACGTCTAGGCAATTGGGCCGACCCCACAAAACCACATGTCGATATCAAACTCAAATTCTTGACTTTTCCCATCAATTTTTTTTTTTTTTTTTTAAAGTTTTAATGTGGAAATATTACTTTGCTATAAGTTGAGGTTGCTCAGCAGTCAGCACTAAGTTTGTGAATATGACTTTAATTTTATCAATTAAAGTATTATTATTTTTTTATATGGAGGGCTTTCTAGTTTCTATAGGTACTGAATCAGGACTTTGAACAAATAAAATCGTATTATGATATTTTATGGAGGATTTTTTATAAATTAGATTGAAACTGAAAATTTGAACTGATTCGATTCCTATAACCTAAATGACATATATATATATATATATATATATATATAACTAGGTATGATCCAATATCTTATAGAATTTTTCATTAGTTTTACATATATAATCCGCTCGAAAGAATGTCATAGATTAGGGACAAAAATATGACATATTAGATTATTATTACCAACATAGAATCCAAAAGATAGTTTAATGCCTCAAATAGCTCTTAACATCGTATATTGCTCTTCCTTAATTTTTTGGAGTCAAGTTAAATCTAATGAAAAAATGAAAAGGTCTTTGACATTATTCAACTTATGAAATACAAGTCAAATTAGTCCGCGATAATCTTACTAGTTTGAGTAAATTGAATCACACTTTATGGTCTAACACGCTTGGTTTTTATTCATGTTAATGGAAGATAATTACAGTCAAGTCCTTCGACTAAAAAATTGAACCTCAATTGTGTCGATTAAATAATTAAGAAATTGTTTAGAAGTTTTTAACCTGTTAGCTTTTCTCAACGTTCAATGGAGCAGATGAGAAGGACACATTAATGTCAAGTTCATTATATATAGTCCTTTTTTGTTTCTCATAGGGGATACATAGAAGCAATCATTCATATAAATAAAAAATAATACACAATTTATTTCCAAAATCTCCCAACCTTTTAGGTATAATATGGCAGATCTGAGTTTTGGCTTAAAGAAAATTCCCAATAAATTATTTTTTTTCAGAGATAGAAAAGGAGCATATCTTATCTTTTTTTCATAGGAAAAATAAGAATAAAAAAGATGAGGCTAATTTTATTTTTCATTGCAAATTAATAGGCCCACGTAGGACATGGTTTCTACCCCTTTAAACTAGGCCCAAAAAAACCAAGATTGTGGTGGTTTGGATTTGGTCCAGTAGATTTTCTTGTTCGTCATCCACATCCACTCCTATACTTAAAGTGGGTCAGCTGTACTTTTTTCACTGGACCCCAAATTATCGTGGCGTGTTTTTCCGATTATTTTCTTAACATACTTATACAAAAGGTTATTTTTGTCCTCTTAAAATATAATTGGAATATGTTGAATACATAATTGACATTTTACATTCTAAAAATATATTGACACATTGCACTTTCAATTGTATATTTTTTGGCAAAATATACCATATTAGAGTGCAAAATGTTATTGTTTTATCAAAACAAAAGGGTAAAACCTGCGAAAATTTTAACTCCATGATGCAAATCTTATCTTATCTTATATATTTATATATAGGAGAATGGTCTTTTGACCAAAATTCATCAATTTGGACTCAATACTAATTTCTGGTAATTTTGATTTATTTTATTTTCTCAAAAAAATTTGATTGACCAACACAAATTTATTATTTTCAGTTTTAAAACAATCTTATTAATTGTCATTATAAAACAAAAGGAAGTTTCCTTTCCGATTCAAAAATCATTTTACTACAATTCAAAATTTAAGGTTTGAATTTTGGTCAAAATTTGCTATTGATTGTCATAAACCCATAATAGAATATGCTCATTTTACTCAAATCTGAAAATTTGAGTTGTCAATTGATCAAAATCCTTATTTCATGCTAAAAATTTACACGTGATTAAGGCTAATCAGTTTTGTAATAACTCTATATAAGTCTTATTATTTTTCTTTCATTTATATACATAAATATTACTTTACTCTAGCATATATAACGACATTGCTCTCTCCACTCATTCGGCAGCTTTTGGTTACTACTTGGTAATTTTATTTTTATACTATTATTATATTTGATCACATGCATTTCTTTTCTTAGATTAACCGATTTTAACTTCTTTATAATGTAGATATTCTCATAGAATTATCAAGGGAAGGTTTCCCATGATTTAAGACAGGAATAGGTTTGTAATTCATTTTATGTTTTCTTTTTTAATTTATATTTGGCGAATTTATATTTTATTTTTTATATATTATTTTTTGTGTTAGTATGAATATGTGAATTGTATGAAATTGATTATGATTGTTGCTTAATTTTATCTATAAGTTTGGAAGAACTTCAAGTTTTTGTTGCAGGAAATCTTCAAACAAAGTGAAGTTGTATATAACCTCTAAAGGACTCTATTGCTAAAAAGTAATTATTTTTTCTTGAATTCTTTTAACTCTTAGAATTATTTTGTAAAATTTTATCAAAGTTTTAATTGTGTTTTTTAACTTATTATAAATAAGTTGAAACATGAATCCCTGGACTTGAATCAAGAGATAGAATTCCAATTGCCACGGAACTTGATTCATTTTACGTTTTTTTTTAATTTATATTTGGCGATTTTTTTATTTGATATATATATATATATATATATATATATATATATATATATATATATATATATATATTCTTTTATGTTAATTTGAATACGTGAATTGTATGAAATTGATTATGATTGCTTAATTTTCTGTAGGTTTGGAAGAACTTCATGTTTTTGCTGCAGAAATTCCTGAAACAAAGTGAAGTTTGTACATAACCTCTCAAAGATTGTATTGCTAAAAAGTAATATTTTTTTCTTGAATTCTTTTGATTCTTATAATTATTTTGTACGATCTTATTGAAGTTTCAATTGTGTTCTTACTTATTAGAAACTAGCCTATTCCCGTGCTATGCACAAAATTACATTAAAATAATTTAAATATTGAGTTTTGAATCAAGAGATAGAATTCCAATTGCCACGTAACTTGAAATAAAAGATGGAATCTCAATTGCCATAGAAGATTTCGGAGCTACTGGTGTTAGAATATGAAGATGAAAATTGAAAAAGAATTAATTGAACTATGTGGAGTAGAAGTAAATTTATCTCTCTATTTCCTTTCCATTCTATCATTGGGGTTTTAGGTTTTGGGTGAGTAACAAAAGTAGATTGTTCTTGCTTAAGGATACATATTATTTAGCGTTTGACTCAATTAAACATGAGATAGTTATTATAATTTTGTGTTCTGATACATTGATATTTGTGTTTTTTTTATGATATTTCTATGAGAGTGAGTGGACTTCAAGAGGGAGAATTTACATGATTCAGTCACAAAATGTTTTGAGTATGTAAGAAATTTTCTTAATTTTCATCATTAACAACTTCTGGCCATTTTAAAATGGATTTATTAGGTTACTTTCTATTTTATTCAAATCACTACTCCTTCATGACATGAGGAATGAAAGTGCATATCATAAGAAAAATAGAGGGCAAGAAGATGTCAAAAAAAATATTCATAGACTATTGAGTAAAAAATTTCAAACCAATACACTATTAAAAAAAAAAAAAAAAAAAAGGTGGCTTCCCTCACAACCTTATAAGATGCAAAAAAGAAGACAAGAAGAAACTTACACATATCTCTCTCTTCACTAATATAAATCAAGCCGATAGGCTTTAAAATGAATTTAAACGATATTGGATATGATAACCCTTAGATTTCTATATTGATTAGGTGAACTATTTCTATATTCATCGATGCATTAACTTCCTTTTCATCAATTTTAATTGCATTATTCGTATTTTTCATTCGTTTAGTTCCAAAACTTTATCCCGAGTTTATGTTATTATTTCTTCTATCAATTTTCTTCTTTTATGGAATTGATTTTATGTTACACATAACCCAAGCATTCACCTAACATCAACCTAGGCTCGCAAATTCTTAAGATATATAATTGAAAAAAGTTGTATCATACCTTTTCAAAATTATCATGCAAAACTCTTCAAAGCAAAAGTATAGTAGGTTTTTCTTTTTTCATTTTTTTCTTAGCAAGTATAATAGTTGTAAACCTATAAATTGCTAATCATATCAACGTATGTTAATTATTGATTATGTATATACAATATAAGTCAATTGAATTATATTGCTAATTAATTTCATTTATTGAGATTAACCATTTAAATTGATGTAAATAATTAATAATTATTTATGCTGTATCTATTTTTTATATGCGAGTTTTAAAAACTTAATATTTAAATTATTTTAATGTAATTTTGTGCATAGCACGGGAATAGGCTAGTTGCAAGAAATTGTAAAATGCTCCCAATTGGATTAGTTCAATGATCTTTTACTTTTTCTTTTTTTTTTGGTTGGATTAAGAAGGGTTGGATTTTATTTTGTGGAATTGGGTCGAAATTTAACTAATCCAGGTTAAAAGTCCAACTAAAAAATGGATGAAAAATAATAAAACACATCCAGTGTAGTCTAGCTTAATATTGAAATCGATTATTTATATTTTTCTAACTCGACTTAACTTTTTTTTTTTTTTATCAATTAACATTCCATAAACCATAGCTTATTATCTCTAGTAATTCAGTGCCTTTTTTTTTATTGGATAAATAGTAATTCAGTGCATATAAATCTGAAAATACCTAATTTCCTATTTCTAATTCAAATCGGAAAAGACCTGATATACTTATTTGACTAAGCTATTTGAAATAATAATATTTTCTGTTTCTTATTAAATTTATAGATCTCAATCCATTCTAAGTAAATCTTTGTAGGTGTAACATTACTATATGCAGGACATTAATTGATGAATTCGTGGCAATTTGTCATAATAATTGCGTTAAATCTTTTACTTTATTATTGTACTATTTTATTATTTCATGAGTAAAATACTAGAAAAGGTTTGTCCTTATTTTCCTTAATTTCATCAAATGCAGACATTTGTCGTCATTCATTAAGACTAATTTAAGGACAACTGTGTAAGAGCAATTTTTAATCTAACAAGCACATGCATGTGCTATTGGTCAACATTTGTTTTATGATCTTGCTCACTTACATGTTTTGGTGTGGAGTTTTTTAACCGATCAATTATATCTTGTTACATCAGAATATCAATTAATTTATATACTAATACTTTACAATAAATAAAATAACTTATAGTAAATAAATAGATGACATCTAATGTTAAATTACAATTGCCACACTTTAAGTGGAGTTCATATTCAACACTTGTAGAACTTTGGGGCCGTATACTTGCCATTGAGATAAAGCCTTATCGGCATTTTCCTCACGAGTTGTTATTAGATAGACATGGATTAAGTTTATCTAACTCAACTCTAATGTTAGTTCAAGAGGTCAAAATTGTTCAAAATCTTATAAGAAGAACTTAGCCTTGAATTTCAATCCATGTGGAACATTAAGGGTCTATTTGGATAGGTTTTGGCTCGATTTCGCAGGTCTCGGTTTAAAAAATATGGTTTCGGTGGTTTCGATGAAACCTTTAAGACCTCATTTGGATGGATTTTGGTTGTTGGATTTTGTGGTTTGAATAAGTTGAAACCACACTTGAATTGAATATGTTGGGGTTTTGGGGAAAAAGTAGGTGGTAGGTGTCAAATCAATGTCTTTTTTAGTGAAATTTGAAGGAAAAAATAGGTGGTAGGTGTCAAATCAATGTTTTATAGGTTTGAAGAGTTTGAATGTTAGTTTCTGAATAGGTTTTTAATGGTTTTATGGATTTGGCGAAAACTCATTTGAAAGGGTTTTGGCTCGGTCTCGCGAAACCCGCGAGACCGGGCCAAAACCCATCCACATACACCATAAGTTTAAACACTCTCCTTCACACGCGGATGGACTGAACGTGTAGGTGAACTAAGTTAAACACATGGCATACGCAAGTCCAACCTTACGAATTGCAACATGTGGTAAAGACTCAACATATAACTAATGACAATCCATGTATAGTTATTTGAAAGAACAGTGAGAACCTAGTCATAGAGAAACCAATCACGAAAAGGAGTTGATCCAAAAGTAACTTGAGATTTTGATAACATATTAGATATGCATGACCTGAGCTAATGTCATATAGCCTGGACTTAATTCACATTAGAAGTTCGCTCAAGAGATGAAAATTGTTCAAGATTTTATAAAGAGAACTTAGTTTTATCATCTAATCCATGTGAAACATTAGTTTCAATCGTCGTAACTTGTAAGCATGTAAAGATAACAAGAAACTAATATTAATTTGATAACTAAAATGCCAAATTAGATGTATCGGCAATTTCCTCCCGAGTTGTAACATGATTCTGAGTTTTTCTTACCTTGAATTTAGTATTTAGTGTATGAGTAATTAGTTTTAGTTTATTTTATGCTCATAAGCTAAAAACTTCTGGTAAAGTTTCTTCCGATTATATTGAACTTAATTCATAATCTCCAGCTTCAACTTATTTATTAGAATTGGTAAACACATCCTAAACATATAAGAATAAAAAAAAAATAGTACTATTAAATTGATGATTAAGATGTAAAATTAGATAAATAAGAAAAATCTTAAGACTAGAGTTGTGACCCACATCTCTATAAAAAAAATTATAATTTGATTCAACTTTTTTCATATAGAAAATAAGAGAATAGGTCCCTTAAGTCTAGTAGCTAGAGTAAAACTAAAATTGTACAAAACGACCTCAGCTCATGATGCTCTGCACAATTTCAGGGAAGTGGAGAGAAATCCATGTGACCAAAAACAGCTTTTGTACTCGCATCGCCTTTCCTTTAGAAACATTTTCCCCTAAATAACTATAAAATTCAAACTTTCAAAAAAAACAAAAACAAAAAATTAACACTGAGAAAAGGGTAAACTAGTCACTTAAATGAACCCATGTGAAACTACAGACCTGTCATGTAATGGTCCAATAAAGTTACATAGTATGATTTGGGCATTAACGTTATTACATCAAAAAACCAAGCCCATTTTTTAATGTTAGCAATTTAGCATGCATAAAAGGGCCATTCTTGAAACCCCATTTGGAATTAATATCAGAATTCAGAACCCAAAATAAATTCCATTTAATTCTATTTCAAATATATATATTCTCTGTACCAAAAGAGAAGAAGTAATTCAAGAATGGTGGGTTTCTCTGTGTTGTCGGTGCTTTTGTTTTTCGCCACTTGCCATCTTGCCTTTGCCTTCATAGATGGTATGTTAGCTCACAAATTTTCTTTTTTTTATCACTATCTTTTTTCATTCAGCTTCTTTTTTCCCATCTTTTATTGGCCAAGAATATAACTTATAAAGTTTGAATCTTTCTTGTTTTGAAGTTCAAAATCTTGAACTCTTACTGGCTGCATTTAGTGATTTTGTGAACTGCAACTTTGTATAATGAGGTTGTTTAATTTCTTGGCATATAAAAGGCATTAGTGATACTTATATTCAAAATGGCTTTTTATGAGCAAAATAACATTTTGAATGTATATTTAATTAAATACCCATTTTTAGTAATTAAGTTTACTTAAAATTAGTAAGATGATGATAAATGGACCAAAATAATGGTGAGTCCCTATTTAAGCTACTTAAAACCAGCATTTATAAGGTTGTCATAATTGTAAGATTTCATCTAGTAATGACATTAATCTGGGGACTCTTTTGGTTGTTCAGTTCTATAAGTGATGACTTAAATTCTGGCTCATGTTCAACTGTACTCGTAATAAATTTTGACTGATGAAGCATTCACATTTTTGGGGTTGTGATTTTTTTTTTTGATGGATAATGATAATGGTTAAAAAATTATGAAAGTACATTCTATTCCACGTGCTCACCATTTTTAGTGAAACATATATTCCTTTTTGTGCACTTAAAAGTTTATTGTACTGAGTAGGCATGGTGGACTCTAAAGTAGATTTGGTGCCAAATAATTAACACATTGTTTAAGATTTATTGATTTTGTTTTTTGTATATGAACTTGGTTTAGTTTCTAAACAAAATGAGCTCAGTTAAGTTTTAATCGTGTCGAACACTAGTCGAGCTCAAGTAATTTGATATTTTGCATATATTTTGTCATTTTAGCTTATAGTACCGAGCTTCTATAGATATTGAATTATAAGTGTTCAAACTTGTTTATCGGCTTCACATGAGCTTACTAATTGAATCAAGTTGAGTATTGAATATTTTCTTCTGGCTATGAGAATAGGTATTTCCAAGGGATTTTGCATTATATTATTTTGTTTTATCCCTCTGGAAATCATGTGATCTTGCACATGCACATGAATGAACCTTGTTTAAGACCAATCTACATCTGGTCCAGTAATTTTGTCTGTGCAACTGTCCATATTACCTTGTTGGATCATGGTCTAAATTTCTTTTAAAAAACAAAAAGGTGTAAGTTTAAAATCAATGTTGCCAATTTATTTTGTTTAATAACTGAAGATATTTTTTTCCCAAAAAAATGCAGGACCATTAAGCAATGGGAACTTTGAGCTAGCTCCAAGGTCCACAGACCTCAATGGAACTATTGTACTTAAATCTCATGCCATACCAAAGTGGCAAATCTCCGGGTTTGTTGAGTACATTAAAGCCGGACAAAAGCAAGGTGACATGCTACTAGTGGTCCCCGAGGGGTACGCTGCAGTTAGGCTAGGAAACGAGGCATCGATTAAGCAATTCATAAATGTAACCAAAGGAATGTACTATTCGTTAACGTTTAGTGCTGCCCGGACATGTGCCCAAGACGAGATGCTTAATATATCGGTGGCACCGGATTTTGGGGTGCTACCGATCCAAACATTGTATAGTAGTAATGGTTGGGACTCGTATGCTTGGGCATTTCGTGCAAATTATAGTGTGGCTGAGATTCTCATTCATAATCCTGGAGTTGAAGAAGATCCAGCTTGTGGACCTTTGATTGACTCGGTTGCTATTCGGACTTTATACCCTCCTAAAGCAACAAGTGGTAAGTTCACTATTTTTTTAATTTATTAGGTGCTACACAATTGTGCACTATTCACCTGATTTAATGCACACGTTTGATTAATGAGAGTCTATTGACCGCTCATATGGATGGTGGGGGGTAGTTCTTCATTGACCATATGGCGGTCAACGAGGACAGGTGAATCGTTCACAATTGTATAACATGAAATGAAATTGTATTTCCCATTGTATGCATCAATTACAGGTGAAAAAGAAGCTTATGCTTAGTTTTCTTGCATTTAATACTTTTGAAAGTTTCGCATACATATATTAGACTCTCAATGCATTGGTAGTTCAACTTTTTTTTGGACCCATATATATATTGATATATGCACAAGTGATACTAAAATAGTAAAATTTGACATCAAAGGGAGACAGACGATTTGGTCGGTCAATTACCATAATTAGGATTATGTATTTGGAAATTGACATGACATATGAATATTTTGCACTTTCATAGGAAGATTATTCAATCGCATTTTGCACTTGGCATGTGAATGTTTTGGGCTAGGTCAACCTAGTTTGGGCAAGAATTTTGATATACACTCTTTTCGGTATTGTGCTTCAACTTACTCCTTTGAAGCTTGGTCATGTTGCTGTGAATGTGTGTCTTTGAGGTATATATATGAGTCGTTTTCATCATTAATAAATAGTCAATTAAGTGACCCCAATAGATGGTGGGGTTAATATGACCATTCTTGATATAGCAATTCAGGACGGGGGGGTGTGGGCTGGGGTCAAGATGGGCCGAATCATGAAAACTTACTATTGGCATCAAGGTAAAGAACAGTTGGCTAAAAATGAGTCGGTCAACTAGTTAACCCATTGTTATTTTTTTCAATTAATTATTAAACGTTAAAAAAAGTATGTACAATAATAGGATTTTCAAATATTGAGGTAATCATATTTTCAGATATGCCATTAAGAATTAGAGATATAATGGGTGATTATTTATGTGAATTTATTTACATAAATTTAGAAAGAAAAATATTTTTGGGTCAAAATCGGGGTGGGCCAAGTCGGATCAAGTTAGGAAATGTGCATAACATACAAGTACATGTGTTTTGCAATAGAATTGTTCTAATCTTGCCGTCTATGATTTTGGATATGCATATTATATCCTATATCACTGGCAACAGTTACTCAACACGGACCCAGAAATAAATTTCCGGCCCTACATCTTTAGGGGACAATAAGTTCAAAAAATGCTTAAAGTGGCACATACATTGAATTTAATTTTTTACTTTGTGTAGTTACAACTATTTAGGGCCTGTTTGTTTGGCGTTTCCCAGAATTTTTTCGTGTTTGGGAAATGTCAAACAAACATGTTTTCTATTTTTCGAAATAAATTTTTCATCAATTAATTTTCTCAAACTATTCTCTCAAAAGCCAAACAAATAATAATTTTTTTATCTCTAAACAAAACTTATACAAACTCTACTTTGATTTGACATAAAGTAATCTATCTCTTACACAATTTATCTCACATAACAAACATGATTTGACATAAAGTCTTACACATCTTACACCTACAACCCAACTCTTCCAAAAAAACATACACCTACTTTATTTCTCAAACCACTTTCTCAAAACCCAAACAAACAACATTACGCAAATCGAGATTATTTCACAAACCTCTACTACTCTCTCAAACTACTTTCCCAAATGCCAAACAAACAGGCCCTTAGATTTTCGACATTTAATAAAGGTGGGTAGGGACATTTGATGAAATTTCATCTGATTGGAGATGATTTATTTTATAATACATGGGTATTTTATGACAATAAATATTTTACATGGTTGTATCGTGCATGTATAGTTTGTTAGGGGAGTATTTTGTATGTTTCCCTGTAAAATTATCATTTTTCATCCGCATTTCCCATCACTTAATTTGGTCCAACAACTTTTCAGTTTCTCTAAGCACATCAATTGTCACCATACAAATAAGTTTTTAATTTGTTACAATGGCTTAAATCCTATGCAGATAACCTCTTGAAAAATGGGGACTTTGAAGAAGGACCATATATATTTCCCAACACAAGTTGGGGTGTCCTCATCCCACCTAACATTGAAGATGATAACTCTCCACTCCCTGCTTGGATGGTTGAATCACTCAAAGCCGTAAAATACCTCGACAAGGCTCACTTCTCCGTCCCACACGGACAACGTGCAGTCGAACTTGTAGGCGGAAAAGAAAGTGCTATAGCACAAGTAGCAAGAACAATCATTGGCAAAACTTACCAGCTCTTTTTTGCCGTTGGAGACGCAAGCAATTCTTGTGATGGGTCGATGATAGTCGAGGCATTCGCGGGTCGGGACACGGTCAAAGTCCCTTATGAGTCCAAAGGCAAAGGTGGGTACAAACGTGCCGTGTTGCGATTTGTGGCTACTGCTACTCGAACTCGAATCATGTTCCTTAGCACGTACTACCATATGAGGAGTGACGACTTTGCTTCACTTTGTGGGCCCGTGGTTGATGATGTGAAGTTGCTTAGTGTCCGTAGGCCAAGGCGGTTGGTTTGAACGCGCGTACTAGAACGGATGTAAGGAATGGGACGAGGATTTTATATTTACTTGCTAGAAAATACTTGAATACCAACTTATTAAGTATAACGGCATATATAGAGATGTGTGATTTTGTTGTCTAATAATTCTGTATTATTATTATTATGCACGTTAGATTGTATTTCATTTCAAATTGGCGTAGAAAAATATATGTTTCATTTCGTGAATTAAATGATGAGCAAATAAAGGAGATTGAAGGTTACAATTCTGATATTATTGCCCATGCCCACCACAAATACATTCGTTGTTCTTGCCTTCATTTTAATTGAGAAAATATTGGAGCTAGGAATTTGAAATTTATGATCACCAAGTCATACTTTATTTGGACATTTAAATTCTAAATCATTGAGTAACCATTTTGTATTATTTTTCTAGCTAATGAATTGGAATATCATTTCTCCAAGTCTTTCTTTTTAATCCAAATGAAGCCTCAATAAACTATTTTTTTCTTGAGTAAATTGAATGGATGGTGTTGTGTTTGTTAATTATGGATTGTTTAATTAACTACATTGTATTAGTCGCGGATCGACTTTCAAGGTAAATAGCAAACAACCTCTAAAATTGGAAGGTACAATCCCTCTGCTGATCTGAGAAATTATTCGTTAAAAGTTATTTCGACCTATGGTGTGAGATGATTTGCTAACTAATTGTAGTTTAGAGATTTTATACTTGTAATTTGATATTCCGATTTGAATTATTGCCTTTCACAAATTTTACCAACATGAATTGGGAACCGTTTTGTGCAACAAGAGGTGAGATGATTAAAGCAATCGGTACGAACCGTGTCAATGACAAGGAAGGTTTGATTGTCCTCATCCTAGTCGCAACCTATTGAAAGACATAATCCTTTGGTAATTCGTTTACTAACTACGTTATGTTATAGTCATTTAGCTATTGCATAACACCGATAAAGAAAATTTGTAATAACACTAAAACACAACCCATGTGTTATAATCCATTAGTTAGCAATAGATTATAACACATGGGTTGTGTTTTAGTGTTATTACAAATTTCCTTTATCGGTGTTATGCAATAGCTAAATGACTATAACATAACGTAATTAGTAAATGAATTACTAAAGGATTACGTCTTTCAACAAGCAGTGACTAGGACAAAGACAATCAAACATTACTTGTCATTGACACGGTTCGTGCCGATTGATTAAATCACCTTACCTCTTATTACACAAAACGGAACCAATTCATGTTGATAAAATTTGTGAAAGGCAATTATTCATAAATGACACATAATATGTGTCTTATATATTATAGCCTATTAAAAATTGAAACGACTGTAAAATACACCTTTTAAGTGTAATCTTATGTTACTAGAGTAGGAGGATCCAAGTTGAATTAAATGTATTGATTTATGTAGTAAATCACAATAATTTCGAATATTGAAAAATATTATAGCTTATTGAAAATTGAAACAACTGTAAAATACAAGTGTAATCTTATGTTACTGGTGTAGGAGGATCCAAGTTGACTTAATTACATTGATATACTATATATGTAGTAAATATTCAATAATTTCGAATATTAAAATTAAGTATCTTTGTATCAGTATATAAAGCTCCACCGGATCTCGTAGTAATTGGATATCTTTTGGCAAACCAGAATTTTGAATGCTAATAGTTTCAGGTCCTTAATATTCTAGCCCATATTAGAGCCGGGCTCCAAGTTATTCCAAATTAGGCTTCTTAAAGCCCAAACCTTAAGCCCAACAATTAGTGTACTCTATTTTGCCCACAAACGCAGTACAGAGTTCTCGCTCTGTTTATATTCAAAAGTTTGCTTTATAAATATAAATAAAATAAGTTTGAAAAATATTTTTCATGTCATAAAATTCAAACTTTAATTTAAGTTCGATTTAAAAATTAACAAATTATATATAAAAATAACGAGCTACTTGATTGAAGTTAATTTGATTTTACATCTCTAATTCAAAACATGTATATACCCTAAAAATGAGAGAGAGAGAGAAAAAAAAAAGGGAGAACACGTGATGAACACGTGACTAGGCTTCGGCTTTGATCCAACGGTTCAGATAATCGCGTTGGCTTAAAGCTACTCGATTTAGCACAAATTCAAAAGCCTCAACAAAACCTACGCTAAGTATTTTAGGGTTCCCAAATATATATACACAACTAAGATATAAATATTACGTTTCACATCTCTGTTTCACTCTCTCTCTCTATCTCGACTCTTTTCAGATCAAATGGCAAGTCTCTTGCTTTTCTAATTGGATTCGCTTTCTCTTTTCCAGATTTCTATTATGTAAGTTGTAATTTGTTTCAATTTTTACTTTCAGGCGCTGCCGAATCAACAAACTGTCGATTACCCTAGCTTCAAGCTCGTTATTGTTGGCGATGGTGGCACTGGTAATTTTTTTCTTAATGTTTATTTAAATCTTAAACATCTGATTTAAATGTTAGCATAAGTTTAGATACATCGGCATTTACTTTCTTCACAGATTAATATCAATTTTTTAAATAGAAGTTTGCAAATATTCTGCTGATTTCGTTTTTATGCCATTTTTTATTGATAAAAACATTCCAGTAATTTGTATGCTTAATTGAAATTTCATTGATTTCGTATATAGGGTTTAGGGTTTATGGGATTATAGCTTTTGTTTTCTATGGTATTTGGTTAGTTTCTGAATTATTAACTCAGTTCATGATAATTTTAAAGATCCAATCGGGTCAGAATCTGTGTGATTTTGCGTGCGATGTGTTGTGTTACATTGAGAAGCTAACTTATTTATAACATGTAAACGAAATTTGACAATTGATGAGTGGTATTTTTTTTCTTATGTATTTTGAAAAGTTGTTTAAGCAGTTTGTTGTTCCAATACAGGGAAAACCACATTTGTAAAGAGGCATCTTACTGGTGAATTTGAGAAGAAATACGAGCGTAAGACACTTTACATGATCATTAATCTAATGTAAATTTCAGAATAAATTTCCTTTGTTCTTTTATCTATAAGACCTGTTTTATACAGCTACTATTGGTGTGGAGGTTCATCCACTGGATTTCTTTACCAACTGCGGTAAAATCAGATTTTATTGCTGGGACACAGCTGGCCAGGAGAAATTTGGTGGCCTTAGGGATGGATATTAGTAAGTAAATTGTAGAACTTTTCATTATGGCTTCTTCTTTTGAGTCCATTTTGAAAACATAGCTTGCATTCATTGATTTTGGTTGTGCTTGGAATATGGCTTGGACACTGGCTTGTTGCCTTTTCTTGTTTTTTTCCTGTAAAAGTTCCCTTTGTTAAACAATTGTACTTGTAATTGCTGCAGTATCCATGGACAATGTGCTATCATTATGTTTGACGTAACAGCTAGATTGACTTACAAGAACGTCCCTACATGGCACCGTGATCTTTGCCGGTATGCTCTATTTAAACTAATTTAACTACTGTTTGATTTATGCTATGCTGTTAGCTGCATACTAATTTAATTTCTTATGCGACTTACAGTGTCTGTGAGAATATCCCAATTGTTCTTTGCGGGAACAAGGTTGATGTGAAGAACAGGCAAGTGAAGGCAAAGCAGGTTACTTTCCACAGGAAAAAGAACTTGCAATACTATGAAATCTCAGCAAAGAGTAATTACAACTTTGAGAAGCCTTTCTTGTACTTGGCCAGAAAGCTTGCTGGGTATGTACCAATAGCAAAAGTTAAAATACATCAATCGGTGATATCAGTTCCTTTTTTTACATCGGGATTCTATTCAAGTTGAACTAACTAGTTTGCTTGTATCAGGGATCCTAACTTGCACTTTGTCGAGTCACCCGCTCTTGCCCCACCAGAAGTGCAAATTGATCTTGCTGCACAGCAACAACATGAGGCGGAGCTTGCCGCAGCTGCCAGTCAGCCCCTTCCCGATGACGATGATGAAGCATTTGACTAAGCTGAAGTTAAAAGTATTATATCCTTGTGTTATTTGGTTGTGTCCCGATTTTTCTAGTTGTTCTTTGTGGAGTTCTGAGGATTTTGTTTTGGGACTAAGCCCTCAAGAATGATATATGTAGGATATCTTTAAACTGTTACTGGATTGTCATTTGATTTTGCTTCTGGAGAAGATGTTTTAAATCTTCTGAATGTGTTGAGCTATTATTTTTGTGCTGTAGGCCATATGATGAACAATTGACAAGTTTATGGATGTTTAATTTTCTGTGTTTTGTTAGGCTTTGTGATTAGGCATATATAGAATTTTCTGAATATTGTCTACAATAGAAAACTGCATTATATGTTTGGTCGACTAATATGATAGAATTTGTTGGGTTTTTGAGAAACTGGAAAAGTTATTATCGTTCACCGAATCCTCGAAAAAAGAAGTAACAGCTTTCCTATATCTTCTTAATGAATTTAAAAAGCTTTTTGAAAACTTTGGTTTTAAATTTTTAAATCTTATTTTTGTTTAAAAGCAAGATTTTAATATTTTAAATATAGGACTGTTTTTCGGAAAAAAGGAACTTTTCTCTTATTTGATATTATTTTAACTTTAAACTAAGGGAACGGTGGGAATATAACATGTGAGTATAATACCTAGAGGTAGACACAGAATCATTACAAAAGGGATAAGAATTCGGCAGGTGATTGCAAGACAGAACAAATTTAGCGTCCTATTTTAATGTTTAAATCCTTTCTTTCCAACTTATTTGGAGTTTGAATATATTCGTAAAGTTAAAGTAAAATCTAAAGACTTGTCCATATGATAGACAACAGATCTGTAGACGCTATTCACAATCAACTTGATTAAGTTTATATATACATTAATGATAAATGATTTGACCGTTTAAAACATGTTAGATAATGAATATACTGAATACTATGGTTTATTATAAGAAGAGTTGTGGTTCGAATTTCGATCGTGTTCTAGTTTGATACAAAAATTGATTGTGAAGTTTTTCGTGAAATTTTTTAAATTGATGTGGGTTACTTTTCAATTAAAAATAATGAGATTATAATATTAATGATTTAAGGATTGAAAATTCGAGAGGTGATTAAAATGAGTTTCGTTGTTTGTGTTTTGACAAAAACAAGGCAAGAATTTGAAATCAAATACTATTTAATAGGGCGACGATACAACATGGTTGAAATTTTAGATAAGGAGTAAGTGACTGGATGTTAACTCAATAACTTAATATAATTTGAAATATAATATTATATTATTGTATTGATTGAGATAGTGATAAAAAATATTAAATTATTATAAATAATAGGATATATTAAGATGCGCGGTATAAGCCTGATGTTGCTCAAGTGCAAATTCAAAATTTGTATGGACACATTTTTTCAGTTGGATGATAGTTTTATCATGTGAAACTAAAATGAGACATAAAATAGGATTTTTGGCATTTTGCACCCTGACTTAAAAGTTTTGACACTTTGCACCTTGAAAATATATCTTATTTGGCACTTTGTACCATAGTGTTTGATGATAAAATTCATTGATAGAAGGGTATAATAGTCCTTTTCGAAATTTTTTTTGGGCACTTTGCACCCTAAAAATATAAATTTTTGCACTATGCACGCTAAAATTATACAATATTGACACTTTTCACCCTGAAAATATAAAATTTTGGCAATTTTCACCCCAATTTAAATTTTTTGGCACTCTGCACCCTAGAAATATAATTTGTATGGCGTTTTGCACCATAATTTGTTTTCCTTTGAGAAAAAACTCATGAAAGTCGTCGACGGATAGATAAAATTGTCATTTCTATGTACAAAAATCATAAATAAGTTATTATTTAGTTATTTTACTTTCTAATAAAAAATTTAACATTTTCTCTCAGTATAATTTAGATAAAAAACAAAAAAAACATTGTCTCCATTTTATTTTCAAGTATCCTCTAGAATACTTACATTATATCTAAAAAACATGTTTACAAATCTAACATGTTATTATATTGCATGATATTGTTTCTATAATACTCACATGTAATCAATCCTATATTTTTCTACACGACATAATCTACAAATCTAAATTTATTTACTATTAACATGTTAAATTTATTAAATTACAAAAAAGTAAAGGAAAAAGAGTTCTTACCTAATCACTAATAGCTAGTAATTTGGTTAAAATAAAAAAAATTGCCAAAAATATTAAGTCGAGGTTGAAAATGCCAAAAAAATATATTTTTAGGGTGCAATGTGCCAACATTCTATATTTTCAAGGTGCAAAGTGTTAAAATCTGTAATGAATCTTTTCATCAACACAGAATTAGGGTGCAAAGTGTCAAAACCCTATAATTTCAGTGTGCAAAGACCCCATAAAAATGTGATGGATAATATTTTGCCATTTACGCTCAGATTTCATTTCATATAAGGTTTGATCAGTCTGGATGGGAGGAGCCTGAGCCAAAGCATTTCCATACAATGCCTATAATATTGGCAAAGAATGAGGTCTTTAATTGTCAAAATATTGGAAAGTGAGTTATTTCATAAGTCAACTCTAAAGAGTAAATACAGTTAATTAGCATATACTCCTTCGCGCACAACAAAATTTATTTCAAGATGATTGACTAATTGATTTGAGACCGATCATTTCATTAATATATATTCATTAATAAACAAGGATCCACATGGAAACTTAAATTTAGTAAATCTTGAAAATTCATGTTTTCAGCAACAAATAAATTACAAGTTAAGAAGTCTAGTAGAAAATCATAACCACCAGAAGTAACTCATCAGCAGTATTATTACAAAGTATGCATCAGCAGCTAACTGTCAAGTCGACAAAGTTCGACTTCCGCGAAAACTATTTCAAGCTTCCATTGTTCGCTGCATGCAACAGAATTCGTTAATAACAAGTCAACCCTCAATTTCCAAGTCCAGAAAAGAAAAGGAAAGAAAATGATAACTCACCATTACATTCGTCAATAGTGCTTGCCAAAAATATGTCAAAATATGCAATTTGCTACTTTTCATAACTGCGGTAGGATATTCCAAATACATCGAGATGGTTTGATAGAACGGAAATGGTAATATAGAAAACAAACTGAAGGAATGAAACATCAGCACCTACTTTAAAGCTTCACTAACCACTTACAGAAGAAAACCACGTTTCATACAATTTAAACCAGCAATCACTAACATCAATTCAAACTTGATGAAATTTAATGAATTTGCCATAGAAATGAATTAACTACAAAACTAAGTATCCATTTCTAAGCCTGCACAAAAGCAAAATAAGTATGTACACAAATTAAATTGTGTGATACCAGGGAGTGGCCAATAAATAGTTGCATCTGTTTGCAAAGTAAACGACAGTGCAGTTTATGTCAAGAGTCGGGATGCAAACCCTGGCATCATCGTTAAACCTTTGGAAGCAAATGATTCATTCATCCAACTGTTTCCCTGGAAAACGCAGGGGATATAAAGACTGATCAATAATATCCTCACAAAGAAACTTCTGTGCTGCCAAAAGTGCATGGATGCAGTTAAAATCGTAGAAGAAGTGGAGCCAATAAAAAAGAACAAACGAAAATAGAATATTTTTTTACATTAATTGACGAAAATGAATTTCATCATCTCTCTTCATTACAAAAGATACATGCGTCATCTTACATTTAAGTAAAAAGAATAACAATGTCTAAGTCCTATGTAAAAGAAAGCGATGAACAATTATTTAACAGTTATCAAACATTAATAGCAGTTTTAGCAGAAATTAAGTGCTTCAACTCCATCAAATGTTCATCATTTGAAATATGAAGCACAATACGAAGATTCGTTAATAATGATTCTTGTTCCCAACTTAAGGGACCAGCAGCGTATAAAGCTTCAAGAGTGCTTCTGTAAGCATGCATCTCTAGCCTACGGATACTGACTTCTACTTCCACTTTCGGAGGAAGAGAACTACTTTTTCTCTCGGTAACTGAAGATGACTCTGCATCGCTACAGAGGGTGTCCGTTTCTTGGCAAGGCAATGCAATAGAAGGGCTATAACATTTGTTTGGACTCTGACTAGTAACACTACAACTACCAACAGAACACTCATCACTGTCAAAACTAGAGCTCCTAACTTCAGAATACCCAAGAATGTTACTTAGTTTTGTCCCTTCCATTTTATTATATCCATTAGATATAATTTTAAAGGAAGCATGCATGTTTTTTTCACCCAAAGTTTTTCTTGGGTAAGAAACAGCATCTACCTTTTCAAGTACTGGGGTGACAACCACCCTTTGCATCTTGCCATTTTTCTCAACTGCTCTTAACTTTTGGTGATGTCCGTTATGTGCTTCAACAATAGAGGAATGATAAGGAGACATCCTTTTTAGGGATCTTGAGGGGATCATGCGAGGGTCCCAAAATGCAGCATCGTCTTCAATGTTCTTGTAATCCTTTTGAGGTTGGTGTCTGGCCCTTGCATTTGATTGCAGGATCTTGGAGTTCATCTTCTGATTACATAGTAATGGTTTTCTTACCATAACATCCTCACTTCCTTGTGAACTCTGTAAACAGGAGAAATTAGATGATCAGAAAATGAAATATTGGGAATGAGATATTTGTATAGATTGTAGAGGTTTTAAACAATATTAGCGATAAACTAATTCATTAAATATAGGAATATCAAATGATTTAGAAAGAGAAAAAGCTATCCTAAAATCTATAGAACCACTGACATTCCAGTCAAAAGCACAGAAGTTGTTAATTACAGTAGATTGTAAAATAAGGATTTTTTTTCCCAAAAGAAGCAAGCACGTGGACAGACAAAAGAAAAAAGTCAAAAAATCATCACTAATTTGCAAATGTCAGCAGATGGAGCCTATTCACAAACAGCAAGAAAGGATTGTATAGGTCACACAAGGGAAAAAATTAAAAGGTACCTTTCCCATAAGAATCCACTCGTCATTATGCCAGGTTTGTCTCATTCTGATCTTTGATCGGTCAATAATTAATTCTTCTGAGCATCCAAGTAGCCTTACTAAATATTGATTTTGGATCTTATTGCTTTTGTTTTCTTTTTTGCCTTCGAGAACTTTCAAGATAGTAGCACTCTTCCAAGAATATTCGTTAAACACCTCCACAATGTCTCCAGCAATACAACTTTCCACTCCTTGCACAAGAAGAGGGCATGGTCTCACAAGCTTCCTTGAAACAGTCTCCACTTTTTGTTCACTAGCCATACCAGGATAAGAATCATGTTCCACATGATATGTATGGCCATTACCAGATAGAATCTTCACGACATGCCACGAAACTGGCACTTCTTTTATGTTCATAACCTCCACTTTGTCCCCTTTCTTGAATCTCATTATAAGTGATCTTATTCAATAAATATGCAAAGCCTGAATAAAAAGAACAAAATATTACATTTAACTAAATGTGGATGTCACATGTTACATAAATAAAATATGCAGAAACACAACAAATATTATTAAGAAAGCTTTTGCAGTGTTGATTTAAACAATACCATTTTTCTACACTGTATGTTAAACTCCTAGAATAACATTATACTAATTTTTTTATTCCCTTAAAAAAAAAAAGACAACTCATATTATCCAAAGGAACTTTAACTACAGGCATCCTAACACTATTTATCTTACTTTTCAATAGTCGTGAGGAAATCAGAGGATCTCCAAGGATCAGTCCATATCTCACAACTAATTTACTCCATAGTTCAGAATAAAACTAAACCTATAAGCAGAAACCATTTAACACGGAAGACTATACAAATACTTGAAAGGCTATTCAGAAAAAAACTAAAACAAAATTAAAATTTCGACCAAATAATCAAGGAATTGGATAGAAAACTTACAAAAAATGAAAATATTGACAAAATCCCCAAATTAAAACAACTAAATTTGACCAATTGATGAACTCAAAATACGGAAATTAAAACCCTAAAATCGAAACATCCACTGACCTTTTCTTCAAATTGAAGGAGGATTAATGGCGTGAGAAGTTTTGATTAGGTAGTATTGATCTCTGATTCTCTTTAAAAACAAAATTTTGATTTTCACTTTAAGGTCTAGGGTTTGTTTCTTTTGCGTGAGGAAAAATTAATTGAGGAAATATAATTAAAATTTAATACTATCTATTCGGAACGAGTGTATTATGGGGATAATAGGAATATTGGTTTAAAACTAATTCAATATATCAGAAAAAAGGTAAGGAGTGGGTGATTATTTGGTATTATCGTTGTATGGATAACGTGGTGCAACAAACGGTAGGAATTTGGTCAAATTAGTGTTTGCATATCAATATATGGTGGTGATAGGATTATGGAGCCAACATTCTCACAAATTTAGGAATTCAATTTAATATTTTCTTTGTGTTGTACCACGCCATCCATACAACGAATACACAAAATCATTTTTCGTAATGCACACCCATTGGTTGCCCGAAATCACCTTAATTTGTGTGTGTGTGTGTGTTTTAGAATAATTACCTTAATTTGTGTTGGAGACTAAAAGAATAAGAATCACGTTCTTGAGAGAGCGGGATAATGACGAAAAATCTAGCCCAATTGACCAATATAAAATGTATATTGTATTTGCTTTGTGATTGGTCGTTTTCCAAGGAATTTCATCAAATTCAAAAGTAAGTGTAGCCATGTAGTTATTTTGGATTTGACCGAACCCAATTTAAGTAAGAATTTCCCAATAATGTAATTTCAACAAGATAGGATTTCATTTTGTAAAAGAGAATAAGGAGGTCAAATATTTTATCAATAAAAAATTGTCAACTGAATCGGGTTTAACCGAAGTTCAATAATTTGATCTCATTGTATTTGAAGTGAGCCTAACTAAATACTAGTGGGGTCAAGTGTGTAAAATATATTTTAAGTTCATGCATTATGAGCCAGACTTGAACTTAATATGAGAGATAAAGCTCAACTCAAATTTGTTTAATAATAATTCTATATGTGTGCAAAATTAACGTTTCATTGAAATTTATTAAAATGATATATCATATACTAGTATACACACCTATTATATAGTACAATTTGCTAACAGTTAGATTTTATCTAGTGTTATTGTATCATCTATAGCTTACATTGTAATTTGAAATGTTGAATATATTATATAAGGAACTAGTAATTGTTGTATATTATATACTATTATTCTCTTAATGTGTTTTTTTTATTGTTAGAATCTAAGTGAGTTAGCTCAATATATATACGTATTATCTTGGAGAAAATGTGAAGAACCTGTAAAGTTTTTTTTTTTTTAGAATTTAGTCTGAGTTAGATCAACGTAAACTCGGAACCCAAGCTTGAACTAAGTTTTAATAAGTTGAGTTTAATATAAATTCAAGTTCACTAATATCTAAGTTTGATCTTATCAAAACTCGCGATATAATCGCTATTTATAGCCCTAAAATTTTTAAAACAATAACATAAAATTTAACTGAAAGTTGAAGTCCTTACTGGAAGAGACTAGGTTTTTCACAATAATCCGTATCTCTAATTTTTTTTAAGGGTAAACGTCATTTATGGTCCTCCTTATCATTAATTTTTTACAGAGTCGTCCTTCTTAAGTTTTTTCCCACGTTAGTTCCTATTAAGAGTTATTTTTTTACTTTGGCCCTTTTTTAGGCTGAACACGGATGTTCCGATATCTAGTGACCTGCACGTGATGATATTTTTGTTCATTCATTGCGATAGTGTTACACTTAAGTCCCCAATAAAACCTATATTGCAGTTCACGTGACATCGGATCCGCTATGCTCAACCTGAAAAGGACCAAAATGACACAAATAACTCTTAGTAGGGACTAATACGGGGAAAAAAACTTGAGAGGGATGATTATGTACAAAGTTAATAATAAGAAGGACCATAAATGACGTTTACCCTTTTTTAAAAATAAATAACAAATAAATTATATAATTGACAATTGTAAATATGGAAGTTTCCCACGTAAAATAGGAAATGCGAAATATTATATAGCTTCTTTGTTACCTATTGAAATTGAAATTCTAATGATTCTTTACTTCCCTATTCCAAATAGAAGTACGTGACGGCCAAGCCCTTACCCCTCAATTCAATTCTAAGCACTATATATATAGTATTAATATATACATATTAATATATGTACACCAAAAAAAAAAAAAAATTTAATATATACATATATCGAGACATATATCTCATTCATCAATAAAAAAAAAAAATTTCCTTTGAATTTGATTGATGAAATATCAGTTCACAATGGGCGATTTGAATTTAATTTCGTGGGTTTCTGATAATTTGATGTCCCTTTTGGGGTATTCGCAGCCGAGGGTTGTTGAATATGTGATAGCACTCTCTAAGAAAGCTTCGTCGCCCTCTGAGATTGTAAATCAATTGGTAGATTTGGGATTATCGTCCTCGACGACGGAGATATTTGTGTTTGCAGAAGAAATTTTTGGCAGAGTGGAACATAAGACCACAAATTTATATCAACAACAAGAAAGGGAGGCGGAGGCAGATGATGAGGATATGGTGAAAAAGGATGAAACTCGGAGTAAAAAGTTTAGGAAGAGAATTTATGCTGAGGAGGAGGATGACATAGATGAGGTAATGAAAAGGCGAGTGAGAAGTCGAACTTGTTCAGGCGATGATACTTGTGATTCAGAAGAAGAAGAAGAAGAAAGACTGCGTCTGCGTGATCAAAGAGAAAGGGAGGAGTTGGAGCAGCATATCAGTGAACGTGATGCAAAGAAGAAGTTGACTGATCAGACAAAGAAGAAAGCAGAAGAAGAAGCAATTCGGCGGTCTAAAGCTTTGGAGAATGATGGACTTGATACTTTAAAGGAAGTCTCAAGGCACGAGTATTTGAAGAAAAGGTTGCACAAGAAATTGGATCAACTCAAAGATGATATCGAAGACGAGCAATACTTATTTCAAGGTGAAAAGCTGACAGAAACAGAGTACCGCCAGCAAAGATACAAAAAAGAAATATACGAGCGAGTCATGAAGATTGATTATACTAGTACTAATGAGTATAGAATGCCTGATGCATATGATGATGTGGAAGGAGGGGGTGTTAACCAAGAAAAAAGATTTGCTGTGGCATTGCAGCGTTATAGTTATAGGGATCCGGAAAAGATTAACCCATTTGCTGAACAAGAAGCATGGGAGGATCATCAGATTGGAAAAGCAACTCTTAAATTTGGATCCAAGGATGATATTAAAAAGAAGCAAAAGTACGATGATGATTATGAATTTGTGTTTGAAGACCAAACAGAGGTCATAAAGGCAGAAACACTTGTGGATGATGTTAATATTGTTGGGCAAGAGGAGTTATCTGTTGTGCAATTGCCAACTGCCAAAACTGCATTTGAAAAACTTCAGAGTGACCGGAAGACTCTGCCCGTTTATCCTTATAGGGAAGAGTTGCTTCGAGCAATTAATGATCACCAAATTCTTATTATTGTTGGAGAAACTGGTTCAGGGAAGACCACACAGATACCTCAGTACCTCCACGAGGCAGGGTACACTAGTCGAGGTCGAAAGATTGGATGTACCCAGCCACGCCGTGTTGCTGCCATGAGTATCGCTGCTCGAGTTTCTCAAGAAATGGGAGTAAAACTTGGCCACGAGGTCGGCTATTCTATTCGATTCGAAGACTGTACTTCAGAGAAGACGGTTTTAAAATATATGACAGATGGAATGCTGTTGCGTGAATTCCTTGGAGAGCCTGACCTTGCAAGCTACAGTGTGTTGATGGTGGATGAGGCCCATGAAAGAACACTGTCAACAGATATATTATTTGGCTTAGTCAAGGATATTGCTCGATTCCGCCCTGACCTAAAGTTGCTTATTTCAAGTGCCACTCTTGACGCAGAGAAGTTCAGTGACTATTTCGATTCTGCTCCGGTTTTTAAAATCCCGGGAAGGAGATTTCCCGTTGAAATACATTACACTAAGGCCCCGGAAGCTGATTACTTGGATGCTGCTATTGTTACTGCTCTTCAAATCCATGTCACTCAGCCACCAGGTGATGGTGATATTCTAATTTTCTTAACTGGGCAGGAGGAGATTGAAATTGCCGAAGAGACTCTTAAGCATAAGACTAGAGGGTTGGGGTCAAAAATAGCAGAGCTCATCATCTGTCCTATTTATGCGAATTTGCCAACGGAACTGCAAGGTAAAATATTTGAACCCACTCCTGAAGGAGCGCGTAAAGTGGTATTGGCAACAAATATTGCCGAGACATCATTGACAATAGATGGGATCAAATATGTGATTGACCCGGGATTTGTGAAGATGAAGTCGTATAATCCAAGGACTGGAATGGAGTCATTATTGGTCACTCCGATATCTAAAGCATCAGCTAATCAGCGAGCAGGTCGATCCGGAAGAACAGGTCCTGGAAAGTGCTTTCGGTTATATACTGCCTATAATTACTATAACGATTTAGATGACAATACTGTCCCTGAAATACAAAGGACTAACTTGGCCAATGTAGTCCTTTCTCTAAAGAGCCTTGGTATCAATGACCTACTGAATTTTGACTTTATGGACCCTCCACCATCTGAAGCATTACTGAAAGCTTTGGAACTGCTTTATGCTCTTAGTGCACTTAACAAGCACGGTGAGTTGACAAAAGTGGGTAGAAGGATGGCAGAATTCCCACTGGATCCGATGTTATCCAAGATGATTGTCGCGTCTGAGAAGTATCAGTGCTCTGATGAGGCCATATCTATTGCCGCTATGTTATCTGTTGGAAATTCAATCTTTTATCGACCTAAGGACAAGCAAGTTCACGCAGACAATGCCCGCTTGAATTTTCACATGGGAAATGTTGGAGATCATTTGGCATTGCTCAAGGTGTACAGTTCATGGAAGGATATCAATTTTTCGACTCAGTGGTGCTATGAGAATTATATCCAGGTTAGGAGCATGAAGAGAGCTAGAGATGTACGGGGACAACTGGAGGGGCTATTGGAAAGGGTTGAAATTGAAATAACTTCGAACCCCAATGATTTAGATGCAATAAAAAAAGCTATTACGTCAGGGTTCTTCCCACACTCAGCAAGGTTACAAAAGAATGGATCCTATAGAACTGTGAAACATCCACAAACTGTTCAAATTCATCCGAGCTCTGCCTTGGCACATGTGCTAATTCCAAGATGGGTTGTCTACCACGAGTTGGTGTTGACAACTAAAGAGTATATGCGCCAGGTCACCCAAATCAAACCGGAATGGCTAGTCGAAATTGCTCCTCACTACTATAAGCTCAAGGATGTAGAAGATCATTTTGTATCAAAGAATTAGAAATTGTAAATTCAACAAATTTTGTAATAAAATTTAACGAATTGATGGCTATTTAACCCTCTGTGAATAAAAAAGTTGCACTTTATCTCAATATATCCTTATAAAAGACTCACACTTTATTATAATTCTTTTTCATATAATTATTGGTAAAGTTTGGATTTAGAATCAGATATTGATTTGTGCTAGTTTATGGTGGATTCTTTATATTAGTTTGAAACCACAAATTAATATCTTAGAACAGATCTTTTTTCTTCTTCTTTTTGGCAAATTTAAGTGTTTCAGTGAGAAAATTACCTCAAGCTAGTACTGCTAAGTGTTCTGTGTTTTATTTATTTCATTTGTAGCATTATATATAGGTTCAGAATGTTATTTCAAATTTGATAGGCTTATGGCTCTATCTGGAACATAATTCTCAATGGTTCCTAGGAAAGAATATTACTGAATCAAGACATACGGAAAGTTGCCACTAAGGCAGATTTTTATGAATGCTTCCATTCCTTAACTGAATTACTGTACCTATGGCTTCAAAGGAAAGGTCTAAACTTATACACATCTATTATTTTGTTAGATATGATGGCATAGTTTTATCGATTTTGAAATTTTAACTTTGTCAATGTTGTGTTCTGTTGTTCGCCTCATGGGACTACTCATGTCTCTTTGTTTTTCTTCACTTCTCATCCTAATAGATAGAAACTGAAGTAGTGAAAAAAAGAAGTAAGGAGCATGACTGTAGCTGCAGACAAAGACATGGCAGAAAAGTTGTAGTTAATATTGAACGGCTTGGAATTTCATATCATTTTGAAAAAGAGATTGAAGAACAAATACAAAATTTTCCTCTCAATTTTGAATCTAATGATTTGTGTAATGCTCTGCTCTTTACTTCAGATGGCAACATGGTCATAACATTTCTTCAGGTCAGAAATCCACTTAGTTATAGACAAATTATACATACAAATTAATATATGGAACTTCAGGGTGATTTCTTATTATATATATCGTGAATAACAGAGATTTTCAACAAATTTATAGACGGTGATGGTAAATTTAAGAATTCATTAAACGGAGACTAAAGGAAGAAGTGACACATGCATTTCAGCAATGCCTCCAAAGAGGAATTACAAGGGTGGAAGCGCTACATTTCTTGTCGATCTACAAATAATACGAATCAAAGATCGATTCTTTGTTGAGAAGTTAGATTTCAATTTGTTACAAGTATTGCACAGAAAAGAACTTTGTGAACCATCTAAGTATGTCATCATTTAAGTTTAGATTCGATGCTACAATTTATCTTTTTTTTTTTTTATCCTTTTTAATTGGTGCCCGCGTTTTAGTATTTACGTAGTGATATAAGTTGGACCTTGGGAGTGTATTTCGAGCCTCAATATTCTCGAGCACGTATCATGCTAGCTAAATCCATTGTGATGATCTCCATAATAGGTGATACTTGTGATTCATATGGTACGGTTGAAGAGCTCACAATATTCACTGATGCAATAAAAAGGTGAATTTCATCGATTGTTCTCTTATTATAATGCAAACTATTTTTTTTCTTTGTTTCTTGCATTTCTAATGCTACCCTTTTTCGGTGTATCAGATGGGATATCAATGAAATCGATCAACTCCCCGAGTATATGAAGATATGTTATAGAGCTCTCTCTATGACCAATATGAAGAAGAATTCAGGCAACAAGGAAGATCATTTGCTGTACATTATGGTAAAGCAACAGTATGTTCTTATGTCCAGTTTGATTAACTTAATTGACTATAAATAAAAATAGATTTAATTTGTTAAGCTTGATCGAGCAGATGAAAGAGATAGTGAGGAGTTACAACATACAATGTTACATTCCTTCATTTGATGATTACATGATCAATGGCTTCATGACTAGTACCTACTACTTGTTGGCTACAACATTTTTCATTGGCATTAAATCTGTTCCAAAGGAAGCTTTTGATTGGCTTATGAAAAAGCCGAAAATTCAAGTAGCTAATGTCACTATTTGTGGAGTTATTGATGATATAACTACTAATGAGGTATATTAATATATGCACACAGGTACATATCATAGTAGTATGTAACTAGTGCATCTTTTACTAAATTTAAATTATTTTACACGTTGCTAATAGATCGACAGAGTGCGACAGGTATCGAGTGTTACATGAAACTGTATGGAGTATCCAAGGAAGAAGCAATGGATGAGTTCAATACTATTGCTGAGAATGCTTGGAAAGATACTAACGAAGAATGCGTGAAGGAAGATTCTGTGTCAATGGAGTTTCTGGAAAGAGTAGTCAGTAGTGAATCTCTCTCGACTGATCGATGTCGTTTAAAGTGTTGAAGCCACTTATCTTTGCACTACTTGTGGATTCCTTGACATAATTTGAAGCAGAATATATTACGTATTCATTTTTCATCTGATCGATTCTTAATTTGTAATTCATTTATATTATTGTCCCCTAAACATTCAATTTATATTCAGTTCATATATGATTCTACTAGGAAGTTGTCCGAAACCAAGATGAAGATAGCACATTGCTATTAACCAGATTATATTTATCATGGATAGCTTAATCAAGAAAAGAGACCCACAAAAATACATCTTTTATTTCAAGACATAGAGAACATACGAAAGAAAATCATCAGATTGCGTACCTTCAGTTGTTAGAACGAATCTGATTCATCCTTCATATGGTGTGGCGATCAAGTGAAGGTTACTCTTTCTTGATACGACAAACCCATCAATCTCAGACATATCTAAATCGCCAACTCCTTGAGGTAGTTTCCAATCAAAGTAATAGAGAAGATGAGCTAATAGGAATTCGACATTAGCTATACCAAAATTCATACCAGGACAAATCCTCCTTCCAGACCCAAACGGTAAATACTCAAAGTTTGTCCCCAAGAAATTAATCGAATTCGTTTCAAATCTCTCTGGTTCAAAGCTCTCTGGATTGTGCCAATAATTGGGATCTCTTCCTATTGACCAAATATTGATAATAACATTGGCATTGAGAGGTATGTGATACCCATTAATCTCAAATTCCTCCCTACATGATCTTGGAATCATAGAAACCGAAGGATGCAGCCTTAGAGTTTCGTTTATGACCAACTTAAGATATTTCAGCGCATGAATCTCGGTTTCTTCTATTGTTTTTCTTCCATTAAAAGCTTTCCTTACTTCATCTTGGGCCTTTGCCATCACGCGTGGATTTCTCATTAGTTCGGACATGGCCCACTCAACTGCCGTTGATGAGGTATCTGTTCCACCAGCAAACATGTCCTGCACACAAAGAATACAATAACTAAGTTTGATAACAAAAAGAAAAAAGGAAAAAGAAACTATGGCTCAAACACTTACGAAAATAATCGATTTGATACTGTCGTTAGTTATCGGAAAGTCAAGTTGGCCACTTTCTTTTAACCTCAGAAGAACATCGATTAGATCTTCAGTACCCAACTCCCCATTACCCTTTTTTGTTGTGGAAAAATTATCAATATGCTCTTCGATTATGTTACCAAGTATGTCGTCCAATTTTCGACGTAACTTCAACAGCTTGAACTTATTCCAACTAACGAAACTAAATATTTTCACTGAGGGAAACAGATCAGCCAAATCAAATTGGCCAGCCAAGCCTAGAGCTTTCTTTATTAACTTAATTGTCCCATCCCTATCCATGTTCACTTTTCCAAGAGTAGTTCTACATGTTATAGAACTCATAAACACGAAGATTTTCTCGGTTAGATTAAATGGAACTCCAGAACTCAACAGAATTGATTCGGTGAGAACTAAAGCCTCATCCTTCCTTATATACTCGAAAGATCTAACATTTTTATTGCTTAACAACTCCAAAATGCATATCTTCCGCATCTGCCTCCAGTAGTCACCGTAAGGGCAAAACAAAATATCGGTATAGTTGTACCACATGATCTGCGTAGCCACAGTTTTCGGCCTATCAGCACAAGCAAGATCATGAGTTTTCAACACCTCTTTTGCAATGTCACGAGAAGATACAACGATCGTGGAAACTTGACCGAACTTGAGATGCATGAGCGGCCCATATTTGTTTGCTAATTCTCTCAAAGAATAATGATGTGGAACTGAGGTTATGATGTGGTGCAAGTGGCCTATAATAGGTATCTTTGGTGGGCTTGGAGGCAATCTTTGAGGGGCTCTCACTTTCTTCCATCCCTTGATTATTAAGAAGAAGAAGAAGATAGAAAGGGAAAGGGAAAGGAGGAAGGAAATGAAGTTGAAAGGAAACTGGATTTCCATTGAAGTTTTTTTTTCTCACTTAATGAATTTGGCATCTTTTACCTTCTTTGGTTAGCCTAACTCTATTGCCACTTGCAATACGGATTTTATAGTTGACTCTTTTTTTTTTCTATTTAAAACCTTCAACTCCGTGTCAGATCTCAGATTTGCTAGTATATATATTGGTCCACTTGAACTAGCTTCTCCAAGTCTTAATTTATTTTTTTAACAAGTGTGTAAAACAAGGCTGGCTTAATTGCAAAGAAAAAACACCCCGTGTTATTCCTATTTAACCCTCTGCATTATTTCTATTTGCAACCCCCAACACCAGCATTATGATGCAATTTGACTAAATAGCATGTTTATATATTTTTAAGTAACGGAGATGGCATAAATCTGATTTTGCCAAAATTGTATTCGAACTCTCAACTTATAGGCCACTTGAATGCATGTATTTGAGTAGGTGTGGGTAAATTCATCTTCACAGATCTGTCAGATAATAAAAACCAATTATTTTTAAATGATTTCATGACCATGGTAGGTGAAACAAGTAAGTCGTTAGGATTAACTGATTGATCTAACGATCCACGATCACCACGATATAATTAATTTATGGTTAAGCGAATATATTGTTCAAAAAAACAAAAAAAAGGGTTAAGGGAATATATAAAGCTGGAAGAATTCTATAACATTCTTCACAATATACAACGCATCCAAAGGTAAAACTAACTATTTGGACATCCAAATGATTTTTATAAATTCTTGCTCATCTTACAAACTATATAAAGTAAATAAATACAGAAAAAATTCTGCAATTAATGAAACAATAAAAACAACGCGCAGATACCTTGTTCCAGATGCAAGACATCCTAAAACTTCAAGAATAAATACGGCATGAAATCGATTTCTGCAACCGCCATCTAGTCATCCCCAGTGGAGTTATGAAAATGTGTATTATGTCCGCACGAATACATTTTGTATTCGATGAGATTGCAATATCATTACGTTGAGTGATGAGTAAACAGATAACGGAGTAGCGGTGCCACCACTCCAACGCTCAAACTATTTCCCAGCAATGCATAACTGCAGAAATTAGAACTAAATTACCATTACATGTTTACTACCGCAGTCAATTGAACTTCTCTATTCAACAACTCCAACTTATGTATCTATATTGTGCCACATTTTCAAGAACAATAGCCAAACATATTTACGGGATTTCATTTTTATTCCTCTTCTTCATCTGAATGAAGATTAATAACTAAGATAAATAGGCAATAGTCTAAATGATTATTTAAGGTTTTAAATGATTTCTAGCCAAGGATATTACTCAAGACTCCTATGCAATAAGAGAGTGTACGCATTGGTTCCAACCACCTCACTGAACTGTTAACTGTATAATTTTATTAATATCCATGAGAGAATAAGCAATGTTTAATATACCATTTGAAACGAAACGTACCTTTGCCGAAGGCTAACATCTTGTGGAAATTGGAAATCCGGCGGAAAAGAATGTAAATTGGCAACCTAACAATAATGTAGAAGAGTATACATTTGAGAAGAAAAAAATAGACAATATTTACCATCCTACTATGACCGATACATAACAAACTTATGCATACCTCCCTGGGTGTAAAGTATCTTAAACGAAGCTCCAGCAATGAAGACGTTTTATCTTTCATCTTTCCCTGAATAATATATTTGAAAATATGATTTGCATGAATATTATCAGAGATTAAATAGTAACAACAAAAATTAATTAAAACTCAAAAATCAAAGCTGAATATCAAGGAAACTTGTTAATGAAGAGCATGAGCGATGGATGACCTAGTATTTCACACTCATAAGGTCATAGTAGAACACAATATTTTGTTGTGGATTTCTTGAGTTCTTACAATATATGTATATATATATATATATGTATGCATGCATCCATACATACACATATACTAATATAAACATTTATGCATGAACGGTGTATATAAAAAACACGTTCCTTAATACTTATGCAAAGGAAAAACCAAATCATAATAAGAAAACCAAGTGCACAAAAATTACAGATCATAATAAAATCGTGTCTCAGCCTATGTAAGTCCCTCGTCATTATTCCAAAGACCAAAAAAGGCAGCTGAAACTCAGTGAGCAAACTTGAATGACAGTACATGGATGCTATTGGCTAAAGATGGAAACAGCAGATATATACTTATATGCAAGTGAAAGTGACTATTGTGTATATATGGTAAAAGTTGATTAGGTTCTCATTCAACCTACCGGGACAGTTGCCAAAAGGGATCCCGTGCCCTTCACATACCGAAAGTAACTTTTGGTGAAACAACAGCAGCGCCTCGATTCAGGGAAAACGATATCTACAATAAGGAATCATTTCAATTTTAAAGGAGCTACAGACAAGGAATTACATATGTTGACATGGAATGTATCAAAGAGCACGAGAGATGAGGATACCCATAGCACTGCCCCATCTTTCTACCAGGCTAGATGGAACTAAGTACTGATTTGATACTTCTTCAGAATCCTTTGAGACTTCAGAAACATTAGAAGGCATAATTCCAGAATCTGAAATCACTTTACTTGAAGAGGTCTCCAATTCCAGAAAATCTTTTATAGGCCGACAAGTTTCAAGTAATTTATCCAAATATTCATCTGCCTCTACTATTTTACCGGTGTTCATGATTTTATCATATCCAAGTAAAGGGACAGGAGTCCGAAGAAGCTCATTGTAGAATTCAACATTCTGAAAAGACAGATGTTTCTGTTTTGCCTGCAATTCGATAATGCATAACAAGTCATGTGACGGTCGATACATTCCAATTCCCCAGCTAAGTATAGGAAATAAAATTCATTTCTTTGTTTCCTTAATGACATGCATGCTTCTGAAGAATGTGGAATTGGTAAGAAGGTACATCATTTAATTACAGATATGGTTTGCCGCAACGATTAGATAAAAAAAAGATCTGTAACAATGATATCAGTAAGCATAGACTAAAGCATCAAACTTTGTATCATCCCAGAATATGGAAAATTTACAAGAAAATACAATGTAACAGAAATTTGTTATGCCGCATAATATAGAAGTTTCTCAGTTCTTAACTCCAAAAACTGATATTATGGTCTAACGTATCGAATAAGTATAAAAACAACCGTGTGCATTGCAAAACCAATGGTGCATGTAACACGGGAAACTGACATTTTGTCTTTGAAAATCGTGTGAAGTCAATGAATTTCACAAGAAATAAAAAGAAGCCTACTTCAAAAAGATTCACTTGGTGAAAGAGAGGGAAAAATCACTTAAAAAAAAGAAAAGAGGGAAAAACACTAAAGACTTTGCAATAGACAGTATAACAAAGGTAATGACTAAATCTTACTGTATGTTGACATCTAAACAAAATAATAAATTGGCAGCTAAAATACACTAATAATACCCGGTTCCCCAAAAAAAGGATTATAAAATTGAACTTAATGTTAAAATTTGTTGTCAAGATCAGTCAGAAAGGAAAAACGCCCAGATGAAAATTAGATGGATTGACAACCTCATTTAACCTCTAAAAATATAAATTTACAAGAAATAGATAGCTATAATGTGTGTGGGTGTGTGTCTTTGTATGTGTGTGTTTGCGAGAGAGAGAGAGAGAGAGACCAGACAGAAATAGCGTGGTCGAGAATATGGCACGCCAAATTGTAAGGGGCTGAGGATAAACTCTTGGGTGTCAAAATGATTTTCTCTTAACATAGCAATCATCTTTTCATGTGTATCAGACGTCTGCAACAAGTAATTGATATGCATAAATAGTTAGAAGAAAGTTACATCCTTGAAATTATATTATAATTAAATTTGATAACACTCCTCAGTTCTAGTATATTAGTTCTTCAGATTTAGAATAGATCTCCCGTCGCTTATAGCATCATCAGGAGCAAGCATAATCTTATTTAATATAGTATATAACTACTTTTAGAAAAGCAATTTTGATCATTTTAAGGATAAGCAACTCATTGTTCAAGGCAGAGATTTAGCAAGTTGACAATACTCTCTAACAGAATAAGCATATGCAGTAACAACAAACCTCAAATCCAACAACATTCTCCACAAATAGCATGAGCGGAGGCCTTGAACTTTGTGGTATAAGTTCAAGAATCTTCAGAAAAGAAGAAGCTCTAGCATCACCTGAACCCTTCTGGAGACCTTAATTCAAAGAAATTTTATGAATCTATAGATAATTGCAAGATAACTAACCAATTAGAACAAGTAACCTAATAAACAACATACAATAGCATGATGCAGAAAAAAAATTAAGATAGGAGAGAAAGCATTTCATCACCTTGCCGTGTGTAAGGTTGGCAAGGAGGAGACAAGAGCCACACATCTGCCTTGTATCTGTCAAGGTCGATAGCACTCAAAGTCTGAATGTTGCCCTAAACTCACCAAAACAAACGTTAATAGATCAGGTTAGCATGAATGATACTGAAATCGTCAAAGCCAACAGGAACATTTTTACTCATGTTTTGCTTCTAGCTTAAACAACTAATAACTTTCATCTTTAACTACTGAGTACTGCCTCTAGGAGTCTAAGACGAGTCAAGCTGGCTGGCGAGGCTCAAGATTCTAAACAAGTTGAGCTCAAGCTTCAAAAGAGTCGAGCTCAAGCTCAAAAGGGATTGCTTGAAAGCTCGTGAGTGCTAAATATATTTAGAGGATAGTATACATCGGAACCTTTTTTGTAGAATCATAGTTTTTACTGCCGAGCCAAAGAATGCGCTAAAAAACTCTGAATGTGTGAATCTTTAAATGCTAAACTAGTATGCACCCTCCCATAGGAAGCAACAGTTATGTTAATACTAAATCCCAATTCACATTCTTCAAGACCTAATATTTCAATGCAAATCATATCAGCTATACATGATATCCTAAAATTCATTATTATTTAAAAAAAATAGTTTTTTTCTAACAATAGTCGAGAATGTGTTGAGAGTTACAAAATGATACCTGATGAGGACGGTGGCCGAAATTGTGCTCATAAACATCATTTGCGACGTCGTTAATGTCGAATGCTTCTACAACCTCAGCATCTACTCCCGCCATCATCAAGGAATATCTCTGTGGAAAATCAAAGTCTTGCATATACATAAATCCTTAGTACATAGAAAGAGAGAAAATAATACAAGTATATATTAACTGTCTTACCATGCCACCAATGCCGCTGTAAAATTCGAGAACCCGCCATAGCTTCCCCTCTTCTTTCCTTAAACCCTCCATTTTTACAGTTATGGAGTTCAGCCCTTTTCCTACGGTTCTTCTAAATTTCTGGTGTTTTTTTTCTCCAAGTAAATGCGACTACGAGCCTAGTTCTGTTAAATTGGTAATTTTCATTACACTCGGCCTAATTCTGTAGTTGTCTTTATGATTAGAGCCCATTAGCGGAGCTATGACCAGACCTAGCTTCTTTGGGCCTCTTGGGCCCCAACCATATTAAAGTTAGTAGAAAATTATTTTATACTCCTATTATATAGTTGGTTATAATTAATATTTAAATTCAATTTTAAAATCATTTAAATTCAATTTTAATATCATTTAAATTAATATTCTAAAATTGAAACTCATTGAAACCAGGTTAAAATCAATCTATATAGACCCTGATATTTTTCAATTAGGTTGCATTACACACCACAATTGAAATCTATAATCTATATAAGACGAGGGAACTTAGAAGAATAAATTGCACAGAAAAAATTGTTTAAATGTAATAGAGTATGAACATTATTCATGAGGATAAAGTTAATTTTGCCATAATTCTTATTTTGCTAAAGCCAAAAAAGACGTCTAACAGGATGGACATATCTTTCTGGCCTAAAATTTGATTTTGCCTAACCCCAACGATATTACTTACGTGATTGTATTTAATTTTTATATTCTAACAAATACTAGATATTGCTTTTAATATATGTATTTTGATGATAATTAATTTACTATATTTTCTGAATCTTGCAATTTTAGTTACATATGAAGAGTACTAAAAACAATTAGCTAAAATAATTGTTATAATATAGTTGTTAGAATACATAACTAATGGAATATTACTATTGAAATTTGATTTTAAAAAATGGTTAATTACAGGGACCTCCCCTGATGTTAGGTGTAATTACCGTCTAATCCCCTCCGACTATCATAATTACAGGGACCTCCCCTGAGGTTCCAAAAGGATTACGTCCGTTAGGGTTCCGTTAGCTTTTGCTGACATCATCACCGAATATTTTTTGAATTTCCCATTTTACCCCTCTATTTACTGTAGCATTTTTCGTGGACAATTTTACCCTTTTCAGTTTTTTGCTTGGGAATGGGGTTTATTGTAATGTTTAGGATTATGAAAGGGTGTCAATGTTGTATTTTAACTTTGTCCTTATAATCAAATTTATTGTGTATAAATTCAGGAAATTAGTTTCAAAATAGAAATAATTGTTTTTTTTCAATTTTTTAGCAAAATAAAATCCAAGTAAAATGCATAAATTACCAAAGAAAATATGTAATAATTCTATTCTTTTCGTATTTTATGCAAAATAAGATACCAATGAAAATTGAATAAATGCTAAAATAAAATACCAAAGAAAATTTGATATACAAATGCTAAAATAAAAACACAAATTCCCTTTTAATAATTCATAGGATAAATAACCAACCATAATAATTAATATGGTTCATTACATATACCATCCAGATGTTTTGAAAACATAACATCTGTATCCAAAATATTACTAATATCCCCCTTTACAATCCAGAACATTTAACTATGTTACGTTCCAAATACGAGTACGTAATCGCGCAAGTATACGTTCGTTTACAAGTAATAAAGTGATAAGGGGTGTCGAACCCACGAGGAATCAAACGAATAATTACCAAGATCTATTCTATTAACTTACTTGAACTTATGTAAATGATAGTAGTGAGATTGTTGTTTGATACTCCAACTAAAGTGAAGTGATTAAGAGATATCTAAGTACTTAACTTGTTAATAAGATAAAGACATCTAGGATTTTACGTCACCTAGTTCAATTCAAGATAAATAACTCGACAATAGATAACTAATGCTTGTGTTTGCTATTCAAGGATTCAATGACGTTCGTATGTATCTTCCGAATTGCATACCAACCTATCGAATTAAACTAATCCAATTTATGCCTAAATGGACTAAGATCTAATCGAAGCATTAAACTCAAACCTTAAACGAATACAAAACGACCTAGGTATATGTCTATCCTAGAATCGAATCACAATCCAATTTCACAATCAAATCCTCAAAATCACTATGTCTAGCAATCAAGAATCAATAATTTTCACCTCAAAGTTGGCCAAACCTTAAGACGAACAATAAGCACGAAATCGGATTAACGAACACATGTAAGCATCATATCAATCATCATATCATCATTTAATCAAGAATCAAACATAGGATCAATAAAAACCTAGAATAAAGGTGATTAGCTACTCATAGCAATAATAATATCATTCATTACATTAATGAAAGCCATAAATGTAAATGAACAAATTAAGAGAGTTAGAGTAAGCTTAGGTAGTGAAATCTATATCAACTCCTCCCTCAAGCCTTTGTTGTTCTTCATTCAAAAGTGCAAGCCAAAGTGAAGTCTTCAATGGAGGCAAGATGAAAATGAGATGATAGGAGTTGTCTTTGATTTCTCCACTAACCTTCTAACCTAGTGAAACAATAATTCCCTAATGTCTAAGTTGCCCCAAAAACTACCACAACCAAGACCAAAAAGTCCCCCAACAAGTTTACAATTACAATTGGGAGATAGGGAAATTATGTACAAAAAGGCCCCTGCATTCCGCAGGAAAATATCTGCTGGTAGCAGGGGTACACCGCGGTGCATGGAGCTTACACCGCGGTGTAAGTTGTTGATCAGCTGGCTGCTGGAATCTTTCCTTTAAGCTCCAGTTTACTCACGGGGAAGGTAAAACGACTTGCATTCATTGTTACGGATTCACCCGAATCACTCTAAGATGTCGTTTCCTACAAACCACGGAGAAAACGATCAAAACACGAACAAAAACACAAAAAACGAACAAAGGCCAAACGAAGGGGCCAAAGAAGGAAAAGCCACGCAAACACGCAAAAGCAAGCAAAACTCGGATTAAAACAAGACGTTTTGGGCTTAAGAATGCATGTGATAATGACGTTTTCACGGCATTATCAAACTACCATCCAAATTTTGTCCAAAATATTATCAAAACATAAATCCATAAAAAACAAACACACAATAAACCATGCCATCAACTTTTGTCCAAAAACACATCCTAATTAATCAAAAACCATAAATCCATAAAAAACAAACACACAATAAACCATGCCATCAACTTTTGTCCAAAAACACATCCTAATTAATCAAAAACCATAAATCCATAAAAAACAAACACACAATAAAACCATGCCATCAACTTTTGTCCAATAACACATCCTAATTAATCAAAAACCATAACCATAACATAAATTCTTAAACAAATCCATTAAATTCATTCATCAAGTGCAACTTGTGAGGATTGGGAGATGGGGGGCGGGGGGGTCGCTCTTGATTGTTCACCACCACACTTTCATTTCTTGATCTCCCTAAATGATCGACTACTTGGCTTAGTGGGATATCAGCATCAAAATCAACTGCTCCAGCAGCATTTCATGGTCCAGCACCTCCATCTTCAGCCACCTGCAAATACAATGAATGAGTTAATCAAAAACATTAATCTTCGTAAATTTAAGCAAACATAAGTTTGAATATAATGACTTGTGGCTCTTCTCTGTTGGCTGCTCTCTTAGTTGCTGTCACTCTTGTTCTTTCATTCTTTAGCCTTAAAATCTCAAACCCCTCTCTAATCACAAACTCCCTCAATGCCTCTCTAAAATGATCAACTGTTGGGAACTCCATCCCAACTCTAAATTCCATAGGCTCATAAACATTATAAGGAATTATGAACTCATTCCTCCCTATATACCCAATCATTGGGTCATCTTCAAATTCCTCATCTGAACTATGATGAGCTTCACAATGATCATCAGACTCATAATCACTCAGTGCATTTTCTTCAGTCGTTGGTTGATTTCCTTTATTTCTTTTACCCCCCCCCCCTGCGTATTTTCAACTCTTACATTTTTCTCCCCTTCCTCATTATCACTATCTCCAAACTCACCCTTATCAGTTTCCTGTCCTTCACTTTCACCATCACCAGACCTTCACTTTCACCATCACCAGATTCATCATCTTCACTTTCACCCTCATCACCCTCACTTTCACCATCACCCTCATCAGTCCCATCATTATCTTCATCTACAAAATCTTTAAAACCTTAATCACATTCACAACATAATCATATTATCACATAAATATTCAGAAATTTTATCAAAAAAAATGAAGCAGTGTTCAAAACTTTTTGTGAAAAAACCCTAGATGACTGAAAATTCTTCATTTTTTGAGAATATACAAGAGCAATACTTAACTAAGTTATTTTCACAAAAAAAAAAAACCAAAATCGACTGAAAATAAAAGATTAATTTTTTATTTTACCTTTGATTCTTTGGAAGCTTTGCTACCCAGAAACCGTACGGGAATGATCTTGTGCTTTCTCCTTACTACGATTTTTGAACACGCTAAAATGTGGGCTTGATAGTTTTTGAAGATGGAGAATTAAAGAATGGAGGTTGAAGATGGTGGGGAAGACGAATGGTTTGATTGATGGTAAGGGTTTTTATGTAAGTGTGTGAGTGTGTGTGTGTTTTTGAAGAAGCGGGAACGGTCTGAAGAAGCAGGGGTAATATCGTCAATTCGGGTGTAGATATTTTTTTACAATTTTTGGCCTTTTTTTTAATTAAAAAACTCGAGGGCATAACGGTCAATTCACACATTCCGTCCAAGTCCGTTAGTAAACGTTAGGGTTTTGTGATCCTTTTGAAACCTCAGGGGAGGTCCATGTAATTATGATAATCGGAGGGGATTGAACGATAATTACACCTAACCTCAGGGGAGGTCCCTGTAATTAACCCTAAAAAAATTCTTTGACATATTTTGATTTATATTTAATCTATACTGTAAAATTTATTAGATATTTATTATCTTCTAAAAAATTAGATATTTATTAGATATAATAATTATGTAAAAAATTGACACGTAGTTGAAGTGAGTATTAAAAAACGACTAACTTAAAAATATTATAGCTAAATTTCAATTTATTTTAGATAAGCTAAATTTTAAATATTTACATTAGCTTTAGAGATGCTCCTCCTAGCACCTAACTCAAATCAGGGTCAATAAAGTAAATTAAAATAAGTCTAGGTTTTTCTCAAGTAAATCTCTTCTCAGTTTTCACTCTCTCATCGTCACAATTCTGTGGAGAGGAGCAGCTCTTTCAGCTGCGCCAATTCTCAGGTGCTCTACATCCTAACTCTAATCGTATCTCATTTATTCAATTTTCTATTTTCCCTTGCAAATTGTTCACACTGGAATTGCTTTTCTATTTTTTTTTTAATTTTTTTTAAATTTTTTTTTTTTATCTTTTATAGGATTCCCTGTTCAACTTCGTTTGTGTAGGGTTTTTGATGTACGATTGAAATTTCGATATTTTTCTTGCTTTACTACTGTTTTGGTTGTTAGATTTAGTTTTGAAGTAATTCGTATTTTTGACGGGGAGGGGAAGTAGAACTTTAGTTGGGGTTTACGGTTTCATTATTTATGGATTTTTTTGTTTATCTGAAGGCATTGTTTCTTGCATATGGCTATAGGCATTGAGGGTAAAAGTAGTAGGCATGTAGTCAAGGAGTTATTTATTTTTATATTATTACATTTCTATTTATGACATTTTTTCTGAAATTATATATTTCATATGATTGTAATAATTCTATATAGCGTCAAAATCTCGAGATTCATGAATTTTATCTTTGCACTCAATTAAATCTGATAAAGTGTAATTCAAGGACATTTTCTAACCATATTTGCAGAAGAAGTTATATTGAAGTGTGCTGACATAGTTTTTGCTAACCATATTGGCAGACATTAATAGAATTTACGGGAGTTAGTGAAGTTAGGGTATGGAGAAAATGAGCAACAAGAAACAACTAGTGTTTTTGGATGTCTCGGTAGATGGAGATCCTTATGAGAGGATGATTTTTGAGGTACTGTATTCTTTTTCCCCAATATTTGTCAGTTCGAAAGTAAATTTTACTTGAAGCGAAAGTTACATTCAATCTATGAAGTCCTCTTTTTCACTAATATGATGTTTTGGTCCCATGTCGTTGTTTATTCCTGAATGCAGCTTTTCACTGATGTTGCTTCAAAGACTGCAGAAAATTTCCGTGCGCTGTGTACAGGTAACTTGGTCCTTTTTCTCATTTGCATTTAGATTTATCCCTTTCTATTATGTTATTGTACTTGCCTTTGTTTCTAGTTATATTTAGCTTCAAGTAAATTTCTCATATCGTAACACCCTTTTTACATATTGAATGGTTTCTTAAAGTACTGAGTTAATTTAAAGGCTGAGGCTGTTTTCCTTGAATGAAAAAATTGTGGCGAGCTTTTGCTATTCAGTTCGTAATATTTTTTCTTCAGAAATATTCTATTGATTCTCAGTTTGGTTAAACTGAAATCCTTTTTGTAGAGTGATATATTCACAATTCTTAATCTCATACAATTTATATCTACATTTCCTTAGGAGAAATGGGCGTCAGCCTTAAAACTGGGAAGCCACTACACTACAAAGGAACATTTTTCCATCGTATCATCAAAGGTCATGCGGCACAGGTATGTTGTTCACTCATGTCGAATGAATGTTAAGATATGAGATCAATATGCTCAATTTGCTCTAGCCATGTATTTTGGCTGAGCATAAATGAGAAAAAGCCTTTGTCTCTTTGTCAGCTATCCTTGTTTACGATGTGACAGGGCTGATGGTCACGACTGCTTTTCTTGTGATATAGTTTTAAGGTTGTACTTACCAAGTTGTACATTCTTAAGATTCATCGAATCTTTTAATAAACAGCACCGAATAAAGAATTATCTTTCTAATGAGTTAATGATTAACCTTTAACCTTTACTTTTTTTGCAGGGAGGGGACTTTCTTCGGCAGAATGGTATGTAGTGAGGCTGTTGATTTTATACATCAGTGCTCTCTCAGTTAGACAGCTTAAGTTGAAGTTATCTTTTACTCTGCAGGTAATTTTGGAGAAAGTATATATGGTGAAAACTTTCCAGGTAACAAGCTATACTTACCTCCATCATCCTTCTGTTTAATGAGGTTCTGAATCTATTATTTGGTTTCTGAACTGACAACTGTCTGCCTAATTTCATGATCTAAAACATTCAATTTCAAATTGTGAATCAACAAGTTTAAAAAAACAATAGGGGACATATGAAAACCCGTCCATATGTTTCTTTATTCTCAATTTATTTTGTCTTGTGAGCAAGTGGGTTTCCTTTTCTATTGCCTGTGAAGGTTGTGGCTGAGTTTGATCTTATTCTTCATGCGTCGGAGCTTCAATCAAAAATGATATTGGAACAATTGTTTTCTCTTACAATGGTAGGGAATCTAAAAGTTTTGCCTGCCTTGTTCCTCACCTGTATAGTTTTTTACTGTTGCCTTAATACTTATCTTCTGTGCTCCGATGTTGTATTTTATCCATAATAACGTAACTCTTTTAGTTTTGAAGTGCTTTTCTCTTTTGCAACTTTTCATATTTTCATGTGTAATTATAGAGTTAAGTATATGATATTAAAACTAAGAAGTGTCAACATCATGTTGCTGGACATTATTATCCTTAAACAATATTATCTCCTATAATTACAAATAATTTGACTCAAACTTATTAAACTATTGTCTCGTCATGCATTTTGGGTTCAATATGTGGAGAGGGTTCTCAGGTATATCAAATTACTTGTTCTATATATTTTTCAATTTTCTTAGTATTCTTTTTCATGATAGGGAATGTATATGGTAATTCTTCTCATTATGTAACGGTAATTTTCTTGTTAGCTTATACAAATGATTGTTGTTTGTGGAGTTGTTTAACCTTGCTGAATGTTAAGTTAGCATGCTTACCATATTAGCAAGGTATTGGAGATGTGGATTCTCATTGCACATGGGGCTGTTGCTTTGCTACTTTTCATGGATCCTTTGAACTTGGTGAATTTTCAGTTCACATAACGTCTTTTCTGTAGAGTTGCAGATGAACTTGGCCAAATTGAAACCTCTTACCATGGACTCAAATAGTTTGGCTCTTCCTAGCTATAATTTATGAACTACAGTACTGGGATTATTTCACCGTATTTGGGTGGATTTTGTGTTACTTGTCACTGTGGGATTTTGTGTTACTTGTTACTTTCACAGTAAGTTCTGAAAATCGACGTGCTATAGATGTTGTCAGTATGATTTCTGAGCAGTTATTGGTCTGATCTCTTGCATTGGTGTTTCTACCATGTTAATCCTATTAGTTTTACTATTCCTCTATTTTAGTTTTGAGTTCTAGCAGTCTATAATTGACCTGCAATAGATACCGATTGTATGCTTTTTAGGCTGCTATTCGTCTCTTTTCTTGCTGTGGTGTTTCTACTGTGCGACTGGCCTATTAGTTTTACTGTTCCGCTATTTCAGTTTCAAGTACCGGCAGGTTCCACTCCTTTGACTGCTGTCACATGAATCCTAAATTAACTTCCCCTCTGTGGTGCTCCTACAATGTGAAGGGCTTTGATATGTGGCTATTTCAAAGTTCATGTTTCTTAGTATAGGCTGTAATTTAGTATTTGCTTTTCTTTATTTTCTTCAATGATCTTGTAGTTTGAGTTGCGATCAGCATCGTTGCATTGCATCCCACTTTTGGTTGACGGGTTAGATTACAAGCTCTGTATATGTTGTTTGTCACTCGAAGTTATCAGTAAGAAATCAATTTATCAGTAATTGAATGGACTCCGCTGAAAAATTTGGTGAACATGTAACCAAGTGCTCTTCCAACAATGCTATAGAACTGAGTATTTATGATGCATATCATGTACTGTTATCGTTTATCATGTAGTGTTATACACAATTATTTTCCATATGGAAGTTTGATGATACAACATTTTAGTTTTGTTAGTGGAACATGTTTTATTGTGCTGCTATATGTATAATGTGAGGCATGTGAGAAGCAAATATGATTTCGTTTGAACTGAGTACTACTTACTATACTAATTGCCAGTTTTCACTAAAGGAGTAGATACTAAAACTACTGGCTGGTGCTTTTCAGATGAATCTCCCAAACTGAAGCATGATGGCCCTGGTTTGTTGTCTATGGCAATTGCTGATCGAGATGAACGGGGCTCACTTTTCAGTGTCACCTTTAAGGCTGACCATCATCTTGATAGGTATTTCCTCTATTCATTTAGCAGTTATATTAGTTTCTGAGTGCTTGTTGAAAACATCATTTGAAAAAACACCATGTCTTTCCCTAATGATGCTTCTGGTGCCAGTTACTCATTATCGCTAATTATTACTGTCCGAGTTATTTTTGTTTCACTAATTATGATGCCCCCTTATATGGATGGATCCTTCATAAATATTTCCTTGTAATGTTATTGTTAAGGGTAAAAGATTTGGACAAATTTACATATCGAGTTGCAGTTTTTATACTCGGCTATTACTCCTCTCAGTCCTGGCTGAGCTACTTTTATCATTTCCTCTTTGTGGAGTTCCTATCAATATTGTTCAATTCGAGCTGGATATTTTCGTTTATCTTCTTGTGTTGCTCATGGATGGATTAATCCTTTGGCATTACATGTTTGAAAGTTGAGGATTGCTTTCTTAAATTAGCAGACACAGAAACTATAGTGTATCAAACTGAACTTGTTTTCTGTTATCATTTGTATTATGAGGCACTGCTACTATTCTAGCTTGCTTTAGATGCACAATCTCATCAGTTGTTATCCTCACTGGTTGGCGTTACTCAACAGGAAATCTGTAGTTTTTGGTAAGCTCGTCGATGGGCATGAAGTGTTAAAGAAGATTGAAAATGCTGGGGATGAAGATGGGAGACCTGCTGTCACTGTGAAAATAATCAATTCTGGAGAACAACATGAAGGTAAGAAACCAAATGGTTTCAAAAGTTAATTTTTCTTTCTTAGGACTGGTGAATGTTGGAGCGTTTTCCCAAAAAAGTTCAGCATAGATTTTTCATGACAAAAGTGAAGTATATACTGTTTTCTGTAACAAGCCAATAATTTCTTGTCTGTGCAGATATAAAAAAAGGGAATAAGTTGAAAATTGGAAAGGATTCTGCTGAGAAAACTAATTATGAGGCAAAACGCAAGGGCAAGCACAAGAAATCTTCGAAAAGGAGGAGGAAAAGAAGAAGAAGATACTACACTTCTGATTCAGAAAGTTCAACAGATACTGATATGGAGTCTTCTGAATCTGATAGTGATTCTGACTCAAATGCTACCTCATTAAGTGACACTAGCTCTTCAAGCGATGATAAGCGTAAGAAGAGGAAAAGATCTAAGAGGGATAGATATAAGCACGGGAGAAGGAAGGATAAACGCCGTGACAAACGACGCAAGAGGCGGGATAAAAAGTCAAAACGTAAACCTAAAAGGTAACCTGTGCCATGTCCAAATGTAAAGTCCTTTGTTTGACATTTATATGTTCTGTTTGCTCAGCAGATATAGAAACTTAGCTTTCCAAATCTAAGATAACATTGAAAGATAATAGATATGACTCTGGAATGATGTAGAAGTGAAAATCTAATGTGGACGAGTGTTATTAGGATCTTTGTAGTTTACCTGCTCGATTAACTTGCTGATAAAGTTTACTGACCACTTTAACCATTTCAATGATATCTAGTTATAATCTTCAGTAGTATCTCTAAAATCGTTTGTGAAGGTTTTATTCCTCGTTATGGGGTCAGGTCAGGCTGTTGTAGATATATTTCTGAACACAGCTATCCAAGGCAATTAAAATTGTGTGGGCTTTCTAGTTCTACACTTTTAACACCAAGCCTTTGGAAAATATTGCAGGAGTGGTGTCGGAGATAGCGAGAGTGATAATAGTAGCTCTGAAGACAATGCTACAGCTGAAGCATTGGATGGGAAGCACAAACGCTCTGGTAGAGAAATATTATCCTTAACTAAGGTCTTTTTAATTCCTGTAAATTACTCTTTCTTACCATTTTATGTTTCAATGTCCCTTAAGGTAATCAGTCTACTCTAGCTGAAGAGCAGGAAACTGCAACAGTTAACCATAGTAAAGGGGAGCCAGCTGACATATCTGAGAAGGAAGACGGCGAGTTCCCAAGGGAAAATGGCATTCATCGAAGTAATGGTACTGGCGTGGAAATGGAATCTGACAAAAGTGCTATTAGACGTCATGATTTAGTAGATTATCATCCAAGCAAATCTAGGTTCGTTATTATCCCTTCTTTCACAGTACTATCTTTATATGCTTGTTTTCCAGTATCTTGTGATATATTGAAAGTCCATTTGCAGGAGTCGAAACTTAAGTCCTCAAAGAGCTACCAGTAAGAGTATGAGCATTAGTCCTAGGCTCGCTGGCAAAAGTGCAGGAACTCTTTCAAATCGTTATAAGAGCAGGAGCCCTAGTGTTAGCAGAAGTCCACATCAGATTTCTGACAGAAGCAGGAGCAATAGTCCAGTTAGAGGTGGAAGCAGCAGGAGTCCAATTAGAAGTCCACCCAGGAGCAAGAATGGAAGACATGTAAGCAGGAGCCCTTCCGTTGGATTTCCTCAACAAAGTCGTCGTAGAAGTGTTACAGTGTCTCCTCCCAGAAGAAGAGTTGCACAGAGCCCACCAAGAACCTCATCTAGGAGGTCATCTTTGAAATTGGCTAGTCGCAGTCCTATTAGATCTTCTCGACGTAGCCTAAGCAGGAGCAGAAGCCCTATTAGATTGTCCCGCAGAAGTGCTAGCAGAAGCTCCGGTAGGGCTCCTCCTAGGAGAAGAACCCCCAGCCCGAGTCCAGTCAGGGCACCTAGCAGGACTAATCGCCGCAGCTACTCAAGGAGCCCTGTAACTGGAGGCCGTAGGGGAAGATCACCCATTTCCGACCGTGGTAGAAGCTCATCAAGGAGTCCTTCTGTTGATGGATCACCCAAACACATTAGACGGGGAAGGGGCTTTAGTGATCGATACTCTTATGTCCAACGTTATAGGAGTCGCTCCCCCAATCGTTCTCCAATAAGGTCTTATCGTTATGGTGGTAGAAGTGACCGTGATCGGTAAGGCATAAATAATCACATTTGCTTTTCCCTTATTGCCCGTTGCAGGGTCATGACATTTGATCCATTTGTTAATGTCTTTTTTCTTCTTTTTAAATAAATATCTGTTAGGTATTCAAGTTATCGAAGATCTCCTAGGCGTTACAGGAGCCCACCTCGAGGAAGAACTCCTCCCAGGTCTGAGTTTATTATGCAAATGTTAACTTTGTTTCATTTCCGTAGTTTCAATTTCTTATTTTTGTGGGCTTCGTCGCTCTCAATCAAACATTGGAATTGTGCATAGGCTTGCCCAGACCCGGTTTGACTGAACCCAAACTACTTAAATGGTTAGTGTAATACACATGTTATGTGATCGTATAACACTCCTATGTAAGTTACCAATTCACAACACGTGTAAACAAATTTGCCATTTGATTGAGTGGATTCAGCTGAACCGGGTCGTGGTAAAAAATTCTCATTTTGTACATACTAATCTAATTCAACTTCCTTTGTCAACTTGTTACAGATATAGAGGCAGGAGAAGTAGGACCCGCAGTCCTAGTGTCTCTCGTAGTCCAAAACGCTATCGCAACCGTCGTTATAGCAGGAGCAGGAGCCCTGTTCGTAGTCGGTCTCCCGTGGAGAGGTATCGTGGCTCACCGCGTGCTGAGAGGCGAAGGTCAGCTTCAGGGAGCAGGAGCAGGTCTGAATCACGGTCACCACACAATTCCCAGTCTCCAAGGAATGGAGACAAGCATAACTCGAGTTCATCTCCCGGACCCCCTCGGAAGACAGGTCTTGTTTCATATGGAGATGCCTCACCCGATTCAGGCCGCGATTAATAATATGGTTGGCCAAGCGTAGCTCCTTGGTACCCACCGAGTACTTTATGTTATTAGTATGTCAAAATGTGAAGAATTCTATGAGAGATTTTTGTCTCGTATGTTTCTAGTGTGCAAGGAGTGTTGCTGTTTTAAGTAATGTCTGAAATTATTGAATTTTGGCATTGAGTTGCAGAGGGCCGTAGGCTACTTAATTGAAGCTACTAAACAAATCAATTTGGAGTCACATTGAGTTTATTTCGAGTTGTTCATGAATTTAAAATAATGAAACATATGTCAACACGTGACATATAGAAACTAGAAAGCACAAGGGTGTATATGAACCGGTTTTGGTCTAGATTCGTGAATTTTGGTTTGGGTAGTTTCAAAATATGATGAGAGTATGGTTTGTTCAACATATGAAATTACAATTGACAAGATCTATTGTTTGAAACGTGATAAGCTAAAATCTGATGAATTTATATTTAGTTAGATCTTAGCATGTTTGTGGTCTGTGTAAAACTCAAATGAAGTTCAAATATAATAATTTCAAATTTGATCGCACTAAATTTAGGTGTTAACAATTTGCCGGCTGACAATCCAATGTTCCTCTTATAGAACAAACATAGTTACATAGGAGTAATCGAACTAACTCCCCTCATTCCATTACAACATACCATACAATAAAAACAACTTCCACAAAACAAAACCTAGCTAGCAGCACATCTGATGGCAAGTCGAGTTCGTGAAACCATAATTGAATGCATCAAAGAAGTTCAATCTTCGGACTCCAACAATGAATCTCAATTACACAAAGCACTTCAAACCTTGGTCACCGTCACCAAAGTGAGTCCAATCAACCGAAACGTGGTGTCACAAACAGATGGCGCTGTTGTTGCACTCATTGCGCTGTCCAAATCTACCAACGTGCCAATGATTCAAACACTCGCGCTTTCAATCCTATTTAATTTATCCCTCAATCCTAATTTGAAGCATTTGCTCGTCGAAATGGACACCATTTCTTACATCAATAGTGTGATCCTCGGCCCGAAATCCATTGAATGTGAGAAACTAGCGGCTTCCTTGCTTTGTAGTTTGGCCATGCTTGATAAAAACAAAGCTAAATTTGGAGTTTCTGGTACAATTCAGGTCAGTACTAATTAAGTTCATTTTTTGATCATGCAATAATTGGCTATCCAAATTATTTATATTGTTATTATATCAGCATAATTAGACAAAAAATAGTGCCTGTATTATAAGGCAAACTTATAGAGTTAGATTCAATAACTTTTGAAATAGTTATTTATATTTTAAACTATGTAAGTAGATGCGATTTGTTATTGAGAACTCAAAACAAAAATTACCAAACATGATGACATAATTTGTTTCTAATCTCAAATGAAATCACGCACATCAAACATGATAATTAAAAGAACTTATCAACAATTTTATTAGGAATACAGCGTGAATTTCAGAAAATCAAACGTACGTGAATAGTAGTAAAGAATTATCTTGTTTAATTTGATTAGGTGCTAGTAAAGGCAATATCCGGGCCTCGGTCCCCCGCTTCCCACCACCTCCTCAGCTCCCTAGCAGAGCTAGTGCAATTCCACGGCAACTGCACGGTGGCAGTGAGGGCAGGTGCTATTCCGGTTCTGATCGTTGTGGCGGAGAGCACCGACAATGAGGATCTAATCGGGACTTCTCTTGCAATACTAGGACTCCTGGCCCGGTTCGAAGAAGGGCTGAACGAGCTGAAAAGAACGGATCGAGTGGTGGCCCGAATGATAGGGGTGCTTGCAAGAGGATGCATGTTGAGCAAGGAGGGGGCATGCGAGATTCTTCTTCGGTTGTTTGATGAGAGTGAAGGGTGCTTGAAGGATGCTGCCCGATTGCCCGAGTTTTCATCCGTGCTGGCTGATGTTTCCGTTAGGTCTTCGGGCCGGGTTAGGGAGAAAGCCGGGTTGATCATGAAGAAGATCATGGATGTTAACTTGTATTGAGAAGAACTATCACGAGGCACCACTTTTTTTTAGTCTTAGTTTTTGCTCCTACTTTTCATGTGATGAAAGAAATTAATCGTGCATTTAATTAAGCATTGCCATATTAATACTATCACAATATTTGTAGAATTTATATTTTCGCACTTATATTTTATAGAATTTAATATTCGAGTACTATACAAATAAGTTATGGTGTATTAATTCAACTTGAAATTGATATATGATTGAAATAAATTGCACTTCATTATAGTGAATTTATCAGTAGTAGAAGAAATACACAGAAAAATGAGACATCGTTAATGTGGTAAAAATTAAACCAGACAAAATGTTATTATAATTATATTAGATGAAAAAGTCGTCTAGCCCATTATTTTTGGTCACGAGGACGAGGCTTCCACGTGATGTGATTTTGCAATTGGGCCGAAAAAAATTATTGAAATTACTTGACTTTTACAAAACTATTTCCATCATTCAATTTATTTTGCTTTATCGGTACAGCTAATCAGTCAATTTAACTAAATTTATAAAATTTATAATAAATAATTTAATTATTATATTTCACTAATAAGTTAATAATATTATATGACACCATATATATTAATATTTAAAAGGTTTAATACACAAAAAATGTGAATAATTTAACATGATAAGTTACTTAAAAGATTGAAAAGTTTGACTGAGTACTGTAACAAAGGGAGCAAAATAAATGGGACCGAGGAAGTATATTGTAAATATTCCACCCGAAAAATAATGGGATAAATATTCTAGTAAACATAAACTATGGTACCATTTTTGCCTACTAATGTTAGCGCACACACCTTGTGGCTATAATAACATGTACTCCCTCTGTTCATTTTTATTTGTCGTTTTGGAAGATTGCAATTTGTACATATATTAAGAAATATAATAAATAATTACATTTTATAAGAAAAAATCGCAAAATACCCTTTTAACTAAATAATCACAACATTAATTAATTATAACTAGGACTGTCAATTGAGCCAGGCCTACCCGAAGTCCGATGGCTCAACCCAATTAAAATTGGCTCGAACACAAATATTTGTGAGCTGGGCCGAGTTTGAGCCATTATATTAAACCCGATTAATTTATGAGCTGAGCTTGAGCCTAATACGGCTCAACCAGAATAAAGCCCAAAAATATAATTGTTTTAAATATTACGATTAATTATTTGTATTGTAGTTATATTATTAATTACTTTTTTTATTTTGGAACAAGAAAACTTTTTAAAAAGTTATATTGTAAACCCACATATATGTTAATATATAAATTACGTACTGAAGATCAAAGCTTAAAGGAAAAAAGTTTTTTTTTTAAAAAAGGCAAAAGTTAACACAAAGGGTCAATAAATCGGAATCTTGGGACTTTAAAACTCTATTGTTTGTGGGCAAATCATGACTCGAACTTTCAGTTTAAACATTATATAATGTTTTATATTATGATGTACATGTAAGTAATTTTTATATACTTTTGTATTAAGTAATAAAAGTCTATTCATATGTATTTCGGTAATCTTAACTTTTCATATGTCGAGCTAAATTTGCTTATATAAACAAACCCGATATGAGCCCGATATAGGCCCGAATCCGAAAAGTTACTTGGGCCGAGTTTGAGCCAAAGAAATCAGAAAATTTATGAACCGAGTTTGAGCCTATAGCTATGAAGCCCGACAATATTTGAGTTCGAGCCATTTAAAGCTCGGCTCACAAGGCCCGATTGACAGTCCTAATTATAACCATTAACAAGACGAATATAATTGGTAGAAAAGGATTAATTTAACATTGAACTCCTAATATGATAAATAAAAGTAATTTTCTTTTTCAAAGTGACAAAAAAAGGGTGAAATACAGTTTCCCCCATTAAAGTATTGGGGTGGTATCAGTTACCCCCCCTAAAGTATCACTTGTAACACTTATCCCCTCTTTTATAGTTTTGTAGTTTTTATTGCAAAAATACCCCGCTCTTTTCATAAATAATAAATTTCTTTATTAATTATGAATCCGTTCATCCACCAAACAACATTATATTTCAATTTTTTAATTTCTTTTGTGTCCTTCGTTTTTTTGATCTCAAATTTTTTCTTTATTTTCATCTCATTTTTTCTAACCGAAGGAAAAATGAAGAAATCGAAACATAATATTGTTTGGTAGACGGATGAATTCATAATTAATAAACAAAAAATTTTGATAATGAAATGAAGAAATTGAAACATAATATTATTTGGTGTCAAACTTGAATTTTGCGAGAAAGAATTTGAAGGAGAATTACTCAATATTTTGATAAAAAAATTCAGAAAAATATAAATAGAAAAAAAATTGAAACATAAAATAAAAGAAAACAAATTGAAACAGAAATAATGAAAATAAAGAAAAAATTTAAGACATAAAATGAAGGAAACAAAAGAAATGAAGATATTGAAACATATAATTGTTTGGTGGATGGATGGATGAATTTATAATTAATAAAGATTTTTTTTTGATAAATTAATGAAGAAACAATTTATTTGCTATAAAAGAAGTGGGGGTAATTTTGGAATAAAATGTTCAATACCATAATAGTGGGAGGCAAGTGTTACAATTAATACTTTAGGGGTAATTGATACCACCCCTATATTTAAGGGAGGAAAACTGTATTTAAAAAAAAAAAAAAAAATGGAGGGAGTAATCGACTTTCAATATTAATGAGCTTTAAACACTAGCACTCAACCTAAGTCAGGTCTCAGGAGGATCTACGAGCCTGTTTGGATTGATTTCGGCCCACAACTTTCGCCCACCAAATGGGCCAAACATCATTTTAAGTTCCCCATGTGCTGAACTGATTAAGACAAGACACCCCTCCTTGGGAGCACGTGCAAATGTATATATATGTATGTATATTATACTACTCCATTAAGCATGAATATATGAATTTATCCAAAAAAAAAACATTAATATATGTATGTTTAAAATTGTATATACAAATGGTATAAGCATGTCGAAATATATACGATAATGTATAAACAGTACTAAATTTCAAACAAAAGTAGAAAACTTAAATAGAAATTACTAGTTTTTTTTTTTTTTTTTGAGAACCCCAACGCTGGAGAATTCATTAGACTTCAATATCTTCAAATACAAAATAGAAATTACTAGTTTTATCATACATAAGTTGTGTATTATTAAATACATATAAATGAAACATTTCATTCAAACTAATCATTTTTTGATATCCTATATTGAAGAATACACATCTAATCATTAATTTAACTATCTACAGTTCTGATTAATTATTTTATTATTACAATTATAACAATATACATAAATAATCACCATCCTACCCATTGAACAATATAATATCATATATCTATATTTTAAAGTCTTTGATGTGACATGTGTCATTAACTTTTCACCCCCCAAACACCAACTTTCAAAATCATTTCAAATCATATCTCAACTTTTCAAAACTCACTATATGATATTTTAGTAATATTTTATTATTTCAATATTCCAACTAAAATCAATTCAAACCGTGTTTCAAATATTTAGCCAAAATCACCCAAATAATTTTGAAACACCGAAATAGAGCCAAAACCGATCCAAACGGACCCTACAATTCTACAAGTTCGACCAAACAAGTAAAAATATCAGTTACAAAAAATTTACAAGTAGAAATACAATAAAAATCGAGTTTGACCTATCAAGTTTTATTTGTTACATGGAAAATATGTGTCTCGATCTAGGTACGTTTCGACCAAACAAATATTGTTCTCATCCAACTTTAACCCATTGCTTTTTGAAAAGAACAAAAAAAAGCCCCGTGCCAGATCGTGGTTTGTGGAAGGTTTTAGAAAACAAATCAAGGACTATAGAAGACCAATCATTAATTTTTCAAGATCAAAATATTTTTAAACTCAACAATTAAAGGGAGCAATGATGTAACACTTTTAACTTATGTGGCATCCAGGTATCAAAACCAGTGATGCGGGGTTTTGCTTGAGGATCCAATTCGTCAAAGATTCGAATAGCTTCCCTTCTGTAAATGTATTTATGTAAGTCTTGGTCCTACAAAACAGACAAAGACTAGTCGGAGGAGATTAGGTTTTTGATGTGTACCTTGGGGTATTTATACCTGGAGTGGTAATCGTCACAAAGGAAGTGAATCCCTTAACTAGGGGGATGAGTGTGCTTGGATTCCGATTTGTTACTATGAATGTCTAACTAATTCCATAATGGTATGGATTATTTAGTTCATGGAGATCCTTACAATATTTGGTGGGTTTTAGCCTCGCATACACGAGCATGAGATGCTTTTGTGAGAGACTCTATAAGGCTGAGGAATTGTCTTCACAGACCTCACACATGAAGTTTATCCCTTGCGGCGGTTAACATTTATCCCTATTTAGGGATCGTGATGTGTGGCTCATGTATCAATCAGAATAAACCTAGTTCAAGGTTCTCAAACCTTTTACCTGGCTTGAACTCAAAGATCGATCGTTTTCTTTCTTGATCTCTTTAACTCATCATAGATTTCTTCACATGGATTGGCTAAGTCCACTTACATGGCTTGAGCCTAGCTCACCTCAAAAGCTAGCTCACGAGTTAATGATTGTTGAAGACCTTATAAGATGAACTTGTTTTCGTTGTCCAATCCATGTTGGACAATTTATAGCAAATACTCTATCTTCATGTGTGGGTGAAACAAGCCCACCATGTGACATATTAAAGTCAAACCTTTCGAATTACGATATGTGGGTCCCAACACACGAATAATGACCGTCCAGCATTTGTAACTAGACTAAGAATGACAACCCAAGCCTTTGTTATATGGACGAAGTATGTGGGTAAAGAATAATCCCATCATGCAAACAATGTGGAGCACATCAGAGAATGAAGTGACCCATATGAACTTGGGGCTCTGATACCGTGATTTCTTCACATGGATTGGGCTAGGGCCCATAAGACTTGGACATAACTCACCTCAAAAGCTAATTTATGGATAAATTGAGAATAAATTGTCCTACATAGATTGAATAACAAAAACAAGTCCATCTTATAAGGTCGCGGGCAATCATCAACTCATGAGCTAGCTTTTGATGTGAGTTAGACTCAAGCCATGTAAGTGGACTTAGTCCAATCCATGTGAAGAAATCTAAGAAATCGGGCCAGCAATTATTCTTGTCAAATCCCTTATGCTCGAGCATTTGAGTATGCTTCGATCATCCTTGTCGACCTTATGAACTTTATTTAAGTAGCTATTAGCTATGTTTATGGGACAAGAACTAGTGAACACGTGACAGACATCAATCATCATAACCCGACACACCAACAAACATCAACAATCTAAGCTATCTAAAAAAACCAAAGCTCCAAATCAAGCAGAACAATCTATTATCCAATACATTTGAGGATCAAGGAGACCTCCAGTTTACCCTGTAAGTTGCGTTTAACAATCTGTGTAATAGAAATATACTCAATTATATTTCTTATAATTACTATATTAGTAATTAAGTATAAACTATAAATGTAATTAAGTATAGTTTACCGAACCAATATAGTATGTATATATTACTACTTAGCCAATCAGTGAAATATTTCATCTTGAACTGTCGGCTGTTTTGTGTAAACCAAGACAATAAACTTAACACAGCATTAGACCGATTTGTTAAAAATTCTCGGTTGTGTTCGTTTTGGCCCTGAACATTCTTGGGTTCTGCGAGTGCTTTAGAGGATTCCAGCCTTATAAGAATTCTCAACGAGCCGACCCAGCTCACACTTACATAGGTGACCGCATCTATCAAGAGTATCCTACTATACCCCACTTGTTTTTAACAAGATATAGACGTCATTAAAAGCATAAGCTTAACCTAATCAAACGCTGTAGGTTGCACTTTTTGCATCATAGGAATGAGCTAGAGTTGAACTCTAAAGTGCTCCACTTGTTTAAGTTAACCAAGACTGGTTGTCCTATTGAACTTGGTCCGTGGGATCTCCAGTCGCCAAGTTAGGTTTCCGTACAAGGTAACTTAGTTATATTTTAGGCTTTTAAGCCCATTCCCCTCGACGCACATTCTACTCTCTCACCAGATAAACCTTTAGTAAACGGATCCGCGAGGTTATCTTTTGACTTCACAAAGTCAATGGAAATTATTCCATTTGAGAGTAAATGTCTTACGTTATTATGTCGACGACGAATATGTCGTGACTTACCATTATACATAAAGTTATGAGCTCTATGTAATGCCGCCTGATTATCGCAATGAATACATATGGCTGACACAGGTTTTGGCCATAGTGGAATATCTTCCAAGAAATTATGAAGCCACTCAGCTTCTTCTCCAGCTTTGTCCAAAGCTATAAACTCTGATTCCATTGTGGATCGAGCTATACAAGTTTGTTTGGAAGATTTCCAAGAAATAGCGGCTCCCCCCAAAGTGAATACATATCCGCTTGTGGATTTAGATTCCTCTGAATCAGAAATCCAATTTGCATCACTATATCCCTCAAGGACGGCTGGATATTTTCCATAGTGTAATGCATATTTTGATGTATTCTTTAAGTACCCAAGCACTCTCTTCAGAGCATCCCAATGATCTTTGCTTGGATTGCTCGTATACCTACTCAATTTATTGACTGAGTAAGCGATGTCTGGCCTTGTACAATTCATGATGTACATGAGACATCCAATAATACGAGCATACTCATTTTGTGATACGCTATCACCTTTATTCTTATGTAGAACAACAGATGGAGTAAAAGGGTTATTAGTTCCCTTAATTCCATAGTTTTTAAATCTCTCAAGTACTTTATCTACGTAATGTGATTGAGATAATTTAATCCCATCCGGTGATCTTGTTATTTTAATTCCTAAAATAACATCGGCCTCGCCGAGATCCTTCATATCGAAATTATTTGTTAATATTTTCTTTGTGGACTTAATAACCTCCATGTTAGTCCCAAATATTAACATATCATCTACATAAAGACAAACTATGACAGTTGCTTGTCCGTATTGTTTTATGTATACACACTTGTCGCATTCGTAGATGCGAAAGCCATTTTTAATCATGACACTATCAAATTTCTCGTGCCATTGTTTAGGAGCTTGTTTAAGGCCATAAAGAGATCGAACAAGTTTACAAACTTTGTTCTCTTTTCCTTTAACAATAAAACCCTCTGGTTGCTCCATATAAATTTCCTCATTTAATTCACCATTAAGGAAAGCCGTTTTAACATCCTGAATTTCAAGATTATGTATAGCTGCTAGAGCTATTAATAATCTTATGGATGTTATCCTAGTCACTGGTGAATAGGTATCAAAGAAGTCTATTCCTTCCTTTTGTCGATACCCCTTAGCTACTAATCTAGCTTTATATTTATCGATAGACCCATCAGGTTTTATTTTCTTTTTAAAAATCCATTTACATCCAATTGGTTTACTTCCCCTAGGAAGATCAACCAATTCCCAAGTATTATTACTTAGAATAGATTGTAACTCACTGTCTACCGCCTCTTTCCAATGCGCTGCATCGGGAACAGTCATTGCTTCTTTATATGTTTGAGGGTCATCCTCAATCATATAGGTTAAGAAATCTGGGCCGAAGGATTTAGCTATTTTAGCTCGTTTGCTCCTTCTAGGCTCTTCAGTAACCTCATTACTGATTTGAGAATCATTTTCCTTAGAGATTGATTCATATGACCAATGATCAACAACCTCGTTGCTGATTTGAGAATTATCTTCCTTAGAAATTAATTCATATGGTCTCTTATGAGAAGTAACGTTCGAGTTCTTCTTATGTGGAAATACATTCTCGTAGAATGTAGCATCACGTGATTCAATTATAGTATTCGCGTGTATGTTGCTTACTTCAGATTTGAATACTAGAAATCTGTAAGCACTACTATTTTCCGCATGACCTATATAGTAGCAGTCCACGGTTTTTGGTCCAATTTTTGGTCCAACCTTTTCTTTCTTAGGTCTTGGTACAGCTATCTTTGCCAAGCACCCCCACACTTTGAGGTATTTATAGCTTGGTTGTCTACCTTTCCATAACTCATATGGAATGGTATCATTTTTCTTGTGTGGAACTCTATTTAATATATGGTTAGCCATAAATAGAGCTTCCCCCCACAAGTTCTTAGGTAAACCCGAATTTAAAAGTAATACATTTATCATGTCTCTTAAGGTTCGGTTTTTCCTTTCGGCTACTCCATTTGATTGAGGTGAGTATGGTGCCGTTGTTTGGTGAATTATCCCTGAGTCGGCACACAACTGTGCAAAGGGATATTCGTACTCACCACCTCTATCAGATCTAAGAATTTTTATCTTCTTATTTAACTGATTTTCTACTTCAGCTTTGTATCTTACAAAAGCATTTATTGCTTCCTTTTTCTTACTCAATAAGTAAACGTAGCAATAACGTGTACAATCATCAATAAATGTGATGAAGTACTTTTTCCCTCCTCGAGTTGGAGTTGACTTGAGATTGCACAAGTCTGTGTGAATTAGCTCTAATGGCTGTGAGCTCCTTTCCACTGAAGGGAAAGGTTGTTTCGCAAACTTTGCCTCAACGCAAATTTCACACTTATAAGATTTATCAATATCAAATTTAGGAATTAATCCTAAGTTTGATAATTTTTTCATTTTTCTAAAATTAATGTGACCTAATCTATCGTGCCAAAGTAAAGTAGACTCAAGCAAGTAAGCAGAAGAATTATTATTATTAATAAACTTGTCGTTTTTGCCAATAACGGCTACATTAGCCTTAAATAGGCCATCACACAGATATCCTTTGCCTACATACATACCCCCTTTGGTCAGCACAAATTTATCTGACTCAAAGGCTATTCTAAAACCTTTCTTAGTTAGGACAGACCCAGAAATTAAATTCTTCCTAATGTCCGGAACATGAAGAACTTCATTGAGAGTAACATCTTTTCCTGAGGTAAATTTGAGAACCACTTTGCCTTGTCCCTCCACCACGGAGTGAGCATCATTTCCCATGTACAATTTCTCCTCATGTTCAAACTTCTTGTATGAAGTGAACATGTTTATGTCATAGCAAATGTGACGGGTAGCTCCAGTATCCACCCACCAGCCTTTGGTTTCACTTGTCAGGAATGCTTCAGCAACTGCAGATAAGTGCATGTTATCGAAGTCAGATGGAGCTAGGTTAATGCTAACATTTGCTTCATCCTTCGGCTGAGCACGACTACGACAATCCTTCGCAAGGTGTCCATTCTTTCCACATGTGAAGCAAGCTCCATTGAACTTTCGCTTCTTGTTACCCTTTTGTCCTTTGTTGGAGGTATTGGCTTTACGCTTCTTGCTTTTATTAGAGCCCTCTACTACATGAACCTTGGCCCCTCCGGCCTGAGGCATAGCCACATAGTTACTGCCGCCCTTGTCAGTATACCGATTATTTTCTTCGGTTTTCAGATATTCTGTGAGATCTTGCAGATTCCACTTTGCAACAGATTTCTTGTGCCTCAAGTGATGCTTGAACCCCGTCCAACCAGGAGGAAGCTTGCCAATAATACAAGCAACCAAGTAGGACTCGCTAAGTTCATGCCCTTCGGCCAAGATATCGTGAATCATTCTCTGGAGTTCTTCCACTTGCTCATTCACAGTCTTGCTGTCGACCATTCGGTAAAATTGGAACTTATCCACCACAAATTTTCTGTAGCCTGCATCTTCAGTCTTAAACTTTTTGGCTAAACTTTCCCACAAGAGTTTACTAGTCTTGAAGGGACTGTAAATCTTGTACAAAGATTCATCCAAAAAACTAAGAATGTAATTACGGCACATAAAATCCGAATGATTCCAAGCTTTGAGCATGATGGCCATTTCCTCGAGTTCCTCAGGAGTCGCTCCCTCCTTTGGTTTAGGTACCTCCTCAGTGAGAAACCTAGCCATGCTCAAGGAAGTGATGTAGGAATACCTCTTATCTTGCCACGTTGCAAAATCTGTTCCTTTGAACTTAAATGGTGGTACTGCCGGCGGAGCAGCAACCTTTGGTGTTTCAACCACTACACTGTTTGTTGATGCCATCTACACAGATGTATTAAACAGTTAGATATTGTCTTAAGATTGTTGTTAAATGTTTAAAACAATCTGTGTATAAAATATTACAAAAAATATTTTATATATCTAAGTACTATAATTAAAAAAACTATAGTAAATTATTCTCGCAGAATAATTATTTATAATTAACTCTAATTATAAATCTTAGTATAGTTTATTCTCGCAGAACAAACGAAAGCAATAAAAATATTACTTTAATCAGAATTTAATTACTTACTGAATTAATTCTGAACCGAAAATAAATCGACTGAGGCTTGCTAATGCAATGTCCTTAAGACAATATTTCTGGGCTGTCAAAGGTGCAACAGTTCGTCCCAGTAGTCTCCCAAGATACAACAGTCGGATACTTGTTTCTTTGCACAAAGAACAAGTCCACAGCGAACTTTAACAAATAGAAATATTTAAACAAAATATAAGAGAAGAATAGAGAGAGAAGAGTAGGATTCTGCTTTAGATTGCTAGAAAACGGGATTAGAGAATTGGCCAGATTCTCCATCTATTTATAGCAACAGAAAGGTGTTGCTGGAGAGACATGCCTGTTCGGATTTAACCAGTAGCACTGGTTTGGTCCGAACAGGTGCAACCGCTTCGTTTCAAACCGAACCGGCACACCTAATTCAAAAAATGGCGCGCGGATTTTTTAAAAGGCGGGTCAGCTACGCGGATCTTGTTCGGGTCAACCGGATCAGCTACGCGGATCTAAATTAATTTATTGGGCTATTAAGTTTTGGGCCAAAACATTAATTAAATTTTGTCCAAAAAGATAATATTTTGTTGAAGCCCAAGCCCAAGCCCAATCTCAATCCAAATCCAAATCCGAGCCCGAGACCGGACCGTGCCGTGACGAGCCGAGCCGAGCCGGCCGGTCGGTCGGACGGACGGCGGCGGCGGCGCGCGCGCGTGGGGAACCTTTGATCACCTAGGTCCTCACCCCTTTAAAATCTTTGGTACCCCAAAGGGGCCCAACCCTTATACCATTTTTTAAATTTTCCTCTCCAACTCAATGTGGGATAGACATTTTTCTCTTCCAACTTTCATTCATTTCTACTTTATGGGCTTAACTTCAATTGGGCTCATTCCAATTGGGTTAATAACCATAAAACCCAACAAACCCAAAATTATGCATACGAAAATGAAGGAGCAACAATTTACCCGATGATCAATGACATCTTTGCTCGGGTTGATCTCGATATATTCTAAATTGAAAGGGTCAAAATCGGATAATTAAATTGTCCTCCTATAAACATGCTCATATTTATAATTTGATCGTACGCATTAATTGCACCATTACATTTAGAATTTTCATTTGATCAGATGACAGCTCGATGTGGTCTTGCTTAGTACTCAAAAGATTGTCTGAATCTTCCCGGACTAGCCCAACGAGCTTCATTTAATGTTGTCCTAGGCTCGTCTAAGGAGTTCATCGCCAGTTGGATCGAGGAAGCCCTTATTGCGACTAAAAGATCCTTATTGACATTACACAGTCAGCAGTTCAAAATCACTCTAATTCATATTCCATCAATTACTTACACACCCCAAACTCAAAACTAAATTAATTTGGTTGCTTCACTTCCATTATTCCATTAGCTAGTTTGACAACTTTATGCCTAGCATTACCCTTGAGTTACAAATTGGAACAACATCATCTTGTTCAAAAAACAAAAGGAAGAATTAAAGTTTAAAAAAGCAATTAGTGTACGTTATAGCTATTTACTAGGACTATTTAAATTAAATACTACTATGATAATTTGTGTAATATTTGGTCGTCGTGGTCTTGCATGGAAGCATTTCCCAAAGAGAGAATCTAAATCATTCCCCGGACCCCCTTTCTTTTTGCTTTTTCACAGTTTGCTCCAGCTCTCTTTACCATTCCCCAAGAAAATGGTGGGTGATAAATATACCCATATACACCATTAATTGTTCCAATTAAAGTTTTTATTTTTCATTTTCAATAGTCTCGAAATAAGTTTTTTATTAACTGATTTTGTTTTCCTTCAGATTTTTCTCTAGCATAAGTTATTAATGCGACATTTCTTCTACATATATGTTCTCAATTACGTACTATATAATAAAATAAAAATCAAAGATACATACTTAGTTAAAAAAATTCATGCTATTTATAGGGATTTTTGTCTCTATTTTCTTTTTGAAAAATTCATCTTTTTTGTCCAATTGTTTCTTGGGGAATGGTGTGCTGATTCTTCTCTTTACACCTTAGATATAGATTAGAGAGAAGGATTCATTTAAAGTGAGTGTATAAGAAAAAGATATTTATAAATGGAAAAGGAAATGTGACAGCAAAAAAGCCACGGCAGTGTTAGAGGGGGAGAAAAAGAAAAGATAATTAAAGAAAAGTATGGTCAAATTAGACCTCGAAGACTACTTCAATTCTCCCCGACTATCTTTATCGAAACTCTTACCAATTTTCACTTTCTTTTGATTTTGAAAACGTCTCATTTTTGCCCTAAACAAATATATCGTCTAGCTTATTTTGTCGATTATTATTAAGGGGGAGCGTTAATTTCCTTTTAATTTTGGTATCTTACAAAACATATATTTTGTGATTTTATGTTACATACGTAGCCAAATTAAAATTTTGTGTCACATGTATGCACTTATCAAATGTGTGCCCACATAATTAATAATTTGACACTTGTTAATAGATCTACATATATAGGGAGATATATGTGACACCTAAATACGTGGCACAAAGATGTGACATAAAATTTCTCCTAGAACGAAAAATACTATTGTTAAATTTATGGAATTTTTTTGCACATACCTCGCTTGGACGAACCTATATTCAATCATATGACAAGTGTATTGCAATTGTTTTGTGATTGGTCACTTACCCATTAAGTTTATCCAATTTCAAAATAATTATATTGCATTTGCCACGAGAACACTATAGGTTTGTCCAAACCACCAGTTTCATTTTGAGATAAAAAAATTCCTGTAATGTATATATTGTTTTGGTACTGATTAGCCTACTAAATTTTAATTTTCTCAAACTTTCGATCTATTATTTTGATTAGCTGAAATGAACTTATATTATTAATTAGTGAAAAATTAAAACCTGTGATTCCACACACAAGTTGGTCGTGCAATTAAAATTCCATTTTTACCCTTTAATATAATTTTCATATTTGTAGATGCACAGTCCGGGTAAATGGTCTATTCATTTAATACTTTTAACAGTCAAATAATTATTGGTGGATGTAAAAGTGATGACGAGGATCAAGTGATTTCGTGGTAATTAAAAATTTAAAATGTATAAGACTCAAATTCCTTATTAGGGGTGAGTCTAGCCTGATAATTGGAACTGTCAAAAATATTTTTGTATCTCTGTCATGATTTTAATTAAGAACGTTTGGTCCCTTAATGATAATTAATTTTGGTGAATCGTAAATTCTTTTTTTATCATGTTCGCTTTGGAGATTTCTTAATTGCCAAAAAAAAAAAAATCATATTTTTTCTTAAGCAACAAAAGTTTAAATTAATTATAAATTAAAAACTATTATTCTGTAATCATTTTTTATTATAATAATAATAATTAATTATGACAAAATCAATTATTGTAGAATTAGTTTTTAATTACGTGGCCAAAATCACCGTACCCTAAGAGTTGTAAGCACGGTCATGAGTAATTTCAAGATTAACTTGATTTATTTTTAGAATGCAATAATTTAATTTAAGAATGTTGAATCTTTAATAAATTATTAAATTAGTACGAGCAAATGAATGTACGTCAAAAGGTGACAAAGAAAGAAAATGAAAAAACAACATGCATTATATTGTATTTGTATTGTTTTGTTTGATATATATATATATATATATATATTATATGGCCTATGTGGAAAGTCGAATTCACCAGCTTCGTTAGCCATGAAGCTTTAGCTTCGGCTACGATAATAAGATACGCTCTCATTTTATCGAGATCTGACACACACGAGCGGGTGAGTCACGGCAAATAATATTAATTCTTATCTTATTAAATAAATAAATATATAGTCTCATTGAAGTGAGGGGATGCTTAATTTCTTTTAAATACTTATTATATAATAGGAGTACGTAGTATTTTATAATTTCTTATAAAATTTAATGATACAATGTGCACTACCACACCGTTCCACTTCCACCGCCAATTCTACAAAATTCAGTTTCCAAACAATTAATTTATTATATTCCTTAGTTTTCAATGATAGACCTTTTTGACCCACCTATCAAAATAATCCAAATTAGACATATATAATATAATCATGTAGTTTGAAAGATGAAATTCTATGATCCAATCTCCGCTTACAGAATTAATTCAAAAGTTAAAAACATGCATATTTGTGAGTGAGAATATATAAATGATTAAATAAATTAAAGTACTTAAGTTCCATGTTTTGTTTTAAAACCAAAGGGATTAAAGTTAATTCTCTCAATCAATTATTAGAACATGCATGTTCACTTTGACTGATTAACCAAGTACAACTCAATTAAGTTTCAAGAATATTCAAAAGAATTAGAAAAAGGAACCTTAATTTTTCACTTATAAGAGTGGGTCTGGAGGGATATTAATTATTGAAAGGGAGACATGACCCTCAGCTCCCTATTAATTGAATTCTAAGATAAGAATATAGCTAGCTACCTAGATTAGTGGGGTCAATTTTATTTTAAAGATTAAATGCATGGAATATTCAATTTGTCTGGCAATAAATTAAATGCTTAGTTTTGTTCTTACTTAATTATCCAATCCTGAGTCATGAGAAGCTAGCATTTGTACTTTATCTCTATATAAAAATTAATGTTTGGGAACTCAGCCAGAAATATTAGAATAATTTAATATATAGAGACACAAGCTTAGCTTTAAATTAAATTTTAGAATTGTGATGCAACTTTAAGTTAAATTTTATTTGCTTTCATTGTTAAATAATCTGATAAATGAGCTTCTATACTAAGAATAATATGCTCATTAATTAATTTTCGGGAATATTATAAGTATCACAACTGTAAGGTGATCTATTCATTATTCGAAGCTTATATTTTTAGAAGCTTACATTTGCAGTTTATGCTCTCATAAGTACAATATCTAACTTAAGCATTAAAAGGGTTTGTCAGAATTACCCTGGACTAGTTCAGTCCTGTAAATTTTACCCCTGTCCCGAGAGACGAATATTACTTAATTATATATATATATATATAAGAAAGGGTATTTTTGGAATGCAAACACATAGAATTTGTTGGAGTGTGTTCATTGCATTTCCCAACTCTAGAACCCTTAAAAGCAGCTGTAGAAACAACTTTATCAAATTTCACAATATTAACCATCTTTAGAATCCTCACCACACCTCAATATAATTACATGCAGCAGCAGCAGCAGCATATATTGTCTTTAATTTTAAATCTTTTTAATTATGTACATGTTAAAAAAAAAAGAAATTAAACCCTTCTGCCCCTATCCCCCTCGATTTTAGAGCCCCCTTCCACCAGTATATAAACCATGCACCCACCACTGAATTTTCACAGATGTACCTTAATTAAACACACACAATCTTTCTCTATATAGACCTTATATATATACATAGTATTCAATCCAAGTTCACCAAAATTTTGTGCACTTAGAGGTGAAGGATTAATTTGCTTTTACATTTTAACATGTTGTGCATATATATTTTAACTCTTTACGTGTTAATTATTATAAGTTAGTACAATGTAATGGCATTATTATTATTATTATTATTATGTGAAGTAACACTTTTGGGAAATGACTAGATATATTAATACAATTATTTTGTAATTGAATTACTACATTGATCCACAAGCCAGCGTCTGTCTATTTTTCCAATTTCTCTAAGCATGCAAGAGCAAATGTTACACTAAAATCACCCTTCTTGGGTTGTTGTACGTATTGTTATTTACATTCACAATTTAATTATGAGTAGATGTGACAAATTAATACTGATTTTTGTTTCTTTTGTTACAGGAAGAATGAATAGGCCAGGAGATTGGAACTGCAGGTCATGCCAGCACCTCAACTTTCAGAGGAGAGACTCCTGCCAGCGCTGCGGCGACCCGAGGCCTGGCGACAATTTCGGATTTGGGGGTGGAAGATCATCTTTCGGGTTCACGGGCCCGGATGTCAGGCCCGGTGACTGGTACTGTTCCCTTAGTAACTGTGGGGCCCACAACTTCGCCAGCCGCTCCACTTGCTTCAAGTGTGGCGGCCTCAAGGAGGAAGCCGGTGGCGGGTTTGACACCGACATGTCACGTGCTCGTGGCTTTGGTTTCGGTGGCGGTCTCGGTCTTGGGGGCGGAGGCGGAGGTAGCCGCTCTGGATGGAAATCCGGAGATTGGATTTGCGTCAGGTAAATTTTTCTTTTGAAACTCATGCAAATTAGAGTTTTGTACACTTGTCAATAGATTTTATGAATGTCATACAAATATATATGACTATATATATAAGATTTCTCGTTCAGTAATTAAAATTGGTACGTGTGGGAATAATTAATGTAAATTAATGGTACAGGTTGGGTTGCAATGAGCACAACTTTGCTAGCAGGATGGAGTGTTTCAGGTGCAATGCACCTAGGGAGTCAAGTAGCAAATCAGCATTTTGATATATGGCATCATCAGGATTCTCTAATTTTGGGTAAATGAAGAAGAAGAAGAAGAAAAATTAATCTTGAATTTTGCATATATATATATATATATATTTGTTCAATCATATATATATGTTCTGAGTTGTTTGCATTAATGGATTTCATTTTCAGGTTCGGACACTAAAGTTGACGAGAGAATCAAGATCAAACACTGAAAGAAAGAAGCGGATGAATGTTTTTTGGCCCATCACTAGTTATTATTCTCGATTTCTATTTTCATTTTTTTTTCTTTCTATTTTCTGTTTTTTTTTAATTTTTTTTTTATGGTATAATTTACTTTTTCGACTTTAGGAAGAGTTAATTAGGTAAGATTATGATTGCAAATTCATGGTACGTAGAGCTAGCTGAATATTTCATTTCTGAACTTTAGTCCGTAGTAGTATGAGATATAGAGTTGTATTACTTGTTATGATCTAATTAATATTATTAATGTGTGCCGAGCAATTTTTGTTTCAATTATGCTTTATTTTCATACAAATACAAAGAAAAGGGAAAAGAAGAAATTTGAAACTGTCAGATGCTGCCAAACACTACCTAAAGAAAGTGAAGTAGAACACCCGAAGAAGTAAAAGAAAAACAAGTATAACCAGATGCAAAAGAAAATATATACATCCAAAATTGAAACTAAATGATTAATTTGACTCATGGTTCATGGACCACGTACTCATGCAATAAGCTAATAGATTTGGTCAACATTTAATTTTGGTGCTATGGTTTAGTGGAGTTTCATATTTAATTATTGGGAAACAATAATTAAACATGTTGACATACTATTACTACATTCTAAAAAGTTGAAGGAGAACTATATACTAACTATATAGTCTATACCAACACTCTTTAGTAGGCCATTTCGTAATTATCACATTTTCATTTTAATTTTGATTTTGATTGGGTCATTTTTGTCAAGTTCCTTGTACTAAACACTTCATTAGTTAATAATTGGGATGATGTCCCTTATTAATGAAGTTCCAATAATGATGGAACTGTGCATGTTTCGTTTGCTATTATGATCGAACTTATGACTATATATGTTTGATTTTATTTTTAAAAATATTAAATGAGTTTAATGCGGCCGAACTCGGTCGAGCTGAATTAAATTAATTTTGTTATGACGTTTTTTCTTATCGAGTAAACTTAATTTGCTGGAAGCTTCAAATGTTATCTCAACAATATTAATATTCACATGTGGCTTGTTATGGACAACAAACTGAGCTCAAACAATTTTTTTACCAATCACATTTTCTAACCAGACCTATGGTAGTTTAATTCGGTTTTAAACTTTATGTAAGAGATCATGCACTATCAATTGTCCTCATATCAATTGGTGTTAGGAAATCTGCATATCCTAGTCTTATAGTGCATTCACGTACGTACATAAGCGTCCATGACATTCGCCTATGACTTGACCCCACATCTCTGTTATGAGGGCCTCCACCACAAGACAATTATTGTCAAAATTATGTCCAACAACTTAAATTTGAAATTCTTATAAACTTGTGCACCTACTAAATTTGATTTATAAGTCTTCTCCTCCAATGGGCACAAATTTCATCAGAATTGTAATCATATAGTAATAAGAGATTAGAGAAAAAATGATCAACAAATCCAAGTTCACATTGGATTCCCAATTTTTTGAGGTAACATCTTTTGTGTTTTAATTTCCATTGACCTCTTGATGGAGCATGCTTAAGCAGACAGATAAGTGGTCAAAAAGTAACCACACATTGATTAATGTCTGCTACTACACTCCATTATTTAGCTTTTAAGGAGATTCTTGTCTCTCTTTAAGCAGGCTTTACATTCCATCATGTGGTGTCTTTATGCAAGTCAAGTACCTCAATATTCTGTCCTGTTTTAAATTGATTGGAGCCCTATATTTTAAAAAAAAAAAATACATTAGTTTATTTGGATAAAATAAAATCGAACACAAACGTATGTATATAACTATTTTCCAAATTTTCTTAGAAACCTATGATGTGGATAATATATATATACTAAAAATAAAATTATATTTATGTTTGTAGACTAATATGTGAAAATGAGATCTTGTTGAATAAAATATTAATTAATATTTTGACGTGCTTACTAAAAATATTATTTATGTTATATATTAGTGAGTTCATATCATAAACGAAGTAAATCGCCTCAACTCTTATATATAGAAATGCTCCATTTATTTTGAATATGAACTTTTCAGTTGAATCAAATCTATCAAGTTTGTTTATTAAATATTAATAGTGAATTTTTAATTCTTAGATCAAAATCAAATCGAATAAATCAAAACTTGCTATTTTATAATTCCATGGACTAATTAAAACTAAAAGATTGTCTATTAATTCTTCATCATGGAATTATGCCTTCTTGCAAGTGTCCAATGAATTGGGATACCTAAATGATAAATGATAGTAGTAGTTTTTCCTTCCATCAATGTCACATAAGTAATATATATTATAATTCTAAAGCTCTCAATTTCATGAATGCAAATGATAACTCTTCAATCTCTTTAAAAGAAGAACTTGAATCACTTTAATCATGACTTTAAATATCATATGGACCCCCAAAGTGTTAAAATTTGTCATTTCTTTGCATTAGTCTTTTCGTACTACATTTTTATTAAACTACTGTGATAGTCAATGATGACAAAAATGAAGAAAGATTTTTATTACAATCCTTAGTGCTAGAAAAAGACTGCTTTTAATTTTTTCTTTTTACAATATTAAAGCACAAAATTAGTCTGCGGGCCAGGCTGACTTTTCTTAAAATAATTCAATCTGGCTGACTTTGATTTTACGTAGGCAAGTAAGATAGAAATTGGGCCCAATTTATAGGTTAGAAAAGCTTTAAAGGTGCTACACTGCTATGGCTGTCAAAGGAGATGGATTTATTGTAGTGTGATTAGTGTCTGTCAATGAGCCGGATATCATTCGAGTCAGATTCGAATTCGGCACGATTTATTAATATTTTTGTCTAATTAGAGAATCATGAATCTTATCCTTTTATGAAGACTTATAATATGTATCACGCGAAACAAATAATATAGGTTGGTCGGATATGTTAAAGATTTGTATCCGACAATAAATAATTTTTTTACTATATACATAATTTTTTATTATGATAAGTAACATCAATAATATTGTACCATCAAATTAAAAAGATATTAGTAAATAAACATGAATATTAGTTAAGAAAGTTTGAACGCTTGACAAAATGAAATTACAACGCTAATAACCTTGTTTTCAAAAAAAGTTCTAGTGTGGCTTTGAACTTGAAGAGTTTGTAAAATATCCTATATATGACTGAGTCCGAAAAATATCCGACATACTCCACAAATTTAGACCAGAGCATGATTCGGACCCGACCCAAATTCGACCCAACATAAATAAAGTCGAATATGAGTTGAGCCTGATCAAAACCGAATCTGACTTGTTGACAATTCTAGTTCCATTTATTTATTGTGGAATATCGTATATGATAAATGTAACAATTTATATAAATGGGTTAAATATAGAGTGCGGCAACACTTTATCCCTCGAACTATTCTATGTAACAAAACACCGAAAAATTGTGTAATCATTTGACTATGAATTTTATAGATCAAACACCCTTGTAAAGAAATGCACTTTACTCTCATCGAACTATTTAATGTAACATAATAGTCCCTCTGGTGAACTATATATAATTTGTTAAAAAGGAATCTTTATTGGCGTAGTAAATAAATGTGATTATATTATTAATAATATTTTTTCATGGTTTGAATACTTATACACTCCTTGCCTTCATTATAATCGTTGTTTTTCCTATTCCGCCAAACAAGATTTATCTTCAATAAAATGGTGTTGTTTCTTCCTAATGATTGATAATTATGAAAGCTACAATCCCATTTCTCTTAATTATTGCTATCTACTATGCTTGGGTCTATTTCTAAAATGATTGTGAAAGCTACAATAATAATTATAATATTGTTATGGATTATATTTTCATCTTTTTCTTTCAGAAGAATTTCTGTATTCCCTTACTCTAGTGAACTACATATGGACTTCCCCCCCCTATGTATTAACTGATCATTCCATTGATTTATAAAATCCACACAAAAATATAGATATTTTAATCTAATCCAAATGAAATTACTAATACGCGAATAAATTGGGCCAGCAAAGATTAAAGCCCACGTCAGTCATGGATTTAAGTTCTGGGTTCCAATGCTTTGAGCCCAACGACAGTTCATAATCTCATGAAAATTAGATTCGGATACAAATGAATTTTGTTTGTCATAATATAGAATTTAGTTATACACTGCATTTACAATGGTGTTTCTAAAATGAAATTCCATGAAAAATAGGTGTACGTGAGATATTCAATCTTAATAATTCAAAATAATTTCACAAAAATAATTATCTCTCTCTAACTTTTCTCTCTTTGCAAATCTCTCATCCTCCTTAGGTCATCTCCAACCCATAGGACTTTCACAGCCTAGGGATGTCCATTTCCACCTTCGGGTAAACCTGTACTCCATGGACACTGTCTTCAACCGTCACGGGTGTGAAAACCAATTAATTGGATAAAAAACTTCCTCACTTTCACCTTTTATTATCAATAATAATAATAAAAAAAATTGCAAATTAATAATACTACTACTACTAATAATAATAATTTTTAATAATTAATAATAATAAGAATAATAATAATTATTATTATTATTATTATGAAAATGAATAATAATAAACTTACACAATGAATAATAATTATAATATCATTAAAATTAATTTTGAAAATGAATTATAATAATAATAATAATAATATTAACAAAATTATTATTATTATAATAGATAAAATTAAGCATGAGAACCATAATAACAATCTGATTGTGGATGATGAAATAGATGAATATTTAAAATTATAACTAATAATGTTACATCTTTAATTTAAAACATAATTTTATTAAATCTTACACAAAATTTGTAAATATTTTTGTCCATTTCTAGTTAATTTAATTAAAAAAAATTAATTAATTAATTAATTAATAAAATAAAATAAATATATATCCTCAACTTCATCTTCACCTTCACCTTCATAATAAATCAAAAATATATTTCTACAACTTTACAGAAAAAAGTGGTCACGTACAATTTTAGATATTATTTATTCCTTAATAATTTTCTTGTTCTCTCCTTTTCTCTTACACTTTCATATCTATTTTCCATTTATTCGCAATTGAAATTTATATATTTGTTTTCCGAAGATTTCAAGAACATAATTCTTCGGAAGTTCCTTCAAGTGAAAAATCATTGTCATTTAGAGTGTTCTTCATTTTTTGGTTCCTTAATATGGATTATGTCCTTCATTTTTTTACCTTGATTTTCTCTGTTTTATGAACTGGTTATTGCCAAAAGATTTTATTGATAATGGGAAGTTTGATTTTTTTTTTTGTTAATTTTATCAGTGGTAATTAATATATTTTATGGGCTAAGTTCTTGGAGATTCTAATAAATATTTTGTCAAAAAAACCGCAAAACCGTACCATGTGCACCCCTAGTGAAGAGCTATCTCATTCACTCCCCATATGATGAAATCTCATTTTAGATGGTCCCAAGAAACAACAATTTTTTTTTTTATCAATTGTACTTAATACCTAAAAGTGTACTTATATTTGTTACATAATGAAAACACATATTTCAACCAATAACTGCTATATTTTAGTAACTTTTTTTTTTTTATTTTTAGAAATTATACATTGTTAATGGTACTTAACGAAAGAGAAACATAACTATATGTAGAATAGTTTTGGAACAAAATTTCTGCAGAGAGATTGGATTTTGTAATAGGATAAGTATAAGATGGCTGGGCTTAAGTTTGGTAATACTCATATAAAACTTGTTAAACCGGCTGCAAACTAATTGGCCCAAATCATTCTAAATCAATTGGCTAGTACTCATTATATGATTCTCATTCGTGTGGTTATTTTCTAATTAATTACTTGTGTTATAAGTAGTTTGTATTTGTAATTTAATAGCAATTGGAAAGATTATGATGTAATGATTGATTGATGTAAGACGTATTTATCGTCTAAATTTTTATTTATAAAAAATAATTTAAGATTTGATTGTAGTGAATTTAACTTTCCATATGCAATGAATACTTATAAAATTATTTGAAAATTAGTTTTTTACAAACTATTTCTATCTTCAATTTTTAACATAATTAAATTAATTATAACATGTTATTTGACATAAAATAATGTACAAAGTACACAATTTCGTAGAATTGCATAAGTTAGACTTAGACTCATCAAGAATGTTCCGTGATTAGACTTGCCATCTGATTAATACCTATAATTAAATTTCGACATTAGTAAATTATGTCTGAACTCTCTGAACAAGTATATGTATTGTAATTGAACATAAAATCTATTTATTAACCTTTTCAAGTGAGTAGGAGACGACAAATAATATTACATTTATATATTATGTAAAAAAAAAGTAATCTCTATTTGAAATAGAAATATCTGAAAATGGCACTGAATACCCGTCTGGTAGAAAATTTTCAGAACTAGAAGGTTTTGACTTTTGATTGGTATATCATGAATTCAATAGAAGGTTATAATGCCATGTTTGGATATGTTTTTGGTTCACACACTTTAAAATATTTAGTTGGTTTCGGGGTAAAAACTTCAAATAAAAAGAAGAAATATAAATTTTCACGAAATACCTTGCTCTAGTTTAGGAAAAATAAAAATGTATTTACATCTTTGAATATCCAGAATAAAATGTGGACTATTGGACTATTGGAAAGGGGTCGTGAAAAGTACGAAGATAGTGGAGAGTTGTATTACATGGAAGATTGGAAATGGCGAATTGATTTCATTTTGGTTTGATTGATGGCTTGAGGAAGGCATTCTTTGTGATCTTATTAAGGGCGAGATTAGGAGTGACGAGTTGTTGCTTCATATTTCTGACCTTATTAGTGATACTGGGACTTGGAGGCTCGAACAGGTCAGGACGCCTATTCCAGACAATATCAAAGCTAGAATTCTCTCGGTACCGATTCCGTTTGGAAGAGACCGACCATATGCTCGTGATTAGTTCGGCTCTTCTACATGTAAGTTCACTTGCAAATATGCTTATTTGGCTCAAGGTCTTTTGACAGTAGTGAAGTTAGATAACTTTCTTGGATATGGAAATTGCGATGCCCCCACCGTTTGAAATTATTTGTGTGGTTAATCGAGCATAGGAGTCTCTTGACGAATGCTTTGCACTTTGATCATCACTTTGCTAACTCTTATTTATGTCCTAGGTGTTGCTCTATAAGAGAAGATGTGTATCATGTGTTGTATGACTGCTCTTTTGCTAGGAATGTTTGAGAAAGTGTACTTTTGCCTGCGATAACTTGACACTTGCTACTATAAGTAGAGATAATTGGGTCCGTAAAACTTCTTTACTCAACCTGAATAACATTGTGCTTTCTAAGGATAAGTGGTGTTGGGTACTTTTGGCGACTATCTGGAATATCCGGAAGGCAAGTAATTTTTGGGTCTTTGAGGGGAAGGAAAAGATAACTTTGGCGACCATCTTTAGGGTGAAACAAATGGCATTTGATAATCAACGATCACGCTCTTTGGTTCAAAGACACAGGGTAGCGATGGTACAAGTGTGGTCCCGTCATGATATAGGTTGGGGCAAGCTTAATACATATGGGAGTTGGGTGGAGAGAACCAACTCGGCGGCAATTGGAGGTGTAGTGAGGAACGATGAAGGTATATGGGTTTTTGGCTTCTGTCGTAAGCTATGTTGCACGGATACAAATGCGGGGATACGGATACAGTACGATACGGATACGGTGATACGGATTTTTGAAATTTATTGAATACGATACGGCATGGATACGGATGTAAAAATATAATTTAAATTTATTTATAAGCAACTAGATCATTCAATTTAAGTCCCAAAAGCAAAAATAATCCACTATGATATAAACAAAAGTTTTATAACTCCAAAAGCAAACATAATTCATTCTTAACATAACGCATCAATGGAAGTAATTCATTTTTGAGATTTCATGACCTAAGAGATGGACTTGAATAAAGAGATTGAGTAGTGATACTAGTCGTTTATGTTTAACCCTAGAGACTTCATTTTTAATAATTTAAATATGACCCGAAATATTATATAAAAAACATATCGATGTATTTTGATGCCCAATTAGTGTATCCAATACGTATCTATTTTAATTTTTATTATCGATACGCCACGTGGCGTATCGAATACGTATTCCACGCATATCCTAAGCGTATCGGTATCCCCTGTGTATCCGATACAATTCTTTGTCTTTTTACGGAGTATCCGTGTATCATAGGTCGTAAGGTGGGCTCCAATTCTATTGACGAGGTTGAGCTTTTGGCCCTTCGTGGTGGTTTTAGTTTTGCATGGGAGAGAAGGTATCGTGGAGATTGATTTAGAGGTGATATACAAGCTGGTTCAGACGACTGCTACGAGAGAACATCCTTTAGACCTCATATTGGAGGATTGTAGGACTTTGCTTGCAAAGCATTGGAATATATCTATACGTCATATCAGAAGATCGGCAAACTCGGTGGCGAACGCTTTGGCCAAACTAGGCCACATTTTGGGCAAATGCTTGCACTGGATGGAAGAACCACTAGACTCTATACGAGAGCTAGTTGATAGTGATAGACATTTATTGCTCTTCTTGGATTAAAAAAGAAGAAACATGTTCTAACTTGAGAATGGAGAATTTCCTTGAAAAAAAAAAGATATTGGAGAATATGTGGGGTTTTATGTTGTTTTATGACAATGTAGAATTCTAGAATAAAAGACTCTTCGTTGATTTTGAATGCTTTCTTTAATTGGAAAAGTCATAACTAAAAGAAAGGTGACGAGAAGATTTGTCCTATATGTAAAAATTCAAATCCGGCGGATCTTTACAAGAAGTAAAGCATAAACTTAAAAAAAATGAAAGAGACCCAATCACGAACAAAAAAATCCCATCGGAGTTTTGACTGAATCTCGATGAAATACTACATCAATGATAAGTTAATTTAATAAGTTTATTGACTTTTTTTTATATTATAAGGAGGAAATAAAAGAATTTAAGCTCGACCTTATTGAAAAATAAAATAAAAAACCATTTCATTACAACTATCAATTTTTCTATAAAAGTTATTAATTAGACATATATCATATTTTTTCCTATCTAAGAGCCTATATGGAAGAGTTATGGCCCGGTTTTGCGAGTTTCGCGAAATTGAGCCAGAACTCTTCCAAATGGAGTTTGATGAAACCCATGAAATTCAGTCCAAACATATTCACAATTTCACACTCAAACTCTTGAAACTACAAGTTGCAACCTTATAAAACTTTGATTTAATACATACCACCTATTTTTTTCTCTCTCAAGTTCTACAAAAAAGACATTAACTTGACATTTATATTTTTTCCCAAATCCCAACATCCAAACCCAATCCAAGGGGAATTTTAACTTTTTCAAAACAAAAATATCATCCAAAGCCTAACCAATTTTTAAACCCGAGATCCCCGAAACTGGGCCAAAAATAGACCTAAATTTCAACATTATAGTCAACACTCAACAAGTAGCAACTAGAAAGATATCGCAGAGAATACTATCCATCCTTTTAGAGATTCGGTCTCGCCCTTTCAACCTTCACTTATTTTTTGTTTCCCCACTCTTTCATTTTGTTATTGTCTTTAACAACCCCTCCCCCCCTCCCCCTTTTACTCTTAGTTATTAAGGTAAATACCAATAATGGTCTTCCTTATCGTTAATTTTTTACAGAGTGGTCCTTCTTGTATTATTTTTTCCATGTTAGTCCCCACTACGAATTATTTGTTTCACTTTGATCATTTTCAGGTGATTCAAGGTGAACTAAAGTGTCAAAACAGTTTTATGAGGGACTAAATTGATAAAGAAACAATTTTATGAGGGACTAAAGTGTAACACTATAAGTAAAAGACCCCTTGTAAATGACCAAAATGAAACAAATAATTCATAGTGGGAACTAACGTGGAAAAAAATATATAAAAGGACCACACTGTAAAAAATTAATGATAAGGATTACCATTAATGTTATTTACCGTAGTTATTATTTGCAATCCTTTAAGGCTTAAACCCCCATTTTTTTTTCTGACAATTCTTGTCATTAATGTAAAGTTTTTGATTTGATTTTCTTTTTCTTATTCATCTCTCCCACACACCAACAAATTATGTAAATTATTGTGGAATGTTCTCTAAATAAATTTACCCATCCTCTCACATTTTTATCGTGTGATGATCACAGGGTATTAAACAAAAATGGAGCTTAACGAGGAAATAGAGAAAAAAAATGGAGAAGCTATGAAGATTTGGACTCTTCACTAGCTGAAACTGAACCCATGGATGTAGACACTACCTTCACACCTACAGAGTAAGACATATATATACCTTCACACCAAGGACTTCATCTTCTTCTTCCTTTTTTTTTTTTTTTTTTTTTTCTTCTGGAAATTGACTTCATCTCATTTTACCCCACAAACCCTAATCTTACTTTTTTATTTACTGGAAAAAGTCAATAAATCGAGGCCTTGTTAAAAAAGGCAAATTTTTTTTTAATTTCCTAAACCCATCGCCTTCAATTTCTGGAAAAAGCGCCGTTTTGCTGAGCTATGAAGCGCCGGAATAGCGCCGTAACGCCGGGAAAAGCGCGCTTTTCCCCTAAAAATAAGGCGAGGCGAGGCGAGGGCAGGGCGAGTCGCCCTGAATCGCGCTATATCGAGCGCTTCATTCGCTTAACAACTATTGCTTTTCATCTCTAATTTAAGCCTCATTTATAACATATTGACACTAACATATTCTGCTTATATGTTTCAGAAGAAACAAAAAGCAAGTTGATCACCTGTCCTCCATTATTAGGAGCGAGAAGTCTATGGCTCATGAAACCATAAGCGAAAACCGGGATGCTTGTCTGTTAAAAGCTTCCACTGCAAATGAAGCACTTGCATATGTTGTGGAGTCGACTGGGGCATCAGTGACTGCAGATTCTAGTATCAGCCTTATACATACATATTGTAAAAAACTCCCAGGAGACAAGTAAGATTTTTTTTTTTTTTTTTTAATTATAAAAAAAACTACAATTTTGGGTTTTTTCACCCAGCAGCCTTTTATACATATGCAGGTACTTTACTCCCGAGCCAAAATTTGAGCCTGTGCTGGAGGGGAACATATATAGATGCAAACTGATATTACCTCTCAATGCAGCTTTTCGAACTACAATTGGCCCTGAAGCTCACAATTTCAATGATTCTAAACAGCTTGTCTGTTTGGATGCATGTAAGAAGTTGCATATGTTGGGTGCTCTCAGTGATCATCTGCTTCCTTGTAATGAAGAGTCTTCACAAAATGATTCCACCTTGATTAACAAAGTAATAACTTCAGGGGCAGGTATACATACAAGTGCTTATCTATGTTCGAGCTCATATCCAGATGTTGACTTGCTACGTTTTGATGGTTTTTTGTATTAGAGCCCTTCTGATTCTTTGAAAACAATAAGTGGTATATGTGTTAGAGCTACTACTTGCTCATGGCAATATAGCATACACATCAATACTGTTCTTTTTATTGATTTTGCTGAATCTACGATGACTTCTTTAGCCAACCTAGTTATCTTCTGTTATTTTCAAGTTTGATTTTATTTTCCTTTAGTTTAGTTGATATCTAAAAAATACCCACTTATGCTCCTTGCTTCAATGAGGCCCGCTCCTTGAGCACTGAACAACTATGACATAGAGTCAACTAAAGATTGTGAGTTTTAGCATGTTACTATTTAGAAAAAATAATTGTGATAGTTGACATGCTACATACTATTAAGCGTGACCAAGTTCTTGCTTCATTTTTGACATTGGTAAAGTTATACCAGTAGAAATTTTGTTCAGTTTCTATGTATTTCCTCCCGATTTAATGCTCCAATTTGTGAGATGTCCCTCGATACTTTCAAATGTGTCACATTATTTCCCACAAGAACGCCCTAAATTATTAACCATTAAATAACGATGTAATAACACCACTAACTCTGAACCACTACTATTGATTGCAAAAATGTAAAGATATTCAAAATTTAACTTGTTCTAGTCTCTACTATAACCCATGCCAGTTTAAAGTATGACATTCAAGTTGGCGCGGATGGATGATTATTATCTAATACTTCCGGATCTTGTAGAGTTAGATTAATAACTTTTACCTGAAGTTCTTCCACAAAATGAGAATTAAAATTTCATAGTTGATCATAGTTATTAAAGGCGCTCGCCTTGCTCACTATTGCCCAAGGCGAGGCGAAGCGAGCCCTCATCGCCTCGCCTCGCCTCGCCCATCCCCGAAAAGCCCTTCCAAGGCCTCGCCTTGGTCGCCTTTTCGCCGCCTTAAGGCGGTGCAAGGCGGCGTTTTTTGGGGACTAGCTTTTTTTCAAAAAAAAAAAAAAATTTAAAGTCAATTGACTTTAATTAAAAAAAATACCTAATTTGTCAAGAATCAATCTCTCTCTTCGACTCACTCTCTATTCCACTCTCTCTCTACCAAACCCTAACTCCAATCCCGTCTCTCTCACCTGAGCTGCCGCCGCCGTCCGCCGCACGAACCCTAACAGCCGGCTGCCTGCTCCCGCCTCCCCCTTAGATTCTAGAGAAGTGATTTATGAATCTTCACTCATTTATGAAATATGAATTATAAAATTTATTATATAGTCTTATTAATTATTTGAGAATGTTGGCACATGGCAAGTAATAGTGCATTGACCATTTTCAAAATGTTTCTTTTAAGTGATATTTGAAGAATATTTCCTATTCAACTAGTTTAAGTAATTATATAAGATACATTTAATTAATAATTTACTTAATTTGCTATAAAATTATACTTATAACATAATTAAATTATTTACATACTACATATGACAATTAAATTTGGATTTTAGGATGTTGCTTAATGAAAATTGAATATGTTTATTATATTGTCTTTAAAAGCCTTGAATTTTATAATTATTGTTGATAATTTAATATATACTGAAAATTTTATATACAAGCACCTTATTCCCAAAAAGCCCTAGCTTTTTTCATCGCCTTGCCTCTCCTTGCGCCTCAAACAACTATGTAGTTGATATTTGTTCTTACTTGCTTTACAGATGATCTAGCCTAACTACTTTTTCGTTTGTTGCAATGCTTCTAGGGACAACCAAGAGAAAAGAATTACATGGTTCAATTAGCATCCGCATGTTGTCTGGAACTTGGGGAGATAAAGTTGATGGTGCGATATTTTATGCATATAAAATGGACTTCTCTTGCAATATTCCTGAACAGAAATATCCAAGTTTTGTACTTCTTTTGGAGACAAAGCTAGATGATGATGTGGGAAACAATGAAGTGCACCTATACTTGATCTCGAAGTTTGTGGAGAGTTCTATTTCTTTTTGTGGCCAAATTCATCTGGATGCTCAACAGGTTTATTATAAAACCAAAATAATCTTTTATATTCCATAAAATGGCATTATTTATTTTATTTTCCTATTTCCCGATTAGTAACAATCTCCTCTCCGTGCAGATGGCATCAGCAAAATGCTTCCAAGAATTGATGTTTAATGGTTTGTTTGGGAAATTATTTGTCAAATCATCAGGTGTAAGAAAGTTTTTACTTCAGACAGAGGAGTCCTTATGGAATCAGTCAAACATGTATTTACTCTTACCTTTGGAGTCGATGGATATAGCTAGCAAGGGACCTTTAAGGATCAACTGGATGGGAGTGGAATCTTGTGTTTTAGCAACAGAATTTTTGAGAAGAAAAGCTTGGCTAAATTTTCAGAAATCTGAGGTGATTGTTGAAGATTCATCAGTTTACACAAATGATTCAGTAATGATGAACTGCAATAGTCAAGTCATTCATTTGGCCAACAAATCTACTTCCATAGAAAGCCTTAAGGAAGTGGCGGTTGTGGCCATTCATACTGGCAGAATTTATTCTATTCTGGAAGCTGTTGCTGGAACATCTGCCGAAAGCCCATTCGAAGGAGATGATGATATGAGTTATTCATCCTTTGCTGATTACTACCACAAAAAGTAAGTTTTAATGATTTGTGCTTCCTTTTCTACTCTTATTTTCTCATCATTTACTTTTTTTCTGCCCAGGTATGGAATTGTTCTGAAGCATCCAGAACAGCCTTTGTTGCTATTGAAGCAAAGCCATAATTCACACAATCTTCTTGTGGACTTTAGAAGTGAAGGTTTGTCAACTGGCATGCTTTAAATTTTTACTGCTTTCTTATTTACGATTTTTATGTTTGTATTTGATTCATTGCTACTTATTTATGCGTATTTGTTGAGACAGTTTTATCATAGTGCTAATATACCATTAATCTAAACAATTATCCTGTAACTATCCCCCCAAATGAATAAGGGTAAAGTGCACGAAACTACCCTGTGTTAAGTTTATTGCACCAAATCCCCATCTGTAAATTTAGGAGAGAGCTTCTTTACACTTCCTTTATCACAAAATTTGTACACTGTTTGCTACATACCAACATCCTTGGTATCTCTTCTTGCTTTAAATCAAATCCATCTTAGCATCCTCATTTCAGCAACAATCAGTCATTTCCATTATTTTGGGCTAATATTTTTCTGCAAGTATTTTTATTTAAACAGTGTAACAACTTTTTTCTCCTTTCCTTTGATATTTGTGAATAACCTTTGTTATGACAGAAAAACTTATTATTCTAACCTAAACCAAGTCTTATTGCTAGAATATGTATGTCTACATTTTGGAATGTGTTCTAAATTTCTTTAAAGCTGTGGAGTAAAATTAGATTAGCTACTTTGTTATTATGAAAGATCATCCGAAAATTCTTGTGTTTTCTTACAAAATAAAGCAGAAGGTGGTAATAAATTTGTGGAAAAGCCTCAACAACGTGTTCATATACCACCGGAACTTCTAGTTGCCACTGATATCAGATCAGATGTCTTGAAGTCATTCTATTTGCTACCTTCACTGATGCATCGACTGGAGTCTCTGATGTTGGCCAGCCAGCTTAGGGAAGAAATTGCAATTCATGCTGGAAATTTAAATGTATCAAGCTGGTTGGTATGTACTTTTGAAAATTAACTTTATACATTGTATACTTGTGTTTTTTAATTTAACTATTTCTTTTATGATTTAGATTTTGGAAGCTCTAACTACGCTGAGATGTAACGAGAGTTTCTCCATGGAACGTTTAGAATTGCTTGGAGATTCAGTTTTAAAGTATGCTGTAAGCTGCCATCTCTTTTTGAAGTATCCCAAGAAGCATGAAGGACAATTATCTTCTCACCGTTCGAGGATTGTCTCTAACTCAGCTCTGCATAAATCGGGAACAAATCGCAAGTTGCAGGTAAATTTTTTTTTTTTTGTTACTTATGCTTTAGTAATCATTTATGATGTCCAATTTTCCACATCTATTTGTTCCAACCTTTTAAATCCCCATCAGAATTTGAATTGAATCGTCACAAGAAGAGTTAGGCCAAAATTCCATATGTGTATTTATTGTTTTGATTTTTCTACCTCTTGTTTGAATCGAAACAAATTTTTTGATTGTATGTGGGAATTTTGGAATTCAATTTTCAATGATCCACTGATTTTCATCATATATAATATTATTATCAGAATGGAATTTCTACTTCGCTTATGAAGTTTGTATTTTACAGAGATATATTCGAGATTGTGCATTTGATCCACGTCGATGGATTGCTCCAGGACAACGTTCAATATGGCCTTCTCCTTGTCGCCATGGGGTAGATACAATGGAAGTGCCTTTGGATGACAAATTCGTGACTGAAGACATAAAGTTGATGATTGGAAAGACATGTGATATAGGTCATCGTTGGATGGGTTCAAAGACAATATCTGATTGCGTTGAAGCTCTCATTGGGGCATATTATGTGGGTGGTGGGCTTAAAGCTGCCGTTTGTTTGATGAAATGGCTTGGCATAGAGGCCGAAATCGAGCCTTCATGGATAGAGAATGCCATTAGCGTTGCTTCACTCTATTCTTATGTTCCAAGAGCTAAGGATATTGAAAATCTAGAGACAAAATTGGGATATGAATTCTCTATCAAGGGATTATTGCTAGAGGCTACAACACATGCAACTGAAACCGAACAAGGTGTCGGTTATTGTTACCAGGTTCAAACCATTCTTTTCTTTTTTTAATTTTTAACTTCTAAGATCTTTTTCCTGTAATAGTTTATGTTTGTTCTCTTACTCAAAACTGAAGTATAAAAGCACTACTAAATTCTATTTTGCATCTTTTAACTTATGTCAGAGGCTTGAATATCTTGGTGATTCCGTATTGGACATACTTATCACATGGCATCTGTATGTAAATCATACAAAAATTGATCCCGGGGAGTTGACAGATTTGCGTTCAGCATCTGTTAATAATGACAATTTTGCCATTGCTGCTGTTAGAGGGAACCTTCACCCGCACCTTCAGCATGGCTCCTCATTTCTTGAAAATCAAATATCGACATTTATTAAGTGTGTATCTGTTATGAGCAACTCGGTATTAACCCCTGATATTAAAGGTCCTAAGGTGAGTTCAAAATTTCGCTGTACCAGTCGTGTTAATACTTATGAGAAAATATTTAATAATTTTTTCTTCTTTTGGTTTAGGTGCTTGGGGACTTGGTGGAAAGCATAGCTGGGGCATTGCTTATAGATTCTAAACTCGATTTGGACAAAGTTTGGAAAGTGTTTAAACCACTTTTGTCTCCGATTGTGACACCTGATAAGCTCGAACTTCCTCCTTCGCGTGAGTTGATTGAGTTATGTGACTCTCTTGGTTACTTTATCAAAGACAAGTATTTTCCTGCAAAAGGAGACGCTGTCCGTGCGGAACTTAAGTTACAGCTTAAAGATGTGCTATTAGAAAGTCATGGAACTGGGCCTAACAGAAAAGCTGCTAAGGGAATGGCAGCTCTTCATTTGTTGAAGACATTAGAGGTTTGTTGAACCAAATCGAATCTCCAGTATGTTGGTTCGATTTTCAGTTCCCTTGGTCTTCTTTGTGTTCTTATTGTTGCTTTAATTCTAATGACAGGCAAAAGGAATTTCATCTTCCAAGCAGAAAAAGCACGCCATGGATCAAGCTAATGCCTCGTTTTCCCAAGGCGAAGATGGTAACCTCAGCTGCCCTGTACAGAGTGAAACTTCTGAACCAATAACATGTAAAAAACACAAGACAGATCACATTTGGGATAGCTCTAAAAATTCTAAGAAACTTGAAATCCCAGGTGTGTAATACAACTTTCATTTTCAAGATTTTTGATAGATAATATCTACGAAATTATTGCAAAAACTATTTCTATGTTGTGACTTTTTTTATTTACAGTAGTTCCACCGGTTGACATGAAGAAAGGAGGACCGCGAACTTCACTATATGCTCTATGCAAGAAATTACAATGGCCAATGCCTAGTTTCGAACCAATGGAGCAAAAATTCAGGTTAGCGAAACATATTTGTTGTTCTTGGAATAATTATACATTTTTTTTTTCTTTTTCTTTTTCTTTTTCTAGCTGAAATTGTTGTTGGGCTGATTAAAAACTTTTCGTGCACAGAAGTCTAGTTCAGTTTGGTGATACAACAGGGTTCAACAGTTTCGAATCAGAAATCAGTTTGACTGTACCTGAATTCGGAATAGTTAAACTGACAGGAGAGGCAAGAGCTGATAAGAAGAGTTCATTTGATTCTGCTGCACTTCTGATGATGTATGAACTTGAGAGACGGGGAATAATCATTATTCAAACACACCCATAGTAATTTGTAGGTGAATTGAATTATGTTTTAACAACTTTGGAACGTGAATTCATTACTTAGTTCTAACTTTTTTATTATATGGTTGTACAACCATTGAAATATGATTCAACTGTATATTGTTTATATATGATAATCTTGGCTAATTTTCTTCAAGGTATATGTTAATATGGTTAATTGTGTGAGAAACAATTTTGGTTTATTAATTTGGATCGGTTTTAAAATTGGTCTGCTTATACTCCTAATTGGGCTTATTTTTGGTTCGTTTCCAAAATGGATTTGGAGTTTTTCCTTACATTTATGACTATTGGATTATCTATCAAGATACTTTTTTTCTATCAAGATACTTTTTGCCATTCAAAGAATTATAATAAATAATTTTTGAAGAATCATATTAATAGTATCTTGATAAGTCAATTAAATAGTTTGATTAAGGTTAGTGATATTGTCAGAGCAGAAAGTGTTATTTTCAGAGCAATAAATCTAATAAGACTAATTTACCTATACCCTTTTTTATTTGGAACTTGAACAGTCTTTAATCACTCTTACAATGAATAAGTATATATGTATAATTTATTTGTACTCGCATTTGTAAGCTAATCATTAGTCTTCTTCTATAATGCAACATCAAATTCGAAATCAATTCTGTAGAGCAAATACAAGTATAAATTTCGTCACAAAAAAATTGGAAAAAAAAAGGATTCTTTAGACAAACGATCGATTTTTGCATTAATTATTAGAAAACAAATAGAAAACACGTACATACAGCACCAGTTAGATAGATATGAAACAAAGAAACAGTGTCTGGTCTGTCTGGTGCGTACACACATAGAAGGGAAACACTACAAGACATAATCTTCCTTAATTAAAGTTGGTCTTGTTGAAAACAAATTAATTAAGTTTACATAATATGATTAATAATAGTTAATACGTTTGGATCGATCAGAAACGTTCCTGTAGATTTGGCTGCATTGGTTGCACGCGGAAGGCGAAAGGCATTTGGGCAGCAGCTTCATAGTCAGCAGCAATCTGATGATGGTACACCACCCCCCCACCTTGGCTTTGCATCACATGATTATCATGATTCATAGGATTATCCAGATGCAGTTGCCTCTGCAGTTGCAACCACAATATTAACATGCATGCATGTGTTAACCACAATGTACATACAGTACTACTTGTCATGTGATTGATCATTCTTCTATATGTTATCCAATCACAAGACAATTATTAATTGCATTTTCATATAATTATATATTTTGGGTTCTATCGGGAGAGACACTGTCTACATATGTGAAAGACAGACAAAATGAAATTTCAGACTTTCAATTATCAAACCATGTATGTGTAAACAACTTGATGATGAAAACTACTCAAGCTAATTCCTTGTGCGAGTATTTTCCTAGTTTATTACTAGTGCTTGTAGTACTTTGACAGTAATATAAATTAAATATTTTGATGTAGCGATTGAATATTCACTCTTTACAACAGAAAGGGTGAAAATGAACAACCATAGACACACATAAATTATACATCTCTATGCAATACTATATCATGTTTCAGAGTTCTTGTAATTATTTATTGTAATAAGTGAAAAGTCTTAATAACAATAACAAGCCTAATTAAGCCAAAATTAGTCATAATTAATTAAAGTACTCCAGAACTTAACAATTATAAATTATACAGTGCTCTATTGCATGATGTAATTGCCAAGACATCAGACTCCTAATTAATCACATGTCCCATTAAGATTTTCATGTATTTTGCTCATTACATGATTATTCTCTAAGTATCTTTGTTTTAATTATTATGTTATTAAATGTTCATTGTTTAGACAATCATGAATGTGTAAAACTTATAATAATAGATGGCTTATTCACGGTAATAGTATAAGAGATGAATGTACGTACCAGCTTGAATTGGAGGTTTTGATTCTCATCCTCTATCATTTCATTCTGAAAAAACAAACATAAGCAAAACCGGCATTAGAAATTTACAGTGTATAAAAACTGTACATGTTATGTGTGAGAGTATATAGTATAGAACAAAAATCATAAATATTTACTTGGGAAACCTATTTTTTCCTTCTTTATGTAATTAAAGCATATATGTATCATATCAAATTTTTAATTGTAAACTGAAAAATATATAATATTGTAAATGTATGTATGAATAAATCATAATCAAATCAAAAGAATCACATAACTTACCAAAAATATATTGGTAAAGTAAGATATAGACCTTTAAGATGAAATGATTAATCTCTCAATATTTTATGTGTAGCACATGATAATACCATAGAATGATATGTGTTCAATTAAAACATTCTTATTAATTATGTTATAATTATTTAAGTAAATTGAAGCAAAAATGTGCGATTCAACATCAAAACTACAAACTATTTCCTTGTCAACGTATAATATTTCCACTAAACAACTACATAGCTAAGAAATTAAATCAATTTTATACAATCTAAAAGTTCCCAAATTAATAATTGGGAGTTTCAAATATGAATTAATTGATAAATTCTGTAAGTTAGACTTAAAGAGGGGGAAGGGGAGTGGAATTTAAATTTCGACGCTACAAATAAACAATAAATGGGTGCAAAACTTAAACATTTTTTTAGAACCATGCAAAGCTTAGACAATGAAATCGTGTAATTTATATATATTTTCAGATGAGATGACTATTTGTAGTACTCTACCCTGCACTTAAATAACGCTGGAGTAAATTTGTACATTCGATAAACGAATGATGTGGTGCAACACACAGTAGAGATTTATATAATTGAATACTTTTGCATACCAATACATTGATGAGCACGAGATCTTAGAATCAACTAGTCTTTAAATTTAGGGATCAAATATGATTTTCAGTATTGCACCACATCATCATGCAACAAAATAATTTTTCCTAACTAACTTGCTTATGAAGAATGAAATTATCCAAAATTAATTATTTGAAGTTGTAAAAACGATGAGACTATGTAATTAATCAGATGGTTAGTTTTCTTATACATTTTTCCTCATCATCCGCACAAACTCCATCTGTCACAAACAAAAAACAAGGAATTTATATTAGAGTCAAGAATAAAAGTAATTAGATGTATATAAAGGAAAACAAAATGATGATGAATTAATTGATACTCTACTATATGAAAGAAACCTGTTTGGATTTGAGAGCTGAAATCCCATTTTCAAGGGCTTCTTCTAACACCATCAGCTCTTTGTAATTCAAAGTTGTGATATCTTCTCCTTTCAGATGCCTGAAATTGATATACCAAAAAGAGAAGGGGGTGTAAACCTCCTTATAAGGTAAATAAAAAAAAAATGTATTTTTTAATTCATTTTACCTCAGCTCAATTTGCATGCTATCATTCTCTTTCTTGATTCTATTGATCTCATTGTCCAAATGCTGTTCAACAATATTTATTATTGCTAATGTTTCGAAATATTTCAGTACTACAGGTTTTATAAAAAAAAAAACTATTTAACAGGAAATAACATGAAATTCTGTTATTCTGAGGTTTAAAGATTACATTTTTATTTTCACTCTAAAAACCACCAGGTTAAAGAGAAGTTCATGAATTCTTTTTATACAAAAAAGGGGAGTTCAAAACTAGATCTGTTGAAGTACATCAATACATAAGTTTCCCATTAATGTGCTAAGAAACTGAAATGACATTCATAGGTTCTCTTTTCCTTAATTTTTGCAACCAAATGGAAAAAAGAGAATGACAATTTTTTTACTAGATCTGTCCATAAGATGTAACATCGATCTCATGCAGTTTCAATTTTTAGTGTTCTTGTCATGAAAAAAGTACTAATTAAAATGAGAGATAAAGAAGAGTTCAAGAATAGATCTAGAGAGAGAAAACTCCATATATACTACTACTAGATGTAGATCTTTCACAAAATTCATTCCTTTCTTCACATAATTTCAGCAAAGACCAGTTAAAATTCTTGAGGAAACCTTTTAAACTAGGGTTACATATATGTTACAAACACACACACACACACACACACAGAGTACCTCATGTTTAGCATCCCAAAGCCTTTTTCCGGAGAGTTTGTGGTATTGATCCAACATATCAACTAACCTTCAATACAAAATCAAGAAAATAATAATTAAGATCCAGTACCATTTAATTATGAATAAATAAAATACTAAAAAAAAAAGGCATTTACTATATGTACATACTTGGTAGAAGGGCTGCAAAATTCATGCATCTTTCCAGAACTAGCAAAGATGATAACAGAAACATGAGCATCACAAAGAACACTAATTTCTTTAGCTTTTTTCATGAGACCATTTCTTCTTTTTGAGTAAGTAACTTGTCTGTTGCTTGAGTTCTCAATTCTCTTGATCTCAATCTTTCCCCTACCCATTTTTTCAGTACCCTTTTCCAGTTTTTCTCTCTTTTGATATTTTTCTATCTTGCTTTTAATTTGTTTGCAAAGAAAGACTTAACCTTTGAAAACAAATATACTGAAATAAAAAGGAATGGACTAGGGTGAAAAGGGCAGGGCAGGGTGGGTGGGTGGGTGGGTGGGGAGGGGAGGGGAGGTAAGATACATAATGGGATTTTCCATTGTTGGATTAAGAGACAATAAACTTTCAAAACCCTCAGGAAAAAAATGGTTCTTTTATGGAATTATGGTCTATTGACAACTGTTGATATATTATTCTTTTAATTTTAGCTTCTTGTAATTTACACATTTAACCATAGTTGCACTTTGTTATCTTTTGGTCTCTCTATTTCCTTGTAAAATTAGGCGAAAAAATGTGTGCCATTATTCTTTATTTGTAGGTTACTAGGTTATTAAAGCTTTCTTGAATTAGGGTTTTGTTGCAGGGACAAATTTTAGGTTTGTGTGTGTAGCCTGAGGATATTGAATTTTAGGCATTGGACTTAAAATCCGAGAAGAAATTGAATCAGGGGTTAGCTAGGGTGTTTCTTGAAATCATATTTTAACCATCAAATCAAATCAAGAATATTATACTCCATATTGTATCAAATGTTATTGATGGTCAGAATTAAAAGAATGACTGGTGATGGAAATTTGATGGGTTAAAAGATGAGATTGGACAGGGGATAGTGTTTTGCACTCTTACTAGGGTCCCTAAATTCAGAATAAAGAAAGAAAGTTTATAAATATTGGAGTCAAAATGTCAAATCTCTGTCAAAATGGTCAAAGATTTTTTTTTTTTGTTTTGTTAGGAAGAAAGATTAACAAGTAGTATAATTTTTTTTCTTGTTTTAGGGTTTGAATGATGAAAATTTCCATGGATTCTTAAATTGCATAGGAAGTTGATCAGTAATTCTTACTATTGAAGGATGCTATTGAACTTGTTCAATTAATAGTAAAGTACAAAGAAATCAAAGTATCAAAAATAAAGAATATCGACTATCAATGAATATAAAAATATTTATTTAAATAAGACTTGTATCAAACTATAAAATATCTCATATTTGTGGAATTCGAATCCAAGACCTCTAGGATTTTAGTGTCTCGGTTTCCCTTTAAAATCATTTTATTTAACTTCCAGTTCACTACAAAAAAATTAAATTTTAATGATAAAAATTTATGTGACAATGTTAAAGTTGTCACTTCTTATATATATTAAGTGACAAAAACTCAAATATTGTCAGTAAAATGGATTTCATAAACATACTAGTGACAAGAATTGTAAAAAAGTTGTCACTATTGACATTTAGCGATACCCCAAAAGTAACAACAATAAAGTTGTCCCTAAACCATAGTGACAACTTATATTTGTCATTAATAGCTATTAGTAACAACTTAAAAATATATTTTATCACTATTGCACTTGTCACCATTATTATTATGACAAAATTAATATTTTATTGCTAAATGCATATAAAGAGTGACAACTTCCACATTATCACTTAAAATTTTGTTACTTAACCTCAATTTTCTTGTAGTGGTTTTTGCTTTATACTCTACAAGTCGAGTGAAAAATGAACACTTGTTTCATAAATTATATTCAAACCACATTACATAAATAAAAATTAACGAAACATGTATCAAGTGGGAGTTCAACAAATCCCTTAAGAGTATTATAAGACCTTGGGTAACATATAGGGCTCAATAATTGAGGCACATTACCAATTCAACTACCAAGACCGATTTTGAGTCTTTTTGTCATCCACAAAGAAAAAAGGTTAACCAAGTCTCCATGGACGATGGTTGTTCATTTTCTTCCTCATTAATTGTTACGTATTACAATTTTCTTTCTTTAAACCAAAAGAAACATTATGTTTCCCCAAAAACACATATTTTTCCTTTTGGATCTAACACGAAAATATACATTGTAGTTTACACTCGTGTTTCTTTAATTTACAACTTTTCAAATATTGCCATAAATTCCCAAAAAAAATGGCGAAAAAGTTTATGAAGTAATAATTAACTTAACATGCCAGAGAAATCCATACTTAAAAGGAATATCGCTAGTTGATTGAACTGGAATGAAAAGCAAATAACACATTGCAAGGAGAAAAGGAGAAAACAACTACAAAACACGGGCAAAACAAATTCAAGTTCCTTGATCCTCAGTTAATGTATCAGCACATACTCCGCCTCACATTCCCAATCTACTTTAGCCGGAACCATCAGCGATGAATTGGACCCAGAAAATAGAGAACAAATTTATGCTCTGCGCTGTTTTTCAATCTACTGGTGTTTCTTTGAGCTGGAGATTTTGCTAATAACATCAGACTTTACTTTGCATCCAAATGAGACAACTTTTAGGAACAGATTATCTATTTCTTCCTCCTTTTTCTCGTACACAACGAAAGCAGTAAAGGCAATCGAAAGTCCTGCAAAGTCCAAAGAAAATTGTGATACAGAACTCAAACAAGATCTCGGAGTTCCAATTGCACACGTATTAACACAATACATACCTACAACATAAGCATTACGCAGTGAAACTGCTCCAAGTATACTGAGAAGTATTAAAGAGACAACTACCTGTTTCAATGGCGGGAAATGCATATTAGTAAACTGCAAGAAAAATGACCGAGCCAAAACTACACCATCTTGATTTCACAATATAAAAGTTCAACCATCTCAAACTTGTGTAATTTTCGTTAACTTGTTTCACTTTGACCTTATAATAATATACATGAGAAACGTGTAAGAAAGCATGTGCGGAGGGACTGTGACTGTAATTATATTTATGAACTTAAATGGATTTAGTCTAAAAGAAGACAAATAAAGAATTGAAGGTTGAGTCTTACGGAACAATACAGCTTCAAAAGAACATGTAGGCATTAATCTAGTCATGAAGTTCTCAAACTGATTTTACAATAAAAAACCACTGACAAATTACCTTGAGGAAAAGTGCAGAATCATTTCCTTGACAAAGTGATTTTAAATCACTAATAGTAGAATTCCACCCAGATGCCACTGACAAAGCAACATGGTGAGATGCAGCTTCCGAGACATTGAATTTTGACTGCGGAATTTTTTCAAGTTTATATCCAAATCTGCACCATCAAATAACCAGACGTGAGCATTTTCACCATGAAAATCTCCATTTTATATATGAAATTTTTAATGATATTTCACATATTTATTACTATAAGTTTTCTAGTACAGAATGGGCAAAGCTAGGAAAAAGGAAAATGAAGTACAGAGAAATGTAAAGGTGCAAATGTGTACATTTTCTGGGGCAGTTTGCTGTGAATAAAAAGGAGCAGCGATGCTAATAACAGAAGCTTGGAAACTGCAGTAATGACGGTATAGCCAGTTGCTATGAAATTGAAGTAAAATGCAGCCAAGATCAACACTACACCGAGTGTTTTCTTTTTATCCCTCCAGAGTAGCGTGTCAGCAACTGCAAATGTCATCATCCTTGGTTATAGATTTTATGATATATATTCAAAAGGTTCCAATTGAAATATAGTCATATCACTATATTAGGCTGTTGATTTCATCAAAGCTTTTCACTTCCATAACTCATATCAAACTATTGAAAACATGCTGTCCAAAACCCCTTCTCAAATCCAATTTTCTTTAATCATGGTACCATATATTTCATATTACATCCTTATCGTACTCAATAATTTTTTAATGAAGTCCTAATATTCCAGAATCCTCGTCCTGTGAGTGATCTCGTCAATTGTTTATGCTTTGATAGTTTTTAGTTGCTTATTAGCTTTATCAGTCTCAGTCTAAAACATGATTTCCAGAAACCACTGGTAGATCCTGACTCCACAGATGCATATCAGTGCACATATAATCTTTTTGGTAAATAATAAGAATGCAGGATAAGGATTTTGTATCAGTGAATCATAAAATATGTACACAACTACATTAATTAAGGAAGAAAAAATCTCTGGAAGAAAGAAACACATAGGTACCTTTTCCACTGCCAAGAAGTAATTCAGCTTTAGATGGCCCATCCCTTTTAGTTCTAACATTAGCCTTCAAGTGTTGGTATGCTTCAATAGTTCTTCTAAGTCCCTCCTGCAAAAAATATTATTAAAGAAGAAACTCATCAAAATAAATTATATGTACTAACATCTTATATAGCCAGTGTGTCACATACTATAAGATCACTCTATATCAGTAGCTTTGTGCAAGAATATTTGCATTACTAGTTCATAAATTAGAACAGTTATCAAACAAAAGCCAGGTTTGTTCTTAGCTTGGCCATGGGCAGGTCTGTTTGTCCTTTTCAATTATCAACTTTACTGGAAAGTTCACACTTTTATAAATGTTAAGAATTAGCATTGTACAAAACAACCAGATTTCATTTGAGCTACCTAATTGTTTTAGTTCACGAGCTTAGCAAATTACATGATAGTAATGCATAAAGCATCAATAATGTCCAATACTTTAGACTTCCACATGATATCAGAGAGCATTACTATAAACACAAGAACTTGATTAAATGGCTCTAATCTCGTGACCGAAGGATATAAAGGCATTTTCTGAAGTAAAGAGATAGAGTTGACTTTGTACGGACCTGGAGTGGAACAATGGGAGTGTAGCCAAGACGTTCGTTTGCTTTAGAACAATCAAAAGTTCTGCTGCGTGATAGAAGTCTAATTCTAGAAGGCGTCAACTGTGGCACCTTCATTCCATAGGGAGCTAAAATTTTATATAACAACTCCACCATATGTGCAATTGGCATCATAACAGAGGCAGGAATCTTAATTTTTGGCCTGCATACTACACAAGATCAGAAATAAAGATAACATACATTGTTAATTACTTTACTCTATTTGAAAATAATCCCTCTAAATGAAAATGGAGCATTATAAAGCAGTTCAGAACTTGATGTCAATTTTCAAAGCAGTTTGAAACAGATGCGACAAATGAAAACCAAACTCCACGATTTAACCAGGGCACTGAATAAGATAATAGATGTTCATAGTTCTTATAGCTGAAGAATACCTTTCATAACCAAGCCCTCCGAGAATGATAGACACAAACTCCCAAAATTTAAGCGCTTCCATATTTGTGATGAAGTATGCCTGCAAGTGTGATTTGCAATTGAAACGCCATTATTGAGGCTCTTGATCAGGCTGGCCACTGCCACCCAACACCCAATAGAAATATTCATAGAGATCCACTAATGTCCACAAGCTATTTGTCAAATAAATTGGGGAAGGAAGAATCTAAATCTGGAAGAGTCTGTATATTTGAAGTACTTTTCTGCCAAGAAAACTAATTTTAAATATAATGCAGAAACATACTAGATCACTACTTCCACGTCATATCAAGGCAGTGTAATGTTTTTACAATTGTTTGCTGCAAGGAGCTCTACCACAAACAAAGCAGATAGGCAGGACTTCACCTGTATTTTTTTTTAATCAACAAGAACATACTCCATACTACCAAGAAAAGTTTTTTTATTGCATCGTCCAGAGTAAACGTGGGTCCCACTTCCCCTTCAATTAAAAGATCACCCTAATACGCATTGCAAGGCATTGAGTACAAAGAACAGTTGAAGAGACATTGGTAGAAGTAACACAAAGACAGATATACTGAGGAGACATAGGCAGTAATAAGCATGACTACACCTTCTTGTGCTGGAACAGGGAGCAGGAGTGGAGCATAAATGAGAAGATGTTTAAGAAAACCTTTCGCTTAACAAGCTTTAAGTGTCAGATCTCATATTCAACCGCGAGTTTTGGTTGGTACTTCAGAAGGCATAATGCAAAATTTCCAAACAACATGCCAAAATTGTAAACCCAAACTATGAGCAACATAATGCAATTCATTGGTTCGTGTAAACCCTAATTTTTTTGAACAACCAATTCTTGGGCATTCAGTAAGATGCATGGAAAGACAGGAATGCCATAAACTCGCATCCACATTGCAATTTTGGCAGTTCGACACATTGCATAAGCTTTTCGAATAGACTATATGCACTTAAACTGACTCTGGTCAACTAAGACGTACTACCAAGTTGGTATCGCAATAAAAAAGAAAGAGCTACCTGTCCAGACGCCTTCTCTGCTACAGGTCCTTCAGATGCCAAAGCTCGCTCAGCACATATGTGAGCATGTGCAACATTCTCAACATATGTAAAATCATACATATTGTTTCCATCTCCAATGATAAACTGATCATTCCAAAAGTAGCACAACAGGGGTGAGAAAAAAATAACGACCAAAATATTCAAGTTATACTGGGCATAAAAATATGATGTAAATACAAGATAGATTTCCCTGCTATAAACCAGACTTTTTCAAGAAGTAGAGTAAAACTAGTGACGAGGTTCACAAACTGTGCTTTAAAGAGACCTCTAAAGAGCCTCACCTTTAATACTCTTCCTTAATGCAACTAGATTAATATCTTTAAAATAAAAGTAAAAGAACGACTGAACAACAATATAGGAAGGTAAATCCAACTAATCACCTTCGATTTTCCAGCTCTTGCTGCGCCAACTAATGATGGAACAAGCAACTTATCACCAGGACCAAAAATGCTACTAGGTCGAATGCAGCATGTTAGAAGTCCATTTGAGCCATTTGCTTTGATAACAAGGGCCTCTCCTTCAGCTTTTGTGGCCGAGTATGAATCATTGTGCTGATAAAAATTAACCAAGACAAAATCTAGTGATTTAGATACTGGAAACTTGGTTAAATAGCTAAGCATATCCTAAGCTCAGGTAAACGTTGGACTTGAGCCATCAGATTCATAGATCAAGCAAAATTAGCTTTGAAACTTGTAGTTTTTCAGTCACAGTGAGATTAGCAGAAAAGTAACTCAACACTAAACCACCAAATCTTCAAGGGATCAAAACAAAAAGGGAACAAGACAACAATATGTCATAATGGAAAAGTCGGGATTTACATAGGAGAAAAGCCATTCAAGCAGTGACAAAATTTAAGGAAAAGCTAACAGCAACCATGGAAAATAATGTTACGCCCTTGGTAATCCTATTTTGGTATTGATTGCAAAAAGATTATTAATGAAGTATGAGCGGAAGTAAACACTTGAATACCTTAGCAGGGTATGGCAATGATTCATCTCCATTCAGTATTCCATGAACACCATCAAAGACCACACTCGGGGAGCTTGTATATATAAGTCGTTTTATTTTCAGCTCAATACATGCATCAATAATATTCTTGGTTCCTGTAGTCATAGTTAAAATATTGTATAGAAAGGAAAAATACAGGGGGAATGGCTATAAATCATTAAAAATGCATCCAAAAACGAACCTTTTACATTGACAGAATGATGCAGCTGATGGTTATTAATGGAGGAATCAGGAGCAGCCATATGAAAGACAACCTCAGCTCCTTGGCAAGCTGCAAATACAATGGATAGTAAAGAAAAGGTCAAACTTTATGTTTCCTCATTGAAGTTCAATTTACTTTCACTGACACTGTTGATTAATCACACCCGAAAATAGGCCAGAACTTTTTAATCAAACTACACTCCAACATTTCAAAACAACTGACTTAGACTTTGGCAGCATAGATTTGTTTAGCTCTATCTTTCTTTATTGAATTTGAATCGAAGTTTATGACTCCCACTGGAGACATATTCAATCAAGCAAAAAAGCAAAATCTGTCAAAGCTTATAGAATGATAGACTTTAGAAGCAAAATGTAATGTGGCATGAATTAATGACAGGATTACATAATCAGAAACATTCAATAAGCATATTCTAGTTCCGAAAATCCACTCTGTTGTACAGGTTATATAAATTCCGAGCTTCATACTTTTCAAATACCTAACAAATATAAATTCAGAGTTCCATACCTTCTACACAACAAAGTCAGGGAAAACCACTTAACCAGCAACTTTACCGTCGTTTGATTAACTCATTATTTTTTGTGCTCCAAATTTCAACTACTATTCCAGCTCGTTAGAGATCGATTCCTTAAATAACTAAAACATGTTGAAACGCCAAATTCAATTATAGTGAACAGTAAATTACAATATGTACCTTTGAGCACTTGAGATTTGTCGCGAAGATCAGCGGACACATAATGCGCACGGCCAGATTTTAGGGCTTCCCCGAGGACGCCATTTTCTTCGTCTGGATCGAGGTTGATGGTGGGGCCCAAATCCGCAATACGAACGGTAAACATATCATATTTGATGAGCATTAACACCAAATGCCGCGCAGCAAATCCTCTGCCGCCTGTAACCACACACCATTTCTCTTCACCACCCATTTTTTCCCTCAATTTCGACCGGAATTAATTAGTGCAGCACTGTGAAATTAAAGTCTTGTTTGATTGTAAAAGAAATGCATGCAATAAGGGAGCTAAATTTGCAATTTGGAATTAATGTTGCGATTAATGAGTTAACTAATTTGCTTAATAATGGAAGAAATGGAAGAATTTGAGTGGTAAATCAATGTGCACGAGTTTTAATCTGGATCTAGGCGGAGTGACAGAGAGAGAAGTTGGATTGGGTGTTGATAAAACAATCAATTCCATATGGGCTTGGGTGTGTATTATGACAATTAATCAATTTGGCAAGTTTGTTTGGGTTGGGCCTGATTTTGGTGTTTGATTAGATTTGGAAGTATGACTGTGAAGCTACTTGATTATCGGTCCAAGTTCGTACTATAAAACTTAGTTTTAGTTCGTTTCATAATATATTTCAAATTTTGAAGCTCAATTCTAATTTGATTCTATAAGCTAAAAATTAATAAAACATATATAAAATATCAAGTTATTTAATATTTAATTCGAGTTCATTAGATATAATCGTTTGAGTTCGATTAATTTAACAATCAAATTAAACTTGAGTATAATTTTAAATTCGATACAAAATTCAAACAAAACTAGAGAAATGTGTCATGACAGTACTACTTGATTAACATCCCTATTTTTTTTATTTTTTTTAGAGGATTAACGTCCCTATTTAGATGTCATCAAATTGTCCTAAATGTTGGGACTTGGGAGTTGGGAGTTCACTTGATTTAGATGCTAGTATATACAAGTATATTTTGATAAAGTATGTGGTGATCTTGGACCTAAGAATATGTTAAGCTAAATATACAGATATGTAACCACACAGATGTATATCCTATTATCCCTATATTATAGTCCTAGCTTTTGCTCAATTTATAGTATTAAAATAAAAAAAATAAAAATTTTATTTGTTGATATAATTTGCTAAAGAATTTAATTCTGAATAGCTCTAGTCTTGTGAGCATTATTGAGTAGATATCCTATTTATAAACAAAAAAACAAAAATAAGAAAAATAACACAAAGAGACTCCACGAAGAAAAAAAATATAGGGGAGTTATGTACATATTTTTTAAAATACAGGTGGATTTGATGTTTTTTTCCTATAATTTCTATTATACTTTAATTAATCTTTAATGAGATCAGAGCGGGAATTATGCAGGGTATATGTAGCAAACTCGAACGTACATTTGGAGGTTTTACGAGAGTTACCATGAGGTTGTGACAAATGGTTTGGGCTAACGAACTTACATGGAAGATTAGAGAGCATGGTCATTAACGCGCTGACCGGTTGAATCGAGATCAATATCAATATTGTGTTTGTGATATATTGAAATTTTACTATTCAAAGCGTTTGCTTCATTATGATGCTCTAAAATGAAAATCATCAACACAAAATATAGTGTCAAATCTGTGAAATATTTTCTGTAATTCTTAAATAAAGTCTAGAGATATATCATATATGACTTCATAATAGTTCATATAGCTTCCAATGCGGATATAAATAATGAATATATTGTTCCAAGTCTCCTTAATTATTCATGTCATTTTTCAAATATTCACGGAAACCATTATTTCAACTCTCACAAATTCATGTCATTTTGATGTTGCCTAATCTGTACATAAATATGGTTAGAAACCTTGAAAAAAACTTCTTTTGTTTTGCTCAACAAACTCAAGGCACACCAAAAGCACCTCACATGCAACTTACGTACTCCCCTCATGATCAAAATCTTACTATAAATAACAATCTTATAAAATTTCACCCTTAAAGCAATTTCAGTAAATCCCCGGCCCGGTTGAAAAGCATAAAACAAAATATGTCAAAATCATGGGCTATACTTTCAACTTTCTTTATTGTTTTCCTCACAACACCTCTGGCCATAGCCACAGAGCCGGCCCCTAACGACTACATGAAAGAACCTGCAGAGAGCCATACGTTGGCTGCACGTACGGGATGCAATCACCTTAAGCATCCGAGAAGTATGTGAAACAAGAAAATTTGTAAAAACCATCCTCCGACTCAAGAGTGTGCAACAAACTCAATGACTACTGCCATGCGTGGGAGGTCTAGTTTTCGACTTGAGCTACATTAAGTCAACACTCTACAAGTTAGGCCATCTGAAGCCTATGCATATGTTGTCTGCAGACTCTGAAGAAAACGATGGCTCAGACCGTCGACTTGGGGAAAATATGCAGCGATGAACTTAAGGACGTCGTTGTGATGTGAATGCTCGTTAGAAATTAGCTTGATGATCTTTCTATGTCTATCGATAATGTAATTCATAATGTTAATTTCGGTTATAGAACGAGACATTTATCGTGATGAAATTGGAGAAATATATTAATTAGCCCTTGATATTATTCTTTTGTCCAAATCCATTCTTGAAACATAACAAATCAATAATCAATAGTCATATATAATCATTATTATCATTTTGATTAATATTTATTATTATCATTATCATTACACAATAATTACAAAACATTCAATTATTAATTATGTTAACATTATCTTTTGTATGTAAAATATTATTAATTTATTAAATTAACAGTTGTGTTGAAATGATTTGGATGTATTTTGTGAAAGTTAATCAATAGATGTTAAATCATGTCCTTTTGAAAATATATATAAAAATTGAAAAGTTATTATTTTAAAATTGGGAAAAAAATTAGATATATATTTTTATAGGATTTAATTATATGATATTAATAAATAGCTAGAACTAAATAAATAAATATATACACGGATGTCAATGTGTACACATGTAAAAATCAAAGATGAGAGACAAGACTCACAAGAGCTTGAGGTAAGTCTCATAAGTTGTTGGATTTTTTCAGTGGTTGGGCCCGATAAAAATCATTTCAAACCATTTTTAGTCGAAAGGAAATTTGAAAATGCTGGCCCAAAATGGTTCCAAAGTGGCCCTAATACCCCCTCTTATATAAAACAAAATTAATTACTATTATTGTTGGACTAGAAAACCAAATTTCATGATGTTTGATTTATTTAATTTTTATATATGCATTGGTTCTCTTCAATATATGTTTTTGAATATCAATGATTATTCTCTTCTTCAACTTTCCCTCAAATTTCAGGGATCAGTTAAGTTAGCTGCTCAATTCATTCGTGCATAATATCCAACTTTAATTCTTTTATCACACAAGTTTTTTATTTATTTATTCATTATTCTTTTATAGAATCAAGTTGTACACTCCATCTTATCGCAATAGTTAAATTTTCGCTTTGATATTTCTATTACGGTTCTATCCAAATCGAGTTTGACTGAATTTAGAACGTTCGCATGACTAAAACAATATCTTTGTTTTAAAATTAGATATAAACACCAAAAGAATGACTAATAACAAGACATATGTACTATACTTAGCTTGTGTGTAATCAAATAAATTTCCTTAAAATAAATTCGAACTATAATTTTTCTAATGATATAAATGTAACAGTAATCAATAAAAGAAAAGACAAATCATATTGTAAAATAAGTGGGGTTCATTTTTTTTATCCTTGACCAACGTACGTTGACGGGGACGACGAAGTAGCAAAAAGTACAACTTGACATGAAATTTAAGGTACTAAGAATTTTCCGCAGCAGTTTATAAAGACTAATCATTTAGGGTATGTTTGTTTGGTATTTGAGAGAATAGTTTGTGAGAGTGTTGGGAGTTTGTGAAATAATCTCAATTTGCATAATGTTGTTTGTTTGGATTTTGGGAAAATAGTTTGTGAAATAAAGGTGGGTATAGTTTTTTTAAAGAGTTTAAGTTGTAGGTGTAAGATGTAAGATGTGTTACGTCAAATCATGTTTGTTATGTGAAATAAGTTATGTAAGAGAGGATTATTTTATGTCAAATCAATGTAGAGTTTGTGTAGGTTATTTAAAGAGATAAGAAAATTGTTGTTTGTTTGACTTTTCGGAGAGTAATTTGTAAAAATTGAGAGATGATAAATTTATTTCAGAAAGTATAAATGATGTTTGTCTCGCTTTTTCCAAACACAATTTATTTCCGAAGATGCCAAACAAACAGACCCTTAATGATTTTGTTCGTTTAAGTCACTTATACGTCACAAGATTACGAATCAGCTCCGCATAAGGGGAATATAATATGGGTTTCATCACATTGTTGGACAAATCGTGACATTAAAAAGATGTGCAAAATTTTCAATTTGCAAGTCTCCGTCAACGAGATAACTTCACTTTTGATACCATAATTTACCCTACTTTAAGGTTATGATACCATAAATTTTTCATCCAACACATTTCATACCATTACTTAACAATCAATAACACATTTGGTACTTCCGTCCAATAATTGACGGAAGTCCCAATTTTGGAAGGAAAATAGATGGAAAATTTGCAAAATTGGTCCTATAATTAAAGGTCACTGGCAAAGTTCGCCCCAAATATTTTCAGACTGATAAATTTACCCCATAATTTATATATTTAAACATTTAAGTCCCAATTGCAAAAATAGTTAAATTATTAATCATTATTTAATAAATCTTATATATTATTATTAAATTTTTTAAACTTATTAGATTTTATATATAATATATATAACTTAAATAATATTTTATAAAATCTGGATTTTTTTGTTAAAAATTATATAAATTTAAATTTTTAAATTTTTTTAAAATAAAAAAAAATCCATCTTCCTCACGAATGGCCGCCGGTCTCCGGTGACTTTTTATTGAAATTGATTGAGGGCTTTTGTTACTCGTATCGTGGCGCACTCGTACATATACTGATCTCTTCAAATCGTTGAGTAATCAGTTCGAATTTCGAGTTGCCATTCCCAAATCACGTGGGGTTAGCTTTTTTAAATTTCAAACCTTGATTTCTCCCTCGATTCTCAACTAAACTTCGTGATTCTTGTTGCTATGACTTCCCCTCACCGTGGGCAACATTTCTCATGGGTTAATTGCGGCGGCCGTCTATGGTGTAGCTCTGTACAAGGGGAGGCGCGATTCGGGGATACATTCTAAATTTTTGGTTTTTCGTTGCTGCTAGGCGGATTTGTTGCTTGCTTTCATCTTTTGTTTGGTTCTTGATTTTCTTTGCTGCTGATTTATGTAATTTTAAAAGGATTTTTTTCCAGATTTTATATAAAATATTATATAATTTATATATATTATATGTAAAATCTAATAAGTTCAAAATATTTTTTTTAATTTAAAAACTCTAATAAGTTTAATATATATTTATTTTTCCAGGTTTTATATAAAAGAACATTTAATTTACATATATTGTATATAAAATCTAAATATAAAGTTTAATTAGCTTAAAAGATTGAATAATAATAAATTTATTAAAGAGTATTAATAATATCATTTTTTTCTCATTTGGGACTGAAATGCTTCAAACTAGTAAATTGTGAGATAAATTTGTCACCCTAAAAATAGGTTGGGCAAACTTTGCCATCAAGCTTTAAATATGGGACCAATTTTTGCAAATTTTCCATCCATTTTCCGTCCAAAATTGGGAATTCCGTCAATTATTAGACGGAAGTACCAAATGTGTAACTGACCGGTAAGTAATGGTATGAAATGTGTCAGATGAAAAAGTTATGGTACCATATCCTTAAAGTATGATAACTTATGGTACCAAAAGTGAAATTCTCTCCTACGTCAACAGGTATAATGCAAATAAAAACTGGTAACATCTAAAAGAGATTTAGGTATGGAAATATGTCGGATTTAGATTGGATCTAACAAACTCCATATTTATTTTCACTTATTTAATTTGATTTGAATTATTGATATTTTGACACTATTATTTAGGAAAATGGTGAAATTTCATTCATAATGGCAATCACCAATTACAAGATTAAATATATTAGTTGGGAGATCAAACTCATTATCAAGTACATCATGCTTAACTAATCTATCTAGAGAGTGTGACCACATTACCTTCTTGAAACACATGAAAAGTCATAAAAGACTCGAATCTATTCGACAATCTTCTTGTACCATCATCTAAAGGAGCACCAAAATATTTTAAAGAATGACGAGTGTGAGTTAATAGTAATACCAACAAAAACTAGGGGAGGATCATCTATCACATTTTGATGCCACATTTTTATGTCACACATATATATGTTGACAAATGTATTAATTTAAATTTTGTGTGGATCCACACATACACTTGAATGGTGGATCTATCATGTGACACAAAAATACACTTATAATGTAGATCCATCATGTGACACCAAAATCCAATTTTTTTAAAATAATCTATGGAAAATGACAATTAGGTTATCACTATACATCTTTCAATTATTCAGTAGTCGACTTTTACATTACGACTTGAGAAAGATTCATAGTTTATGTTTTAATTACAAGAACTTGACTTGTCAATTTTAAAGCTCTTTAGGCGGGTTCCACTAATTAATGATCGAGGTACGTAAAGCTATATTATATTATTATGTACGTCATGAACGTGACGAGAAATAAATTACATCATCTGGGGGATCGGATTAATGTTTTATGTCACCAAATGTCATTTCATAAATAGTTAAAAATGTAGAACATAAACTTAGGTCGTAATAATTTACTAGTATTATTTTAGTAATATTATAAGCTCATTTGTATGTAGTTTGAATATTGTGCCCGTTTGAGTTTTCAAATTTAATTGGTGAAATAAGCAACATATTTGTCAAAGGAACATAATTAAGAAGTACTATAATCGAAAGAAACCATGCATAAACTCTTACTTATAATGTGCTCATGCGAATATTATAATGTGTTTTAATATAGAACTTAAATTAACTTTAGAAAATTAGATAATTACTTGAAATAGACTCCTATAGAAATAAATAAATGAAATAAGAAAATAAAATAACTAGAAAAAATCCTAATAAGTAATAATGCTAGATAATAAAATCAAATTCACGTAACCGCGCGATAAGCACGAAGCAAACTATTCTTTCGCCTTTTACTAAAGAATACCGTGATAACACGGAAAAAAAAAAAGGGAACATGGACACATTTTGAGAGTGGTATTACATTTCTCTATAGACTCAATTTCGTGACAGTTTCCGGCACTTATTAAATTGTAGAGTCTATGACTTGACTTCAAGGTTTTTTCTTCAGAAATCAATATGTATACGGTGTATAAGTATCTTATCCGATTGGCTTGCTTGATCAAACAATAATAATATTCTAAACCAATTCCTACTACAGGGCACAATTGATCCCAGCGCGTACGAGTCTGTCGGAAATTAACTTTTCAAAAGACTAGCTAGTATTGTTCAATTCTTTGCACAACTTCAAATGGACAAAATTACCACTTCAACCCTTACGATTGACCTCAACACTGACCCCATGCACAACTCTTGTGAAGCTACGGTATGTAGAGATTTTCAATTTTTTTTTGTTCAAATTGTTTTGTTCTAAGATTCCCAATTGAATTTACATTTTCTTCTTTAATTTCCTAGTAAAATTTGGTAATTAATTATCTAAACTAAATTATGACTGCCTGCTTGTTTAAAGGTTTATGCAATTTAATCTTATCCAAAATCTGGATTTAATTAGTACTATAACATACTAACTTAATGATTTTTCATCATTTGTTTGTTATTAAATTTGTATTCATGGATCAGCAGCGCAATCATGACCTGGTCGAGGAGTTAAATCGAATAAAATCCGAGAACAAGAAACTAAATAATATGCTCACAATTGTTCGCCAAAACTATGATGGTTTGCTTCAAAAGAACTCCGGTGAGGAAGAGCAGTCGAGAACGAGGAAGAGGAAGCTGGCTGAGGAAAACGGAATTAACTATCATCATGAATGTTGCTGTGATGAATGGTCACATTGTAGGCCAAAAGAGATCAAATCAAATGAGTCAAGAGTTCATGTTCGTATAGATCCATCCGATATGAGCCTAGTAAGTTTAAATATGTATGTATATATCATGTTGTCATCTTTTAGTTTATTGATTGATCTTAATTATCTCAAATCAATATTTTAGTAATTAATAAAGTGTTAATTTCTCTTCACATGTGAATTGTACAGATAGTGAATGATGGTTACCAATGGAGAAAATATGGACAAAAGGTCACAAGAGATAATCCATCTCCTAGAGCTTATTATAAGTGTTCCTTTGCCCCATATTGCCCTGTCAAGAAAAAGGTATACTCCTACTGCTTTTAGCTTATTTCTTTTCTTCATATAAATGAAGATAAAGCGCCGAATTATATATATATATATATATATATATATGACCAATTCATGGCCTCAACTCAAGCATAAAATTTTGATTTATGTATGCTTTTAGGTGCAAAGAAGTGTCAATGATCCATCACTTTTGGTAGTCACATACGAAGGCCAACACAATCACCAAAATCCTACTCGAGCACCACCGGGAGGCTCGTCATCTCCTAAATCGATTCCCAATATTGAATGCTCAGGCGGCTCTACAACAGGAGTTGATTTCTTAGATCAAAGTATACATCATAAGATTGCAATAAATGAAAACAGTAGTAGTGCATTTCATAAGTTTTTTGTTGAACAAATGGCTTCTTCATTGGCAAATAATCCCACCTTCACAGCCACATTAGCTGCAGCCATAACAGGTAGACTATTAGATGAGGCTGTATCAGAGAACAATGATGAGAATATATCAAATTCAAGAGGTTTTTCAGTGTAGAATTATTGTAACACATTCACAAAGATCAATCTTGTCTTGTGTATATATGTTACATATTTTATCCTTATTCAGCCATACCAAAATTCATTTAATTTACCTCCAAATTCACATGTCGCATTCGTGTCCTACCTAATGTTTGTAGAGTTGGGCTAATTGGGTTTTATATTTAATATTGAAATTGGACCATAGCTAATAAATGGGCCTGTATGATGTTGTTCTAATTAGAGCTGAACCATTACTTAGTAAGGCCATCTCCAATGGAGATGGCCGGGCTGGGGGTGGGGTGGGGCTGCGGGAAAGGAGTCGTCTCCAGTGGGGGCTGGGGGCGGGGCGGGGTGGCTGGCGGGGCGGAACGGGCTGGGCGCAGGGCTCGGCGAGCGGGGCGGGGTGGAACGGGCTGGGCGCAGGGCTCAGCAGAGCCCTGCGCCCAGCCCTGGGCTCGCGTGGGGAAGAAGACCTGAAATAGGGGCGCGTGTTTGCACGCTCCCCTAATTAAGTCAGGGGACGCCACTTGGCATCCCCTGACTGGTTCCGTTTTTTTTTTTGTTTTTTTTGTTTTAAATTGTTTATTTAATAGGTTTTTTAATAAATAAAAATAGAAAAAAATATATATAAACTTAAATAATTAATAAAATTAATTTTCCCTATTAAATTAAATTAAATATTTAATAAAATTTATTTAGTATATTTATTGTATATTTACTAGCATTTAATAAATATATGTAGTCGCCAATTTTTAATTTGATTATTTAATATAATAAAATTATTTTTTTTAAATTAAAATCATTAATAATTTATTAGAATTGTAATTAAATTTATTTATGGACAAATCATTAATAAATAAATAGCATTTTTTATTTTAATATCTTTTATTGTAATTAAAAATTTAATCATTTAACTACAATATTGGTGGTGGCTATATTTTTTTAAAAATACGGAATTAGTTAAAAATAAAATTAAACACTTATACAAATAATTTAGATTGATACTTAATCTAAATTAAATATTTAAATACATACTAAAATAGACAAGAAAAGTAAATTCAAACAATTACATTCATGTTTAACCGTATTTTTCGTATTATGTATTAATTTTAATTTAGTTAATTATTTACTCTCTTTAATTTTAATATTTTAATATAATTAATAATTTAATTACAAGTACTAATAATTATTACTATTATTAATATTAATATTAAAAATAAAATTAAAATCAGAATTATAGGTGAGAGTGGGCAAAGGAAGAAAATGGAATTAATTCCATTCCGGAGCCCTACCATTGAAGACGACCAGGCAGGGCTCGGGAGGGGGGGGCAGGGCTGGCTCGGGGTTCCGGAGCCCCGGGGCTAGCCCTCTCCATTGGAGATGGCCTAAGAGCATCTCCCATGGTACACCAAATCCTATTTTTTTCACCTAATTTAGATGTTTTTAGCCTCCCACCCTAAATCACTAAATCACCATAACACCAAAAAATATAGGGATTTTTTTTTAGCCTCCCATGGTGGTCAACCACCATTTCACCATTTCACCAAATCCTATTTTTACACCAAATTTTTTGGTGAAGGAATTTACATCTCCCACCATTACACCATTTCACCATTTTTTACACCAAATTCTATATTTATCACCAAATATAGGAAAAGAAATAGGATTTGGTGTAATTGTCCCTATTTGATTAATTAGCATCTAATTGCATGATTAGCAACGTATTGACATGTTTATTATGATTTATATGTATTTAACTATATTTTAAATATTTTATCGGCTTTTATTAAATATATACATTAATTATTATTAATAAAAAATTATTGTTAGTAAAAATAAATATTCTTTACATTATTGTTAATTAGTTGTATATTATAATAATCAATTAATTTATTGATTTTTATCAAATAAATACACTAATTATCATTAATAATTAAAATGCAATAAACGGCAACAAATCCTTTAATGAAATACATTGTTAATAAAACGACAATAAGCTACATTTATATTATTAAACCTAAATAATATATGAAAATAAAATACATGACGACAAACTCCTTAATGAAACACACATTTAATTAAACAACATTAAACAACATAAAAAGATAATAAACGAAACTAGAAATAATACGAAATTGAAATACTCATAAAAAACGAAAATGCAATGTTGTTTTTTCTTTATCAATTTGTAATGTTGTTTAATTATGCAAGTGTTTATGAAAATGTTGTTTATGTTATGATTTTATTATAAGTATAACATTTTGAGTTAATTGTGTTACATGTTTTAATGATTTTTCATAACTTATATAGCATAAAATTTAATTAACATAGTTATAAAAATTTAATACTTTTAAAAATGATTTGTAATTGTAAATAGCACTTTAGAATTGATAATATTGTATTGAAAATTTAATGAAATAAAATTATGATAAACATCAAATTTATTATTTGGTGACACATTTGGTGAAATACCATGGGAGATCAAACCAAATCCTATTCTCTAAAAATGGTGAAATGGTGAAATATTATTATTTTATAATTTGGTGTAAATTTTGATGAAAACCATGGGAGGCCAAAAACACCATTCTTTCACCAAAAATGGTGAAATGGTGAAATGGTGTGCTAACCATGGGAGATCAACTCATCACCATTACACCAAATATAGGATTTGGTGAAAAAAATAGAGATGACCATGGGAGATGCTCTAACGGCCTCAAGAAGAACAACATGGGCAGCCGTGCAGGTGTAGGGGTCAGTCAAATGTGTGCAAACCTTGGATCATGCCTCGTGGGTCCATGACTCCACGTATTTTTTTATTATATAAGAGGTTTTGATATGGGCTTCAGTAAATCTTGTCCAATGGGCTCACTTCATTGGGCCCAAACTCTTCTTGATTCAAATAAACAAATACACACATTAAATTTCGTTGGCCCAAAACAAATATTTAAAACTACCCTGATTTTTCTTTGAGAAATAGTAGAATTTTTTTCCTATATAACCTTCTACATAAAACTATTTCCCTATATGACTCAAACCGGAAACTATTTCCCTAAATGTACCTTTTGTCATGAATCGCAGTTGGCAACTGCGATTCTTCAAATAAATCGCAGTTACCACCTGCGATTCTTAGATTTATACGAAAATTGTAAAAAAAATTTTTTTATCAAGAATCGCAGTTTTGAACTGCGATTCTTGTTAATTATCGTATTACGGCCATAATTAATTAAGCGTAATGAAATCCAGGTTTTTTAATGAATCGCAGTTTGTAACTGCGATTCTTGATTAAAAAAATTTATTACATGAATCGCAGTTATGAACTGCGATTCTACTTATTAAAGATACATATCCCCCATTCTGCCCTAAATCGCAGTTTCTTCCTTTTATTTTCCCCAATTCCCTCTCTCTCTCTCGTTCAAACTTTTTCCACAATTGCTAACAACCACGGCGGCCCTAAATAGCAGTTAGAACAAACTTGTTGTCCGTCTCTCTCTTTCTCGTTGCTGTACCCTATTCTAAGGTATGCATTTATGCTAACTTTTTCTTTGATTAGCTTAGTATACGAAACAAATTCTAATTGTTTTAGTTTCATATATTTATTAAAGTATAAATTTATTCTACTTCTTTTGTGTTTTATTGCTCTATAACGAACATTAAACGGCTAATTCAAAACTCCCCTGCACTCAAAGATGAAAGAAAAACTTACAAAATTTATGATCATCATTTTCTCTATTTGAATGAAAAATCTTCAAACATTTTGTTTTATCTAATTAATTATTTGTTGAAGAAATTATTATATGTAGTCGCATCCGTACCCAAATAAACAATGAAAGATCGAGTCACCCTCACACTCAAATTTTTCAAGCTTTCCAGTACAATTATTTGTTCAATGTTTTAATAGATTGTGAGTTTCTAATTCGAGTAGATTTTTTTATTTTTTTTGAGACAATAATTCAAGTAGATTGTGACTATTAAGTTTCTTAATTAGATAAAATGATCAAGACTTTATTAAATAACTCATCTGTTGTGGTCCTAGTTATGATTTTTTCATATGCAACGTCAACTAATAAGTTGTGGCAAGAGTAGGAGACTGCTGGTGGTAGGAAAGTCAAAACATAGAGGTAACAGAATAGATATATATGTAAAATTAGCAACATAGGATGTAGGATGTAAATTGTAAGAAGCATACGAAAATAAGACTTGGTAAAAATGGAGGATCCTTTTGGAGGTGGAAGGAATGACCTTGGGGGAAGGAAGGAGAGATTGGTGGTATATCTCAAGGAGATGGGCGAGGGAAGTGGCAGTGGAGATAGTAATCCATGTACACTAAGTGAGTCCAAAACTAATAAAGCTTAGAAAAATGACCAAGTAATATCATACACATGACAGCGTCAGACTGACTAAGCGGCTGACCCTGGTAAGGGTAACCATGAAATATGGTGTAATAACACTATCTATTTACTTGATTTTCTAGTTGCATTTTAGCATACAAATTAATAGAGTATTATACCTGGATATCAAGCAGAATTAGGAAATCAGATCACAGGTGTAAAGAGATAGTATTATATACTACTAGTATTAAATATACTGTTTACAGTACACACCATCTTTTGTCAAGGAGATAATCTTTTTTTTTTTTTTAGTTTAACACCACCAACATATATTTACATACTGTTTTTTTTTTTCAAATATTAGTTTAATTATCATTGTTTACTAACTATTTTTTATTTTTAATAGAGATGAACGTCAATCATCATATTATTCACCCTGGGCCTATTGATCCGTCGGTACTCACTCTTCAGGGTGAGCACCGGTCTATGGATATTTGGAATGGTGATGAGTCCACGGTATTAACGTGTCGTCGCGGAGACGCGCCCATTCGTGATTTGGGGAAAGTCGACGCTAGAGTGTTGCCTTATGTGATAAATGCGGGATTTTATGGAGTTTACCGTATCGGGTTTATAAAACACGATTGGCCATTAATTACTGCATTGGTTGAGAGGTGGCGTGAGGAGACTCATACATTTCACTTACCCACCGGCGAGGCTACCGTGACCTTACAGGACGTAGGAGTATTACTTGGTCTCCCGATTGATGGGAATGCTGTGACCAGTAGTGATACAGAGTGCCGCACGAAGGAGCAATGGCAAGCTCTTTGTTTTGAGTTGTTGGGTGCCATACCGCCATCGAATCAGATTGTTGGAGTTCATTTGAAGATTAAATGGTTGATGGATACTTATAAACAACCACTACCCGAGGATGCTACTGATGAAATGATTCACCATCGTGCTCGAGCACTTATACTATCATTTATTGGCGGGGTTGTCGTACCTAACTTATCGGGAAATAAGGTAAATATGAAATACCTCCTCCTCCTACGAGATGTGTACACGATTGGAAACTATAGTTGGGGTAGCGCGGCTTTAAGTTATTTGTACCATGAGTTATGCCGGGCCACTAGACCTATGATTTCTCAGATTGGTGGGTGCTTGACATTATTACAGGTACATCCATTATTTTTTTAGTAATTTCTTAGTTATAATATCTTCTCTTTATATACTTATCTTTAGTTCTATAAAATAGATCTGGGCTTGGGAGAGGATCAAATGTCTGCGGCCAAATATTAATAACGTTCTTCAAAATGTTGATGGGATACCTGAACCTATGGGATATAGGTAAATATTAATTATTTATTCAAGTAATAAAGGAACATGTGGGATATCGTGTCCTAATTTTATGTTTTTGAACCATAATCAGGTGGCGTGGGACGAAATTGCTGGAACATGTGCCTACACATGTCTTAAGAGTGTACCGAGACCAGTTGGATCTGCTCAAAGATGATCAGTTTTTGTGGCAGCCATACCCGCAGATTGATGGACTTCCTCTTTCTTGTGTCCAGGGAATTGAAATATGGAGGAGTAGAATACCTTTGATATGCTTTGAGAGAGTAGAGTGGCACTTCCCAGATAGGGTGCTTAGACAGTTTGGGATGTTGCAGGGTATTCCTCCTTCATGTGACACCAGTAGGGACCTGCACATCGTAACCTGCAAGGGACGTACAAATGTGTCTTGGGTTGATATGCACCGGCAGTATATTAACGTCTGGGAGGAACAACGCCATCAGCTAGTTGTTGAAGGAGAGTTAGGTGTAGAGCATATGAGCTATAATCATGAATATATGATTTGGTATCGGAGTATCACGAGGTTATTCATAGCAAATCCATATTCCATGGTAAATCAGAGAGATGAGGGAGATGAAATACATGAGATAGATGACACGGGGTACAGGGGTGTTGGTTGTGGATTCGAGGGATTGGTATGACAACTACCAATGTGATCTATGTAATATATGTTTTCTAATTTTTCTACATATATATATTAACGTATTTATTTTGACGTGATACAGATTCAACAAGTACAACGGATAAACCTTTTAATTGAAGAATACCTCCCCAATCATTTACAAGATGATGATATACAGCCGTTGTTGAGAGCACGCCAGATCACCATAGATGCTTTAACTGTAGTTGGAGAGCAGGAACGACTAACGGGGCAAGCACCACCTTCTCCTACGTATGTTGTACCTCCTCCACGAAGGCAGCAACCACAACCGCGACGTCGACGTAGGGTGTCATCACGAGGCCCAGCTCCTCCATCTGTCGCAGATCCTCCTCCAGCTACTGCGTCTCCTTCAGCTCCTCCATCTGTCGCAGGTCCTCCTCCAGCTACTGCGTCTCCTTCAGCTCCATCATCTTCTCGAGCATCTCCACCGCGAAATCGTGAGTTCAATCCACCGCCGTGGCTTATTCCAATCGAGTATTCTACACCGAACCAGGTTGAGTGTGTTACTCAGGTTGATATGACGAGTACATCTCAGGTTGATATGACGAGTACATCTCAGGTTGATATGACGAGTAGGAGGTCGATAAGTATTGTTTTCAATAGAAGGAAAATCGGACGGGAGAGGAGACCACCAGATCGCTATACACCGAATTGAAAATAGAAATTATTTTGGAATTTATTTTAGTTTAAATATGTGATTATGGTTATATGTAATTGATCTACTTCTTGATGTTTCGGTTTATTTAGTATCTTAAGCATATATACATATTTTTAATTTACCTGGAGAGTTAACTTCATTACAGCGCCAGGCAGTTTATTATTTAATTTCAAGTATTAGTTGAATGTGTACTTCTGCAAATTCGAAATTTCATGTTTTTTACTGTTCTTTGTGTTTATTTTCTGCTGCTGATGAACTAAAACCAGTACTAGGGACAATTCTAGCAATAAGATAGCCAAAATATTGCTATTCATACATTAATCGCGGTTAGCAACAGCGATTCATACATAATCGCAGTTTGTGACTGCGATTCATAGATGAATCGCAGTAGCTAACTGCGATTCTAATTTGTTCACCGCGGTGAGGCTGAGTGTTCACCGCGGTGAGTCTTTGGCAGAAACTTTCTGCCTCTGCCTCACCGCGGTGAACACTCTGCCTCACCGCGGTGAGTCTTTGGCAGAAACTTTCTGCCTCTGCCTCACCGCGGTGAACACTCTGCCTCACCGCGGTGAGTCTTTGGCAGAAACTTTCTGCCTCTGCCTCACCGCGGTGAACAAATTAGAATCGCAGTTAGCAACTGCGATTCATCTATGAATCGCTGTTGCTAGCTGCGATTTATAGAATTTTTTTTTTTTTTTTTTTTTTAAATCCTGTTAAATGCTAAACGCTAAACGGGCAGATAGACATGGTTAAATGATATTAAATATAATCATGTCAACCAAATATAGGAATTTAGAGGTCCATTTTCACATAGTTAATGATATTACATATAGTCCTGTCAACCATAATCACATATTCAATACATTTCTCAATAATATCTATATTTGGGATATCCTATTATGTGTGCATGTGCGACGCGTATGTCCTTCCTTCCCACAAGTAGAACAATGAATCACCCGTTTATCGGTTTGAAAATCCATTTCATTGCGAATGCGCCTTGATTTTGGTCGACCTTTTTCCCGTTCAAGGTTGGGATTTGGTTTGAACACCGGACCATTATACTCATTCCAATAAGCTTCATTCTCCAATGGTTCAAATCTACCACTCCATGTCCTCGAGTAATTCTCAACGGTATAAAATGATGATACAAAAGATAAAGGATCAACATTTTGGTTACTGCAACAAGCAAGAACATGGGAACAAGGAACATGATAGGCAACCCACTTACCACATGTGCATGTCCTTTGGCCAATGCGCACAGTTTGAACATTACCTCCCTTGGTCGTGCGACGACCGGTAGTTACAGAATAAACCCCACCGCCCCCACGTATAGAATTGTTGAAAATTGTAACATGCATACCCCCAACCTTCTTGGTGTTGTGGAGAAGCATTTGATAAACCTTAGGGCTAAATCTATTTTGGGGTTCGGTGTTTGGTAGGCCAATATTTTCCCGAGCAAGTTCAGCAATACCAAGTCTCGATTGAAAGTAATAAACACAACGATAAAATGAAGTCTCAATAATTGCTGTAATAGGCATACCACGAGCTCCTTTCATCACGCCATTGAAAACTTCTGAAATGTTAGTTGTCATAAGGCCGTATCTATAACCTTGATCATGTGCAATCGTCCATTTTTTTTTCGGGAGCTTATCCAACCACTTTCGAGCATCAGGACTTAATAGCTCAATTTGATCCAACACATCTTGAAACTTGCGATCCTGATGTGAGCAACCCGCCTTCCACACTAGCCTTTTTAAATTACCACCCGTATGAACTTTGCAAAAATTAGAACGCACATGCCTCAAACAATACCGATGTTCCACATTTGTCCACTTCCTTACTCGAATTACTGCCAATATACCTTTGTGGCGATCAGAAATCAAGCATATATCACGACCCTTCACAACATGTTCTTGCACAAGGTTCAAGAACCAATCCCAAGTTTTAAAGGACTCATTTTTTACAATAGCAAATGCAAGTGGCAATATACTATCATTTGCATCACATCCCATCGCAATTAGTAAAACCCCCTTGTACTTTCCATGAAGAAAAGTACCATCAATGCTAATAACAGGGCGACAGTGTGTGAATGCTTGGATACAAGGCCCAAATGCCCAAAAAACACGGCGGAATATATCCATTTGACCGGGTGCTGGAGGTCTATAGTACTCGACAATTGTCTCAGGATTATATTGTTTGATAGCTGCAAGTACTTTTGGCAACCTTTGATAAGATTCCTCCCAATCTCCATAGATTTGTGCAATTGCTTTCTGCTTTCCACACCATGCTTTTTTATATGATATTTCTTTACTAAAACTATTCTTCACATATTCAACAATTACACGAATCTTCAAATCTGGATCTACCTTAACAAGATTTAGGATATCCCAAGCAATCAACTTAGAGTCCAGATGAAAATGATCTTGACCTAATCCTGCAGACAAACAAGTATGCGGTCCCAGGTAACGTGTCACTTCCCACAATCCATTTTTCTTCATCAATAAACTTGCACGGAGATAGAAGTTGCACGGATATTCTTTCTTATAACAACATAATACCCATGTTTTATCAGTGCTCTTCTTTACCTTGTATCGCCAATTCTTTTTTATATGATATTTTTTGACAGCACACTGCATATCGTTTTTCGACCTAAAGAGTAAGCCTTTAACCAGTTCATCACTCTCAGACAATTGAAATTGACTTGCACGAATATCCGTGACATGTGATCCTTCACCAATTTCCCTATAAAATCGACAATTCAACTCATTTATACGATTTTCAGGAAACTCATTGACATCCACATTGACATCCATACTATCATCCCCAGTGTCAGTCTCATCAGTGTCACTGCTGCTACTGCTACTTCCATCGTCCTCATCCATTAGCCTTTGTTCAAAACATTCTTCATCATCTTCGGAATCAGTCTCCAAATCTTCGTTTAGTCCACTTACATTTCGAGGCCTAGGAGGACTAACATTTGTGTGTACTATTTGCGTAGTCGTACCAACATCTGACTGGAAAGTCAACGGAACTGGGTTACCCAAATCATGGTAAGAAGCTGAATAATTGAGGTTAACTCCGTCCACATGTGAATCAATAGTGCCATCAACGTAATGACTGCATCCAACCTCTGTATCATTAGCAAACTCTTGACTATCCATCGGCTCTATCTCCAAATACAACTGTAAACTGCCTATCCCCGAAAAATGAGTAAAAACATCAAAAATAGCTTCAACACCACCATCATCATTAACGGGAATGGCAGTATAATTAGCAGTGCCATGGTCAAATGAAATAGGATATCTACATATCACTCTCAACCTAAACTCCCGTTTGTTTAGCCCGATAATTCTGTACAGTTCTGTTAGTAACTTCTCATAATTCCATCTGCTATCCGCCCTAAGGAGTTGTTTTGGTTGAATATCATACTCACAACCATTATATGGGTTTAATATATTTCCTCCCCAATAGCACAAAAATGTAATTGGTAAGCCATCCATTACAAACCCCTGTGAAATTTAAAAAAAAAATCTAAATTACTTTTTGAACAATTTTATCATATTTATTCATCCACATATTGATAATCAAGATAAATGAAACGACATTCCACCAATTATTTTTAAGTAATCTTCATATGTATGAAATAAAGAGAACAAAAAGTGATAAAAATAAATACCTCTTGAATATGACGAATGTTGTTAGGGCTTTATGGGGAAGAATTGAGCAATTGACGGATTTTTGTGAGAATTCTTGATGGAGACTTTTATCTTTTTTTTCGCAAAATCGCGCCTCTTTCCCTTTCTAAAACTTTGCTCGAAATGAATGGAAACGGCGTCTGGCAGGAGTTAAATTAGGGCTTATTGAATCGCAGTTCATAACTGCGATTCATGTAATAAATTTTTTTAATCAAGAATCGCAGTTACAAACTGCGATTCATTAAAAAACCTGGATTTCATTACGCTTAATTAATTATGGCCGTAATACGATAATTAACAAGAATCGCAGTTCAAAACTGCGATTCTTGATAAAAAAATTTTTTTTACAATTTTCGTATAAATCTAAGAATCGCAGGTGGTAACTGCGATTTATTTGAAGAATCGCAGTTGGCAACTGCGATTCATGACAAAAGGTACATTTAGGGAAATAGTTTCCGGTTTGAGTCATATAGGGAAATAGTTTTATGTAGAAGGTTATATAGGAAAAAAATTCGAAATAGTATTGAATTATGAACTAGTTTTTTAGCCTCTTGGGTTTTGGCAACAAAACTACACTTAAAGAGAAAATTACACACACATACAAGTGTTGCATAAATACAGAGATTAATTATCATCAATTTCTATTGATATGGATAGTTTGCTTGTACTAATTCCCTTATAAATAATCAATTTTAAAAAAGGGAGTGGAATGCAATACACGCAAAATGTTAGGGGTAAAGTATTGAATTTTGTTTTACTATATGATTGTTGGTTTTAGTTATTATTGGCCTATTGGGATATGTACCAACCGCGGAACATTCCCAAAGGTTATGAACTGCAACAATTCAAAATGTTGAGGGAGGCAAATACAATTGCAAAACAGTTAGGGGATAAAATGCAAAACGACTTCAAAGTAAGGGGCAAAATGCAAACTTGGCCAAATACCATCAACATTTGTTTTTGCTGTTCCATCGACAATAAATGTTGTTTTGAATTCATTTTGATATTATTGTCCTCTAATTATTTATGCAATTCCAATTGGACCACAAACATGGTTATTATTTTATGAAAAAATTCAGTTTTAATTTTAAACCATGGTTTAATTTTACTGATTTATTTAAACTTAATGTTTAACAATGAAGTATAAGGAATTATCGTATGTCCATAACTCAATTTCTTTAATATTAATAATCATATTACAATATGGAGACAAAAGTTCTAAAACTAAATTAAATAAATTTTGATTTTGTGATTGTATATTTAGCAGTAGTTTTCAACAAAAAGTTAAATTACTTCCAAAGTAATATTTAATGTAAATAGAAATATTTATATATTAGGCAAGAAAATTTCTCAAACTAAACTATTGAAATACTAATAGTTATTCCTTCAAGGAAAAGAGTCTCAATCACAAGTTCAATCATGCAAGGAGTAGACATTTAAACACACACACACAAAGAACTTATATTCGACATATTCATTTAGTCGATTTTTTTGGGTAAAATAATCAGTCATTTAATATGTGTCCCATATTGAAAATTCATGAGTGTACTTAGGGGTGTAAACGAGCCGAGTAGTATCGAACGACACGTTGTTCAAGCTTGGTTTGAATTTTATCGAGCTTGAAATTGTGTGTTTGAGCTTGGTTTGATTTCTTAACGAACCGAGCTCAAACGAGCTTTTATCGAACGAGCTCGAGCCGAGTATCGAGTAGCTTGATATTTTACATGTGTTTTTTCAATTTTTAGCTTATCGAGTCGAGCTCGAGCCGAGCTTCAAAAGTTATCGAACGAGAAATCTTGTTCAAGCTTGTTTGACGAACCGAGCTCAAACGAGCTTTTATCGAACGAGCTCGAGCCGAGTATCGAGTAGCTTGGTTTGATTTTCAGCCCTAAGTGTACTTCATGCGTTTATAGTCCAGATATTTTCCATCAGAAAATTAACCCCAAAATAAGATGATATTTTTCTACATATTTCAAATGAATATACTTGTTAATTTTCTTAATTATGTTGATGGAAAACATACACCCACTTAAATTGACTAATTACTTGAAGACAAATAAAAATTAAAATAGATTTTTACTGAGGCCAAATACGACATTGCATCTGCAATAAGTTAAGCTCAAAATTGCATTTGCAAACATTCATAAACACTTTAAGTCGTTTTTTCAGAAACAACCTCAATTTCTGTTAAAAAATTATTATCACCAACTTTATTCACAATCACCAATTTTAACTTTTGCATAAGTTTTTGCAAACACCAACTTTATTCACAATCACCAATTTTAACTTTTGCATAAGTTTTTCACAATCACCAATTTTAACTTTTGCATAAGTTTTTGCAAACACCAACTTTATTCACAATCACCAATTTTAACTTTTGCATAAGTTTTTGCAAACACACCCTTAGTAGAACATTTGTACAAGCATATGCAGGGAGTTGCATTTTTCTTATTTATGTCCCGTTAGTCCCGATTTCCCCTGTTCATGTTATTACGATTATATCAAAATATGAGCTGTTCCAATGGTAACATAATGAAAATCCAAATTCCTCACTCAAATTTTCACACTAAAACTATTTCATGAACAAACAAGCTGAAAGATGGATATATGGAAATCAAAAGACACAGAAAAAAAAAATGGTAGAAAGGGATTTTAATCTTTTTGCGCTAATAATCAGTATATAGGGGAAGAAATTGAGGGAAATAATGTAAATTGTTTGTCGGAACTACATGTGTCCTGTCCTAGTTACGAAATAATAAAAAACCACAATGAAGGTGACGAACAATATATATACCATATTTGGACGGTCATGTGAAACAATAAAAAGGAGCTCATGATTCAACAAAGGTGGACTACATTCATTGATAAATGATGAAGATAACTAACGGCTTATAAAATATACTTCTAGATACTTCTAGATGTATGATGGGCGGATCTATGCTTTGAGTTGGGGGCCCTGGACCCCCAAGATTTTTTTTTTCTTTTTTAATTAGTATATATATATTATATAATTTATTGTAGTATATGACTATGTGTATATATATTTACTTAATAATATAGTCAATTCTCTTTTGTCTGGGTGTGTTTAAACATGATCCAAAAGTATTAATTCACAGTTCTTGTAATGTATTTTTATTTTGTCTTCTCACGTTTATTTATTAGTTTTAACAATTTAATATACTGTGTATTAAAGTTGAATTGGAGACAAGTAAAAAAATAAAAATCACAATAATAAGACATTTAAATTTGTTTAGTTCCACATAATCGAAAAATTAGGCTTAGTGGTAAGATAGAAGATTAATACCTTATAAAAATCACAACGTACATTGAGAATAAAATTGTCAAGAAAATTGATATTGATTTTATATTAGATTAATTTTATGACTCGAAACAACGTCGTGTGCAACTTCGATAATCTTGTGTAAAATTTGATTTGCATCCGAAATCCAACATAGTTCTCATTAACAATATATTTTTTAAAATTTATGTTAATTTTTTAGGCTTATACAAACAAAATAGTTTGAATATAATTTTTAATTAACTTCACTTATATTGAAACTCGCCCCCCCAGACTTCTTGATCCTAGATCCGCCCAGTATGATGCATTACTGCAACAGTTTAAGATGATAAAAAATTTCATAGATAGACTATATAACTCCATTTCTAGACAAAAATAGTACGTACACCATTTACGTACCCCGGTCAACATTTGTCTTCGGACTAGGTCTACTATCGATCAACCATAAAATTAATTATGTAACCATCATTCACATTATTGATTTATGTATATATGAGTTCATGAATGACCTATATATATAAACCTCACACAACCTTCAAACTTCAATCAATTACAAATTCATGACATTTTACGTTCTTTGTACTGCTCAAACACAAAAGCAAAACAAGTTCTTTCCATTAATAAATAGAGTAGTTCATATAATATTCAATTAACACCCTTTTTGTTGCTGAAAAGGTTGAGAAAAAAAAATGGATGCAGGGAATGTTTATTTAGCTAGTCATAGCTTGAGATCGAATAGTAAACGAAGCTCGAGTATCAGGGAAAACATAGTGGCTGCTAGCTCCAACATATGGAGAAATACCGGAATGGAAGTTTTTTCACGTTCTACACGAGAAGAAGACGATGAAGAGGCCTTAAGATGGGCTGCTTTAGAAAAATTGCCAACTTTTGATCGTCTAAGAAAAGGTCTTTTGTTTGGATCAAAAGGCGCGGCATATGAGATTGATGTTCATAATCTCGGATTCAATGACAAGAGGAATCTGGTCGAGAGGTTGGTTAATACCGTGGAAGATGATAACGAGAAGTTCTTGTTAAAGCTCAGGCATAGAATTGATAGGTACTTATTTTCTTGGTTTTATTTAATTGTTTTCTCAATCTAAGTTCATTTTGAATTTTGTCTGAAATTTAAATCAATGCTTGTTTGATTTGTTCTATAGAGTTGGGATTGATATGCCAACAATTGAAGTGAGATATGAGCATCTAAACATTGATGCAGAGGCTTATGGCGCTAGTAGAGCTTTGCCTACTTTTGTCAACTTTAATATGAATGTTATAGAGGTATATATAAAACAGTACTCTTCAATCTTTGTCTTTAATTCGTTTGTTTTTCCCTTTGACAATTGTGTTTTCTGTTAATCTAACTTGTCTTCCTATTTACTTACAGGGAATTTTAAGTTCTCTCCGTATAATTCCTAGTCGAAAGAAGTCGTTTTCGATTCTTAAGGATGTAAGTGGTATAATCAAGCCCTGCAGAATGACCTTACTTCTAGGCCCTCCAAGTTCAGGAAAGACAACTCTTTTGTTGGCTTTGGCTGGAAAGCTTGATCCATCTTTAAAGGTAAGAAATTTTACTTACTTTTTCATGTATGATCTTAAGTTTGTAGAATTCAACATGTTTCTCATTGATGCAAACAAAATAATTTGCTAGACCTCGGGGAGAGTCACTTATAATGGACATGGAATGGAAGAATTTGTACCTCAAAGAACTGCAGCATACATTAGCCAACATGATCTGCACATTGGAGAAATGACAGTTAGAGAAACCTTAGCATTTTCGGCTAGGTGCCAAGGGGTTGGCACACGATATGGTTCGTATATTACTTAATATCAGCTTTAAATATTTTCAAGATTCTAAACTGAAAAGTTTGAAATGTTTAATACTTTAGTTTATCTGAATTCTTTAATAAACAGAGATGTTGGCGGAGTTGTCAAGGAGGGAGAAAGCATCCAATATTAAACCGGATCCTGATGTCGACATATACATGAAGGTAAAATACTAATGTCCATAAAAAAAATATTACGTGTACTATTACTGTATTTTCTGGTTTGAGGCAAAATTAAAATTGTGACTTCCTATAATGTAGGCAGCAGCCACAGAAGGAGATGAAGCTAATGTGGTCACAGATTACGTTCTTAAGGTTTTGGGACTCGATGTCTGTGCTGACACTATGGTTGGAGACGAAATGATTCGAGGAATTTCAGGTGGACAGAAAAAACGTGTTACGACTGGTAAACAAACTATTTTTTTTTCTTTCTTTTTTTGTGCTAACATGTAAACATAAATTTATATTGATATTAAAAAGCTAGCTTATGTATGGAAATTCAGGAGAAATGCTTGTTGGACCAGCAAAAGCACTTTTCATGGATGAGATATCCACTGGATTGGACAGTTCCACAACTTACCAAATTGTGAATACTCTTAGACAATATGTCCACATTATGAAGGGAACTGCTTTTATCTCTCTCCTTCAACCAGCTCCCGAGACCTATGATCTGTTCGATGACATCGTGCTCTTGTCTGATGGGCAAATTGTTTATCAAGGTCCTAGAGAAAACGTGCTAGACTTTTTTGAGTCCATGGGTTTCAAATGCCCGGATAGAAAAGGAGTGGCTGATTTCTTACAAGAAGTAAGTAAAAGAAATACTATTAGAAAATTATTTTAAGTACTCTTACTAATTTGATTCTAATAAAAAGATCAAAACTCTTGTATATGCAGGTGACATCGAAGAAAGATCAACAACAATACTGGGCAAACAAAGCTGAGCCTTATCGATTCATTTCAGTTGGTGAATTTGCAGAGGCATTTAAATCATATTTCGTTGGTCGGAGACTCGTAGATGAGCTTGCAATTCCATATGATAAGAGCAAAAGCCATCCTGCCGCTTTAACAACAGAAAAGTATGGTATTGGAAAGAAAGAGCTCTTGAAAGCATGCACCGACAGGGAACGTTTGTTGATGAAGAGAAACTCATTTGTCTTTTTCTTCAAGATCTCTCAGCTTATTATAATGTCATGTATTGCCATGACAATCTTTCTAAGAACCGGGATGAGCAAAAATGATATAATTGATGGAGGGATATACACTGGTGCTTTATTTTGCGCTGTTATTATGATCATGTTCAATGGAATGTCAGAGCTTGCAATGACAATTTACAAGCTTCCTGTCTTCTACAAACAACGAGATATGTACTTCTTTCCGCCATGGGCATATGCTATTCCCTCGTGGATTCTGAAAATCCCTATTACCTTCATTGAAGTTGGCATATGGACATTTCTCACTTACTATGTAATTGGATTTGATCCTAATGTAGGAAGGTACATATGATTTAAATATAATTTATAAATACTTTTAAATTATTGGAATATTTTATATATTGATCAAGAACCTTGTTTTTTTAATTTGCAGATTATTCAAGCATTACTTGTTGCTTTTACTTGTGCATCAGTCAGCATCAGGAATGTTTAGATTCATTGGTGCAGCTGGAAGGAATATGATAGTTGCAATGACATTTGGCTTGTATGCTCTTCTCTTGCTTTTTGCATTAGGTGGATTTGTTCTATCACGAGGTATAAATACAAGAATCAAATTAATGTCTAAACCTATATATATATATAAATAGATAGATATCATTTGTATTGTGGGAAATTTCTCATTTCAAGTCATTTTGATTCTTGCATTGCAGAGGATGTCAAGAGTTGGTGGTTATGGGGCTACTGGTCCTCGCCGTTGATGTACGCTCAAAATGCAATTCTTGCTAATGAATTTACAGGGCACAGTTGGAGTAGAGTATGTCAAATAAATGCATTAGTTGCATCTTATATTAAAATTTTGGTTAGTTTTATATGTGAAATAATTAAATGAAATTTCCATTTTATAGATGATTAATGGAACTAGGTTGGGTGTTCTTGTGATGGAGTCTCGAGGCTTCTATCCTCAAGCATATTGGTATTGGATAGGAGTCGGAGCAACGTTTGGATTTGTATGGTTATTCAACATCTTGTACCTTTTTGCTCTAACATATCTCAACGGTGAGTTTTTGTATTCTTTCTACACTTTGAAAAATTATATATGTCTACTATATTCAACAATTCATATCATTAAAATATACGACAGCTTTCGAAAAGCCTCGAGCTGTATTACCTGAAAAAGTTGAAGATGATGTCCAAAAGGTTAGCTCTCACAGAATGGTTTCACAACTGGGTGATTCCAATGCCATTGAAGCAATTGGGAACCAAAAAAGAGGAATGATTCTTCCATTTGAACCACATTCTATTGCGTTTGATGATATCAGATACTCAGTTGACATGCCACTTGTAAGTTCAACTTAAAATTAAATGAGAAAACTCAAGATAACTTTTTTTCTTTTCTTTTCTTTTTTAAATTCAATTTAATTAGTTAATAATAACACTATTGTTGGAATTGTAGGAAATGACAGTTCAAGGTGCCACTGAAGAAAGATTGGAGCTATTGAAAGGTGTTAGTGGAGCTTTCAGGCCAGGTGTTCTTACCGCTTTGATGGGTGTTAGTGGAGCTGGTAAAACAACTTTGATGGATGTGTTGGCTGGAAGAAAAACTGGTGGATATATCGAGGGGAATATTACAATCTCAGGATATCCAAAAAACCAAGCCACATTTGCTAGGATTTCAGGATATTGTGAGCAGAACGATATCCATTCTCCAAATGTGACGGTTTATGAGTCCCTTGTTTACTCGGCTTGGTTAAGGTTGCCTAGAGAAGTAAATGCCGATACTAGAAAGATGTTCATTGAGGAGGTAATGGAACTTGTTGAGCTTTCTCCATTGAGAGGAGCGTTAGTTGGGTTGCCAGGGGTCAACGGTCTCTCAACTGAGCAACGGAAAAGGCTCACTATTGCAGTTGAACTTGTTGCGAACCCTTCAATCATATTCATGGATGAGCCAACTTCAGGGCTTGACGCAAGAGCTGCTGCAATTGTGATGAGAGCGGTCAGAAATACTGTTGACACGGGAAGAACAGTTGTATGCACCATCCATCAGCCTAGCATTGACATATTTGAGGCATTTGATGAGCTATTTTTGATGAAACGAGGAGGAAAAGAAATATATGTTGGACCATTGGGTCATCACTCATCCCATTTGGTCAATTACTTTGAAGCAGTTGAAGGAGTAAACAAGATTAAAGACGGCTACAATCCAGCAACCTGGATGTTGGAAGTCACCACTTCAGCACAAGAACTCGTCTTGGGGTTTGATTTTACAGATCACTACAAAAATTCAGAATTATATAAGTGAGTTGGATTACTACTTCATAATTATTAAAAATCAAATGAGATGAAAAGGGTGATTCTGAAATTAAGTGGTATTTCAAACTTGCTAATAACAATGATTTTGTAAAACATTGCAGGAGGAACAAAGCCTTGATCAAGGAGCTCAGCGTCCCTCGCCTAGGCACTAATGACTTATATTTTCCTACTCAATACTCCCAATCTTTCATCACACAGTGCATCGCTTGTCTGTGGAAACAACACTGGTCATACTGGCGGAATCCACCTTATACAGCCGTCAGATTTTTGTTCACAACCTTCATAGCCCTTATATTCGGGACAATGTTCTGGGACCTCGGCTCTAGATGGTAATTAGATAATTACCACGTATACGTCTAAAATCTTTTTTATTCTTAATTTGGTTCTCACATGATTAAAATTGTCATGAATTACAGGAATACTCAGCAAGATTTGTTCAATGCCATGGGTTCTATGTATGTTGCCATTCTCTTTTTGGGATTCCAGTATTCTTCAACAATACAACCTGTCGTGGCCATTGAACGGACAGTCTTCTACAGAGAAAGAGCCGCTGGAATGTACTCAGCTTTTCCATATGCATTCTCACAAGTGAGTATAGATACAAACATCTCAACACTCATGAAACTAATTACTATTAAAGTTCAATCTAACTAACACAGATTTCCATTTCACAGTTTCTCATTGAAATTCCTTACGTCTTGGTTCAATCTATTGTGTATGCTGTCATTGTCTACTCAATGATGGGATTTGAATGGAGCCCGGAAAAAATCTTTTGGTTCATATATTTCTTGTTCATTTCCTTATTGTACTTCGTCTTATACGGTATGATGACTGTGGCTGTCACTCCTAATCACAATGTTGCCGCAATTATCTCGTCTTTCTTCTATTCATTATGGAATCTTTTCTCAGGATTTATCATCCCACGACCTGTAAGTACATCAACGTAACTCGTGCATTATTGTAAGCTTAAACACATGAAATTTACAAACACCAACTTATCTTTTGTTATTTTTTCAATAACAGAGAATACCCGTGTATTGGAGATGGTACTACTGGGCAAATCCCATAGCTTATACCTTATACGGTTTCATCATTTCACAATTCGGGGATATAGAAGAACGAATGATTACTGGAGAAACAGTGACAGAATTTCTAAGAGATTACTTTGGGTTTAGACGCGACATGCTTGGAATAGTTGCAACTATACTTCTTGGATTTGTCGTTGTTTTTGCTTTAACGTTTGCTTATTCTATCAAGACATTCAACTTTCAGAGGAGATAAAATGTTTAGAGAAGGTTAAGACTTTGTATGGAAAAATCTTTAAGATGTTTATTGCACAATTAATTAATGTAGTTTCTTTTGTACAATTAAGTCATCAGAGTGTAAGTTTTTATAAACATTTTTCGATCAAAATAATATCAAGTTCTTCCGGTTTAACTGTATTCTTCAATTTTTTTTCTTATCTACATGAGCTTATAACTAACTATTACAAATTAATTTATAACAACTAACCAAATAACAATTTTAAATCTTTTTAGGTACTAGAAATATGCACGTGTAACGCACGTAACTATCTAATTTCATATGCTAATTGTATCATATATATAAAAAAGAATTGTTAGTTGTGTTATGATTGTTAATTATTTTTTTAGTTGTTTATGAGTTAATATTCGTATATCTATTGTAATTTATTAAATATTTATTTATAAATCAAGTTCTAAAAATTCATCAATAAATGAAGTTTCCCGCTTAATGATACTAAAAATCGAAGAAGACCATGTTCGGTTGAAGTTTTGAGTGATGAATAGACAAATGATAAATTGAGGAAATAAGAAAAATAACATGCTCAAAGCAAATAAGAAGATATCACTTGGAAATATTAAGATCAAATAACGACATATTTTTTATAAATTGGGTGTTTTTTGCAGGGTTTTTAAAAACACAAGGAAGTTTGGCGCAATAAAATTTTCACAGGTAGTTTCTTGCAGGTTTAGCATAACACAGGGGAGTATCTTGCATTTTCCCCTATAAACTTAATTGGTTAGAAGGAAAACATAATAACATTAACATACCATGGTAATGCAGTAGGCAGGTAACTTAATTGAGTGAATTAAACCAAGGGTCAACATCAATTATCCAAAACTTGATCATAAGTTTAAATCGCTTCAATAAAAGAAAATGACACATAACCTAAAAATTAAAATACGTACAAGAAAAAAAGTGTTTCCATTGCAGCCATAATATATATAAAACTCAATACCGACCGTTAAATTTCCATCAACTCGAAAACGCATGACTTTCTTCTAATGGTTGGACACTCAATATATAAGGTGAGTTCCAATCAGCATCAAAGATCCCTTGAAGTTTCGACACAATGGCAGGATTATAGGTTCCAAAACTGACTCCCGCAGTTGTATAGAAGTAGTCCCATATTAGATTACTCGTCCCAATATGTGCTCGTACGTCACTGACTGCGTATTTTCCATGGTTGACTCGTGTGTAGCCCGGATAAATATTTCCAGTGGCTGTGTTGTTAATGGTTGAAGGTCCGGTTAAGTTGAATCCTGGCACAAAGTAGTACTTGATCTCGACCTTTCCATAACAGTTGTTGTACTTCGAAGAGGAGCATAGGTTATTGGTGTAGAGAAGAGACTTTAGGTACTGATCTGTGCCATTAATGAAATGCGCCCAGTACGCAACAAGTAATTTTACCTTGGCGTTTTTGCTGAAAACAACCTGCAACTCGTAAAATACGTATTATTGAGGGGTGGAACTATAATGACTTCAAATTCTTCACTCAAATTTTCACACTAGAACTAATTCATAGACAAGCTGAAACATGTATATATGCAAATCAAAAGACAAAAAAAAAAATAAGAAAAGGTAGAAGAAAATCATATCTTGAACACGTTATGAGAGAGCTAAGATTTTGACATGAAAAGAGAAGAATCTTATAAAACCATAGTCCATAATCAAGTGCTTAGACATATATTTTTATGAAGTACCTCAGATATAGCTGAAGACAGAGATGACCAATACAGTGTCTGTGAAGTGTATTGTGATTGACCAAGCCAATCCATAGTACTTATTCTAACAGTTTCTCCTTTTCCTACTGATTTAATAGTATCCACCCACGCCTGTTCGTCTGTTTGATACTGGCCAAACAACAGCTGCCAAATAGAAAGAAAAAAAACATCCATGTTAAACATATAACCAAGGCTTCTATTCTATATGAAAGAAAAGGACATTTGCTAGAGAAATATTTGATGGATAGAAAACCTCTGGTGGTGCAAAAGATAGATAGCTGGATTGTCTATGTGAGGTTGAATGGTTTAGTCCAAGAGTTTCAATAGAAACATTAAACGTATCAGGATCTGAAAGCACTGGATACCCGGTAACATGTTTAACCTCCAAATATTTAGGAAGAGGTGATCTGTCAAAACACACAACGGTGGACATTAATTAACACTAAAACGTAAGCAGTGTTGGTACCTTTTCAGTGCATTTTTTTTTCTTGTGAATGCAGTTTTTAGAGTAACATTTCTAGTACATATAAAGAGAAGACGAGAGGAGAACAAATTTGGGGTTGTGTATATTTATTTTCCTGCATACCTGCACCTTTCTTTCCGGTGGAGAAAATGTGACCAACAGGGAACCTTCCGAGTGGTCTGCCATTGTTGATCCGACACTTGTTTTGTATAAGCAAAGGAATTAAGATGGGCTAGTTTCCACAAGTTGTCATAGTAAATCTTAACTACCTCTGCAATTCTCGGACAACCAACAAGATAAATTCCAAGTTCCTTCACCTAAAAATCATTTGACAATGAAATCGATTTAACATATTCTCAGCATTAACATAGGAAATATCTAGTAAAACATATAACTAAATATATGATACTACAAAGTATCATAGTACCTGAGTTAGCGATTTCCAGTCATTGTTTGCGGATCCAATATACACATCTCGGTTATCCGATATCCAAACCTTGGCATGTACTACGCCAGATCCCCACCACTCTTTAAGTAGTAAAGTTACACTCTTTATATTTGGCCTTCCCAATGCAAGATTAGACGGTTCTTCTGTATAATCAGGATATACTCCAGAGTGCTGCAAAAGTCTGAACTAAAATTAGTTTCCATAAAAAATGAAGGAAACAAAGCTTGCAATTTAAAAGTGTATAAATACCAATATTGTACACCAAGGAATAATGAAGCTCTAAATTGTGCTTATTTACATACCTTATATTAACATCACGATCAGCTGCATTTTCTAATTCTCGATAAACTTCAAAACCATCATTAGCTCCAAATCTTAACATGTCATCTTTCGAATAACCATAGTCCCCCGAACGAGGGTCCAGTGGATGGGCTATCAACTGCCAGTATTGTGCAATTATGTCGAGGCTACGTGAAGAATTTCCCGCCAACCATCGAAACACATCAGCTGGTTCAATCACATAAAAATATTTACACAGTAAATAATTAACAAATACTTAGATAACCACAGGGTTGAAGTTGCCATAAGAATCGATAAAATTGGACAGTACTTGGCAGTTAGCATTACAAATGCGCATTCAGAATCAAACTTTAACTAACTTTTAATTTCTGACTAGTAATGATTTTGACAAATACAAATATGTGAATTAAAAACAGTGGGTTTTCCAATTCTCTCTACTTTTTTTTTTCTTCAACTAATTCACTCCAATAATTAAGCATTCCAACAAACTAAGAAGTACAACAAAAAAAAATATTAAAAAGAAGAACCCATAACTATATTCTCATGATTCAAACACAGATATCCCTATTCATCAAAATTTAATATTTTTTTGGGAAAGAAATTAGAATTAGTTTACCAGTGGAAAGAACACCAGGAACAAGAGAGAGGTGGGGCATATCAGTGGGGATTGATTGAACCAACCATGCTTTGCATTGTACTTCATCATCATCATAATAATAATCTCCATTAGATGAAGAGTGAACTCTTGTGATTGGATTATAAATTAAGAAAAAATACAGAGTGAGCAATAAAGGGACTGACAAAGTTTTCATCTTTTCTTGATTCCGCTTACAATAGAATGGAGATTTGATTTCGATTTAAATGGGTCGAAAATTTTGTGGAATGAAACTGTCTCTCGACTTCTGTTGGAGTTGCCAATATCCATTTCATTGTTATGTTTCTCAAAGTCAAAGGTCAACATCCTAGGCATAATCTGTATCTAATAATTGTCTAATAGTGAAAAAGGAAATTAATTATGGGTTAAAAATTGTACTCCGATCTGTTCCAAATTTTATACTCAATTTTGTAACATATCAGGTTGAATTTTCAAATTTAAAAAATGCAACCACCTGTTTATATATTTGTTTTTTTCTGAGGGAAAGTGTTTATATATATTTGTTTCTAATGCTAAATTTGATAAATAAGCGAAGTAAAATAAAATAAAAAATCCTCAAAAAAGAATTTTTTTTGAATTTCTAGAGTTTGAAAATTCATAAACATTAAGCTTAGTAGATACAAATTATAAGATCAAGTTTGGCCTAGGAATTGGTACAAAAAATCAAGCTTTATCATAATTGATTAAAGATTAATGATTAAATAATTATTATGTCGATAATAACGATTGTCAAGAACTGCACTTTGCAGCTTTTCGAAGATCATGAATATATATCTATGTTTATTTATGGTTAAGAATGTCCAAGAATTATTTCAAATTTTTGTAACTAGATCATAAAAGGTACATAAGAATGAAACCAATAATAAAATGACCTAATAGAGAAAACAACAAAACTTCCTAGCTAGCGACAATTAATGAGAAATCATCAGCTCCAACTAAAATCCCAACTTTGAGTAATTTAGGCAAGAAACTACAAGAACCACTTTCTATAACCTTGTCCGAAGGCAATAAGCAAATTATAGTTTCCGGAAGCTATGAACTTCATATACCAATGCTTCAATAGAATCCGGCAACCATCTGATTGCATAAGTTTTTAAAATATGCTTCCCCGACCAATCATATTTCCATCCATTCTCCCTTTTGATTTTATTGAAAAATCATAACTTCTTTGTAAAGATCGATTTGCAATTCATATATCTTCAATCCACCAATCTTTAAGCACGTAATCTGTTTTTCCAGTGAACAATTTTTGTGCCAATTTTCGGTTGTATGTATATATAAGACCAAGTGATTATCGAAAGATCTATAAACGTTTTATATGCTATTGAATCTATGCATTACCTTTGCATTCTAGGTAAGAATTTTCCCTTGCTAAATGAATTTATTTAATGATCGATAGTAATTAATGGATAGTCATATATAGTTCATACACAAGAAAACATGCATTGAATTAAATGTTCAAACTTTTTTTTATATATGACACTTATTATGATGCAGGCCGAAACCCGCAACGTAAAGGAAGTAAAATGATATAGATGACCGGGAATCACTCAACTGGCGGTGGCGGACTCACACGACGCTACTAATCGCGGAATCACTCGACGCGACCAAGTCACTCACTTGTATAAGAGGAATCACTCACTCTTAATGCAAGAATACTTGCAAACAAATATTTTTATAACTTAAAACCTCCTCTTTATTTATTCATTTGGAGGGGATTTATATATGAGTTTTGGAACATCCCTCCAAAACATAGGAAATTACAAGTTGAATGACCTTACAATTTCTCAATATAAACTTGACTCTTGACTTATGGAAAACATAAAATATGACCTTATTATCTGATAACAATGATAAATAATTTGAAAATAGACTAATAAATCAAGTAATACTCTCTGAAATATCAAAAGACATAAGGAATGTTGTTTGTCGAGTAAAGTTTGGCAGCCTCTAGTAAAATGGACATAACTTTCTCCATAGACCTTCGTTTCGTAAACCGCTTATTGTTCTTAAAACTAGACTTCTTTGGCTAACCATATATCACACTCCTTATAATTCATTGTAAATCAGAAAACATTGTCGTTCAAAGTGACCCTATGTGCTGGAACAGATTCTGAAATTGCTCCAGCATCATATTATTAATAGCAAACAATCAAAATAAAATACAATTTATGCAATTATATATCTTCACAGCTAGTTGCCCTGCTGTTGTGATTTCGAGCGTCTGAGTTTCTGTTCATCGGACAATATTACTGCAAACCTACAAAAAAAAATGATATAAAGAAAACCAATCACCGAAAAATGAAAAACAATTTATCATATATAGAAAGAAAAGTAATCTTACAAAAAGTATTAAATAATTTTGGTAGTAATTTAAAAGTGATAAGTACTTTTTCAAAGCATCTTCGTTTGTGCCTCCATCGACAATAGGCTCAGTATTTCCTGTTAGTAGATTAATTCTGGAGACTGGACCCTTCAATAAATTATTTCCTATTGTCACAAGGTCATTTAGATTCTGTTTCGTTGTAACATCAACTGAGGAAGTCACCCCAGTTAGTGAATTATCCTGACAACATTTTCATAAATAATTGTCACAATTAATATAATTTTCATAAATAATTTATATATATATATATATAGTCTTACTTGGATACGTATGTAATTATCTTGAGATTGAAGAGAATTGAAAACAACAGACAAGAAGTAGTCCACCATGTCTTGGTTAGCTTGAGAAAAGACATCAATAATAGGGGTCGAATTTCCATTAATTAACCATGAAATTATACCCCATTTGGCTGCCATTTGTGCTGTGTATTTCTGTTCTTGTTTTTCAGACCCTGTGCCTAATGAGATCACTAACAATTTGTCGTATTCCATAGGCTGCATGGGGAACAAAGGTGCATTGTTTCTGAACACATCTTTTGTTACTTCTCTTATGGAAACCAAAGTCTGGAAAAAACAAAAACAAAAAAAAATTCAAGTACATTAGAAATTAAAACATTTTTGAAAAAATAACGTATGTTATTAGAATATAATTACCGGATTATTAGCAGCCACTCCTCCATCAATGAGATTGAATTCCCAAGTTTTTCCGGAGGCATCAACATTTGTGAAATAATGTGCAGGGAGGAAAGTCGGAGCCGCAGACGTGCCTATGCATATATCGGACAAGAGGGCATCCGTATAAGGTAAATTATTTATCTGCATATATATAACAAAATAATAATTATAAACAGAAATAAATGAATAAATAACAAATTTCCATTTAAGAATCTGTATATAAAATAAATTAAATAAGACCTCAAAAGAGGAGAAAATAGTTGGTTGCATATTCTTGATGTCAAATGTTGGAATGACAACATTGGTTAAGGTCTGATGCAACCTAGTCTGTCCTAAATTGTCCCTTATCAACTTGTGTAGGTACTTTCCGTCGTACTTGGGGCCTCCTAATTGTGAAATTGTGCTCTTCACTGATCCTAGTATCCCGCTGCAAATTAATTAATTGATGAATTAATACACATTACTAAATATATAATAATATCCCAAATATTCATTATCATGGAAGGATCAAATGGAGCATTTAAATGCTATATATATCGTCTTATCTTATAAAATTATTTTATTTATTTGCATTTATAATTTGATCATTTGAGCTTTAGTCAAATCTAACCCAACTCAATTCATACAAACATATAAAATTTTGGGAGTCATACCCCCCTAAAACAACCCCCCTCCTAGATTAGAATTTCAGTATTTTTTACTCAATTTTTGAAACTGGTAATTACATGTTTACCCCCAAAATAAAATATTTACCCAACAAGAATTGGGAAAAAACCTCAAACTGATATGCAATTATCAGTTTTAAAGTTGTCCAATTTTTAACTTTTGGGGGTAAATAAGTAATTATGGATTTCAAAATTCAATCTAAATGCTCAAATCTAATTCTTTTGGGGTGGGGGTAAATATGCAGTTATTACTTTTAAAGTTCAACAAATTCTCCAGATGGCCCGCACGTGAGGCTACTTACTACAATTCGACCGAAATAGTACCGAAATTACTTCAGATTTGTAAATTATGGGATAAAATTGTCAGCTCGAAAATATGTACAGTAAACTTGTCAGCACGCTTTAATTATGGAACCAATTTTGCCTTTTCCCCAAACATAACAGTACATAGTGGAGGAGTTCAAAAAAGAGTGAAATGCGAAAACACCCATTGTACTTTGTCTATCTATCAAAAATTCTTCGTGTTACTTTTTATTAGCAAAAATCCCCCATATACTTCGTTTATTAGCAAAAAAATCCCTCCCAAGTCGAAGTGACAATTATAACCCTTGTTCACTGAAAAAATTGACAAAAACCTCCATATGTTTAAGTGAAGAAAATTCAAATGGGTTTTTTTTGCTAATTAAAAAAAAAAACACAGGGGTTCTGCTATTTAAAATAACACAGGGTTTTTTTTTATTATTATAGTTAGACAAAGTACGAGGGGTATTTTTGCATTTAGCTCGGTGAAGAACAAGAAGAAGAGTTTACCCATGTTGTGGGAATATGCTTGGTCCATTGTTTACGTAAAAAGGAGTAATATCTTTAGCAGCATATAATGGACGATTATTTGCATCAGGAGCGGTCAACATTGCAGTCACAAGACCACCCGTGCTTGTTCCTGCAATAACATCAAAGTAGTCTGCTATTCTTGCATCTTCTCCATCTATTTTCTGATCCAGTACAACATTTTTAATTTAATTGTCAGAAGCTATATAATATATGTCTTAAGCAACAAAATTTACTTGGTTCAAATGTTAATTTGTTATATTTACCTGAAGTTCGGATTCGAGGAATTGAAGAATTTGAGCCGGAATGATGCCCCTAATGCCACCTCCATCAATGCTTAGGATAGTGACATAGTTTCCATTAGTTGGAGGTTGGATTTTATGAAAAGAAGGCGATGTTGATGCCATTTGTTTGTGATTAATTGATCGATGAATTGAAGAACAACTTATAATGTCGATCAAATTAAATGGCTTATATATATCTATATAATTTGTTGTATAAATGTTAATGAATTCCAAGTATTTAAAGGAGAATTTGTAACTTGGAAGGGTACGAATTCATGCTTCCCACCACGCATGATTAATTAATTAATGCAACTTCCTCTTAATTAATTAATTAAGATTAATTAATTGTTTCGTGAGTTGATAAGGTATAAGATTTTACTAAGTTTCTTGGGCAACATTGTTAAATGTTCATAATTGAGGGCTGGCTGATATTTTTTATTAATATATATATATATATATGTGTGTGTGTTTTTCTTGGGCAACTGGGTTTTGTGTCTTGATATATGATTGACTTGACAATTAATTGATATAGTATACGTATAATTGCCCAGCAAATTGCTTATATTGGTAAGATTAAAGGAATTTATCACTTTGATTTCTTTAGTATAATTTGAAGAACTATTTAGTGCGACGACTCTTATATCATATGGTGCAGTTAATAATTTGATTTTATTCTACAAATAAAAATGAGATTTCATTACGGACTTATAATTCTACAGTAATTTTAGAAAATATATTGGCATGATGTGTGTGTGTGCGCAATATGTGTAGAGGCTATTTAAAATTAAATCACCCAACATGCTTCCCTTCGAAACCGATCGAAGGGCGGGGATTCTAACTGAATTTGACCAACACTCATTCGCTAAGGTTGATAATTTTGTTGGTTGTTGTTCAACGTGTCTTTAGAGAAGGAAACTAAGCGGCACATGAAATTGTTAAATTGTCTAGAGTAGAACAATTCACTTTAGATGTTCTTCCGGATTCTATTCAAATCATTGTAACATCTAAAATTAATGAAATTTATTTGTTTTTCTCAAAAAAAAAAAAAAATTTGAGTTAATTTGACCATGTGAAGTATGGTTTAGCCATCAAAACAAAACTCGCAAAAGAGTTTTTCTAGACTAAATTAGGTCGATATATAAAGAGTTGGGCCATGTTCACGTTGAATTGTCCACTTCCACACACATTATTTACTTGATTCATTGATTTAATTTTATCATTCAAATTTGATTTGTATTCTTTCCTAAGGTAAACAAGAAAAATAACCAGTCATTATAGTTCAAGTTAGGTCCAAATCGGTCCATGGATATGACAATTCAACATAGAATAAATAATCATTATAGTTCAAGTCATTAAAGTTCAAGTTAGGTCCAAATTCTTTGTGACATGATTATTTATTCTATGTATTTCGGAAATAATCAAGCGAAAGGTCAATTATGAAGAGGTATTTGAAAATGTCAAATAAAATGAAGCATATCCCTTGAGAATCTTTTCAGAAGAGAAGCATATAATAGGTTAAGATTTAAACTTAGTCAGGATGGCCCGTTGATGATTTATTTTTTAGGTCCAACTACTAGCTGATTAAGTCATGTCAAAAGAAAAATCGTTGCATAATTTATCTATTTATTTTGATAAGACAAGAGTGTTGTGACTTGTCTTTAATTGGCTTAGACTCAATTTTCTGAACACTTTAATCCTAGGTTCATTCAAGGATTTAATCTCCCAAGAATTTTTTTTTTTTTAAATTAAGTTTAGATGAAAGGAGATTACCGCAATCTATATTCAAGGAGAAAAAAAATTATTTTGTGTGTTATTTATAATTATTAGTAAAACCTTCTCTATGTTTTGATTTAATTAACTCATTGCACCCAAATAAATGTTAAGCGATATTTGTAATTCTATTAATCATGATCTCTCAATGTCTATCAATGTTGGTTTAATTGCATTTGAATACACCAACAGACATTTAGAAAAATATAGTAATATACGTAAGCAATTTGTTCAAAGATTTGAATTTGAAACTTGTATTATATATTCATTTGTTTGCTTGGAGAATATTCTTATGTACGTAACCCCCAATAAAGTATTTATTTTTCGATAGACCTATTTGGCTAAGTAAAAGAAAGTACATCTCTAAAAAAGTTCTATAATTGCAATGGAAACATGACGAGGACGAATGAAAGAACTTTTTTTCGAATTCACAGATTTATTAGTATTTTTTCTATTTGTGCTTAAAAATTGATAGTAACAAATAAAGATATCTGTGCAGAGGTTTTTATACGTACGTAATATCGTACTTTGCTTTCTGAAATAACATGCTTTGACCAACCAATGGGGAGAAATTTTGTACTTAATATACTTAACTTTAGTTTATCCCAATTAGATATTAATTATTGAAACTTGAACTCATTAGATCGAATTTTGAAGTGCATAAATTTGGCCTTGTTGGCGACTTGGCGCCATGATCTTGTTTAATTAACAAATGACAAGTCAATACAGTCGATTTAATTTATATATTTGCATCATTTTTCATTTTTCATTATGATATATGGTGTACGTGTGTGTCTATAGAAATCTCAACCAATAACTCTTTTTTTTTTTTTTATTAGCAGAACTGATCAACACAATTAAGAGTTGACATAATGATCATTACTTTGCTAAGTTGCCAAAAGACTTTGATTTATCATTTTTAATAACTTCTTATAGTAGACATATTTAATCTGTTTGTCAGCTAGAGTTATACTCGGTAAAATTGGTTAATTAATTATAAACAATAAAAGACAAATAAAATGGGAAGTCATTAGAAGAAGAAAGAATCTGCATGTTACATACTAATTATAAGATTTTGCTATCTTCCCATTTGTAATAATTTTTTAGGAGGGAATTGCATTTTTCATATTAAACTTTTACCTACTTTAGACATTTAGTATCTCAAGACATATTTAATACCAAAATTGAAGGATTTTTTTTCACATTTCCTTTCTCCATCAATTTTTTGCGCCAAATTGTGTTCTTTATATAGCTGTAAAGCTCTTGATGAAAGCTTTCCAAAGGCACAAGTTTCAGTTCATGAAACGCAATAAATATTTCGCAGAAAATTAACAAAGTTTCGGGATTTTAATCAAAATTAAATCATATCTCATAATCTACAATGAATCATGACACAATAATTTTCAGATATGATATATGGCACATATGGTAAAAAATTTGAAGCATAATTTTAAGCATTCCAAAAATCACTATTAAAACTCAAGCAAATGTGATAAAAGGTCCTTTAATTATGGTATTAAATGTGTCTTTTTTAAAGGTTTGGTACAAAATGTCTAAAGTAGGTAAAAGTTTGGTACGAAAAATGCAATTCGAGACAAATAAATATCCTATAAGCAGTTAAACACTATGTTGCACGGACACTCCGACACCGACATGCATCGAACACACCACGTGGTGTGGCCAAGAAAATCGTACTGAAAACAAATCTGACACGGGTGTCGAACACGGTAATGAGGCGTGTTCGACACGGCCAAAACACGGCAGGGTCATTTTTAAAATTTTTAAAAGTTGTGTTTCAAAATTAAATTAAAAAAAAAATAACATAATTACATATTTTCTGCTTATTTGATTATATGTTGATTTTTCTCCCTAATTTTTCCTCTTCATCTTTTGACCTAAGAAAACCAACCCCAATATTTTTAATATCCATCTCCAATTTGCACTGATTCTACATTAATGAAAGTCAGTTTACTCTCTATTCTCTAATCTCGATTTTTTTTCTTTTTTTCCCTAGTTGGATATTTATAAGCTATAACCTTATTAGATTTAGAGTTATTTATTGATTTTTTATTCAAAATTAGCATAATTAGTATCTTCTAAACATAATATCTAACATAGAATCTGTTTTGTTATATATTACAATATTAATTTATTTTAACATCCATGTCTATAAGACCTTCTCCAAGGGAGTTCTTATATCCCAAAATATAAGAGAATTTATAAGAATTGCACAAAAAATGAACTCCAAGGGAGTCTTTAAAAAATAAGAATGTCAAATTTTTATAAGTTTGGACTCTTATATTTAAGAGTCCAAAGTCAAATTTTAAAAGTAAAAGTATTGTGTTAAAGTTGGATTGGAGTAGTGTGGTGTGATTATTTAAAAGTAGAATATTAAAATATAAACAAGTTGTCGGAGTGCAGAGTAAAAAGTGGGAATTTATAACACTGTTCACCCCTTAAATTTTAAGATAAGAGGCATGAATTTAAGAGGTATGTTAGAGATGGTCTAATGTGTCGTGTCTTGTAAATTTTAAAATATGCGTCGAATCTGTATCGTTGTGTCAGTACTCCGTCCGTAAACATCTTAACTTTTATCTTGTAGTACAAAATGAAGTTTAAATAGGACTGGCAACTTAATTGATTATGAAATCGGGATAGTTTGAATATATTTAAAATGATTTTGGTTATGAATCTTACTAAAACTAGTCTTAGAAAAGAATAGAAGATGGGTATTCCGAAAAGTACATGCTTTTACATATTAGATAGATTAGAAAAACATTTATAACTCAACACGAAGTCGATTATACACGATTTTTTATGTAACGAAACATCGACATGTAAATTTGAAATGATTGTATTTCTCCTAAAGATATTTATGTTCCAATGTCTATGGAGCAAAAGTAACTACTATTAATTTAATTTAACATTTTATCAAGTTAAGCGGAAAAATATCAGGTGCATGATCCCGAAAATTCTTGCCACCCAATAATTTTGATCTACCTTCGTCCCTCATTCCCAATTACATATTTGAGACTTTTTTTTTATGAACATTATTCCCAATTACATATTTGATGATAATTATCTTATTTATTTTCGTTACAAATTATTATTCCAAATGTTGAGTAATTCACCTTCAAATTCTTACTTACAAATTCAAGCTTGACCAAAGATCATACTATTGGAAATGATTTGTGTTGGTATTGAATCTACTTCTAATTGGTAATTGATGTACACTTTGATGTCACATGATACTGGGTGGGATTGGCATTGGTTTTCGAGAATTCGGGAATTTCGAAAACAATACTACGGATTTTGGGATTTAATTTCCGTTCCGGAAATCCATCCCGACATACCAGCTACCCGATATTTCGGTCTCGAAAAATATCAGGATTTCGAGAATGGGTTCGGGAAAACTCACTTCTGCGGGACTCTTTAATTTTTTTTTAATTGGACTTCCTATGGCCCATATATATAAAGGAAAACTAAGAGATTTTCAGTAGGGATGTCAATGGGGTAGATTTTAATTCGAATCCGATCCGTATTCGGTTCGATTTATTAGGATTTTTAGCTGATTAATAATTCGATGGATCTGATTCGATTAGGAAGATCTATAATCCGAAATATGTGAAGCGAATATGGATATAGCCTAATCCGGTCCGTTACATATCCGTATCCGATATATATTACTATATATTGTTTATATATTATGTTTTTAGATCAAAATAAAAATAAAATTATCTATTTTCCACTAAAACCTTTAAGTACATTAAAAATAATCTTAAAAAAATGCATGAGATATGTTGTTGAACTGACCTAATAACTAATTGGGTCATATTTACAAATATTAATTTATATTATTTGATAAGAAAAACCAAAACCCTAATCATATATATATTTAGTAATCTTCCCTCTACTTCTTCCTCCAATTTTTATCTTCTCCTCCATTTTTTCAATATTGAATTTTCTTCTTCTTCATCCCATTTTCTATCTTTTTCTATTTATATTTTGATTTTATTCATTTGTTCTAATTTTTATCGCTTATATTTGACCACCATATTCCATCTTCTACAATTTTTATACATTAAAATGTTACATTTTTAATTCATGATGGTAGAATCTGCAAATGATTTGGAGAAAAATGGAAGCAAAAAAATTTATTTTTAAATGTGTAAACATATCCGAATAATTAATCTGGATCTTGGATATCTACTAGATTCGGATCCGGTCGCTAATATTCAAGATTCGAATTGATAGGGATCTGAATCCGAATAGAAAAAATAGAAATCGGACTTAGATCCGGATCGACCCTGATCCGTTCCGAATCTGACCCATTGACAGCCCTAATTTTCAGTACATAAATTGGCCCATATAATATTGCAAACAATTTGAATGTATTCTCTTTTGCTGCCCAGCAAAAACAGAAATGCCCAGCAATACAGAACCATAGAAGTGCTCTATTTTTGTTTGGGGTGGGAGTATTTTGAAGACAGAGAGGCAGAGAGTTTTTCTCTGTTGACTTTTGAGAGAAGAGAACGTGTATAGACGATTAGTCTTAGGTAATTCTTTATTTAGAATATGCAATATATATCGAATTCTCGATTGGGTAGGATCCCCTTCCCGAAACCTGTACCATTTTCTTCAACGGGAATTCGGGTTTCCCAAAACCCGAAAAACCCACACTTTTATCTTTCTTATTGGTAAAACCCATTTGGTACGGTACGGGTTCCCAATTCCCGATCCTAAACTCCCACCCCTACATGATAGATTCACCCTTCAAGTGTATGTGTGACTGACACAAAATTTAAAAAAATATACTTGTCAATAGATCTATATGTATGACACAAATATGTGACACCAAAATGTGACAAATGATCCTCACCCTGTATAAAGAAGTTAGACTAATTATAGATTGAAGAATTGACGTTACGAGCATGTATCAAGTTCGAATATTTCGAGTAAGAATTTAAAGGAGAATTATTCAACATTTGGAATAATAATTTGTAACGAAAATAAAGGAGATAATTATCACCAAATATAAACTGAGACAAAATGTAAAGAAAAAAGTTGAAACAAAAAATAAAGAAAACAAATTGAAAAGGAAAAAAAATTAAAAAAAAATTGAGACTAACGGGAGGAAACAAAATAAATGATGAAATTGAAACATAATATTATTTGGTGAATGAAAGAATTCACAATTAATAAAGAAACATTTTTTTTAATAAATAAATAAAGAAACAATTTATTAGTTATTAAAAAAAATGGCAAGGTAGTTTTTGAATAGAAAGTACAAAACTTTAACAGATGAGATTTCTTATTACAAGTAATATTTTAAAGGGGTACCTGATATCATCACATATTTTGGAAGAAGAAATAGTATTTTACCCTTAAATTTTCTAAAAGAGGGGTCGGGTCCGGGTCCGGGTCAGAACTAGACTCCGACCATTGAAAATTTTAAAACAGGGTTCGGGTTTGGGTCTGGATCCACATCTTATAGTTGGTTTCGGGGTCTAGTCCGGCCAGACCTCCAATTTTCCTTAATAATCAAGTTGATAGATCAATTACACCAAATAAATAAAACACTATCTATCTATATACATATAAAAGTACGAGTTGACCAAGGAAATTTCTTCCCTTTTTTGTGAAGACTAATATACCCCTATTTAAATTATATTGTGATATTTAATTCTATGGCAAAAAGGTAAAAGAAAAGAATCCTAAAAAAAAAGAATCCTAGAAGTTTAATTAAACAAGAAATCTATCCTACATCAACCTTATAATTATATTTTAAAGTTTTACGACTTATCAAAATATTAATGGTAAAAAAAAAAATTATTACTCTATATTTCTTCAAAAATTTCTTTGGAAAGGTCTTATGAAGTTATCAATTATTAAAGAACTTCAGAAAAAATTATGCCACATTCGTGCTACATGAATAAAAAAAAAATACTATTTTGTTAACTAAAAAATCTATAATTGGCTTAAGCCAAAAAAAGTCAAAACATAGAAATTGTTAAAACCGGCAAAAACAAGTAAAATTGATTAAAAATATATAATTAAAATGGAAAAATCAATGGGAAAATAGGTTAAATAGAAAGAAAAGCGAGTTAAAGTAAAAAAAATGGTGCAATTGAAAAAATAACAAGTTTAACCAACAAAAAATGGGTAAAATTGGTAAAAAAAAATGAATGACATCCGCTAAACACGGGATAACAAAAAAAAAGGGATCAAATCGATAAATGAACAACAAAAAAATGAGTTAATTGGCAAAAAAAAGTTGAAATATGTGAGGAAATAGGTTAAATAAGTAAAATCATACTAAAATTAGGTTTAGCTAGAGAGAATAAGTGAATTGATTAACAAATGTAAAAATCGACTAAAAATGTTAGACTAGAGAGAACGGATGGATTGATTAACAAATGAGATAAACCACAGAAAAACGGGTGAAATCGGTGAAAGAACAAGTTAAAATAATAAAAAGAAATGATAAACTTAGTGTAAGAGCAGGTAAAATCGATATTTCTTTCGAGAGTTCTTAAGAAATTATCACTTATTAAAGAACATAAAAACAAAAGGTCACCTTCAGGCTATATGAAAAAAAAAGTACTATTTAGTTAACTAAAAAACTTATAATTGACTTAAGCCAAAATAAGTCAAAACGTAGAATGGTTAAAATTGGTGAAACGCGTAAAATTCTATTAAAAATATATATGATAAAATATAGATAATCAATGGAAAAATGGATTAGATATAAGAAAAATGAGTTAAAGCAAAAAAAATGGTACAATTGATAAAACAACGGGGTAAGTCGACAAAAAAGGGTAACTGGTAAGAAATGAATGATATTGGCTAAACATGGGATAACCAAAGGGGGGGGGGGGTTTCAAATCGATAAAAGAACAAAAATAGAAAAAATAGTTAAATTGGCAAAAAAAATGTGAAATAGGTGAGAAAATGGGTTGAATCAGCATAAGAATATGTTAAATCGACTAAAATTTTGTTAAACCGGATAGAATTGGTGAATTGATAACAAATGGGATAAAATACAAAAACGGGTGAAATCGATCAAAGAACGGGTTAAAATAACAAAAAAGAAATAGTAAACTCATTGTTAAAGCGGGTGCAATCGATATTTTTTTGGATAATTCTTAAGAAATGATCAATTATTATAGAACCTAAAAAAAATGCCACATTTGTGCTATATGAATAAAACAAAGTATTGTTTAGTTAATTGAGAAACTTATAATTGGAAGTCAAAAAAAGTTCAAAACATATAAATGGTTATAATTGCTGATATGATAAAAAAATGTTAAAACAATGGAAAAATGGGTTCAATCGAATAATAAAGCAACGAAAAATGGTACAATCGATCAAACAATGAGTTAAACAGGCAAAATATGGTTAAATTAAATCGGTAAAAAATGAATGACATCGGTTAAACACAGAATAACAAAAAAGGGGTCAAATTGATAAAGAACAAGAACAGAAAAACGAGTTTTATTGACAAAAAAAATGTGAAATAGTTGAGAAAATAGGATAAATCAACAAAATAATAAGTAAAATCAACTAAAATTGGGTTAAATAAGATAGAATGAGTGAATTGTTTAACGAATGGGATAAACCACAAAAATGGGTGAAATCGGTGAAAGAACGAATTAAAGTAACATAAAAACAAATCGTAAACTCAATACAAAAGCGGATGAAATCGATGAAAGAACATGTTAAAATAACAAAAAAATGGCAAACTTAGTGTTAAACAAGTTTACTCTACAAAATTGTGGAAAATTGGTAAAAACGGTTTAGATTAATTAAAAATTGAATTAGACATGTAATTGAAAATAGATGAACTCAATAAAAGATAGGTATAACCAGCAAAACTGGTTAAATCGATAGAAAAAAAGGTTAAACATATGAAAATTGATTTAGATGGAAACAAATGTTTAGATGGAAATATCAATGTCAATGAAGAAAATAATTAATATTGTTCATTCGTTCAAATGGTTGTTTTAGAATAATAGTTATGCTGACATGTACTTTAAGATTAGAAATATTTAGTAACTATAGTTCATTTTTTATTTTCAAGTTTTGGTTTTAGGTATTTATGATAACAACTATAAATTCTTGGTAATAACATAGTAATAATTAAAGTGATTTAGTCAAAAAAAAGTTATGTGGTATGTCATTAAAACCATAGCATGATGAAAAATAATTATATGATTCAACTAATGTAGGAAATTAGTTAATCATGTGCAACGCACGTGCACTTTCCTAGTTATATTAAAATTGGAAAAACCCTTTCCTTCGTATCCACTTTTAGTTGAGCACAAGAAGTGAGAGTACACAAGTAACAACCACTCAAAGGAACCAAAGAAATACACACAAGAACACTTGGATCTGAAACCAAAGTGTGTTATTCATTCCTTCCACCATGGGAAGAGCTGCTGCTGTTGGGTCTCCTGCAGTCTTCCTCTTCACAACCATCTGCATTTTCTTCCTTTCCAACAATGCCCTCTGCTTCTATCTCCCTGGTGTTGCCCCCGAGGACTTCCAAAAGGTATTTTCTCTAATTTCTATTATTATTATTTTTCTATCTGGGTTTCATTTACTTAGTCTGTTTAACGATTCCATATAATTTATAAAAGTTTTTTGCGTGTTTCTAGATTTGGGTTTGGTTCAAAGATCTGATTTTTCTTAACTCTCTCTTTTGTACATTTGATCCTGAAAATGAATAGTAGGTGATATATATAGATACTTGTTCTTGCACATATGTTGTATTTTGTCCTACTAGAGAAGTTAAAAGAAATTGGTAGATGATGTACATTGTTGAATCTTAAGCCTTTGGAGTTGGAGAAGTGATTTCACATTAAAAAAAGTTAAGCAAATGTTACTGATGAAGGCAATATTTAATGTATGATTGGAAAAGTGTGTTAAGTGAAGTATTTTTATCGTGACTTCGGCCTTATGTCGAGATCATTTTAGATATTAAGAGAGTAATAATTGGTGAACTTTCTTCCATGGCTCACTTGATGTATAGTTTATGATAAGTATAATAATTAGCAATTTTACGGGTATATGGTAAGTAACCTAAGAGTCAAATATGAAGTATTCTCTAGATAATGTGAATAATGAACATTATTACAAAGATGAAAATGTGGATAATGAACATTGTTTCTGTTTGAACTTATTTATGGAGTTTGACGGATTAATGGAGTTTTTCAGAATTAGAGAGATTTTGGAGGAATATAATTTATTTTCAGAGCCTATAATATTTCATTTCAACTGATTTATGGTGTCTTCTTTCATTGAAATATATAAGAAAATTTTGAACATTGCCTAAGTTCTTCTGTAGTGTATCACTTAAATGTTTTCATGTGTAAATTTTCATGTGCAGTTGTATTTAAAACTAATACTAATATGACCCTTTTTTTATTCTCCCTTTCCAAACAGGGAGATACACTGAGTGTGAAAGTGAACAAATTGACTTCCACAAAGACTCAGCTTCCGTACTCATACTATTCCCTTCCTTTCTGTCACCCTGACTCCATAGTTGACAGTCGAGAAAATCTCGGAGAAGTACTTCGTGGCGATCGAATTGAAAACTCCGCTTATGTGGTAGGTATAATTAATATCTTTGATGATATAGTACCTTATAAACAGTTCTTTTGTTCATTAATTTATTCTGTTTCATGGCTATGTTACAGTTTAAAATGAGGGAACCACAAATGTGCAATGTTGTTTGTCGACTCACTCTTGATGCCAAGATTGCTAAAGAATTTAAAGAAAAAATCAGTGATGAATATCGTGTCAACATGTATGTCTATATATTGCAGAGAACAAATTCATTTTCTTACGTCTTTTCCAAGACTTTCTAAATGATTCTACCACTCTATGTTGCAGGATCTTGGATAATCTTCCTTTGGTTGTTCCTTTTCCAAGACAAGAACCGGAAAGTCCTCCCATGTACCAGCTGGGTTTTCATGTTGGTTTGAAAGGGCAATATAGTGGTGTAAGTTAACTAATTATTGGCCTAAAATCGCTCATAATATTATGTGCAAGATATATTTTTTAATCACGATTTATTGCTCGTTACAGAGCAAGGAGGAAAAGTACTTCATAAACAACCACTTAAGCTTCGTTGTCAAGTTTCACAAGGATCAGCAGACTGATTTAGCAAGAATTGTTGGTTTTGAGGTTACACCATATAGGTCAGTTCTTCGAAAATGTATTGCTTTCTCCATTAACCTTTCAAGAACTATTTTTGCTATATTAGTAAACCTTTTCGTTTTAGATTGCAGCTAGACTTATAGTTTTGTGTTGTATCTCATGCTCTAGTGTCAAGCATGAATATGAAGGACAATGGAGTGAGAATACTCGTCTAACGACGTGTGATCCCCATGCCAAACGTACAGTTTCTACTTCAAACTCACCCCAAGAGGTCAAAGATAAACAAGAAATCACATTCACTTATGATGTTGCTTTCGAGGTAATTATTTCACCAATGTTTTGTTAGCCATGGATCATCTATTATACTCCAAATGATTGTTGTCATTGCAGGAGAGTGAGGTGAAGTGGGCATCAAGATGGGACACTTATCTTCTAATGAGTGACGATCAAATCCATTGGTTCTCAATCGTAAACTCTTTAATGATCGTTCTTTTCCTCTCCGGAATGGTTGCTATGATTATGCTACGTACACTTTATCGCGACATATCAAAGTACAATGAACTCGAGACCCAAGAGGAAGCCCAAGAAGAAACCGGATGGAAATTGGTCCACTCCGACGTTTTTCGGCCCCCAAGCAACTCCGATTTGCTCTGCGTCTATGTAGGAACCGGTATACAATTTTTAGGAATGGTGCTCGTAACTATGATTTTCGCAGTCCTAGGGTTCCTCTCCCCTTCAAATCGAGGTGGGCTAATGACAGCCATGTTATTACTTTGGGTTTTCATGGGAATTTTTGCTGGTTATGCCGCTGCTCGTCTCTACAAAATGTTCAAAGGAACCGAGTGGAAGAAAATCGCTCTCCGAACGGCTTTTCTATTTCCAGCTGCCGTGTTTAGCGTCTTTTTCGTTCTCAATGCTCTCATCTGGGGTCAGAAGTCTTCCGGAGCAGTGCCTTTTGGCACAATGTTCACTTTAGTATTCTTGTGGTTTGGAATTTCCGTACCACTTGTTTTTGTTGGAAGTTACGTTGGCTTTAGGAAGCCGGCAATTGAGGATCCGGTAAAAACAAATAAAATACCAAGGCAAATTCCGGAACAAGCATGGTACATGAACCCCACTTTCTCGATTTTGATTGGAGGGATTCTACCATTTGGGGCCGTTTTTATTGAGCTTTTCTTCATTTTAACCTCGATTTGGTTGAATCAATTCTATTACATTTTCGGGTTTCTCTTCATTGTGTTTGTCATTCTCCTTGTCACTTGTGCCGAGATATCAATCGTGCTTTGCTATTTCCAGTTGTGCAGTGAGGATTACCTCTGGTGGTGGAGGTCGTATTTGACATCTGGATCTTCTGCTTTGTACCTCTTCCTCTATGCGACTTTCTACTTTTTTACGAAGCTTGATATCACGAAACCTGTTTCGGGTGCGTTGTACTTTGGGTACATGTTGATTGCTTCTTATGCGTTCTTTGTGCTGACGGGTACGATTGGATTCTATGCATGCTTTTGGTTCACGAGGCTGATTTATTCTTCGGTGAAGATCGATTAACTAAGGTACTACTATTCATAGGCTGTTGTTTAATGTCAAGTACATGATATGATTTTCAGAAACAAGACCACGCTAGCTATTTTTGGAACCAATTATTATATGAATATAGTGTTAGTAGTTTTTTTTTTTTGGTTTTTCTGTTTTCTTTCTATTGAGTAATATCACAGAGCTTGTAAACTGTTGCCACCATATTGTTTTGGTGTTTAGGTGAGATGAATTTCTGGGAATATGAGGATGAAAAAAGGCTTTACTTAATTTTCATATAAGAACTAAGAAGTGATCCTCATTTATGATGTAGTATCCTTCTCGAGTGATATTTCATTTTCTGCTGGAATAGGACAGCAAAAATGACTAGTTAAAGAGCTGAGAACGTGTAAACGAGTCGAGTTAAAACAAGCAAACACATTCTCATCGTCATCTGTATGTATTATCCTCAGCCAGCATGCAGGTGGCTCCTCCACTGAACCGCCCAAGCTCCACCACGCACGCGGCCCCTGTAAGAAGATAGTCACATATTTTCGCTACTTAAGCCATTGTATGCGAACCTGATTGGGAAAACAAGACTAGCCTTGTTGGAATTTAAGCCATGGATTGGCCTGAGGCTGGCTTAGCCCAGCTCATAACTTTTTTTTAATTGTGAGTTGAGTCGTGTTGGGTATTTTTTTTTAGTAGGTTATTTAATTAAGAACCGTAAATGGTCAAAAGTACACAATAAGATGAATTAGTTAACATTTAACTCGATTTTGACTCGGGAATATTATTTTGTTTTTTTCTCCTAATTCATGAATATTTTAGTCACAATATTAATATATTTAAATTTTAAATAAATAAATATAACAAAAATAAAACATTGCCTAACATAATGTAAAGTAACAATATTTTGAATTTGAATTACTAAAATACATATTGTATTTCTTATATACAAATGAATTAAAAAATAATGATTAACTTTTCATTTCCACTCTACTTAAATTTTCTATGGAGTTTAAATGTCTAATGATCAATTATATTTTTTAAATAATTTAGATTATTTAATATTACACTAATCTTATTTAATCATATTTGAATATTAGAATATATTTTTTTACGTATGGTGTGTTTTGTTTAATTTATAATCAATCAAATAAATAACATTAGCAAACATAATTGGAAGCCGAAAACCTTGACCATCTCTTCTTTTCTTCTGGTGTCACTTTGCTAAAGCAATTGGTTCAATTCTAGTTGGAGTTTGAAAGTTGAATGTCAAGAAGTGGCGGAGCTACCTTGAGACCAGGGGGGTGGTCGCCCCCCAGAAAAATATTTTGTTATAAGATTAATATGCGTTTTAAATCTTACGTTCCAGGCTCGAAATTTGGATTATGCCTAACTTTATATTTCTGAACCTTTTTCAATCTTCGCATGTATATTTATATATTCATTTGTATGATAGAACTTAAACTTTTTGATTAAATAAGTAGAGATAATTTAGTTTTTTCTATTACTTGAAATTAACTTATTTATGCCGTTAAAAATCCCCAACCCCCCCCAAAAAAAACAAATAACGTCTAGCTCGGCCACTGAATGTTTTGCCGATGCCGATCCGTATCTTGTTCCCTTTGGATGAGATCATGGAGTTTTTTTCTCATTTTTGGCTCTCTCACTTTTGAATATATTTGGTTTAATTGTAATAAAGTTTCCCATAATTCCGCCCCACTTGATTTGCAGGTTTTGATCCGGAGTTTGCAAAAGAAAGCTAAAGAGCATCAATTTGCCAGAAGATCTCTCATGTGTGTCGACTGCTCTCAATTTCTCTTCCAAAGGTTGGCGCCACCAAATTTATTGTGGATCAGGGTAATATTTATGCATCATTCAAAGGTGATCTCATGAAGCTTCCTTGGTTATCATCATTCGAAACCACTAGGGATCGATCCTCTTTGTCAAAAAAAATTCTCACCCTTGCGGTGGAAGCTTTTGCGGTGGTTGTGCGTGTTCTCGTGTCCACAATGTGAAGATAAAGAATGTTATTTTTTAAAGTGACTGCCTTGTTGGTCTTGTTGCAAAAAAGAAAGAAATAATTGAACCAAAACCGGGATATGAATTGGACAATTCATGAGCTTATTGACGAGGTTATAATATATTGGGTTTGTTGGCCCAAATGACGTTTCAAATTTATCGCTCATGCTTCGAATTGTGCGACCTATAATCTGGCTTCTTGGGCTTTTTTGTCGAAGACTTGAGAGAAAATCTCCTTACACTTCCTCCCCTTTGTTGTTTCCGTAATAGAGGCTCTCCATTTTTTATGTTGTTCCATATTTTGCTTTTATTAATATATTGAATTTTATTTGATTAAAAAAAAAAACGACCGCAACCCGAATCAATACATTTTTCACTAAGCTCATTTTCAACCCAACTTAGTTTTTACCCAGATAAAATTGCTCTGAACCCGGCCCAAATTTGCCACCCTTGCCAAAAAAAATTAATTGGATCAAGTAAATCCTCAATCACATTCCATAAACATTTTCCTTGATAGAGTAAACTTAAAGCAAAGAAAATTAAAAATTCACTTTCCCGTAAAAAGCTAGAATGCATAAATATAATTATCAAAAATAGAAAAAGCTAGAAGAATGCATTTAACTTTCCCCTTTAATTACCGTTACTGAATAAGAGACAAAAATAGTAATACAGCCCCTCCTTTCAGTACCCGGACCCGCCTGTTCAACGGCTAGTTTTGACCTCCTCCCAACTATATATTCCGGCAAAAACCTCTCCTCCACCACCAGTAATGAGCTAATAATCTCTCTCTACCTTTGGATATATAAAAATAGACTAGCTTGCAATTTTTGCAGCTGTAAATTAATCACCACTACAGTTAATTTGAAAATAATGGCTTGTAATTTTTTAAGAACGGTAGCTTCAGTATTATTCATTTTGGTAATATTTTCGAGTTTCTCAGAAGCAAGAGAACTCTTAGTAGGTGGCAAATCCAACGCTTGGAAAATCCCTTCTTCCCAATCAGATTCTCTCAATCACTGGGCTGAAAATTCCCGATTCCTCATCGGCGATTCTCTAGGTACGTACGAATTTAATTACAATTTACTACTTCAAATTAACAATAAATCTGATTTTTTATTTCTTAATAATGTGTAGTGTGGGAATACGATGAAACGAAAGACTCTGTTCTGCAAGTGACGAAGAGAGATTACGTGACGTGCAACACATCGACTCCAATCGAAACTTATAACACGACCAAAGTGAAGCTGGAGCGATCTGGGCCCTACTATTTCATAAGTGGTGCGGAGGGACACTGCGAAAAGGGGCAGAAGCTGATTGTTGTGGTTATGTCAACTAAGCACCACCGCCGCCCAAGTCATGTTTCTCCGGCGCCTTCACCGGCGGAGCTTGAAGGTCCTTCGATTGCGCCAGCTCCCAGTAGTGGTGTGGGGTGTTTGAGAGGTGGAGGAGGATTTTTGGTTGTGGGGTTGGGGGCTCTGTTGTTGGTTGTGCTGTGAGTGTTAGGGGTTTGTTTCTAATTATTTCATTCTTTTGGGGTTATTTATGTAATTGCATGGAGATTAATTACATACATGTTAATGGTGATTAATGATTTCTCTTTTTCTTATTCATACAAAAGTATAACTTTTATCTTCAAAAGTTATATGATGATATTTTAAAAATCTGATGAATCAGAGACTTCAAAAGTCGTTAATTTGACGAGAAGGGAAAACTCTCCCTAACACTGGGCAGGATCAATACATAAGAAGCTTCTTCAGCTTAGCCACTTTATAAGGACCAAACCTACTACTACTACTAGTATCTTTTTACATCTACCGTCTGAAAGTAGAAAGTAAAAAAAAAATAGTACTTCTATATGGGTAAAAAAAAAATAGTACTTCTATATACTTCTATATAGTACTTCTATATGGGTAAAAATAAAATAGTACTTCTATATTAGAAAACAATTCAAATGGCGCAACTACTAACTAAACTGTTATGCAGATTTGAATTGAAAGACGCTTCTCCTCCTCCTCCTCCTCCTCTCTCACTCATTTGGGTGTGTCGGTTAAACCAGGTGGCATTCCTAAGCTCTGTGCAAGATTGCTCATTCTTTCTTTCATCGCCTGCACACTCTTCTCATGTGCATCCATGTACGCCTCCGTAATCAAAACAGAGAGTTTCTACACAAATAAAATCGATGAGCTGAATGCCGTTAATTACAAACTAAGGATTTGCTCAAATGAAAGATCAATCAGAAATAAAATCTCAAGTGAAAACAAAAAGTTCATGATCAAAATGGAATCTAAATAACTATGTCACACTTATAATAAGGGAGATAAAGGTGCATCAATATCTTTCGTGTAAATAAATTAAATCAAACCCAACTTACTTCAGCTCCCAGTTCCATTGCAGCCTCCGTTATTTCAATGCGTACAGGTTGTTGGTTCCCAGAGAGTGTAGCCTAGATAAAATTTCATTGAGTATATATGAAAATTCACCAGTTAAATTAGCTTAAGTACACATTCCTTCAATAGACGAATAGGAACTTAATTGTTATACTTTCGTGACTATTTATTTACACTAAATGAAAGCACTATCAATTATCAATGTCCACAACTAACACTGAAGAACTAAACATGATAATGGTCAAATTTACCTTTATTAGCTCATCTTTACAATAACCATCAAATTCAGCACTGCAATATCAATAAGATCAGAACCCAAAAACAAGTAAATCCACTAAAGAAATGAAAATTTAAACATAGATGAGGTCAAGTAGTTGAATATACGCAGCAAGTTCTTTTTGCACTCGTACGGCCTCAACTTGGACAACCATCTGAGCCTTCTTTACTGTCTCATATAAATTCTGCATATTTCCTAATACTCCAGCCTGTTTCCTCAACATTAAATTATAATATTAAAGCTGTGTTAACAAGAAATGAACAAATTTGGATGATATATAAATCCAAAGAAACAGACTGCGAATACTTTCCAAGTATACGACAGTCAATAGACTCGGAAATGACAGAAAGAAGAAAGGGAAAATATAGATCAATGACAACTTTATTACATGATGTACATATAATTTACTTAAATGAAAATTTTCAACCTATAGTCTTGATTATTGGATGAAAGCATAATTTTGAAGTTTTTCGGAAGTGAAAATCATTTAAAAGTGGATTTAAGCTTAAAGAAATCCTTCATGAGTACTCGAAAGACTCAGTTGGACTGAGGGATTAGGATTTGAAGAAGACTTTTGGAGAAAAGATTTCAAATGATTCCAATATTAGATGGACTTTAAATTCACAAGTTTGGTTCCAAGAATAGTACAAATGAATACTAGGGAATTTGAAACCCTTAGAAAATCAAAGTAATCCAAACAAGTGTTTGAATTTGTTACTGCACAATTGAAATCCATAGAACCTAATCCATAAATCAGTTTCAGCCAAAGAAATTGAATCTTAAGTATGTGGACATAAAATCATGCTATCATTCAAGATAGATGGCGCTAACAAATATGTAGAGCTTTACTTTCAAAACTATAGTTATCTGGACATATATTTGTCTAAATAAGTAAAATGAAATACCTTGTCATCACTCTTATTGTTATCCTTTTTTCCGCCAAATAAACTTTGAACTCGAAGAGATCTTCTGGTCCTCCCAATTTGACTTCCTGGCCATGACAAAACTGTAACGCCAACAGGAATTGCTTTCTGATTTAACTTATCTGAAATGCAACAAGATGGATATGAGAAAACTTTGACCGCAGAATAAAGATCATAATCGCGAAAGATTTGACAAATAGTAAAATAAAAGCTACTTTTTGGTCAAAATTCAATGTAATTTACTAGCAAATCAGAATGCAGCTCTTATAAATTTAAGCAACACCAATATATACACCCATACACAAACTTTTGCATATTCTATATGAGTTACTAATAGATCGATAGCTCAATTTTGTTAAAGTTAATCATATTGTAACTGTTTTCCAGAATATGCAGCTTTCCATATTTTATGGTTTCACCCAAAAACTTATAATTGACAGTTTTCGTAATCCAAAAGTATAGCCACCAATCTAGCAGTCCTAAACTTCAAACTATACTGTACTATACTTCAATCTGGAACCTTCACCTAATATGAAGACAGAACCTGAAGGCCTGAATTTTGCCTGGTGCATGAAGGGCAACATGCCCAAAATTCAGTAGTTGTATATATTTCACTCAAGCTATCCGAAATGAATAATCATACTAAGTGCACATTATACCATGTTTCTCGTTTAGGATATAACTCAAGCAGTTTGTCAACTAACTCTAGTGCTTTGAGTCAAATTAGAAAACGACCAAAACAAGGAATCCTTTGCATTGAATTACTGCGATATCTTTGATTCTTTTCAACCCAGAAAATCTAGAATCAAGGCAAGTAGACATTTCATGATCTACAAATACAGCAGACTTATATGACAATGCTTAGTATTTCTCATTTAAACCAAAATGTATTTTTGATCCGAGCAGTTCTATAAACTTCATTACAGTAACTAACAATTAAAGGGGAAAAGATAAGTTGCAAATTTTCTGGTTCACAAATTTAATAGTTATAATTTAAAATTTTCCACATTAACCTAGTAAAAAGATTCTAAACTGCAGGTCCTAAAACCACTCCTAAAACAGATTTTTGCAAAAAAAAAAAAAATCTTTTTCATATACCTGGGTATATCTTATAACAAAGATTCAATTTTTTGACCAAATTGAACAATTTCAGAAACAGAAGATAATGCCCACGTAGCAATATCATTTGTTCTTGCACTCTTGAAATCAACATACAGTCACATAAGCAGTACACTTAACAATTGATTCAAATGTAACACATGCAATATACTGAAATGAAGGAATCAAAGATGTACGCAAACACGGAGTGAGAAAACTTACAGGAAGACAACGATGAAGAAGAAGTGGGAATTTGGGGTGCTAGAGCTGCACTTGGAGAAATTGCCATATCTTATTCCTACAGAATGAATTTTACAAACACCTCAATATATTACGGAAGAGAGAACGATTGAAAAACAAACAGATTTGAGCAGGGCCGGCCCGACATAATAAGGGGCTAGCCGAAATTTAAAATTGGGCCTATTTACTAACATATTAGTAATTAATGGTTAAAATGATAAATTAACTGATTTTTTTAGATTTAATCGTAATATCTTTTTATTACATTTCATTCTAAAAATTTCTCTTAACAAAAGCAAATGCTGCAAATATCGTATGTGTATATATATGTATTGATAATTCAAGTATCGTGAATACAATTATAAAACTAACGTACGTTAACAAATATAATTTTTTACTTGTCAGAATCAATAAATAGATAAAATGTGAAAGTAGAATATTCCTGCTCTAGCTACTATCTTAGGGGTGTGCAACCGTACCAATTTTCGGTATATAGTCTGGTGCGGTAATTTCAAAATTTGTATCGTATGCCAAACCAAATTATTCGGTTCTATTACCAAACACCAAACAGTTCAGTCCGCTACCAAAAAACCGAGACGTATATGTAGTTTTGAATCTTCTTTGTAATAAATTAATATTAAAAACTATAGCTTGACTCAAACTCGTTTAATCTAAATTGCATTAACTGTTAAATTTAATTTATTATTGCAAAACTACAGTATCATAAAAAAAAATCTCATAATACTATCAATTAGCATATAATCTTTATAATTTGTCACCAAATAATATGAAATAATCATTTTTACATAAATTAACTCAACATATTTTACATAACAAACAGAAGGAGAATTTCAATAGAATGTGTATTGTTAATCGAAAAGTTAATTTGATAGGATAAATTTAGTTTAATGTCACGCTCCGATCATGTGTCCAACACATTTGAACCAATACATGATGCATTAATGTTAATATTTGCCTCAACAATACTTGATCAATTAGGTATGGCCCAGTAAATTATGCATGAAGATATCTAAGACATTCTTTTAGCGTTCCAGAGTATGTGGTAAAACATTTTATATAGGTATTTATGAAAAGTCTCTAGAGCAACAGTTTTAGTCACTAGATTAAATTGATTTTCACTATCTGTTTGACATTGTTGTATATAAATATGACAAGACCTCATTTGAAAATTATCTAAGTTTGTTGCATTAGTATGATTCTACTTTGTTCAACCTAAATCTTTAACATCTATCGATAATCAAAAGTTTCATATTTGAAGTGCGTGTTTAAAAACCTGCTTGACTTTTACCAAAAGCAGCTTTTGAAGGTCATTTCACAATTTTCATTTCAAACATTTTAAGAAGAAAATGCCAATGTACATGTTCTAAAGTCATTTTAAGAAGAAAAACCTGTTTGTCTCGCATCTGGGAAAATTATTTCCCATTTCCGAGATGCGAGACAAACATCCCAATTCATTTCCCAAACTTTCTCCATTGGGAGATTATTTCCGAAACCAACTTCAAAAATTGGATTGCAGCCCATTTTGACCAAGAAAAAGGCCAATGCCTACACTATTGACTACTCTATCATCTCTCTCTCTCCTCTCTCTCTCTCATGACAGGTTTTTTCTCTTTATTTTCTATTTTGTTTCTTTTTTCTTTTTTCTTTTCTTCATTAATAACTAAAATTATCTTATTCAATTGAAAAAACATTGACATATTTTGTGTTGTAAATTTACAAAATGATGTTCGTTTCTATTAAAATTATTACTTGCATTTTCCATGCATTATTTCTTCTTTAAAAATGTTTAGTTTAAATTAATTCTATAAAAAAATATATATCTTAATTATTTCATAAATTATAGTACAAAATGACAATGAAGTTGCGAATTCACATCTTCAAAAATAAATAAACACATAACCACAACAACATTGAACGATTACGAAAAATACATAATATTTAAAAAACCACCACTACAAGAAAAATGAAATATAGTGATAAAATATTAAGTGACATTGTTGAAATTGTCACTTTTTTCATATATTTAGTGACAAGTGCAATAGCGTCAAAATATATTTTTAAATTATCACTAATAGCTATTAGTGACAAGTGTATGGAACTTAAGTTGTCACTATTGACAATTGGTAACAACATAGTGACAATAAATATTGTCACTATAATTTAGTGACAACTTTTTAGTTGTCACTTTTGAGATGTCACTAAATGTCAATAGTGTCAACTTTTTTACATTTCTTGTCACTAATGTGTCTATGTACACCATTTTAGTGATAATATTTAAATTCTTATCATTTTATCATTTAGTATTTTGTTTCTAAAATTAAAGTTTTTGTAGTGTACAATAAAATTTTGATAGGAACAATAGATTTTATAATTGTGTAAAAGAATATTTGTTATAAGGGAAAAAAAGAAAGAAAATATATAGACCACATGTCTGGACCGAGTCCGTAGAAGAATCTCCCCTCATTTCACGTGGCCGCTTAAAAAATAAAAATTAATCTACTTTATTTTTCATTATTTTAGAAAGCACAAATAATTAATTATAAAATATTATTTACCACATATACTACATATAATATATACACCAATAAATTAAATTATATATAACTAATTGATGTGACATAAAGTCTTACACTATCTTACACCTAATTAACTAACTCAAACCTACCAAAAAAATCTACACCTACTTTTTTTCCCAAACCACTCTCCCAAAAACCAAACAAACAACATTACGCAAATCGAGATTATTTCTCAAACCTCTACCACTTTCTCAAACCACTCTCCCAAAGGCCAAACAAACAGGCCCAGAAAAACGCAAACTTGAATATATAGCATATTAACATGATAATAGTACCAGGTAGTAATAAAATATGCAACAAATAACTGTTTGTATGCATATAAATAGAATTATCTACAGACAACAGGGATTTGTCAATTCATCCCATGTTCAGTCCCATTTTACTTTAATTCTACAAAATAATAAAAAACAAGAATAAAAATATGATCATATTTTATCAGCAAGGCAGCCAACAAAACGAATAATGTCTGCATGCTTAACGATATTCAAAACTTCAAAACCAAGCCAATGATTCTTCATAACTTTGTTATATCTAGTTAAATTTCAATTCTATGATAAAACATACAATTCAAGCCATTATAACGACAATAGATCTCAACATAAACATAAATGAAAGCAATTTAATAAAAATACAATATATCATCATAGCATACATATTCAACTAACAGCTACGATAAACATCCATGATATATAAACAACTCAAAGTTTGTTTATAGCTTAGTTAATCTCTTACTGAATTGTAGAAAGCATTCAAAGCTGAGTATTTTAACAACAAAATTTAGTTTATCCCCATCGCCTAGAATACACCAAGGAAGCCACAATATTATTTCCAATTAGATAGAACAGTCGTCTGTCGCTTCAATTTTTAATACACAGGCACATTTGATCCATACGAAACCTGCATCAGACGGTGAAAAGGATAATATGTGTTATCTATACTCTATAGAGAGAGAGAGAGAGAGAGAGAGAGAATTTACATATCGAATATTGGAAAAACGGAAAGTAAGATGCACAAGCTTTTAAGTTTGATTTTCTAAGTACGGAAAGTAAAGAGGATCGGTATCTCATTTTGGCATCTTTTTATCCAGAACATAACCCTCCAGAAGAATCTTTCTTTTTGCTCTAAATGATCTCAATCGTAAACATTAACGGTTGTACCAAGAAGAATAGACAGTACCTCTCACTTACAATTTATATGCAATAGAGGATTTCTATTTATTCCTAACACATTCCATGTACAGAATAACTCAGAATTTAGGGATATTCCATATAAATTCAGATAAATATGTATATGGATTTCCTTACGGCATGTGCAGGAGAAGTGTTAGGCCATCAACAATGGTCGAGGATCAGCATAAATAAGAAGTATTATCGTCCTACAGTAACCTATCTTTCATTAGTCAACCTATAAGTCCTTAGTAGTGTTGACAAAGAAGAAAAGAGCCAGTTAAGAAACATCAAATCTTTAATTTATATCTTTCTATTATTTTTTTTACTTTTTTTGTGTTTAGAAGATCTCTTTTTTATGACGTCTACTTATCCGCCCTGGTGAATTTTCCAAGATGTCCTTACCCTAGATGATTAACAACTTCCGAGTATCACAATCAACCATTCCATCTACGACCTTCTTCCGTACTTCCATTTTTTCCTGATAGATAGATTCGAGCATCATTACCAACATTTCATTAAAACTTTGAGTTAGTAAGGTTCCAACATTTATCAAGAAATCAGTATCCTTAATTACCCGTGAAATAGAGTAGTTTCTATTTAGAGCTATGAACCTTATCATATCTAGATTCAGACAAAAAAAATCTAATAAATAGACCTAACATTCATCTTCATGTGCATATTTTGCTATTATCAAATGATTAAATAAGCCAGTACATGGAAATCGTTTGATATTAGACCTAACGCAGTGCAATACGGTAAGATAAATAGCACAAAACTGTTTTCGTTTACTTACAAGATATTTTAGTTTGCAAACAAATAAGGACCTTGTTACGGACATCATGATATTTTATAGCAATTCACGATCGACTTAGAAGAAGCAACTTTTCGGCTTTTCCAACTTTGATACTATACAGTATTCACTTGTGTGAATCTTATGGTTCATACTGTTTTGATAGTTTTAATGTTCACACTATAAAATTTCAAGGGCATGACAGCGTACATAGAAAAAATGGATTTGGTTTCTTAAAGCGGAATTTCATATACATTAGATATATATAAACCATTCCCAACTTGTTTGGTTGGATCTTATGAAATGGCCAATAACTTTATCAGCAGGAGCTATCCTATAGGTCTCCAAAAGTCAGCAAAGGGAAAACTCTCTCACCAGTTGCTCAGCTCCATCAACATAGTGACTGAATGAAAAAAGTCAACTACCTACACAAAATGTAGGTTTATTCCATTTTAATCACTACCTGACTACAGCAGTCACATATTTTTCGGAATCTGTCTCTAAATCAAGAACGAACCAGGTACATACAAGCATAGTATAAACGCATTACTTAAATTGTCCTTCTAGCAGCAAGCAACGTACAACATTCTTACAGCTAATAATGGCATAAGTTATTAATGAGTTGGAGATGATGGAAACGCAAAAAATTCTACCACATATATAGGAGCAACATTAGGGGGGAATAAGAGCAAAATAATAAGTCTACCAGAGGATCAGTCAAGTATTATGACATCATCATCTGAATCCTCAAGTCGTAAAGGTCCCTTAACACCATTTTTATTATCACCAAGTAGTTCACGTGCTGCTTTATCTAGAAACTCTTGAGCAGCAGAACGAACAGATTGCTTCTCAGATGACTGGTACTTTCTCTTCTTCTGAAGACCTCTCTCGAAATGATTAGTCCTCGGGTTCTCCCCTCGGCTTATTTGCCTCATGCCTTGCTTCTGCTCTGCAAATTCAGGTAATTATTCAAAAGACAACAGACAACTAACTACATGCTAAAGTTAGTTATGCTAAAAGAGAGAAAAATATACCAGCGGAAAGATCGGGCAGGGAATGCTCGATGAAACGGGCAGCTGCCCGGGGATTCATGGTGGCTGAAGGTCTTAGTGGTGCTGCAAAAATAAGTAATTGTTTAGACAGTTCCTGTAATTACTACTCTTTTGAAAGTATAATAAGCCTAACCATTGCTGTTTGTTTGTATGAGGAGAAATTCGTTAATTTTGAAAACAGCACCTCAAGATAAAATTTAAAATTCATTTTCATTTTACTATTGTAAACAACAGGTACCTTTGCTTAACTCCAAGCACTTATCCAACTTCTCTTGATACAAGCTCAATCTCTCCTAAACCCATGAGCAATAGAAACAAATGCACAACTATTAGACAAAAGTAACTAGTTTCAACTCTTGGCTATTTTGTTTATAAACACCATTTACATAAATTCAACATTACATATTAAAGGAAGATAAACCAGTTCATGTCTCAGATCTAGACAGCCAGTGATGGAGACCAATGACTATGTTAGAAAAAACTACTTATAGAAAATCTCTTTTGGTAAAAGATCATACAAATGAATCAAGTGCACACTCATCAATTTCAAATTCCAAAACGTATAGTCATTAGGAACATGTTCATTGAGTAGAGCTAGCCTTAGGACATCATAGTCCTATTGAACTAAACCAAAAGTCGTAGTTTCAGCACATTTGACCAACCAAGGAGTTAAACTCACCATTAACAACCAAAAACTAAAAAGGCAACATATAATTATATCAAGAAGTTAAAATAAACATTTATATGTCTGGCGAAAACCGTATTCAACACCAAATAAAGGTCAAGGGAAAATAAGTTTGGAAACAAATTAAATTTAGTAATATCCTAATCAAACTTTAGGAGTAGTAAACACTGACCAAGACGTCAAAATCAAATGCACTAGCTCGTCCAAATACAGAACATCAAATTCATAAATAGACTAAGCAAACACCATTAGTTTTTCAATATCTATGTGAAGAAAATAGATAAAAACAAATGGATATAATGAAACACACTTACAAGCTCTTTTTTGACAGGGTGACTATCTGGGTCAACACCTTTGCACCTCAACCTCACTGCAAAAACCACCATGAACAAAACCCACAAATTAACTTTCAATTTTCACTTAAAAAAAAAACAGAACAAGAGAAGAATAAAAATTCAATCTTTGAACAAACGTACAAGCAAATAGAGTGGTGTTGGCTTTAGCAATCAATAAAAGGGCCTGAGCCCTTTCAAGAGGCTCCATTTTCGAAAGGGTTTCAGCATCACAGTAAGACAAAAACTCTTCCAAATTGGTTTTCAATTCGTCAATATTGCTTGATGTTCTCTTCACCGCCTCCACAACTGATTCTGGTATCACCTTACTGCTGCCACTTTCCATTTTTTTTTTCAATTTTTGAGAACTCAATTTGCTTTCTTTCTGTGCGTCTGATTGTGGGTTTGAGTTATGAAGAATCTAATAAGGGACGGGTTTTGTACTATTGCTGGGTTACAGTAGGGATTCTGGTATTGTAATCATTATTTTGTAAAATTGCAAATACTAGGCACAAAAAGTGATATAATTGCGCTCGTACCCTCAATTTATTGAATATTTACAATGATTCCTAATAAAATCGATTGTGGTAAACGTTTAATTTATTTTATTTTATCAAAATATTTAGTCCAAACATAATTTTAATAGTTCAAATCAAAATAGTCAAAACAAATGCATAATTTTATATGTCAATGCTCCTCAATTACTTTTTTTCAAAATTAATTTATTTTAGTTTTTAATATTCCGACAAATTATAATACTATTTTGAGATATTTCACATACTCCAGTAATACATACTTCCTCCGGTTCATATTAGTCGGCACATTTGTCAAATTTTTATGTTTCATATTAATTAACACATTTGGATTTTCAATGCATTTTTTTTTAATTTTGCCATTCTCTAACATGTAGATTGGGAAGCTCAAGAGTCACTAGAAAATGTATTTTTGACATTTTACCATTTAAAAATGATTAATCATGAGATTTTTTAATCTGTATGAAAAGTAACAATGTGACAATTAATATGAACCAGAAGGAGTATTTAAAATCTTGAAAACACCAAAACCAATAATAGAACTAGATTCTTAGAAGACCAGAGTCAAAATATCCCATATGACCTTTTTTTAGCGCGACTTCTTGAGTCGTTTTAAAATCGCTTACTTTAGATAGAAATTTGGGTGGATTGGAGTGAATCACCGAACAAAACTCGAACGCCATAGCCACAAGCAATTCTATCCATAGTACAAAATATCATGGTTGTTCAAGGTAGACATGGTCATCTAAAAATTAACTTTATTTCTTTTGGGCAATTTCACGAACATTTACCGTGCAAAAACAACTACCATAACTTTGCTTAATTGTTATAGAATTTCTTCATGATATTACCCCACTTCATTATCTTTTCATTAGTTCATGAATGGCTATGACAGTACAAAGTTATTCTAAATTGTGCTGTTGTAGTTACAGTCACATCTCTTTGACCTGTGACGGTAGTGTGCCCTCTGTTTCGGGTTACAGTAATGGCTTGGTTAAAAGAAGAAAAAATAATACTTTAATGGTTTTGCGATGTGGGTCAATGTGGAACTGGAAGAAAATCAAGAAAAAGAATGTGAACTTTTGTGGGTTTGTGATGAATAGCTCAGAAGAAGAAGTTTTCCTCGACGAAGAAATCAAGAAAGTGATGTCTTCTGAGGAAATAATTGGGCGTTTGAAGTCAAGTCCAAATGTGGAACAAGCCTTTTCATTTTTTAAAGCTTTGGCAGAGTTACCTCGGGTTATGCACACTACAGAAACTTGTAACTTCATGCTTGAGCGTTTGAGGCTCCATGGAAGGGTAAAGGATATGGTTGAGGTGTTTGATATGATGCAAAAACAAATTATCTACAGGAGTTTAGATACTTACTTGATTATATTCAAAAGTCTTAGTGTAAGGGGAGGCATTCGACAGGCCCCGTTTGCACTTGAAAAGCTGAGAAAAAACGGATTTATTTTAAATGCTTATTCCTATAACGGATTGATACATTTGCTTCTTCAACCAGGATTTTGTAGGGAAGCTTTAGTGGTCTACAAAAGAATGGTTTCAGAAGAGTTGAAGCCTAGTCTTAAGACCTATTCCGCGTTAATGGTAGCGAGTGGTAAGATACGAGATACTGAAACAGTCATGGGATTGCTAGAAGAGATGGAAAATTTGGGATTGAGGCCAAATATCTATACCTTCACTATCTGCATTAGAGTACTTGGTCGAGCAGGAAAGATAAAAGAGGCTTACGGTATACTAAAAAGGATGGATGATGAGGGATGTACAGCAGATGTGATTACATACACTGTTCTCATAGATGCTCTCTGTAATGCTGGACAAATTGGTGTTGCCAAGGAAGTGTTTAAGAAGATGAAATGTAGCAGCCACAAACCCGATCGGGTGACTTATATCACTATGTTGGATAAGCTAAGTGACTGTGGAGACTTAGATTCCGTAAGGGAGTTTTGGACCCTTATGGAGGCTGATGGTTATAATGCCGATGTTGTTACTTTCACTATACTTATCAATGCTTTATGCAAAATAGGGAAAGTTAGTGAAGCATTTTTGGTCTTGGATGAGATGAAAAGGAAAGGGATTACTCCAAATCTTCATACTTACAATACGTTGATTTGTGGGTTTTTGAGACTACATAAATTAGATGAAGCATTGCAACTATGTGAGAAGATGGAATTGTTGGGCATTCAGAAAACGGTGTATACATACATCTTGTTCATTGATTACTATGGGAAATTAGGAGAAGCTGACAAAGCTATTGAAACCTTTGACAAGATGAAAGCTCGAGGCATTGCTCCTAATGTTGTTGCCTGCAATGCTTCGCTTTATAGCCTAGCTGAAGTTGGTCGGCTTAGTGAAGCAAAAAAGGTATTTGATGGAATAAAACAAAGTGGGCTCATACCAGATTCTATCTCTTATAACATGATGATGAAATGCTATAGCACTGCAGGAAAAATCGATGAAGCCATTGATTTACTTTCTGAAATGATAGGCAATGGTTGTAATCCTGATGTAATTGTTATAAACTCTTTGATTGACACACTTTACAAGGATGGTCGGTCAAAAGAGGCGTGGAATATGTTTAGAAAAATGAAGGAATTGAAACTTTTTCCTACTGTTGTGACATACAATACTTTGCTGGCTGGACTTAGAAAGGAGGGTAGAGTTCAAGAAAGCTTCAAATTATTTGAGAGCATGAAAGCATGTGGATGCCCTCCTAATACGATAACTTTTAATACTCTTCTTGATTGCCTCTGTAAAAATGATGAGGTTGATTTGGCCTTGAAGATGCTTTATGAAATGACAGAAATGGTTTGTTTCCCTGATCTTTTTACTTATAACACTCTCATTTATGGATTAGTAAAGGGTAGCAGGTTCTTTGAAGCTTTTTGGCTTTTCTATCAGATGAGAAAAACCGTGTATCCTGACTGTATAACTTTGTATACTCTCCTCCCTGGTCTTGTGAAAGTTGGTTCGATAGAGGATGCTTTTAAAGTTGTTGAGGAGTTTGTTCTTAAAGGTAGAATTTCATCGTACAGATACTTTTGGGAAAATCTGATGACTGGGATTTTGAATGAAGCAGAGTTAAGCCATGCTATTTCTTTTGCAGAAAGAGTAGTATCTGTTGGTCTTTGCAAAAATGGGTCGATAATGGTACCGGTTATTAAATTATTGTCCAAGAAAAAGAAATCCCTTGATGCCCACAAATTATTTGAGAAGTTCACTAAATCTTTCGGGATTCGACCAACTTTGGAAGTATATTATCATTTGATTAATGGGCTTCTTGATATTCATCTTGCAGAACTAGCATGGGATATTTATGAAGAGATGAAAAACACCGGCTGTGCTGCCGATGTTTCCACTTACAATTTGTTACTTGATGATCTCGGAAAGTCCGGAAAGGTAAATGAACTTTTCGAACTATACAATGAGATGCTTCATAGAGGAATCGAGCCTGATAAAATAACTCACAACATACTCATTTCTGGTCTCGTGAAGTCTAATAATGTAGAGAAAGCCTTAGATCTATACTATGATCTTATAAGTGCAGGCTTTAGTCCTACTCCTTGTACTTACGGTCCTCTTATAGATGGTCTTCTGAAGCTAAAAAAACTAGATGAGGCAAAGAGTTTGTTCGAGGAAATGATTGAGTATGAATGCAAACCAAACTGTGCTATCTACAATATTCTTATAAATGGCTATGGAAAAGCAGGTGATATCAATACTGCTCGAGATTTGTTTGAAAGAATGGTTAACGAGGGGATTAGACCAGATTTAAAGTCCTACACCATTCTTGTTGATTGCTGTTGTTTAATGGGTAAAATGGACGATGCCATTTACTACTTTGAGGAAATAAAATCTTCTGGACTTGATCCAGATTTCATTTGTTACAATCTTATAATAAATGGCCTTGCAAGATCAGGAAAAATTGAAGAAGCTCTGACTCTATTTGGTGAGATGAGAAGCAGAGGAATGACTCCTAATCTTTATACCTTCAATTCTTTGATATTTAATCTTGGAATTGCTGGAATGATAGAGGAAGCAGGAAATATGTACGAGGAGCTTCGTGTTTTGGGTATTAAACCAGATGTCGTTACATATAATGCTTTAATTAGAGCGTATAGTATATCTGGACAGGCTGATCGTGCATATGATGTGTATAAAGAAATGATGGCTGTTGGGTGTATTCCTAATACTGGGACATTTGCTCAGCTTCCGAATTGACAATGCCGTGGTTAGATTCATCCATTACTGTAAAATAAGGCAAGCTTTTTTCTCTATACATGCTGTATATAGTATATAGGTATGTAACAATTGAGACTATTTTTATCAATAACATTTATCAATCATATATAAGATGCTACCATACCATTTGTTGTTGTGCTTCCATCGATCTTGAATACAATTCAAGTTTTATATGACTCCTAGAGTTTGGAATTCAACTTAAGAATTGTCATCTAACCAGTTCCTTCTTGAAGTGGTTTTGCTTTTTACCAGAAAATGTATTGAAGATCAGTAGTGTTTCTGTGCTTTATGTTCAATTTTCCATATTACTAGTGGAATTTTTTTCATGAGCTATGCTTTTGTTCCTTTCAACAAGAAGTGACACATATTTAAGAGAGAGTCTTCATCTTTGTTTATATAACAATGTTCAGGTGGCTTACAATTTTACATCTATTGTGAATAATGTTTTTAACAATTTGATACTGTCAAAACTGGAAGCTGACATTTAGATATTTATGCAGCAAATTTGATTGCATAGCTTGTGGTTTGTACCATCCTTCTGTTTTCAACTTCGTTTGATGTTCATCTTCCTTCTCTGTATTGTGGTTAATTTTATGTTTTTTTGATTCAGGTATCAATATTTTATCTTGTATTGCTCCGGATGGACCATGATTCTTATGGTCCTGCCTTAAAAAAATGATACCTTAAAGCAAGGACCTTTTTTTTCTTTGGTGATGGAGTAACATAAATTGCTATAGTTAATTGATTGGTGGTATGTAAGGAGATTATAAGATTGCTGGAAAAAAAAAAAAAAAGGCTTGTAATATTCAAAAAGGAGATTGCTGGAAATTATAAAAAAGAAATGTCACACAATCAAACCTATATTTAGGATTTAATAAAATAAAATCAAATTACTTGTCATGAACTCGTTTTGTGTTCGGTTCTTTATTTTTTGTTTGATAAATTTTTAAACTTCACTTGAATTCGACTAAATAAATTAAAATTTGATAAAATACTAATAAAAATATCAAATTATTTCTTATCCAACTCGATCTAGCTCGTTTTTTAAAACACTCCACCCAAATTAACGATACACTGCGTTCATTTGGTGAAGAAGACCACGTGGAATATTACATGCCACTCTAATAATGAAATCTTAAGTCTAAAATTTTATTCACGTGGACGGTTTCCATTACCCAACTTCATTTCCCCACATCAACTGTGTCCAACTTTCACCTACTTTTGAGCGTGTCCGAACCCAGTTCCCGCAGCACTCAACAATGGCTTCCATGGCGTTCTCTCCAGTTTTCTCAGCACCTTTTCAAAGCTCAGCACAGGCCAAAATTCAGTTAAACTCCAATTCTGTTTGTATGCCGTTTGTTGATATACCCAAAAGAACAAGTCTCGCTTCTTCAAAATCTGCTGTTTTCCGAGATGGGTTCTCGATTTTATCCCCAAATCTATCTGGGATTTCCTTAAAGTCTCGATCTTTCGCAACTATTACTGCCAGAGCTGCTACTGAGAAGTCTTTACACGATTTTACAGTAAAGGTAAATGTATATCTATTCTTGTCCAGTTCATTTTTCTGATGACGTTGCTTATTTGATTATTATTTGTTGAATTCTATTGCAAGAGCGCCTACAAATTATGTTTAATTAGCATAATTGAAAATTGCGGTTTAAAACCAATGAATGAAACATAAGCAGACACCTAGAAAGTGGGCTTAACTGGTTTATTCTCTAGAGAGTATATTTATTAATAAATTTGATGACCTATTGGGTTGGCTCCCCCCCCCCCCCCCTAATTACCATAAGCATCATTAAAATTCAAGGTAGTTTTTGGTTGACTTGAACTATTGGATTCAAATTAGTATTTTGTGTTTGTGTGTGCTATTAATGCAATTTGATTAAATTTCTTAAGTTTCATTGTTGATGGTGTGAAGAAATTTGGACTCTTTTCATGTTTCGTCCCATATCTCCTACAAAAATGGCTTTTATCCACAAATAATTCAGTTCTCAATTGATAATGTGCAACAATAATAGAATGATAAGCTTGGTAGAATAAGATATAATCATACAAAAGAACTTGATGTTTAGACTTCATGTGTTTGGACATCAACTTCTTACATCTTAGACCAGAGCCTAATTGCCGACTTTGCCATAATTAGTCTCTAGCGAGTCTTAAAATTAAGCGTGTGGAAACTTTTATATCAATAAAAAATGGAACTCCACAAAGTTGCAAACTTCACTTTTAAGTTGATCTTGTGAAACCAAAAGAAATTAGTTTTCAATATTTTGGTGAAGAATGCTCCTCTTTTATATTTCCTAACTTATACTATATTGTTTACTTTATTACAACATGATATTAACTTTACTGTCTACATTGTTACAACAGGATATTGATGGAAAGGATGTTTCACTCAGTAAATTTAAAGGAAAGGCTCTTTTAATAGTGAATGTTGCTTCAAGATGGTAAGTCTCTTCCCAATCTATTATTGTGTTGCAAGATCATATAGTTGTTAAATGCTTTTGGATCAAGTCTTATGTTACCAATCTATTTTGGTAAACAGTGGTTTGACATCATCAAATTACACAGAGCTTTCTCATATTTACGAAAAGTACAAAACTCAAGGTAAGATTTGTTTTACTCAGACGTTAACGTCTCAAAATATTTCTTTGAGTTTCCGAATAAATGAATATATCTGATAATGCAAAGGGAAAATTTAGTGAATAACATCTCTGTTATACTGTCAATACAGGATTTGAAATTTTAGCCTTTCCATGTAATCAGTTTGGGGGCCAAGAGCCAGGATCAAATCCAGAAATTAAGCAGTTTGCTTGTACTCGATTTAAAGCAGAATTCCCCATATTTGATAAGGTACTTTTGTTCTTTGTTTGAACTGATGAATAGGATTTGTTAAATCTATGGCTAAAAAGTTAATTTGAGCAGGTGGATGTTAATGGACCAAAAACAGCACCAGTTTACCAGTTTTTGAAGTCAAATGCTGGAGGCTTTCTGGGTGATTTGATTAAGTGGAATTTTGAGAAATTCTTGGTAGACAAAAACGGAAAAGTTGTTGAAAGATATCCACCTACAACTTCCCCTCTCCAAATAGAGGTAATCTTTTTTTATTTTCCTGTTCTGTTACTTAATAAGATTATTGATCACACATCCAAAAAATGTTTAGTTCTAAATTGCATTTCGGTTTGTTCGACTTTCATTGAGAGGCAAGCCATACTTGTGAGTGATGTTTAATCTAAATATTTACTTAAACATGGTGCTTTAAATATTTCCTTGTGTCATTTTTATAAATCTCTTATTTAATAACGAGGCTTAATGTACTCTGTTGAAGTTGACCTTTATATATCAAGAACTTTAACTATACAACATGTAATTTAGTATAGCATGGTTGTTTAACTAGTCCATTTTCTGTTCATTATTTCGTAAAATTATTCCCACAATACATGACAATAACAAGCCTCCATACTGTGATTGTTGACATATTTCTGCAATTATTGACTAAAGGATCAATGTCTTCGCGTTCTTTGAGCTGTACTTGTAAAATTTACTTTTAATAAACGGTTGATGGGAACTCCAAAATTTACAAGAAGGATAACGTAAGAAAGTATGGAGGCTTATTATCGTCATGTATTTTGCTCTTGCATTTATTGGAGAGTTACTCGAGATGAAGCAATTATACTCTTCAATCCCTGCCTTCTTTAGTTAATTTTCAATCGAGCGTAAAGGGTGTGTCATCTATCTATCTATCTGCTCTTGAATCTTGTTTCTCAAAACATTGGAGTACTAGTTTCTTTTCGAATTTTGCTGTAGTAAGTTTTTACCTTTTATTGCAGAAGGATATCCAGAAGCTTCTTGCGGCGGCTTGAGTTTAAGATAGATGTTTCCCTGAGAATTTTCTGATGATATTTGTATATTGGACATGATTTGGATTATTCTGCTACTTTTGTACACTGTATGAGTATGTATATCGTCATTTTATTTATACCATGTGTTTTCAAATATTGACATGTATGTCCATTATTCATAGAATTTGGAAGATTAATCAGAAAAATTCATAACTAAAGGTACTGATCACTTCAGGAAGTGTAAGAAAACAGTTTCCTCTCATCTGTTTTTGAACCATTTCAATGTCTGCAAAAGGTACAGCGATGAGCTGCACAGCTCTTATATACCACTCCCAGCAGATACATGTGGTTTTTTTTACAAGGATTACGGAAATTATTAATTACCTAAATTTTAGGAGAATAAAAGTCTTATGGTATAAAACTATCATTGAAATGTGAAAAATATTTAGAATATTTAAGAGTTCAATCGTTAATGAAAAATGATGAAATTGTTAAAAAAATAAATTAAGTCTCTCTTATATTTCTAAAACTACATGTATTTTTATGAACATTTTTTTTATTAAAATAAAATATATTTAAAAAAGGAGGGAATACCTTCAATCCCTGTAATGGTGTACGGGACAACCATAAACCCTAATCATTGACGTGGATTCATCATTTTTAAGAGATATCAAATGAACCTCTTTTTTTTTTTTTCCCACTGAGTGTACAAGTAAATCTAACAGATTTGAAGGGATTGGATTTATTTTTAAAATAGAAATTATACATTCTAAAATAAAATAAATTAATGTTATTAGTATTGGTTTAAGTAAAATCTTAATCCGATGTTTATTATTAATAAAAGATGTAATTTATTGTAATTAAATAATTTCAAATATTTCTTAATTTAATAGATATTTTCGATTCTTGAACATATAAATGAAATATTTCTTTTTATATTATGTTGCCTTTCATAAATTTCAAACAGTAGTATTTTTCAAATAAAGAAATGGATTTTTTATCTATTTAAAAAATTATTTAACACATTAAATTAAAGTTAATCTATTAGATTCACAAAATTAGGATTGAACATTATGCGTGCGCCATCAATTTTCCAATTATAACAACTTAAGGATAGGATATCCTTTTAGTAATTATTGAAATTTATATTTTGCAGCTTCATCTTAGGAGGAAAATATATAGGTTGTTTCTTAAAAAGAAAAAAGAAAAATATATATATATAAAAAAAAGAGAAATAATATATAGCCGTATAGGTAAACATCCCAAATTATTATCAGGACTGTATAAAGTAAGTATCCCAAATTATCATTTGTACTCTCTCACTCGACTGAAGATCTTTCTTCATTTTGCTTCATTTCGCTCTGATCTTTTAAAATGGTAATATTTGTACCTCTGCTTGTTTTTATGAAGATAAATTCCGCCCCCCCCCCCCCCCCCTTTTAGGGCTTAGTTCATACGCAATTAGATTTTTCTCAGCTCATATGGAATTTAACTTTAGTTTTTTAATTTAATTGCCCCATAACCTAATATATTTCTGGCACAAAACAGCATCATTTATTTATTGATGTTATTGAAGTGTCTGTGTTAAATCATTTGAGCAGAATGATGATCCAGTGGTGAAATTGTTCTGGCTTTTAGGGTTTGATTCCTTCAGTAGTTCTATTCTGCTTTAGGCCTCATTTTTCTTGCGTATAAAGGAGAAAAAGTGTATTAGAATTACCAATTATGGGTTTAGGGAATTTCTCTTTGAATCCTTCTGTTAGTTGCAAATGAAATACTTGTAAAAGTTATCACTATTCTTTCCTCACTGCCTAGCATTTCACGTACTTTTAGATGATTCAATTAGACTTTTTGTAACCGTTGTGATATCTTGTTGTATGCAGTCTAACAGACACACCATTATTCTAATGCAAACATCTCAGCACAGAGCATCTCGTACTTTCATGGATTATGATTCCATCAGTCAAGCAATGGATGGTATGTACCAATTGATTGTTAAATTTGTAAGTTTCTCAATGTTCAAATTATTTGTATTATTGTTGTCTGATGAAAGGTTAAAGAATGAAGGTATAGTTTACCTGCCAGATTACATGATCATTTGAACCAAATCATAAGTAATTTGAATTGCTAGTTAGATAATATGTGTAAAATCTGTCAATTCATGGTCCAAGAGACCCACCCCCACCACCACATGAGCATTTATAAGTTTGGAGGAAGGAAACTTAGACCCGTTTGGTTGATGGACTTCTGGTGTTTCAAATTATAAAGCTCATCTGTTTTGCGTTTCACCCACAGAAACACCCAAATGGCTAAATCTTACGTACGATATCTTGTTTTTTCTTTTTCTTGGGATAAATTCTTATACAATATCTAATCGTTACACAATTATTAGTATTTATTAAAATTCACTTAACATAATTAAATTTTAACTCACACAACATATCTAATATTATTTCTACCATTCATCTAATCATTTTACAGTTAAATCTTATTCTAAACTAACATAACAAACATGATTTCAAATTAAACAACAGAGTTGAGCCACTTAATCCATACTTTTCACCCTAGTGTCAATACGTCCAAACTTTTTATTTATTTCCATATTTAGCTAGAAAACAGATGGAATCTACGGAACCCTTGAAAGTCCAAACAATTTGAAAACGCCTTCCAGACTGCCCTTCTTTTTTCAATTTTTTCCATGAAGGAGACTTTCATACTTTCAATTGACATTGAAAAATGTTGGTGTATGCTGTAGAATAATCGTGTTGAACTTTCTAGTTAATCTTAAAATTCTATCCTGAGACAATTAATTACTAATACTAGGAAGGTTAAAGGTGAAAGGATAGGACGGAATAGCTGATAAACAAAATGCTTGTAAGAGATAATGGTGGATCACTAACCTCTAGCTCACAGGATGCTAAAAAGTATCTCGGCTGCTATTAGTTGTGTGGTGGCTATAATGCACCCCTAGCATGTAATAGTCCCTTTTTAAGGCATTTGTTTTTAGCTGGTTTGGAAGGATTATAGATAGTTTTAACTGAACTTGTAGAATTTGACTTTTGAAAGATAATTTTTTTCTACTTCATAAGCTAGATGACTGGGATACGACTTTATAACTTTAACGTCACTTGAAGATTGCTTATATGTTTATGTCAGAGTGCATACTCTGAGATATAAATGTGCTTAATTGGTTATTATGCATTAAAGTGCCTTTCTTTGGACATACCTGCTTATATGTGATCTCGATGCTTTTGCATCACATGAAAAGGAAAACTTAAAGTTGTTGATTATGTTTGGTTTCAGTTATCCATGCATGTTTGGCTGTTAAGATCAATGTATTAAAGGCAATTAAGCACTCGTCTGAAGAAATTTAAACACACAATTTACATAGGCTATGACATCTGAAAAACTGGTTTCCCTTTAGTAAAATTACAGCGTTATGTAATCAATATTTGGTGGAATTTTATGATATTAAAGTACACTGTTATTTTTCTACCTTCACAAAATTCATTATTTTCTTTTCTGCAGGAATTTGTGGACTATATGAAAGGAAACTCAAGGAACTAAATCCAGCCATCAGAAACATGACTTATGATATTTCTGATCTTTACAATTTTATTGATGGGCTGACTGATTTGAGTGCATTAGTGTAAATCTCTCTATCTCTCTCTCTCACACACACACACACAAAAAAAAACAGACACGCGCATACACAATTTAAAGGCTGTTAGCTAAGCTATATGTAATATAATCATCTTCCGTTGTCGTATTGCAGTTATGATCACTCAATTCAAGCTTACCTACCATATGATCGACAATGGATCAAGCACAGGACATTACAACACCTGAAGAAATTGGCTCAGTGATGCATGGTCAGAATAGGTTGGATACCATTGTTCTAGATTTACTTGTATCTCTTGTTTCATTCGATGGAAAAACAATCCCATCTACCAAAATCCTATTGCAATATTAGTGAATCTCGCCCCTTCTTAGCTATCTTACGAAACATGCTCCTTTCGGTGTCTGTAACCTTTTGTATAAATATTTTTCTCAAGCCTCTATCTTTTGGTTAAGTCAATGTTTTTGCTTTTTAAGCCAAATGACGGCCTATAATCTATGATAGAAGTTATTTCGTGTTTCATTATGAACAATGACCAGCAGGACGGAAAAATGACGGGGGACAATTCCCTCGTTGTGTTCACATGGCCGAGATGAAATATGTTTGTCAACCTACTTGAGAATTGGTTTGGTCAAACTTGGTTTAAACTAGTTTAGTTGTGTATTTAGGGTTGAATGTATGAGAATTGGTTTGACCAAACTTGGTTTCAAGGTTGAATACTTGAGAATTGGATATAGTTTGATCATTTAAACTTCATTTTTTATTAAGTTGGAATACCACTTGTAACTTTTGAAGTTCAATGTGATAAGATAATAATGACCATTCACACAAAAAGTATGTGTTCGATCTAATTAAAGTTTGAGTTTTGTTTACCTCATTAATCAATTAAAAAAGTAAATAATGTTTGTTTGATTCAATTCGATTCATTTACACTGCACGTTATTTACAATAATTCTTGCAAATTGCCCGCTTTTAATGATTTAGAAGTGTCTTTTTCGAGCTTTTTATCTTGGGATAGCAGTGACATTTTGAAGAGTGTCAAATTGTTTTGACGCCAATTTTTTTAATATTATTGGTTAAAGATGTGCTTACAATAACCAGATCTAATGTAACTATCAGAAAAAGAAAAATAAAATCTAATGTAACCAAAGAATGAATAGCCAAATATTAATCCCTTGAAACTACTTGAGAACTTTAATTAATGATTTTATTTCTAATAAATAATTGAATAAATAAATCTAGAAGTTTGAGAAGTACTTTCTTTCTTATTTGATAAATTAACAATACATTACTAAGAATTTGAGAACACCACCCGAATATATATATTTATATATATATATAGTTCTTTTTACCCTTAAATTCATTCATTAATAAAAATAACAAGAATAAAAGAAAACTGATAATAAGGGTCGGGTCGGGTCTCGGAGAGGGTTTTAGGTAAGAAAGGAAAAAGAATTTGCCCCTCTCCTCGTTAATTTTTTAAAACTCTCATCATCATCACAAATTTATCACTAAAGATCCATTTACGTTTCTTCTACAGTATGTTCTCCACTAGTACCATTTTTTAGTTTTGAGCTTCTGGAATTTAGTAGAAGTGTTAATCGAAAGAAGCTTTTTGTGTGTGTAAATTATCTCCGTGTGTGTGTAATTGCTCCTGGTTTCTTATTGTTGCTCCAATTAACAGAATTGTTTTATTTTTAAATTACTATTAGGGTTTTGCTACCATATCAACTATTTCACATTGTAACTTTGTTTGATTTTTTTTTCCTAATGCAGTTCAGCTACTACATAGCAAAATGAGTTCTCGGAAGAAGACACCATTTCAGAAACATAGGGAAGAGGAAGAGGCGAAGAAAAAGGCATCTCCATTTCTTACTTTCTATTGTTTTATTTTAACTGAGAAAAAAACCGTACATTTATTCTCCTGTTATATAGTTTTCTTATTTAACTTCATCTGTTGATATTCTCAGAGGGCCGAGGATGAAACAGCTCGATTATATCAGGAGTTTTTAGAATCATTTCAAGGGGATTCAGGGTCAAAGGCTTTTGTTAGAGGTGGAACAATCAATCCTAATGAGAAGCTGAAGAATGATACTGAAGGTCAGTTTCAATCTTAGGACATCTTTCCATTTTTTTTACTATTTTTTTTTTATGCAATGTGGATAAATAAATGATTTCTTGATTTTTACCTGGACGCATTAATAAAAATATGGGCCTTTCTATTCATTCCCGGATGGCAGGTGGAAATTCCAGAGATGAGGGTTCTGGTTTAAAGAAAGGGAGTAGGTAAACAAATGTTTTTTTGATCAAATATGTTGCAATGTTCTGATGGTTAGGAATTATGAGTGAGAGAATTATGTTGCGGTAATATTATTAGATGCAGACTATGTTGCTTTGGATTTTCAAGTTTTAGGGAGTGTACTTAATAATTCGATGCCATTGCTCTCTCGCCACTTCTTGTGTTCTAAATATTAATCGTAGCTTCTTTTGGTTATCCAACATATCAAGTTATAATTTTTTGTGTGAAGATAAAAATATTGTAATATATTATTATGTTGCACGAAGTTCTGTGATGTTTTTCCAAGGAAAACACTTGAATCAATTTAAGGAAAAGATAACAATGATGGTAGAAGAACCATGTTATCAAATGAAGTGAGAAATCAATTTCAAATACTTGAACAAGTAGGCATGGTTTATTGTAAATGAGCGTTAATTAACAACTTCATTTAAGGAAAGGCGTAAATTCATGAGATCGAGTTTAAGGAAACAATGTCACCAAATGGGATGCCGAGATGCTCCAATTGTGGGCGAGTGATGGTGAAATTGGGCATTGCCATCCACCATCTGCCTGATACCAGTCAACAATCACCCCCATGTATCCCCAGTCCATCAATATCCATATGTAAATCAATCGATTATCCATTCTGGGCTTAAACTAGGGGTTGGATTGGGTTTGTCGGAATTGGGTACTTGGAGATTTTGATCCCAAATCTTAACCTGTAGTTATTGTTTACCTTAACTGAATTTTCGCTATTATTTCAAGTAATTTTCGGGTATGAGCCAGGGGTGATCTCTGTGATTTTGTTCTTTCCATTCCAAATTTCAGGCTTCCAGTCCAGTTACAGTGGTCATCTTCTTCCCTTCCTCACTCTCTTCCTCTTAACTTTCTGAGTAGATATTATTTTTTTCTATTCAGTTGTCTTTCGGTAATCTCTGTGATTTTGTTCTTTCCATTCCAAATTTCAGGCTTCCAGTCCAGTTACAGTGGTCATCTCCTTCCCTTCCTCACTCTCTTCCTCTTAACTTTCTGAGTAGATATTATTTTTTTCTATTCAGTTGTCTTTCGGGAACTCTTATTATTAGAGTACATACTAGATTATAGTTGTAATTCATGCAGGTATGTACCATCTTTCATCCCGCCTCCATTGGCAACTAAGGGTAAAGAATATGAGAAGGTTAGTAACATGTTGATTTGTCCCTTGTTTATCAATGTTTTAGCTACTTTCTCAATCAATTTTTACTATTTCTTTTAACAATCTTACAGAAAGAGGAGAAGCCGAAGGAGAAAGAAAGGGGGAAGTCAAGAAACATTGATCATTTTATGGAGGAGTTGAAGCATGAACAGGAGATGAGAGAGAGGCGGAATCAAGACCGTGAAAGCTGGCGTGATACACGACCTGGGGAGAACTCTGCAGTAAGTGCTTCCTAAAACTTATCTGTGTCGACCAAAAATTAAAGGTCTGCTTCCCCAATTATGTTTTTTTACTGTAATGTATTTGTTTCAGATCTTATTTCCTTTTTCTTTGACAATGCTACCTATTTCCTATAAATTGTGAGTAGTCACCTAGGCAACACATGTGAAGTTCTCCACGTGAATCCTGTTGCTTATGGTGATACAAATGTATTAAAACTCGGTCTGAAAATGACAGTTATGTCTGTTGTAATGACTGTGTAGAGTCCCAACAATTTTTGTGGTTTCATTGTCATCTTCTTTGTTTATTCTGGTTTGGCTTAAAGTACTTCTATCTCATGATGTTGCTCTTTCTCAGCCATCTAGCCGGTTTGACGAGCTCCCTGATCAATTTGATCCAATGGGAAAATTTGGATCATTTGATGATGGAGATCCGCAAACTACAAATCTTTATGTGGGTAACTTATCACCTCAGGTCAGATTTTTGTCCATCTGGTACATTATTCATGGACATTCCGCTTTCAATATTTATTTTCTCTTAACTTACAATGACTTGAGGCGCATTTGAATAATTTTCTTTTTCTTGTTCATTTTCTTTGATGTTAGGTAGATGAGAGTTTTCTTTTACGGACTTTTGGAAGATTTGGACCTATTGCAAGTGTAAAAATTATGTGGCCAAGGACAGAAGAGGAAAAAAAACGGGAAAGGAATTGTGGCTTTGTGGCTTTCATGAACAGAGCTGAAGCTCAAGCTGCAAAAGATGAAATGCAAGGTTGTTCAAGGGTCTTTATATGTAATTGAGTTGGTACCGTGTTGTTATTACTATTATCATTATGATTATCAGTATTATTTATTTATTACCCTCTCGAGTTAGTAAATTAGTTTCAGCTTCTGTGGTGATTCTCAATCTTCTGGATCTAGGTAGTCATTTCATATGTTCATAAAATATTGTGTTTGGTTCTTTTTTTATTATTATCATTATCCTTATTATTTCCTTTTTAATAGTCTGCTTGATAAGTTCTCCTGATTGAGTCACATGCTATTTATTCTGGAACTGATAAGCTGTTGGCTGCTATGTTTGTTGCATATTTGCTTCTAAAGGAAAAAGATTAGTGGATATTCTATCACGCATAATTTAATTTAGTGGCATCTAACATGATATTAACTTGTGGTTTATTGCCGAATAGTGTATCATGTAACAAGAAATTTTAACATACCAATTCCCGTGAAAGAAATGCAAGTGCTCCTGCAATGGTCAATCTTTATAAAAATGTAATAACTTTGAATGGTTATGTAACCTGTTATCTGGACTATACATGAAAATATATGTAAACTAAAATCTCATCTTCACCTTTAGCATAAAAAAAAGTTCTGAAGTTTTTGTGACTGTGCATCCCCCATGGCTCGTTGCCTGTAACTTTGTTTGTCTTTGTCCAATATATATAAGTAGCATGTTGTCTAAGTACTTTTATGTGGATAAAGTTATATGCAACTAACATTGAAAGTGGCTAAAGGTATATTTTCTTCATCCAGGAGTGGTTGTCTATGAATATGAATTGAAGATTGGGTGGGGTAAATCTGTATCACTTCCATCACAAGCACTTCCTGCCCCACCTCCTGGGCATATGGCCATCAGGAGTAAGGAGGTTAGTTAAATTCTTCCTTTTTATCTTTTGTAATGTTGATGCTTTTATACATATCACTCTAAGAGCTTCTCTTCTTATTGAATTTTGTGGGTTGAGTTTGCTTTCCAAATTAACAATATTATATATGACCTCCCCTTTGCTTACTCTGTGTCATCTGATGTTCAAATCATCTTACTTTGTTTTTAAGATCATAAACTTATGATATTAATAACTTTGTCTTGTTCTTAGGGTGCTACTGTCATCTTGTCTGGACCTTCCGGTCCTTCTGGGCCCCCGGTAACTTCCATTCCAGGCCAGAGTGCTGATTTGGTAGGTAATTTCGTACATTACTGATTTGCATTCTTGATTATCTTGACGGCAAATTCGTTAGGAAAGGTTATAAGGTGAACAAAGCCCTACTGTTGGAAGATGTACATAGATTATCATTTATTGCTAACTGTTAAAAAACTAGACTGAAGAGCTCTTTTCTTAAAACATAGCAAATGAGAAGAAGTCCACAAATTAATTCATACAAGTCCTGTAAAAAAACAAAAATCCACTGCCAAGATGATTATATTTCTCTCCATTGTTACTTACACTTGAAGATGGCAGATATTGCTTGCAAATCATCTGTTTTTACATTCCATAGCTAGCATTCTGCTTATAACAATTGAACAGTCCGTGTCCAAATGGTAAAATAGCTGTCTCTAGACAAGTCGAGTTTTATCTTAGACTTGAGATCAAGCTGTCTGCAACAATTATATAATCGATAACTATTATTTTCTTCCTTTAGAAATTGAGAACCATGTGTCCCTCACTAGAATAAGATATAATAGCTGGGCATCTTCTATTTAATTAATAGCAGAGCCTGTGCTGTTTAGTTACTTGCAGTTTTCATTATCTCTCATCACTTTTGCCAATGTTGACTACGATTATATGCATTTGCTTTGCTTGGATTTATAGGTTCTTACCCCAAATGTACCTGATATTAGAGTTGTTACTCCTGACGACGGTCATCTTCGACAAGTTATTGATACAATGGCTCTCTATGTTCTCGACGGTGGTTGTGCTTTTGAACAAGCAATTATGGAGAGAGGTCGTGGAAATCCTCTATTTAGTTTTATGTTTGAGCTTGGTTCGAAGGAACATACTTACTATGTCTGGAGGGTCTATTCATTTTCTCAGGTTAGCCCGTCACTTGGAAAAAATTTGTAGTATGCTTCCTTATTGTAATAAATAAATGATGATTTTTATTAGTTAGTTTCTGTCATTTGGTGTGGAATGTACTGTATCGTAGTCTCTCTCTCTCTCTCACACACACACACATTTATAGAATCACTTATGATCTTTTACAGCTGAGAGTGAGCATACTTTTTCATCAGAATAGCAAGCAGTGTTATTAAATTAAACCCGTATGCATAATTGCAGGGGGATACACTTCAGCGATGGCGAACAGAGCCATTCATCATGATTACTGGCAGTGGAAGGTGAGCAAAGTTTCTTCTTAGATAAACATGCACAACCTTCTGTTTTTTCTTAAACTTGTTTTCCTAGTTGGAGAACCCCCAAATTAGATACCTTATTATAAATAAATAAATATTTGTATAGTGATAATCTCTCAAATGAATTCATGCATGAGATATGGAGGGCAAGTCATGTGGAGTTGGGTGCATATACTTGGAGGAAGAAAACTGTTGTCTTATATTGCGATTACACAGTAGCATTTAATGATTCCTCTTTCTAATATTTCCTGTGTTTTGTCTGTAAAGATGGATACCACCTCCTTTACCAACACCTAAAGCCCTGGATCATGATAAAGAGGCTGGAAGCACTTACGCTGCCGGGAAGAGCAAAGTATTTTCTAATCAAACTTTTAATGCCTTTTGCTGCAGCTTACATTTTTTTTTAATATATTTTAATATGTTATTGTGATTTTTACAGCGTGTGGAGGTAGAGCGGACTCTGACGGATGCCCAAAGAGATGAATTTGAGGATATGCTGCGTTCATTAACCTTAGAAAGAAGCCAGATAAAAGAAGCTATGGGTTTTGCACTGGATAATGCTGATGCTGCTGGGGAGGTAGTCGCTTAAGTTGATGTTAAGTTACTAATTGTGTTTGACTGCATAAATTAAATTACATGCCAAAACTAATATTTTCAAGCGAAACACAGTTCATGGGCACATATTTGAAGGCCACCACACATTTGTTTAAAAAAAATACACTGAAACCATTTCAGCTGGAATTGACATTTCTAGTTAAATTCCTTTTATGCTATTGTGTTATTGCAGGTAGTTGAAGTGTTAACTGAGTCCTTGACTCTAAAAGAAACTCCAATTCCAACAAAAGTTGCAAGACTTATGCTTGTCTCAGACATCCTCCATAATAGCAGTGCTCCTGTCAAGAATGCTTCTGCTTATCGTACGAAATTTGAAGCAACTCTACCAGACATTACGGAAAGCTTTAATGACTTATACTGTAGTGTAACTGGACGTATGACAGCTGAGGCCCTTAAAGTAAGCAATGAGTCTCAGCTGAGTTTGTTTCTTTATCCCCGATCTTGCCTTTTTCTCTTCTTCTGAAGCTAAAATTACTCTCGTTACATTTTTCAGGAACGTGTTCTGAAAGTTCTTCAAGTATGGGCTGACTGGTTTCTATTCTCGGATGCATATGTGAATGGGTTACGAGCTACCTTTCTCAGATCAGGCAATTCAGGTGTTACTCCTTTCCATTCTATATGTGGTGATGCCCCTGAACTAGAGAGGAAGTCTGGTACTGCAGACACTGTTGATGGAGAAAAGATGAACCAAGATGCTGCATTAGCAATTGGGAAAGGAGCTGCCATGAAGGAATTGTCGAATTTACCCTTGACTGAGCTGGAAAGACGATGCAGACACAATGGATTATCTCTGGTTGGTGGAAGAGAAATGATGGTAGCACGGTTACTTTATCTGGAAGAGGCGGAAAAGCAAAGGGGTTCTGAGCTAGAAGATGAATTGAAGTCTGCAAATAGCCAGTCAAGCTCGGGCAGATACCCAAGTGGGCGGAAGGAGTCGACTATTGAAATGGGTACATCTCGAAATTCAGGATGGAATAGTTACGTAGAGGAAGATGTACAGTCAAAAGGAAGAGGATCAGTATTGTCACCCCCATCAGATTATAGTTTGCAGCCTGAACTCAACTCTAAAGAAGAAAAAAATGAATCTATTTTGCGTACGTCTAAGTGGGCCAGAGAGGATAATGAAAGCGAAAATGAACATGAGAAAAGTACGAGGGACTTGGGGCTAACTTATTCATCTGGAAGTGAAAATATCGGTGATGGTAAAATTGAGGAAATTGAGCTTAATATTGATACCATTAATTCGGTCCACGTTGATGGTGGAATGAATGAAGAGCAGAGGTACTAGAATTATATAACTCTCAGTTATTCTTTGTGCTTCCCTTTATAAGATATGGTGCTATTAGAAGATTGTGTGTATGATGATATCGTACTTGTCTGTGTTTTTCAGACAAAGGTTGAGGCGTCTTGAGGTTGCTTTGATGGAATACCGTGAATCTCTTGAAGAGCGAGGAATAAAAAGTTCCGAGGAAATTGAGAGAAAAGTTGCCATTCATAGAAGTCGGCTAGAAACTGATTATGGCCTACTCGATTCAAATGCTGATGCATCTAGCAGAAGTAAGTGCCAAGCTTTTAATAAATTTGTTTTTCAAGTATATATATGCCCAATATGCCATCTAAAATTGTATTTGCCTTTAAGTTGAAGCAACCTATATATACCTCAAGATTCTATTTAATAAGTTACGAAATGTCAAATTAAAGTTTGTAACTTCCTTCCATGCCATTTTTCTAACTATACCTGTTTGTTTCCCCCTTAAAAGTAAAACTTGTGGTATCATCTTGTGACAGGCCCATATTTCCTGAGCTTTATCTTCATGGAGACTTGGTTTTTTATTCCAAGTATATATCTCCATTTAACTCATTTTGATATTATACTACAGAGCCTTCATCTTTAGAGAGGAGGGATAAGCGAGAAAATTTACGTGAACCTGTGAAGAAACGTCGCCGTAGCCAAAGCAGAAGTGGAAGTCCCCACCGGAAACGTGACAGAGAAAAAGAAAATGATGTGAACAGAGAAAGGCGGCGTGACGCGGATCATGAGAAGAGTCGAATCAGGGAGAGGGATGATAGAGACAGAGATAGGAGGCGGGTGAAATGAGTGTTGTTTTAAGCTTATCACTTTTATATGAGTAATTTTTTTGATCGGTTCAATTTGGTTTGGTCTAGTGTGGTCACTTATGGATCTCCTATCGCACTAACTATCAAGTTCTGTTGAAGTGCAACTTTACTGAAGCTATGTGAGGTCTACAGTGTCGATCCTGCTACACCAATATAGTTTTGCTTGTAATAGATGATGAAGTCTGTCTTCTATTTTTCTTTTTCTTTCCCCATTTTATTATATTAAGCTGAACTGTAATTTATTATCTACAATTTGTCTAATATTTGTTACAGATTCAGTATATTTTGAATCAACTCGTACATATTGCCTTTCTTTAATAAAAAGATATCCCATTCAACATATCAAAGAACCTCTCTTAGTAAGCCAAGATAAACACTGAAAAGATGTTCCTTGGGCTGTAAAAGTTTAATAAAAAAAAATGTTGAAAAAAGGTGAAATACAAAAGGTCAATGCCATGCAAGATATTGAAAAGAAGAAAGATTTAGAGGCGTTGAAGCTTTCTGAGCAACCATTTCTTTCTGAGAGAAGCATCCAGTGCCAAAAATGTCTTTGCCTTCCTCTCATCCTCCAAAAGATCACAACCGTCCAATAAAACTTCATCATCTATATCAGGTATAGCTTGGAGTGCATCAATGGCTTTCTCTACTGAACCATAGTTATTATTATTCCCTGATTCCTTAATCACCAACTTTGTTATTACACTCGGAACATTTGTTAAATCTCCTTCTACTTCATTCTTGCTCATTTTCTGTGCTTTGCTATAACGTTCCACTGAACTTGGTGGCGAGCGTTTCTTTTCTTTATTACATGACTCGTCATCCAAAACCGTCACCGCAAGATCTCCAGAGTACTCGTCGATTTTGATATCTATAGGAACCTGATCAAATTCCATTTCAATATCAAAGCTCAATTCTCCGTCCACTAATTCATTTGTTCCGAAAATAGTACACAATTCATTGTAGTTTCCAAGGACTTTATCTTTGTATGACATGGCCTCTGGTTGCTCCTGCAGAAAATATTAGAATCCTATAAAACGATTTGTGCATGATTAATCAAAATGAAATCTATACAAAGACAATACAACAACGTACCTTAGTGTACGATTCCCACTTATTATTATCTGCTATAATCATTTGTAAGGATTCATCCCACAAGAATCCTTTCTGATTGAGGAGGTTGGTGATTTCAATATACTGCTTCATCAAAGTCAGATAACGGTTTTCTAAAATATGATGCTCGTATTGCGGGCCAAATTTTTCTTTAAACGACAGACTCATTTGAGCCCAAGATTGCTCATCAAATGCATTATCAATCTTGTTACCCTGCTGAATTTGCTCCAATATAAGGTCAAAAAAATAACGCTCCATAGATGCAGTCCAGTCAGTTATCATATCGACACCAGCAAGGAACTCTTCTTTCTTCGTATCACCTATTCAAGGGTGAAAATATACGTATAGATGAAAATTAAAATTTAATTTGCTACCAAAGAAGCTAAGTTGATTTCAGAGCTATGAAATGAAAGGATACCTATTTTCATACAAGGAGTTTCAGTAGCTACATTTATGCCGTCAACCAAATGGGATCCATCTCCATATATGAAACATAGTTTGTAATAACAAGGCACAGTTTTAACTCTATAAGATCGAGCATCTGGATATGCCTGCAGTAATTACACGTGAGGAAGAGAAACGAACGAAAAAGAGCATTTGACCAGTAACAACAAAATGTAACCTTAATATAAGAATCCCAAACATGATCTTCAGCTGTCACCATTTCTCGGCTTTCATCCCATGAAAAACCATTGTGCTGTAAAAGGATCCTGACGTCATTGTATTGCTTCCGGAAATGCTTGTATCTATTTTTCAAAACTTCTTTATCGTAATGAGAATCGAAATTTGTGTTGAAAGATTCAACCATTTCATTCCATGCTTGGGTGATAAATGACTGCCCTATTCGATTTCCTCCACGCACTTGCTCAAGCATCAACTCAATAAGGAAATTGTCCATTGGTGGTGTCCAATATGTTCTTGAACGTTCACTGCCTGCAAATTAGTATAAAAAAAGTTAAATCCACTTTTAGTACTACAAGAAAAAGGGGTTGGTTAAACTGAAAAAAACTGCAAATTTTATCTCTTCAATGGAAGTAGAAAAATTGGAACAAACCAGATTTTCCAACTATAGTGTCACTTGTAATGTCTTTTTGTTGATGGCTATCAATTTGGTTTTCCTTACTGACCACGTCCCCAAATATCAATCCCAGACTGTTAAAGCTCGGTAAGACTTTTCCTCTGTATAATCGAGCATGTGGGCGTGCCTATATTCAAAATATAAATCCCTCAAACAATATTGAAGATAAATTGTTGCATTAGAGGATAAGCAATAATATACCTTAATATGAGCATCCCAAATATCATCATCAGCTACCACCATTTCTTGTTTCTCGTCCCAGCAAAAACCTTTTTTGCTAGCTAATGTCAATAGATCACTGTAATACTTCCACAATTTTTTGTATCTGTGCCTCAAAATTCTTTTATTATATTCAGTTCCGAACTTTGCAGCAAACGATGTGAGCATATCTGTCCAGGCTTGTTTAGTAAAAGTATTATCAAGCTTATTGCCTCTTTCTTTCTGATTCAGCATCAGTTCAATAAAGTACCGGTCCATATCCTGTGTCCACTCAGTCCTCGAACTGCTTGAAGATGCTGGGCCACTACTACAGTCACCTGCCAAGAAATATTGTCTGTTTTTTCAGCTTTTATACAAACAATTATCTTACATTTAATCAGGTTCTCTTAAATAGTAAGGCAAATTAACCAAATCTTGCAAATAATGGCTTGAAAGTAATGAAGTGTGCCTCAAGAACAATCTGGGTTTGGTTGAAAAATCGAACTTTGCCTCCTTATGTTTTGATCATTTTGCAGTTTATCCCTTAACCTTTTTGCATATACACTAGCCCCTTCAAATTTTAAAATTCACAACCTTGGGCCCTTTGGCAGTGGCTGTCAGGGAGGTAAGTGTGAAACAGTTGAAACATTAGGGAGTAAAGTGCAATGCCGTCCCAAGGTTAGGGGGTAAAGTTGATTTTCTTTTACAGTTAGAAGTCAATTATCATGGTAATATGTTCCCACAGACGAACGGCCACAAGTTGCGAACTGCAACATTTTAAGAGGTTGAGTAGACAAGTGCAAATACAATTCGGTTAGGGGGTGAAATGCAAAACGACTTTACAGTAATGGAGCAAAAACAAATATTCCCTTTAATCAATTTGTAAAACAAGAAAGGTATCCACACCAAAGTTCACCCCTTGCCCTTGGATATCATCCTCAATATCCACATCATGACTTGAAAGGCTATATCTTCCATCAGCAACTGTATAACCATATATCAAGCACAAATCATTGAAGTTGAGCACCGTTTTGGTTTTGTAAGAACGAGCTTCTGGATGAATCTGCATGAAATATTATGCTGATAAATAACAACCTTATAGATTAACATAAGGTAGAAACTATGAATTCACCTTGATATATGCATCCCATATATAATCCTCAGCTACAACCATTTGCTTAGTTTCATCCCAAGAAAAACCATTCTGGCTAAGAAGATTTTTAACGTCATTGAATAGTTTCCACAAATTTGTGTATCGGCCTTTTAGTACATCTTTGTCATATTGAGATCCAAACTTTGCATTGAAGACTGCAAGCATATCTGTCCATGCTTGCTTGTTAAATGTATGCCCTATTCTATTCCCTTTATCAACATGCTCTAACATGAGGTCGACAAAATATCGTTCCATTGTCGGTGTCCAGTAGGTTCTAGAACAATGATTACTTGCAGGGTTTTTGCTACTCATTTTCCCACTGCAGAGGATAATGTGAACCAAACATATATCAGTCAAAAGAAAATATATCCAACTTCTGAAAATATTCAATTTTTTTATACTGTAATTTATTTGATGAAACTTGATTAGACTGCATTCCTTGTTTTGATTCATAGAATATGATACTGGAAAAGCACACTTCTTCAATTATACTGAGGTACTTCCCATGCATTCTTGACAAAAAAAAAAATTCCATGCATAATAACAAATATAAATGCCTCTCATTTATCTTTCAATACTTGACCTCAACAATACTCCAAAATACAAGAGTTTAGGTATTTTAAACCTACTCATAGTTGCAATACAATCTAAATGTTCACAACAAAATTCTGCTGGATATATTTCCTTAAAAAAGGATAAATCATTGAAGCTGAAAGTCTTAAAGGTTGGATCTTTTCACTAAGAATAAACGAACCGACAAATGCAGAATAAAATTGAGATTGGTTCCAAGATTTCTCATTTTTCGGTCATTCTTCAAAGGCCAAAAAAAGAGCATTCAACATATATTGTACTGTAAAGCATCGAATTCAAAGGGTTTGAAGATTTTCTTTGATTTTACAGTTCGATTGTTGAAATTGAGTTCGTACAGTAGATAAATCATTGTTTTAACAGTGGCATAACATAAACAATTAAATAAATGGAGTAAAATTTAAAGAGACGGGGGCAGATTTTACCTGTTTGGTTTCGGGGTTGGGGAAGAATGACAATGGGGGTGCGATTGGTGGAAAGCGAAACCCTACTCCGGAATAAGGGTAAGTTGGTCAAACCTGTTTGGTTATTTAGGGATAATCCTTGTCCAGATATGAGTCTGGTCGAATTAAAAACATTTACATTGTAAGTACAATACATTTGTTTAAATTAAATGTATCTCGTATGAAATGTAATATGTTGAAACTAAATTCAATTTTATAACTAGAAATAGAATTACAAAATTTATAATGGTTTTTTTTTTATCGAATGTAAATATGATCCTATTTTCTCACTATTTTGTAGGAAGAAAACAACTAATGAGAAGTAAAAAAAATGTGATCCTAGAATCTCTCATAAAAGAAAGAAGGAACAAAAGAGATATAAACTCACTTTCTTGTGAATGATTGGACGCGATCAAACTCGATATGGACTAGAGTTATTTGTCAATGAATGTCTTCGAAAATTACAAAAGAAATGAAAACTCGTCTAAATCAAGGTAATCAATTAGAAATTAGTCAAGCTAGACCGAAAATAGATGCTCAACAGCAATACTTTAGTTCAACATCTCTTAATTTGTTCGAATGTAAATTTTTAAGTATTCACAAATGAATATAGCTTTCACATATTTCTATGAAAATCTCACATTGTCCTTCGATGAATGATATCGCATCATTGATATACAATATATTTTGATAGTTCTACTATGTATAAGAAATTAAGAATGTTGTAACATCTTTTTTTTTTTTGTAAATTGCTTCCCAAAAATATACAGTATATCTATCTATCATCCGTGTTGTGAACGAGTGCAACGAGCTCAACATTGTCTGATACACTCGTTTCGTTAACCCCTTTCCAATTAAGAACTTCATTTTCAAGAACAGAAGAGTTGGAATCAGATCTCGGCACCAAAAACAGCAGAAAAAGCGGGGTGATTCTTGAAATATTCCGTATAAAAACAGCAAGCCAGAGCTTATCAAATTCTGTCCTCGTAACATTCAAACTATGAAGTAACAAGCCTCCTAACCATGATGAAGTTAGAACTCCAGCATTATCAATTGACATAAGCAATGCAAAAAACGTGCCTTCAATGCCAGCCGGGCAAAGCTTCGAACTTAGAACGAAAAGTGGCATCCATTTGAACCGTGCTACCATTTGGGTGACACTAGTATCAATCAAGACAAAGAAATGATCTGGGAAATTAAGTTTTAAGTTCAAACGCAAAACGAGCACCAAGTCTAGCATTCCTGAGAGACAAGATAGTACTTGAGCCCAAAAGAGAAGATCGCGGAAAGGGTAGTTCTTTAACTTGTATTGATATAGTATTGTGCCTATAAGAGAGCCAACAGAGCCAATTGCCATTATATAACCAATTGTTTCCTGCGTTTATGACATGGATGAAATGTTTTCAAATTGGTTCTAATGAGATGATAAAAGAAGAACTCAGAATGGAGTTAATGGCAATTTACTCCATGTGAGATGCATAATGTTCAATTTATCCCTGTGATATAAAATAGCACTCTACCCCCTGCATCATGATAAATGTGACACTTTAACCATTGTGTTATGAAAAATGTGACATTCTACCCCCTGGATGGTACTTGTGTTTTTATGCAAGCGTGTTACACTCTTTGTTGGAGTAAAGTGCTCTTTTTCAAATCACAAGAAGTAAATTGAACAAAAACATATCACAGGGGGTCCACTCAAAATTTGTTACCTTAGAAAACGAAGGACCGGCCTTTGAATCCGTGACCCAATAGAACATCCCCTCGGAGATATTTAAACTTAAGGAAAACGATAAGTACATGTATAAACACGGCCTCCATACATCGGGGGATTTCAATGTCTTCCACATAGCTTTACCAGCATCAAAAAACTTTTGGTTTATCTAATTTCAAGGCTCGAAGTTAGCATTTTGTTTTGTCCTTCCTAAAATCGAGTATCTAATTGATAGTAAGATGTGAGTACCTGCTCATAAGCAAAGATGGATGACCGAGGTTCCTTTAGCAAAGTACCAACTAACAAAACGAGGCCAGCTGGTATTGTCAACAAGCCATACACCCCCTTTAATTCAAGAAGTAGAAAAAGTGTTAAAAGAACACATTTTCGCAAGCATTTTAATTTGAAATTAAATAATTATCTTCGAAAATTACAAAAAACTAACCTGGGGACCAATTAAGTGAACAAAGATACCACTTAAAGAAAACCCGATAAGTGATCCAATTGAAAAGCTCAATGAACATAAGGTTTGCATATCAGATGCTAGAGAAGGACGGTTGCCACTTTTTTGAGCCACACAAGCATCAACAGTAACATCACCAATTGCGACACTGGCACTTCCTGCTGTCAATGACAGTAAAGCTAATACTATATGAAGCTCCGTGTGTAGCGATAAGAAAAGCATGGAAATGACTCCCAAAAAACCTGGAAAATTATTTTTATTTATTAAAAAAATAAAAAACTTTGGAGTTACTTAGTAATAAGCATCATTAACAAGCAATACAAAAAATATTTTTTGAGGTTAGTCAATCATAAGGACATTTTAGAGGGCAATGAATTTACGGGTAGTATACATAATCGAAAATTGAATGAGGACAAGAAAAGAAAAAATGGGTACTTTTTATTTTGAAGGCATTTTTATCTTTTGATGGCTGCAAAGAAAACAGCCGCGTCTATTGCTTCTGTCTTAATTGATTAATGAGCACCCACACCTAAATGCTGCATTTCTAGGGACATTATCCTGTAAAAGACTTTTTTTTTATGTCACCTTAAACTACAATCTAGTGATATGGTTCTATCGATACTTCATCCCGTAAAAAAGCAACTGGATCTCGTTTTTCATCACATCGCATATATGAGGAATTTTCTTCTGTCAAGTTTACATCTGTACCTAAAAAGGAATCCCTAAAAAGAAAAAAAACATTCTACACTTTAGTCACTCCACTTAAGGGCCATTGAACGGCAAGGATTTATAACCCCCCCAAAAAAAAAAACAGAACGAAAGAATGCACCTTTAGGTTTACACAACTTTAAATTGACCTCAACCCTTGTAGTGTAGTGACTACCAAAGATACACCAAAAACATCCTAAAATTAAATGGATCGGCTTCAAGTCACAACTCCAACCTATCCCAAACAAGCTCAAAATTTGTCCACTTTACCCTTCATCTCTCTAAATATGACAATAAAACTTGATACCAAGAATAGAACTATAAGGACACAAGGCAATCAAGCCAAGGATATAAAGACAAGGTACTTAATTAAGGAAGCATCCATTTATTTGAATAAAAGCTATTGACATTGAAATTACCAGCCAAAACAAAATAAGGTCTTCGATGATACCCCAAAATAGGAACGACGTCGGTTAGAAGACCCCAAAGAGGTTTGAGAATCCAAGGAATGGAAGTAATTCCAGAGTAAACCTGAGCCTCAGAAGGCTGCACCTTTTGAACATCTTTCATATAATACTCTGTCCCAACTCTTGCAAGTGCTCCTCCTAATCCTTGACTTATTCCGTACACAATCATTACAACAAGTACAAAACTCCAATCCAATTCTCTTACAAGCATTTTACACCAATCTATTGGTGTACACAAACAGCTCCTAATTTCATTACTGGGCTGTTCTTTATTTTCGTGGATTTCATTTTTGTGAGTTGGGAGAGTCTCTTCCTCTCCCATTTCTCTAAGCAAAATGTTTCCAAGATAGTAGAAACCAAAGAAATGTACTTGGAGAAATTTCCAATGGATTTTTGAATGGATGTGAAAAAAGACAACTTTTTTTACAGATGGGGGATCTTGATTTCAATTGAAACCAGTGCAAAATCAGAATGGGTGAGGTGGGTTTTTGTTTCTCGGTTGAAACATCTTGATTAGCCTATGTTTCTTGAGATTTGGCTTTGTTTCTTATAGGTGAATGCCTGAAAATTGGAACTTTCTGAATGGCCTAATGAGTTCTACTTCATAATATTTGACTTGACCAGAAGATGAACAGTTTCTTAGTTTATTACAACGTGAATGTGGGAGGAGGAGTATATATTCAAGATTTCTCTCTCCAGCTGTCCAAGATGTGAAGTCAAAGAATATTAGTACTATTAATGAGCTGATTATTAATTTAATACAGAAAGACATTGTTTGATTAGTAAACTTTTCACACCAAGTTATTACTAATTATCAACTAATACTATGCTAGTAACTTTTACTAAAACCTATAACAAGAATATATCTGTGCAAAAACGAGAGATTAATTACATCAAAATTATTGTTGTCCGTCAAAAATGTTGGTTTGTCATTATTGGTGTTGAGATAAAATGTCCCACATAAATGGAGAATCATGACTAAATTTACCTTATAAGGTATTGGACAATCCTTACTTCTTGAGCTAGTTTTTTAGGTGAGTTAGGTTCTATCCGTCAAAAATGTTGGTTTGTCATTATCGGTGTTGAGATTAAATGTCCCACATAAATGGAGAATCATGAATAAGTTTATCTTATAAGGTATTGAACAATCATTACTTCTTGAGCTAGTCTTTTAGGTGAGTTAGGTTCTATTCTTTAAGTGAACTTGCCTCAACCCAAGGTGGTTGGGCCAAATTGGACTTGTGACCCCTAGAGGCGAGACTCAAGTTCGAATCCTACTAGAGACATCACACTGGGGAGGACCTATACCCTTTGCACTCTTCAGTCCGAACTGTAAATACACAGTCTAGATATAAAAAAAAAAAAGTGAACTTGCATCAATCATGTGAAATTTAATAAGGGAATAACATTTTTCATACCAGACGTTTACATATTTTAGACATTTGGTACTAAACCTTAAAAAAAGACACATTTAGTACCAAAATTGAAGGACCTTTTCACATTTGCTTGAGCTTTAATGGTGATTTTTTGTATGCTTAAAATTATGATCCAAATTTTTTACCATAGCATGCTTATGTGCCCTACATCATATCTGAAAATTATTGTAGCATGATTCCTTATAGTTATGAGATATAATTTAATTTTGATTAATATCCCGAAACTTTATTAATTTTGATTGAGAGAATAAAAAATCTTTTAGCGGGTCACATGTAAATCGTCACAAAAGTGTTGATGTTTATCTGACCACGCTTACTATTTTGACAACAAATCGTCATTCCTCAGCAATTGGTAGGTTCAAAATAATTCTCTAATTTTACCAGTCCTCTTGTATTATTCCTCGACCACCACAGTGGCGGCGGACACCTCCTGAACAGTCAAATTAAATGGAAGAAAAGCCGTCAACACTGAGTTCCTCACCCACATCAAGCAACAATTACACCTCCAAAACCACTCAACAACTCTCCGTCGAAGCCCAAAAACACCTCCACGAAACAATCCACGCCGCCTTCTTAATCCTTTCCGCCATGAACGATGAGCTATGCAACCCGACCCTTTGGTCCACCAACGGCCACCATTCGAACGGCGACGTTTTGTCGGACTCCTCTTCATCCGCGTCTTCCTCTGCTTCACAATCTCACGGTCCTCAAAATCACCACAATAATAATAGCAGCAGCAGCATTGACATCGGAGGTGGGGCCCTCGATGAGGCTCGACTTCAGTACAAGTCTTCTGTTGCTTCACTTCGCTCTGTAATAATCGCAATCTCCAATGCCCAAAAGGTATCCAGTACTCTACTTTTGTTTCCAATTAACTTGGACGTTGTGCTGTTAATGTTGTACCCTGATTTAGGTTTGTTTTGTTTTGCTTGAGTTTCTTTTTATGGAATTGAATGATTTGGGATTTGGGATTTATCTTCCATGACATGTTTGTGAATGAAAGATTTCAACTTTTAGTTGATAGATGAAAGAATTGATGAGTTTAGTGAACTGCTATACAAAAAAGGAATGCCCTTTATGCTGCAGTGATTGAACGTTTTATTTTTGCTTGTATTACTGGACTCTTGTATAGTACCATTAGTATGCATTTCTGCGTGCCTCTCTTAGGTATTGGTGACCTTGATAAGATGTGAATGTTAAACATTTTGTTCTGGAAATTCCTAAAAAGTTGATGTTTAAGTTTTGTTTACCAAATTTCAATATGATTTGTTTTCTTCTATCAATTGCAAGATTGATTGCTTTATTGACCTATGTATTGATTTTTGGAGATGAACAAATAATTGCCTGATATATAAGTTTTAGCCTCCACTTTGTTGTTAAATAAGGGCATCCAACATCTAATTTTGTTTGTCATACTTTGAAATATGTCTTTCTCTATTGTAGACCCAGTCAGTTTACTCCTTTTATCTTAAATTTTGATTTCTAACATAAAGTATTTCAAGTGAGTATCATAACTTTGATATCATAGTTACATTCAATCTAATTAGTACCTTTTATCAAAACTAAGAAATTTAAGACCGAAAGAAACATAATAACAATGAGATGGTATTGGTGACCTTGATAAGATGTGAATGTTAAACATTTTGTTCTGGAAATTCCTAAAAAGTTGATGTTTAAGTTTTGTTTACCAAATTTCAATATGATTTGTTTCTTCTATCAATTGCAAGATTGATTGCTTTATTGACCTATGTATTGATTTTTGGAGATGAACAAATAATTGCCTGATATATAAGTTTTAGCCTCCACTTTGTTGTTAAATAAGGGCATCCAACATCTAATTTTGTTTGTCATACTTTGAAATATGTCTTTCTCTATTGTAGACCCAGTCAGTTTACTCCTTTTATCTTAAATTTTGATTTCTAACATAAAGTATTTCAAGTGAGTATCATAACTTTGATATCATAGTTACATTCAATCTAATTAGTACCTTGTATCAAAACTAAGAAATTTAAGACCGAAAGAAACATAATAACAATGAGATGCGGGGGATATGTGAATTTCAGGATAGGTCCATAGTACTTTCTTTAATTTATAGTAATGCATTTGTGAATATCTTTACGTTTTATTTATCAATATTACTATATACATGTGGGCTGATTGAAAAGATCCTAAGCCAGTCGAATACATATACAAGTAACTAAGTATCTAGCAAACACATTCTCATTTCAAACGTCATTTCCTGCCAAATAAACAACCCTAGATATTAGATGGTTCCATCCTATGGGTTAATGTTGCTATGTTGTCATATGACCGAGAATATAACAAAATTGTATTTTATTATGCATTAAAAGCACCATTCTTATTAGTTGTAAATTCTCTGTTTATTACTAATGATATAATTCTTCAACCAACATAGGCAAAAGCATCTGAAGCTGCCCCAACTAGTATTTCAGCGTCTCCAGAAGATGAAACAGAAATAGAGAAGCTCGAGGAGCAGGCCGCAACACTAAGAATGGTATTAATAGTATTACTTGGTTTTGAAACTCAAATAAGTGAATATTTTGAAGCCTCTATAAGTGTAGCATTGCTCGAGATCTCGGTTGTTATCTTGTAGGTTTTTTTTTAAATATTCGCTTATGATTGGTTGATATTTGAATTTCAGGAAGTTGAAGAAAAGAACAAACACATCAAGCGTCTGATTGATCAGCTTCGTAATCTTTTAGCTGATATATCTACATGGCAAAGTCCCTGTTCAGTATGAGTTTAATTTAGATAGAAATGTTTCTCATGTTATTCATGGAAACAGAGATTTGCGCAAAATGGAAATTAAACATCGTTTCTTTTCAGAAGGTGACCGCATTATTGATTTGTTGTTTATTTCTTGTTACTTGCTAAGCTAGTGTGTTCGAAAGAGGAAAAGGGCATATATTGTGAAAAAGGGCAGGTTGTTTAGATTTGGATTTTCGAAAGAGGTAGCAAATCGATGCTTGTAGAAAGTGATATACCTTCACTTTTGCTGCATTAATGAATTTAGTTCTTTTGAACTTTTTATCGAACTCAAGTCAAACATATTCTGTCATGGTATGCATTTCAACCTTAATAAGGGACCACGAAATGTTAAGAATTCACACTCGAAAAATAGAATGTCATTGGAGCTTTCAATGTACCAAAATAAGAAAAAAAGGCACAAAGTAACTGGAGAGTTTGAGTAACCCAATCAAGTTAAATAAGACTAAAAATATAATTTTGATCTATGACACAAATATATAGTACAGATCTGACAATTTCCCAAAACAATGAACTTCTAATGAATGCAGGAAACTGTGGTTGAAATGAAAGATCAAAACCTGTATCCTGTTAATTGTCAAATATATACACATTAGCTGCAAGGATATCGTCACCTTCAAAATCCTCTTTTGCAAACAATCATTCGAAGCTTTGCTTCCTCAAAATTAGCCACAGTTCCATTCAGAAAAAGGGGAACATTCTCGCTTTCGAACAATTCCAGTTGCTTGGCATAACAGTGCCCTCCTTGAATTCTTGACCCTACCGGATTTAACCCTACCCAAAATGATTGGATAAAGAGAACAAATTCAATAGACTTGCTTTGTGGTTGAACTGGTTTGACCAAGGCATGTTAAATTTTTCCATCTAGCAGTATCCTGCTATAGGAACGAAAGGGTCTGCCGGAGGCAAGACCCGTTGGCAGCTCATATCATCGCTCCCTTTATTGCAAATGACTTTTTGCACATAAAACATCAAGTAGCATTGTGAGGCTCTAACCACCTCTTCATCAACTTCCGTTATCCAAGCATCATCACATCTATACCACTGGTTTGTCAAACGTAAATAAGTAACATAATGTCCAGATTCCAACATCCCTGAATGAGTAACCACAGCAAAAACCTCAAACTCAGTAGAAACATCTAGTTCATCGCCCTCAAACGAAAAGATTCGGTTCCCAAATCTTTTTTTAACTATCGAAGAGGATAAATATGGGTTCATGTCTAAGGAGAACGGGAACTGCAAGTGGCGGTCGATTTTTCTCGACATTTTTCGGATTGTAGAGTGTTCGAATCTCTTTATATGCAAACATAGAACCAGTGGGAGCTTTTTTATGGACATTTGCTTCAAAGCATTCTGCTTTTCTCGACAATTTTCACAGTATATTTTTTGGTCCGATCCCAATTTTTCTGGTCTAGTGAAAAGGTCCAAACTGCCCGCAAGAGTGGACACCGGTATGGTCTCGTTTGGCTTAGAAGTGAAATCGGATGAAGAGGAGGAGGCGGATATGTTTAAGTCGAGAGATATATCCAAACAAGGATCATATGTAGAGGAAGTAAACCCGCAGGATGTACACGTAAGGTCTGATCTCAATAGCCCAGAGAAAACCCTATGAGCAATACATTGGCAATCCTCCTTATCTGCGCAGAGAGTGAAACAGAACAAAATCCTCAAATTTTGCAGAATTTTTTAATTTCACCAAATAAATCTCATTTAAGTATCAAATGACTCGCAAAGACAATATGTTCTTTAATTCAACAAGAAATCCAGTTTTACCTTGGCACATATAGGTGTACCCTAAAGAATACAGAAGAAAAAAAAATCATTGTACCACCAGAATAACTAATGACAACTCAGCAGATTGTAGTACCAAATCTCTATAATTAGTTACCTTTGATTGCATGACTTGCTTTCCCCAATTTTTCGTGGATCCCATCAAGAACCGAAATAAAAAATTCATGTGCATCTTGCTGCTCATAACTAGCAAGGTTCTCAGAGTGCTGCCACCAGCTGCAGACATAGAAAACAATTTCTATGAAATCATTCAGGTAAGTTTCATATGGATCTCCTTTTTATCTTTAATAATAATTCAATGTTCAAAATGATAGGTGTTCAAGCTCAATATTTCAAGCACAAAATGAAATGCAATTTATTTTGAGAAAGCATCTATAAGATTCTGATTGAAGGACTCATCCATACACATGAACTTCAATAAACAAAAAGAAACTAAATCCCACATTGATTATGTAACAAGTTAACTAATGAATAAATGACAACAATCAAATTCATGACATTGACAAACCTGCAAAGAAACTTTGCTGGACTGTAAGGTGACCTATCACCAGAAAAAACAGCAGAAAAAATGACATCAATATCGCAAGGCAAACACAATTTATCTGCCGAGCTTTTCCTGCAGCATCTCTCATGGTTATGCTTATCACTAAGAAAGTAATTCCTCAAAGGTGGAGCATGAAGCAATGCTTGCAACACAGAGTTCATAAAACAAGTATTCCCAAGATTATTCAAACCCCTCAATCCCAAAGGAAAACATGATTTAGATCTCTGTTTCTTCCTCAAAACCAATCTTTTTACACTTTTCAAATCAAAATCAGCCCCAAAATCCAATCTTTTCCTCTTACTCAACCTAAACTCACCACCCTCAATTCCTCCATTTCCATTTTCTGGCAATCCCATCATTTTCTTACACACCACAGCTTTATCAAATTCAGGATCATAAACCTGATCACAGCACACACAACAATAAAGCTCAGCTCTTTCAATGTCCACAGCAATCTCATGGCTATCATTAGATTCACTGTGCAAAAGGGTATGGTTTGATTCGGAAGCTATGCGACATGTAACCGAGGAACAGATCAAACACATATAGAATCTACCATTGTATCCAGAGCAAAAACTGCATCTGGGTATTTCTGATTTGGGCTTATTAATCATTGATGTGCCATATGGACCGCATATCAATGAATCTTGGATCAAATTATAGCCCTTTAAACCATGTTTCAGCTTGTAATCTACAAGGTGCTTGCACGGCTTGGGGGTTGTGAAAGAATAATTTCTTGCTGACATATTATAAAAAGATTGAATCTTTAGCTATCAAAATGAAGTTATCACTATTGATTAATGATAACAAAAATTTATAAGAAGAATTAAAATGATTGAAAATGGTTATAGTAATCAGGAAAAGAGAAATCAACACCAAAATAAAAAACAATTGTGCTGATCTGATAAGATGTTATTTGGATAAAAAGAAGTGAATTAAGATTAAATTAAATTGGGATTTTATATTTTTTTTTTCAATACGTAGAAATGATAAAACGAAGGGAACGGAGCCTCAGTGGCAAAAGGAAGAAGATGGAGGCGCTTCTTGTTTAGGAGGACCGACTCATAGTATTTTCTGGTGTGGGGCGTACCATCTTCTCCCAATTTTAGTGAAAAGATCCTAGCCGTTAATCTTTTAGATCACAATTATTGACTGAAGTGGGCCTTCGACCCAGTCTTATTTTGGGCTTTGGTTAGTAGTGCTATTATTATGTGCCTTCTTTTCATTTCTTTTCTTTTGTGTGGGTGGGACTAACTTTTTGTTTAAGCGTCTATTTTGTTGAATTTTGGCTCGGTTTAAAAAAATAGTTCGGGTAGTTTTGATGAAATCTATGAGATCTCATTGGAATGGGTTTTGATTATTGAGTTTTTTTGTTTGAATAAGTTGAAACTCCATTTGGATTGAGTTTAGATGTTGGGGTTTAAGAGAAAAAATAGGTGATAGGTGTCAAATCAATGTCTTTTTTAGTGAGATTTGGGGAAAAAGTAGATGGTAGGTATCAAACCAATGTTTTATAGGTTTGAAGAGTTTGAGTGTGAATTTTTGAATAATTTTTGATGATTTTATGGGTTTGACGAAAACTTATTTGAAAGAGTTTCATTTGAAAGAGTTTTGGCTTGGTCTCGCGAAACCCCCTAGACCGGGCCAAAACGCATCCACATACACCCTAACTTACTACATATAACATAATTGGCAATGGGTCTTTAAGGGTCTATTTGGATGGGTTTGGCTCGGTTTCGTGGGTCTCGGTTTAAAAAAATGGTTTGGGTGGTTTCGATGAAATCTTTGAGACCTCATTTGGATGTGTTTTGGTTATTGGGTTTTGTGGTTTGAATAAGTTGAAACCCCACTTGGATTGGGTTTGTATTTTGGGGTTTAGGGAAAAAAGTAAGTGATATGTGTCAAATCAATGTTATTTTTAGTGAAATTTAGGGGAAAAAGTATGTCGTAGGTGTCAAATCAATGTTTTATAGGTTTGAAGAGTTTAAGTGTGAGTTTCTGAATAAGTTTTTGATGGTTTTATGAGTTTGGCGAAAACTCATTTGAAAGGGTTTTGACTCGGTCTTTCAAAACCCGCAAGTCCGGGTCAAAACCCATCCACATACACCCTAAATTTGTTACTTAGTTACCAATTGTGATTGTCAACGAAATAGAAGGCCAAATTCTAATAAATTCGGATTTTCAAACTAAGGCTGTTTATATCTGAAGTAAATTTGTTTCATTTTTACAACTAAGTACTTTGATTCATTTTTAGTGTTTTTTTTTTTAAATCTACAAGGCTATGTATTTACAGTTCGGACCAAAGCACAGTGTTTTAAAAACTAGACATGATCGGCCAGTTCGACCGGTTTAACCGGTAACCGACTGTCATTTCGGTCCGGTAACCCCTTCAAAATAAGTCTTGTTCCTAACCAGTTCAAACCGGAAAAAACTGATCAAAAATCGATGAACCAGTAAACCGGTGGAACCATTGATTTACTTACAACAAAAAAATAAATAAAAAATTATGGATTTTTTACTCATTCATTATTCCCAAATTTCAGATATTTGCATGTTTTCTTTCACAAAAGGGTTTAGGTGACAAGTTTATCCAATATTTTCTTTTTTAATAGGCGATTAGTAATAAAAATAATTATTTTGATATGATGTTTATCATATATAGTTTGAATTGTTATTTTAATATTATGTCATCATAGTTATAAGTTTGGATATTTGGTGCTTATTTTGATTTAAGTCTATGTTTTAGATATATGATGGTTTATTTTAGAGTTTGTTGTCTTCTTGTTGAATATTAATGTGATAATTCTTATTTGAACATGCTATATTGGATTTATAATGTTATAATTACCTGTGTTTATTTTTGATTTTTTTGTTACATTAAAATTATTTGTTGTCTACTAGATGTGATTTGTGACATAGCACTTAGTTATGAAAATAACTTGGAAAAATTTAGATAATAATTGATATTTTTAATGGTTGATAATATACATTAAAATTTAAGTTAAATTACTATTTCGTAATGATATCACCCCGGTCGAACCAGTGGTTAAAGCGGTTAAACCGATCTAACCAGTAACCAGTAATGTTACCGGTTCGATGTCCGGTCCGATTTTTAAAACACTGCCGAAGAGTGCAAATGGTATAGATCCTCCCCAGTGTGATGTCTCCAGTAGGATTCGAACTAGAGTTTCGCCTCTGGGGGTCGCAAGTCACTACCACTTGGCCTAACTACCTTGGGTCATTTTCTTTTTTAGTGTTGTCAAATATATATAATTAGTTGAAATAGATTCCGAGATTAAGGATCTCAAGGGTAGTTTGTCTAAGTTTCAATTGGAGATGGCCTAATGATAAAGCGTGGTCCATCAACCGTGTGTATCTTGCAGGCAGTAGGGAACTCACTAATGAGTCGGTCATGTTCAGAGCATGGATTAAAGTTTCGTTTTTTGTGGTATGTTTTGGTTAGTATAAAATCAGAAATTTCGGAAGCTTTTCAAAACTTTTCGAGATTTTTCAAGAAACATTTGGAAAAATTTTAAACTAAAGAAATTGTTGAATTAGAAAATGGTTCGGAGATTCAGATTTGGCAGAGAGCCAACCATATCCAAATACGATGCCTTGGTGATAGCCATCGACGTAACCAATTATTTTAATTAGTTGTTCATGGTCATTGTTCAAATTAAATTAAGTTCAACATATTTTAGCCTCTATAATATATAATGACATCATCTTTTTTTCTTTAAATAAAGAAGTTATATATTGTCTTTGATTATATATGCAGGAATTAAAAGTTGGGATAAAGAGAGAAAGAAAACAGGAAAAAATTAAAAATCATATATGTGTCCTTTGTACTGCCAGGACGTCATTGGTCGCGCGAATCTTGTGTTCCATGCACAATTTAAAAACTTATACATATAAATATTATAATGATGAATTTACAAGCTAGCACTTGTCTCTGATTAATTTCCAACATATATATATATGTTTAATTTTTTTGAAAGGAAAGAGTTGGTTCATTAATTTGGGCCGGTTGCTAATCTTGCTCTCAAATCCTTTCTCAATATTTTGCCTGATGGAGACTTGGGAATTGCATCGATGAAAAACACACGGTTTATTCTCTTGTAGAAGACCACCTGCATGCATGCATGCATGCCCAATACAACATTAATTATTATTAACATGTCAATATATAATTAAATGAAATGAAATGAAATGGCAGACCTGTTTGGAGATAAATTGCTTAATTTCATCCTCTGTTATGGTGGATCCATTTGATCTAACCACAAAAGCAACCGGAACTTCACCTGCTTGCTCATCTTGCATTCTGCATATATGCACGCATTTCATGTTATGCATTCATCGATCAAGATCAATTTTCATAAATTAATTAATTGTAAATGCATGTGACATGCATGAGAAAATTAATTAATTAATTAATTTCATAATTAGTCTTACGAGACCACGGCTGCGTCGGAAATGAAGGGATGGTTGAGGAGGAGGGCTTCGAGTTCAGCAGGTGCAACTTGAAAGCCTTTGTATTTAATTAATTCTTTCAGCCGATCAACAATGAAGAGTTCATCATCACCATCAATGAACCCAATATCCCCTGTATGTAACCACCCTTCTTTGTCTATTGTCCTCTCTGTTGATTCTCGATCATTCAAATAACCTGCACCAACCACAAAATTAATATATCATATATATATATAGTAATTATTTGCTATAGTTAGCTTAACTAAATTATAATTATATGTGTGCAAAACTTACTTAGCCGAAAGCAGAAACATTAACAACTTATAGATGGAGAAAAAGTCAGTAGCTCCACTTTATTTTATTTTTTCTAAAACAGCTTTACACGTTTTGTATAAAAAAAGTGAGCCAACATACATTGCTGAGAAATGATACATATATATATAGTTGAAAAGGCAATTTCAGGTACGGTGAAGGTAGAATAATGACCCATACGTACTCTATTGATTTATCACCAAATCTAACTTCCTCATCACGCACCATGCTCATGTACATCATCACATATATAAATTATAATGGTGTCGCTCTTATGATTTTATAGTTTAATAAAAACTTATGTACGTACTTGTCTAAATTAAGTTGGCTGACAAAATAAGATATACTTTATTTCTTAAAATGGAAATGCTTTCTCAAAACTAATCTCCCATATCAATAAATAATAATTGTTCTCATTGTGAAGCCACGGATTTTAATCAATAAGTAAATTCACAAGTAGCCGATTAGAGTAAAATGACATATTATTCAAGCTTTGTTTGAATTTTGTAGCGAGTCTGAAATTGTGCTTAAGCTTCATTTGATTGTTTAACGAATCAAGTCGAGTACATATGTTTTATCAATTTTTATGAACAAACTTAAAAAAGTTATGAAATGTGGGAAATTTTCCTTAATTATAAAGTGCAAATTAATTAGTAAACCAATTTTATAGTTAGCTATACGTGGTCAAACTTGGTATAAGATTTTGTGTATCAAAAGAGTTTGGTGAACCAAAAATGACATACTACAAACTTATGCAGTACTTTATTAAATTAAAGACAACACTCACATTAGCTATTAAATTAATTAATTCTACACCTACTACTGGAGTGGAGTCTGGACATACCAATTATTTTTGTCTAGAAATAAATCCTATAGTAATCAGGTAAAGTAAGAATCCCGTTCCACATACGTACCTAACTTTTGAACATAACATTTAAATTAATATTTTATATTAAAAAATATTACCGAAGAATCCCAATTTAAAAATTTTCATGAATGAAAATATACTACTGAGTTTGTAATCAAATCAAATTGTAGATGTTTCGGAGTTATTAATGCTTGTATATATGTACATAATTTAAATTGTGAAAATTAAATTTAAAAACTAGCTAGAAATGTGGCATATATATATATACCTTTCATAGATCAAAAAAAAAAAATATATACCTTTCATAATCTGATCGCCTCTAATACAAATTTCTCCTGGCTGGTTACGGCCTAGGGATGCACCAGTTTCTGTATCAACAATTTTCATCTCAGCATTTCTTACTACGGTCCCGCATGCACCTGATTTTATCTCAAACGGTTCTTTAGCAAATGCCAAACACATTGCCAGCACCGGTCCTGCTTCTGTCATTCCATAACCCTGACAATTTCATTTCACCAAATTAACAACTTATATATATCTCTTTCAAATTATAATTATAATATCAAATTCTATTACTACACTAATATTGAAATGTATATACTTATATATTTAGGGCTACCTATTATAATTTATTAGCATATGTGAAAACGACTTGTAATAAACATGATTAATTATTAGTAATTAAAAGCAGCTATCATAATTTAGATTCGCACTTAATTCTTGAATTCTGTAATGTTTCATGGGGATGCACTTGGGTCCCATTTTAATTATTCCTCCTGTACAAAATGATGTACACCATTTCGTTCAGTTATTTTAGGGCTAAGCTGGAAAGAAATCATATCATCGAATTCATTTTAAAAGAATAATTAATCTGATATTCGATATGATATGATACTAGTTTAAATTCTTAAAATAATTTGATCGGATTATTTCGTCGTGTAAATTTCCTAAAACAATCATCAAATTTATGGTGCCACACCACTTTATTGTAACAGTAACGAGCAATTAATTATTTCACAATCTAGACTGAACTTTATAATTATATTATACATCTTAATATAGTATCATATAGTAATTTGAAAAGTCTGAATTGTAATTAGTTTCTCACATTAAAAACGTGTACAACTATTGAGAATATAGTTGTAACATTAGGCTAAGTAGGGTCTTTATTCCACGTGAAATTGTCCATGATGCAGAGCAACATTAAATAGATGGATTCTTTAACCTATACCAGATGATGTCCCAATTTAGTGTTAAAAGTTTATAAGGAATTGGGTTCGAAATTTTACTAGAAGTTAAGTGAGTATTATTTCTATTATTTGTTAGTTAATTAATAATTATAATTTACTTTTATTTTAATTTTTAATGCAATCAATTAAATTTATGGATTCCATTATGAAGAAAAGAGATATTTTTACACAAACAACAATTTTCTCAAAACATTAAAGAAAATAGTATTTACCTGACCAAGTTTTGCATTTGGAAACTTAATTCTCACAGCATCTTCCAGCTCCTTCCCAAGTGGAGCTGCGCCAGACATAACAGTCCTCACAGACGAAAGGTCATATTTACCCACAACCGGACTTTTTGCAATAGCCAAAACAATCGGCGGCACGAAGGGCCCAATCGTCACTTTGTATTTCTGTATCAGCTCCAAAAAGGGTACAATATCAAATTTCTGCATTATCAAAATCGCCGCTCCAACCCGCAACCCACATAACAAAACCGAATTCAGCGAATAAATATGAAACAACGGCAAAACGCAAATCATCACATCTTCACTATGTATATACAAATTCGGATTTTCTCCATCAACCTGCTGAGCAACACTAGTAACCAGCCCCTTGTGCGTGAGCATCACGCCCTTGGGCAGCCCCGTCGTACCGGAAGAATAAGGTAACGCAACGACGTCGTCCGGGTTAATTTTCACGGTCGGCATTTCGTTTTCATCAGCGGAAGTCAGATCCGAGAAATGCAAACAATTCTCCGGCGGCGCGTCGATGCACATCACTTTAATTCCTTTCTCCAGCGCGTAGTCGCGTACTTTTTCCACATAATTTGCTTGAGTTATAATCAGTTTCGCGTTGGAGGCTTTTGCTTGTTTGATGACCTCAGCAGGGGTAAAAAAGGGATTTGCCATTGTTGATAGAGCGCCTATGTAGGACGCGCCGAGAAATGCGAATACAAATTCTGGCGAATTGGGGAGGAGGAGCATTATAGTTTCCCCCTTTTCAATGCCGAGTTTGCTTAAACCCGACGCGACTTTTCGTGACGTAAGCTCGACTTCTTCGTACGTAAGTATTTCATCTGTAGCGCCGTTGATTAGACATGGTTTCGTTTTGAACTTGGAAATGTTCTCGAAACAATAAGAGTGTAACGGGAGATGCTTTGGGATATAGATATCTTGGAGTTTTGATCGGAAAATTATTTCTTCTTGCTTTGTTATGGTCTCCATTGGTATTGAATTTCAACAAAAAAGATTTGGGTGTCAACTTTGTTTGTTTGAGTTGAACCTGAAAATCTATGCCCAACATTTTGGAGTATATATAAATATGGAGATGTGTATTTTTATTGGTGAGAGTTGGTGAAGAGGGGGAACTGATGGGAAATTTGAGTTGTTCGAGGGTGAATTTGGTAATTTCGGCATTGATTAGAGAATCTGTGGTGTGGTGTAGTGTAGTTGGTGAGAAATAGTGCGGGGGTTGGGATCCAGTGCGCACAGGTGTTAGGTAATATAGAGATGTTTTTGAAGTTGACTTGTTCATCATAATTTGTGGACTTTTTTCCACGTAGGATTTACCTACCGAAGACGGCCGATCGACGCTGACGTTTTTCACCTACTACCGATGTGTCGTTTGTTTTGGGAGTTTGGCCTGAGGTTTAATTCATAACGTGGCAAGCCTAGACATCAATTGTTTTGAATTGGGTTTTTGGCCAGTTAATAAGCAATTCAACTCTATGTGATATGAAAATAGACAATTTCAATTTCATGTAATATGAAAATAGGTAATTTGTCTCACTGTGGTATGAAATAATGAGTAATTTATATCATTTTTAGTGGAGGTGTTGCAAATACACTCTATAATGTGACTAAAACTTTATTTTCATGTGAAAAATAACAAATTTGATCTTACATTAACAACATATTCACATCACTTTACCCCTCTGTAATATGCGTAAATAAGCAATTTACCTCCATATGATATGCGTAAATGAACACTTTAACTCCCTGTGATATTGAATAATGAAAATATAAAAATCAGTAGGGAAATAACGTGTTTCTTTTTTAAAAACACATTGAAGCATTTTGTCCCTTTTATTTATTACAGGGAACTAAATTGCTTATTTGAAATAACACAAGGAATTAACTTGCTATCGCTCATTTGGGCTCAGTTAAGAAACAACAACAACACGTTTGATAATTGAGAATAACGTCACGGATATGTTTGCTAAATGTATCAACACATTAATTATTATACTTTATCAAGAAAAACTTTGGTATTATACTTTAATTGTAATCACACTTCATCATATACACACGTATTTACTCATTTAGTGTATATAAGTAACTTGAACACTATGCAAGTGACGTGAATATTTTTCTGATGTTTTAAATTTGTATGCACTCAAATACTCAATCCATATATAATCATGTAAATAAGATTCATTTTCTAATCTGCAAACAAAAGACCTACAATAATAAAAACGGAGCGTGTGTAGCTTCAAATGAAAAGACTTGGTTTGTTTTATCATAATGATAGTAATATTAGTTAATGTTGGAAACATCAATTTGGGATTTTTTGGTCGACTCGACAAAGGCAGGTTTAGATTAATGTCCGCTGGGACATCAAGACCTACTAGGAAATAGGATTTCCCGAACAATTGAAGGGGTAATTGTTTCGATAAAATAGTGGGAGAACTTTTACGATAGAAAGTCCAACCTTCGTAGATTATAAGTATTATTCATTAACTAGTCCTCTAGATTTTTGTCTTCTCTTAGATTAGATATTGTGATATCTACATAAATTGTCCAATTTTACTATTTATCCTCGACTTAGAAAATAACTGAATTAAAATATTGATTGGCTTAAAAACTTGGGGATTGTCCTCAATTCCGAAAGTCGGAATCGTGTTCTTAATAATCAACCTATGCTGATGCATTTTGAGATGAGTCTCAAAAGAGGAACGAATCACCTATAGAGTATGGGAATCTCAATGATCGTTGCCTCATTTAAGCATCAAGATTGAACGAGCTAAAGAAGCGACATAGGAGTATGTTTGAAACTTCTAAAAACAAACCTCCACCTCAAAAGGCTTGTTTTGAGGAGCAATTTCGAATCATCTGATTCGAGATTTCTAAGGTGTTGTTTAAAACTCGAGAATAAGTGAATGAACTAATGTTAAGGATCATTGTCCTTGTTTTATCAATCTGGTTGATAACTGGATCGATTAAACGTAGGCCTGCAAGTGATCTTAACGTTGACTTCCTCCTAAATTCTCCTCCCCGCTCATTCGAACTATTCGTGAAAAAACTCTGAACTTATTTGATAAGTTGATCAGGTTTCTCGAAATAACCAAAGTGTTGGTAAAAGGCAAATAGGAACCTTTTAAAAGGCATACCTGTCATGATTGCTTACACTTCAAGGACTGCAAAGTCAAAGAAGAGTAAAAGGAAGAAGAAAGTGTTCTCTTCCAAAGCAAACGTGAAGGTAGTGGAAAGAACGCAAGTAGCCTAAAAATCAAATTATCCCACTGCACCTAAGAAAGGCATTGACAAGTTTAATTGATTAGAAGGTCTAATTAATTAAACAACGTTTCAATTAAAGAGTTAGTTGAGAGCAACGTTTCAATTAAAGAGTTAATTGAAAAAGGGAAATGAATCAATTAAAGAGTTAATTGAAAGTAACGTTTCAATTAAAGAGTTAATTGAAAACAAACAAAATTGATTGAATTAATGTGTTAAGTTCAATCAATACCAAGATAATACTCCACACATATGGCACGCAAGATTAGGTCGTGTTTTCATAGGAAGGATTCAATAGTTGGTGTCATCGATGCTTCTTGAGAAATAGGGCTTAGATGAACTATCAACTTGCTAATCCTGTCTGAAGGAAAAGATGACAAAGTTACCGTTTGCTGGGCATCCGGTGCGTACCAAACAAATTTTTGGATTGGATCCATACGAATGAATGTGGACCACTAAAGTGTTAGTGTGAGAGGAGATTACTCATACCTCGTGAGGTTTACTGATGACTTTAGTCATTAGTGATATGTGTATCTTATGATGTACAAATCCGAAACTCTTGAAAAGTTCAAAGAATTTCGAAACGAAGTAGAGAATCAACTAAGGCATAGTATTAAGGCCATTCGATCTGATCGAGGTGGCAAATACTTAAGCTAGAAGTTCCTCGATTATCTTACTGAGAAAGAGATTCTCATACAACGAACTCCTTCTAAGACGCCTCAACCTATTGGAGGGTCTGAAAGTTCAACATCCTTATGCATACTAAGGATTGACCCTAATGATTGCATCGAAGATACTGAACAAAGTAACTTCAAAGTTCGTGCCTGCAAAACTCTACCAAGAATGGTGTGGTAAAGCACCTCTATACTCTCTCTATTGAGTATGGGGATCTCCTGCCTATGTTAGGAACAAGAAAGGAGATAAATTGGATAGTAGATCCAGTTTGTACAAATTTATTGGGTATCCAAAGAAATCCATTGGATACCTGTTCTACAATCCTAAAGAACAAAGGGTGTTTGTTTCAAGGAATATCCATTTCTTAGAGGATGGCTTCCTCATGAATAGAAATGGTACTCTTGTAGAACTTGATGAGGTCCAAGAAGTGGAACCCATCCCCACAAACAGTGGGAGTTAATCCAGAAACTGCTGAACCATCAGCGTACACCAGTACTTCGTAGATCTGATCAAATTTGTAAGGAACTTGATAGATATGGTTAGACCATATACGAAGAATCTACATTGGATGTAGACGCTCATGTATGGCAAAAGGCCATACAATCCAAAATGGATTCCATCCATTCCAACAAGGTAAGGACCTTGGTCGATCCACCCGAGGGAAGTGTCCATGTAGGTTGCAAATGGATCTTCAAGCGCAAGCTAGGAATGAATGAAGAGGTATTGACCTATAAGACTTGCCTAATGGCAAAAGGTTATACACAAAGGCCTGGAACGGACTTTGATGAAATCTTTTCTCCATTAGCAATGTCTGAATCCATTTGGACTCACATTCATTTTGATGAGAAAGTCAAGGCGTTTGACTTCATCAAAAACAAATGTGAACCTTGAGTGTACAAGAAGTTTAGTGGGAGCTCTTTGGAGTTCAGTATTTTTTACATGTCGATAACATTATGATTATCTGGGATGATATCGGAATGTTAGCACAGACGGAAGCATGATTGTCCATGCAATTCTCCATGAAAGATTTGAGAGAGACATCTTGCGTATTAAGATACGTATCTATGGAGATAGATCGGGGAAGATGTTGGGACTCTCTCAATCTAAGTACATAGAAACAGTACTGAAAATATTCAGTATGGAAGAATCCAAGTGAGGATTGCTTCTAGTGAGACACTGTATCTCTCCTTCCAAATCGATGTGCCCTACATCGATTGAGGAAAAGGAGAATGTCTCAAATACCTTATGTTTCGACAAAAGGTAGCATATGGTATGCTATATTATGTACTAGACCAGACGTAGAGCCTGCTCTAAATGCCACGAGCAGTTACTAGTCAAACTCCAGTGAAGAGTACTGGACCACCGTGAAAGATATCCTTAAGCTCTTGAGAAAGACTAAGGATTTGATCTTGGTCTACGGTGGTAGTGGAGAATTGAAACTCGAACGATTTACTGATTCAAGTTTCCAGTCTGATGTGGATGAATATATATATCTAATTTTGGATAAATATTTTGCCTCAATGGGGTAGCGGTAAGTTGGAAAGGTTCCAAGGAAAACACCATTGCCATCTTAACCACTGAAGCAAGATATATCGCAGCAAGGAATGCAGCGTAAGAAAGTGTTTGGATGAAAAAACTTCATCCAAAAGTTGGATGTAGTGCCTAGCATTGCAAAGCTCGTGGTTATCTTCTGTGATAACAATGGAGCTATTGCTAAAGCAAAGGAATCGAGATCTCACCAGAAATCTAAACACAATGAGAGAAAAGTACCACTCGATTAGAGTAATCATTGGTAGAGTTGACGCACTTAATGGATCGCGTCGACTTGGAAGACAATCTAGCGGATCCACTAGATGAGCCATTGTCACGAAAAAAGTTCGAAGAGCATCTTTGGAAGATTGGTCTTAGAAGCGTTTGTGATTGGCTTTAGGGCAAGTGGGAGATTGAAAGGATAGTGCCCTGCAAGCCAATATATTTTAGCTTGTATAAGAACTATCTTGTGATAAGCTTTCTCTAGTATAAATGAATCAATACGCTAGTTTGTTTATAGTATGTAAATCAAACAATGGCCAACTTCATCTCTCGCGAATCACTTAAGCGATTGGATGAAATCCTTAGATCACAATAGACTATGGGACGATTCACTACAGTATGAGTGCAATCATGAAACAGTCTCTAAGGTCGTGATCTTAAAAAACGTTCCAAGTCATAGATTCCTGTCGAGACGGGGTATCGAAGGAATCGTTAAGACTTGTACGAGTATGCATGATTCACATGGAGTGAATTTGTAGCGTTTCATGAGCAAGGCATTTGATGCCAGTGCATATGAGTAGGTGGTTCGATAGGGGATCGAACGCATCGAACGACCCGAACAGAGAAACCCATTGTGGAAGCGCATGTCGCACATCGGCGATGGGATGTTTCTCAAGGCTTATAATAGTGTACGATTTAGTCCTTTGACTTGAGGTGCTAGGGCGAATTCGGTGCACGTGAGTACGTACTTTGATTTAGGAGCCGATCACTTAGCCTGATCATTGTGCGACTACTTTGGGTACGTAGGATCATGTACGCGAATGGTTAGCACTGATATGGGATCTAACGACTCAACGTAGTGCGTTGAGAGAATTTTCTATACGTTCTTAGATAATATATTCCGAGAAACCCGTGGCCATGGTCAGTGACGGATTTGGAAAGGGGTTTCCAAATTTAGCAGTCACACTGGAATTATTATCCTGAATTAGAAAGTATAGTTATCGAGATAATTAGAGGTGCCGATCAATTCACACACCCTAGGTCTCGATCGGGAAATTAGTCGATAGAGGGACCGTATGTACATGGCACTTATAAGAGGTGAGGTTCACTGAAATCAATTCACCTGAAGTTGGGCCTCATGGGCTTGTGGCTAGACATCGACCATGAGGTGTGGGTACTCATGAATTAATTGTAAGATTAATTCTTGAGTGGTTAATTGAAGGTGTTCAATTAATCGGAGCAATTTATAAGCTCGCAAATTAAATCACGAAAGTCGTGGGCCCGCGGCCAATTGATGGTGAACCTAGAGGGTCACACACAATACAATTGAACTGCAACAAATCAAATAAGGAAAGTTGATTTAAAGAGTTAAATCAAAACTGAAGAATTAAAGTGTTAATTCTTGAAGAAGAAAACTAAAGAATTAAAGAGTTAATTCTGTGAGAGAAATAATTAATTAGATAGTCTAATTAATTAAATATTAATTAAGGAGTTAATTAAAGAGAGAGGGAATTAATTGGATTAATTGGATTAATTTAATTAAAGGTGTTAATTAAATTAATGCAAGACATGGGCCAATTTAATTAATGGCCCATACTAAAGTCTTGCACATAAAGGGGCCTTGAGAGGTGGCTATAAAAGGAGTCTTAAGAAGACTGAAAAACCTAAGCTAAAAACAAAAACCCTAGCCACCCACTCATGCCCTAGCCGCCCCCCTCTTGGAGAAGAGGTGTGGCCGCCCCCCCTCTCCAATGGAAGAGAGAGGCCGCCCCCTCTCTTCCTCCAAATCTAGATCTGGTTTTCTTCGTTCTTCCATGTCTGATTACCCTTGAATCCTAGTTCTGAGCCTGAGAATTCAAAGGGGTTGCTTCAATCCAATTGGTGTGGATACCGCTAGAGGCACAACACTTGGGGTGCTCCTCTCGAACCAAATCCATCAGATCTGAAAGAAGACAGGAGAAAAACCACCACCTTGCCTGTGGTGAGGTAATTTCGAATTACACCCCTTTAAATTTAGTAATTTGTTGCTAAATTATATTCAACCTGTTCATATGAGCTAGTAAATAAATCCTAGGGACGTGGGTGTATGATTTTTTTTTTTATATTCCGCACTGTTGTTTTGACAATCATACCCCATAAATCCCAACAATATCGACCCAAAACTTTGGAAAAAATATAAACATCTCTCTCATTTGTTCCAATATTGGAGGCTAAAGAAGAAAAACCCAATATTTTTACCTTGGCTACCAAACTCGAAGTCTTCAATTAGAAAAGGAGATCTTCAAATCCTACAAAATACAAGGAGGAATGTTAGTAATTTCATACCCAAAACTTCATAAATCGAAAAATTGAAGAAGTAAGAGCTCGGGCAACAATGGCCGAAGTGAGATGAAGAAAATGGAACTCCATTTCCTTTTCGCGGACCTGAGACGAAGAGAGAGGGAAAGATGGGTGGGAAATAAAAATTTTGGATGTTTTATTAAACTTACCAGGTTTGTTTGTAATAACTATGAAATTCAAGGGCATTATTGGTATAACATAGCAGGTTTAATTGTAATAACTATCAAATTCAGGGGCATTGTAGGTATAGCAAAATCGGTTTGGGCTCCCAATTAATAATTGGACGGGTGAGTGCCAAATTACAATCCATCATATTAGCATGGGCTGGCCCACATTTCGAGAGATTAGCACGGGCTGCCCGGGTTTTTGTGAGCCCAACCGAACAAGAATCTGGCATATTATATTTGATTTAGTGGGCCGAATTAGAGCTTATCCTGGGCTAATAAACTAAACCGAACGTGGCCCAAGTGTACAACATAATTTCAATCCATTCCTTCTTCTTTTAACCAAAGTCAAATATAAAAAATTTATCGCCAACAAGTGATTGGTCTAGTAGAAGGGACTAGTCACTACAAAGTAGCAGACTCAGGTTCGAATCCCTGTTGGGAGAGGTTCCCACTTTATGTGTCCGACGCGCCTCAAAAATGATTAAACCCTTGAGAAACAAAAAAAAACATATAAAAATCCATCTGCTAGTTAATATGATTTGACCGAGGTAAACATAGGACTGACTTTGTTAAAATTGCTCGGGCCTAAGCTTCCTTGTTTGGCAGGTACGGTCATCAGTCATCACAGGTCGTGGATATATAGACACTGCATAGAAGAAATCCGATCCGATCCATCTTAAAAAGAACACGGCTACACCTCATCCTTGAGAGCTTGATTATTACTCGCTTAATAATATAATCTTTATTGCTTAATAGTATAATATTTAACGATATGATTATTAAATGAAATGAGATCCTTCGAACTTTATAATCGTTAAAAATTATGTAAACATCAAACCAACTAAATAAGCCAAATATAAAGACAAAAGTATGTAAATTTTGCGTTATATAAACTTTACTAGTTTCGACAGGATTAAAGTTCGAAGGATCTCATTTCATTTAAGAATCATATCGTTAAAGATTATACTATTAAGCAATAAAAAGATTAATTTAACTTTGAACTTATTCATGGGTTGCCCTCGTCGATTGCTTGTAATTTTTTTTTATTTTTTTGCTTTGATTAATGAATGGTAATTTATCAAAAAACAATTGCTCAATCGGCTTCTTTACTTGGAGTTGCATTTGGGGCATTCAATGTGTTGGACTTGGATTGGATTAGGTCCGATCCAGATCCAACTCCATTTATATCATATTGGATTTAAGTCCAATTTGAATTTTGTTGGAATCTAAATTATTTTAGTCCAACAGATTTGGTCTGATTTATAATCTTTTACAAATCTAAAAGAATCTCAACTTTCAAAATTTACCCCATTATTCTTTCCTAAAACAAATTTGTTAACTTTACGATTTTATTTAATTTAGTTCATATTATTCAAACTTTCTTAACAAATATTCATGATTTCAAATATGCATAAAAATGAAACTATTAATGAATTATTAATTGCTATTGTTCTTAAACTGGTGGTAATATATCATTAATGTTACTTATTTTTATAAAACATTATAATTATATATATATATATATATATATATATATAATTTATTGTCGGATACGGATCTTTACTGAATTAGATCGACCTAAATATATATCCCCTTCACGTATTCTGAATTAGGGGTTTTTATATTTAGATTAGAATTGTCGAATTTATAATTAAATAAAAAAGAGGGTCGAATTAAAATCAAATTTGAATTGAAATCCGTTCCATTACCATAATACCCTTGGGGCTGGAATGAATGTGGCCGGATAATTAGGCTATATCTGGGCCGTATAATCATGGACCCAATTCTATTACTTGAGAGTTAAAAAGTAGCCTAATAACCAAAATGAAGAAAAGATGGTCCGTTTCGTTTATCTTAACTTTTGACACTCCCTCTTAAGTTTTTCTCTCGTCATATTCCATCTAAGAATTATTTGTTTTATTTTGGTCTTTCTCAGGCTGAGCAACGGCTCCAATGTAATGTGACATGCAAATGAGAGTATTTTTGTTCGTTCACTATGATAGTGTTACATTTAAGTCTCTCATAAAACCTATTTGTATCAATTTAATCTCTGACTTTTATAAGAAATAATAATTTCAAATAACAAGATGAAATCCTTTAATATAACATTTATGAATAGAAAATCATTTAAAAAGAATCCAAAATTCAAAAATAATAATATTTTACCTATTTGTATCAATATAAATTAGAAAATAATTAAAAAATAGAAAATTAAAAAAAATACCTATTTGTATCAATATATGTTAAAAAATAATTAAAAAGTTCACCTATTTGTATCAATATAAATTAGAAAATAAATTTAAAAAATAAAAAAAGTATTTTAAAAAATAATCAGTGCATTCTTTGGGTGGGTAGGCTGATTTTTTTTAATTTTTTTTCCATCTCATTTTTTTTAAATTTTTTTTAAGTTTTTTTTATTAATACAAATGGATGATTTTTTTATATTTAATGTTCTATTCTTTTAATTATTTTTCTAATTATTGATACAAATAGGTGAACTATTATTATTATTATTATTATTTCTAAATTTGTATATTAAAATCGTATTTTTTTAAATGATTTTCGATTCATAAAGTTTATATTTTTTTTTATTTGAATTATTAGTTCTTATAAAAGTTAGGGACTAAATTGATACAAATAGGTTTTATGGGGGACTTAAATGTAACACTATCATAGCGAACGAACAACTCACGTGCAGGTCACATGACATCGGAGTCATCGTGCTCAGCCTGAAAAGGGCCAAAGTAAAACAAATAACCCGTAATGGAGACTAACTAACGTGGGGGAAAAAAACTTAAGAGGGACGACTTAATGATAAAGAGGAATATTCGTGGTGTTTACACGCCATATTAAATGGTCCCTTATCTCAACATGACGTTCCTAGCACTAAACACCACATGTATTTATCTAAAATAGTTTCTATTTAGAAGGATCCAAGGTTTGTTATTTCTACTTAAAGAAAATTTTAAATTTATACTTTAATAAATTAAACCCATTTAAGATGGACTAGTATACGATAATACTACTATTGTTTGTTGAATGATTTTCTTTGTAATTTGAATGTAATTAAATAGATTTCAGATTCATGATGTTTATGTAAATATCGTTTCTATCAAAAAAAAAAAAATATATTTTGAATTTTGTCTTGAACGCCTCCCATGAAGTTAACATTTTTCCTCCGGTGACGAAACAATCAAGATTCAAGGCAGTTTGATTTGACTTAATAAACATGAGGTAACGTGTCTTTTAATTTTTACATGGTATTAATTGAACATTACAATTATCACGGGACCCACGATGAGTCAGTCCCATATTAAGTCTGGTCAGATTACATGAACCATATTTATTATGATATGATTCAAAAAGGCTACAAGTCTAATAGCCCAAGATTTAGCAATCCAATAAGAAGAAATTCTACGAATTAGGTAACTAATTTCTCGTGCCCTAAGCAACCGGGGAAGTCGAATGGGATTGAAAAGGTTAAAAATTACATAATGTAATGCAACTTTCTTAGAGGCGGCAATCTCCAAGCACAAAACATTTTTATCATTTGGGACCATGAAAAGAAAATTCAGTGCCCTTTCCAGTGATGATGATTCTCATTCTCACTTTGAAAATGCTGATGATGCAAAATATGCACAAGAATTGCAATTCGAAGAAGCAATATTGGCTTCACTAATCAACTCCAAATCCAACACAAACTCGAACCACAATTCGGCTTCATCCGAGAACAAGAAAGAACTCGGAGAATCTTCACAGTTCTTATGTGAAATATGTGCTGACAGGAAAGACAGTAGCCAAATGTTTTCAGTTCAGAGTTGCAATCATGAATTCTGTACAGAATGTATTACTAAATACATCGAGGTAAAATTACAAAAGGCCCCTGTAGGTAACCAAGGAACCGCCCATGCGATTAAATGTCCTGTCTTAGATTGTAATGGCATTCTTGAAATTGATTCTTGTCGCGAAATAATGCCTAAACATGTTGTTTCTGTTTGGGATGTTGCTATTTGCGAGTCCGTGATTGATTCTTCGCAGAAATTTTACTGCCCTTATAAAAATTGCTCTGGATTGATTGTGAATGATAGTGAAGAGGTGATAAGAGAATCTGAGTGCCCTTTTTGCCATAGATTGTTCTGTGCTCAGTGTAAAGTTCCCTGGCATTCTGGTATTGGATGTAAAGAATTTTCCAAGTTGAAAAAAAATGAGAGGGGAAGGGAAGATTTATTGGTGCATGAACTTGCTAAGAATAAAAAGTGGCAAAGATGTCCTAATTGCAAGTTTTATGTCGAAAAACGTAGTGGCTGCTCGTTTATATCTTGCAGGTAGTAATCAAATCATATGAAACATTGGAATTTTTCGTTTTTCTTTGTAACAAATAATTTGATTCTTGAGCTTTGACATTATATATGTATATCTTTAATGTGACATAGGTGTGGACATCACTTTTGCTATGGTTGTGGGAATGTATTGTGTCGTTGCCGGAGACAATTATAACGAGCATTGAGGAAGTTTCAAATATTGCCATTTGCTAGTATTGAAAATTTGAAATTTTTGATGTTTTGAACTTTGTTGATGTACTAAGATGAAAACTACAAGCAGTGTGAGTTTGTGATTTGTGTCCAACTCTTTACGAAAATCTTGACCTTGTCTTTAAATTTATGTCCAAATTCTAGTCATAGTGTTTTTTTTTCCTTTTTTTGTGTGTTTTAATCAGATATTGGCTGCTGTTTTTTTTCGTCCCATTTATTGGTTATTTATAAACAGAAGAACTTGGACCTACAGTCTTTAATATTTTAGACAAGGATCCATAACATGGATTATATGAGATTATTGTAATTTTCGAATATTTCATTAGTGTTGTTTACTAATCTTAGGTGTGATCACAGCCTCACGGTTGAACATTGAAAATCTATAAAGTTTGAATGTTACTTCCCCTCGTTGAACTTTTAAGAAACGAAAACATGAATTGCATTGTACATATTTATAGGAAAACCTTTGTCAACGGGGATTCAAATATGTGTTCGCCACTTTGTAGGGGTGCTAATCCGTTACATTAGAGTAATCACCCGTTGGTAGAAGTTTATCTTAAATAAGAAAACCAAAGAATATAAGTTGTCTGCAATTTTTTATTACCAGAAAGAAACCAACTCAAAAAGAAAAAGAAAAAAGACACACACACAAAAAAACCCACAAAAACCTAGGTGAGCCATATTTATTCATACTGCATGTTTTTTATGGTTCTCCGACACACTTTAAAAAGTTGAAAATTGGTTTTCTTATGCCGTTGAAAACACCCCCTTAGTTTCTTGACCCAATTTTCCATTTGTCAGATTAGCTTTCCCTTTATGCAAGACGCCATAATTTTATTTGTATAGTTTAAAATCAACACTGATGGCAGTGTGTCCTTAGCAAGAAAAGTGTGGTGGCAAATGACGTTATTAGGAATGTGGATGGGCAGTGGATTATGGGATTCAGGGGACGTCTCCATCACGGTTTTTGAGCTTAAGGCTGCAACAAAAAAGTCTCGTTTTAGCTTGGAAAAGACAGTAGCCGACGAGTGATTTTGGAATTGGACTCCAAAATAGTTATACAACTCATGCAATCTGCGGAGTTGGACTCCTGCCCCTTGGTAGAGTCATTGAGGCCTGCGTACGGTTACTTAAACATCATACACACAATCAACACGGGAACCGAAACCCCCCCTACAATGTACTTGGTCGAGGGAAATTCTACCTACATCGGGTTTGACCAAACCCAAAGTAACTATAAGGCAAGTGCAATACACTTATTTGGTGGTTAAATGAGTTTGACCAAGCCAGACTTGGACATGAATTTTCCCTTAAGAGGACATGCTGTAGTTGTGACTTGTTTATTTTTTCTGTACCTTAATTACCCAAACAAAAAAAAAGAATTAAAAAAGAATTAGTTCCATCCGCTGGTTTGACAGTTATGCCCTTACTTCCTTCTTCAACCAATTTGGGAGTTAATATAGGGCACGGATCTCTCAAATCTGCGTTTCCAGAATTAGCAAGCCTTATTACATTTTTTGAAATATACACAAGGATATTATGATCCTTATGAATTTGCAAAAAGAAGGAAAAATGACAAATTTGTGAATGACCTAGATCGATTTTCTTCTGTATGAGACACAAAAAGGTATTTTTTAGACAAACCCATAAAGGCTTTTGGAAATGAAAAGGACACATAGTTCCCTTTCCAGTGATGATTCTCAGCTCGCCTCAGATGCAAAATATGCAGAAGAATTGCAATTCCAAGAAGCAATAATGGCTTCACTCACCACAAACTCGGACCAAAGTCCTGCTTCACCCAAAAACAATAAAGAACTCGGCGAATCATCATCCCGACCGATATGCGAAATATGTGCTGAGATAAAAAACAATGGCCAGATGTTTTCAGTTCAAAGTTGCAGTCACCGATTTTGCACAGAATGCATTGCAAAACATCTCGAGGTAAAAATCCAAAAAGGCCCTATAGGAAACCAAAAAAACGCCCATGTTTTTAACTGTCCTGACTTAGATTGTAAAGGCTTTATTGAAATTGATTCTTGTCGCGAAATAATGCCTAAACATGTTGTATCCATGTGGGATGATGCTATATGCGAGTCCATGATTGATTCTTCGCAGAAATTTTACTGTCCTTATAAAGATTGCTCTGCATTGATTGTGAATGATAGTGAAGAGGTGATAAGAGAATCAGAGTGCCCTTTTTGTCATAGATTGTTCTGTGCTCAGTGTAAAGTGCCCTGGCATTCGGATATTGGATGTAACGAGTTTTCAGGGTTGAATGAAAATGAGAGGGGAATGGAAGATTTAATGGTGCATGAACTTGCTAAGAAGAAGAGTTGGCAGAGATGCCCTCAATGCAAGTTTTATGTGGACAAAACTCAGGGATGCTTGCATTTGACTTGCAGGTAAATCGTGTCGTGTAGTTTGATTGAGTAATAGTATTATAATTGGACTCATATAGAACTTTGGTTTTTCTCGTTTCCTTATAACTATTTAAATGATGCTTAACACTCATGTTTTATAATCTCGTGCTGATATCGATACATGATTTTTGAGGAGAAACTGGAAAAAATCTAAATCTGTGGTCCAATCTGTGGAAAAAATCTAAATCTGTGGTCCATATTCTTGACTAGTTGAGATTATACCGAAATCATAACTTAAAAATGTGAAAACGCAGGTGTGGACATCAGTTTTGCTATGCATGTGGAGCAACTTGGAGTTCAACTCATGGTGGTTGTCAGCCACGATTACGAGCACTGTAGGGCACTTAAACTTCAAGTGTTGCCACTAAATGAAATTTGCTAACTTTAGTCTTTACTATGTTAACCCTTGTGTTGAACATTTTTTAGGCTCTAAGATGAACCCTATAGGTAAGGGGAATTCTGTTTTGTGATATTTAAAGGTGGTATAAATTTGCTGCTGCTGTTTTTGCCCCCCCCCCCCCCCCCCCCCCCCCTCTACATTTATTGGTTAATTTAATGTCTATTAGAGAATGATCTATAACAATTGTAACTTTAAAATATTTGATTAATGGCTATTTACTAATCTTTTGGACAGTTGGATATTGCAAAATTTCGTATTCTTTCTGGGCAACTTGTTTGTGACTATCACCACGATTCAGCTGCTCTGAAATGCTGATTAGTTAGGGCCGCTATTTCCCAGCCTAAACTTTATACTCACTACGGTTTATACTTCGATAAAGATCGAACAAGTTTGTAGATGATTTCTGATTTGTGTTTACATAATCTGAAATCAAACACCGTTCTTAGGAAATTAGAAATGGACCGACTAAGTTTAAGATATCTAAAATCGTGGCTATCTACCCCAATTCATTCCTTCACCCAGATAATGGTTATAGGGATGTTCTAAAATCCCGATAGCTCAAATCAGACGTTCTGAAATCAAGATTATCCTACGTGCAGGTTTGATCGCTTATCTTTGTATCATGGCCTCTGTTAGCCCTCAGTTCGCTTCCCATCCATGTTTAAGTACGTCCACAAGGAGATTAAGAACTATATTAAAAATAACTAATAAAAGAAAACGGACGCATGGGAGTACAAATGTGTATTACTATTTAAAAAAGTCATGTGATTTATCAATGAAATTAACACCTCAAGACCTCTTATACATTAACAAGATGATACAAAATCCTAATGGACTAATTCAGTCATGCAAAGTGGTAATAGTAAATATTGAATCCAAATTGATGTCATTAAAGAAATGCCTTCAACATGATTCTAAATATCCAGCTATTTTGTAATTAATAAGACAACATGATACATACAAAGTACAGAAAATTTAACACAGTGTAGTGCATCTCCGGTAAAAAGGGCGTCTCTTGAATAAAAATGAGGGCAAAGACCTGTAAATTATGTCTCATTATGATTAGTTTACGAGACTTTTAAGTTTAACCCAATAGGATTAGACCCATAGACAAGAATCCTTAAGTAGCGAGTATTTCAGTTAACTTCATCGATCACACAAAAACATGATTATTGTACGTACGCCTCATTTTTATGTTCATGCTTACACCAATAATTCCTTACAGTACATGACAGAAGAGATAAGTAACAAGAGAAAGGGAACTTTAATTTGTTAAGAGAAGTATAATTTTCAAGAAAATTTATAATATTAATATATATAGCATGTTGTTGACTTATCTTTTCTAGTGACAATTTGAATTGATACGCAGTAATTATCAGATGGTCTGCTTACAAGGATCAAAAGTGACAGTTCTATCTATTATGCATACATATTTGGACTTCATTTTTGCTATACATATAGAGAAGCTATGACATTAATTCTTGCAATTTATTAAACATCAAGGTGACATTTGTATATTTCCTAGAAGTTGTAAAAGAACATAAAAGACTTCCAAAAGATCTTTGATTACTGTAGTAGTTGATTTCTCCAAGCAATGAATAGAAAATTCCCAAAGGATATATGTTATACCGGCATAAATCTGATTTGACAAACATGTGAAAGTGACAGAACGTTACAAATAAACATTACAATGCTTTCTTCCTCATTTCATATTACTCCTATTATGCAATGTTTCTTCTTTTTAAATACAAGTCTTTTAAGAGTAGGTAGACAATTTATATCAATCAGTTAATTAGATTGAAACGCGGTCCCAAATTTGAAATCGAGGAGTTAGAAAATAAAGACACGCTTCCATGTAAGCATTGGCAAGTATCAAATGCAGAGTAGAAGGCTATATATATATATATATATATATGTATTTTGCATAAACATAATATCCTCTACTGAAAAAACAAACCGTTTGAATAAACATCAAATCTTAGCAATGGGGTTCTTTTCATCGTTTATTGATTCACTTAATAATATTTTCCCAATATCAGATGAAACCTATAGCTATGCAGAGGAACTTCAGTTTCAAGAAGCTTTAGAGGCCTCTTTGAACATGTCAACTACTTCTGAATCATCTTCAAGCTATACTTCATCATCGTCACAAATTTGCTGTGAAATTTGCACTGAAGATAAAGAGAAACAAGAAATGTTCGAAATCAAGGGATGTTCTCATTCATTTTGCTCAATCTGTATATCAAAGCACGTAGAATCAAAGCTTCAGGACAACATAATTTTCATTTCTTGCCCAGGTGAGAATTGTAAGAACATAATCGAACCTTCATTTTTAAAGTCTATTGTCCCAAAAAACATCATTGCTCGATGGGAGGAAGCATTGAGTGAATCCACAATTCTTGATTCACAAAAATACTATTGTCCGTTTAAGGATTGTTCTGAGATTCTGGTTAATGATAATGATGAGGGAATTGTTATTAGGGAGTCTGAATGTCCTAGGTGCCGTAGACTGTTTTGTGCTCAGTGTAATGTTCCTTGGCATCCTGGACTCGATTGTAAGAACTTCAGAAGATCGAATCAGGATAAACGGGAGAAGGAAACGTTAAGGTTGTTGGCAAAAGAGAAAAAGTGGAAGGAATGTCCTAATTGCAAGGTGTTTGTGGACAAGTCTGAAGGTTGTATACATATAACTTGCAGGTAAGTTTGTGTTATAATTTTCATTTTGGTTCAAATCAAATCGAGTTTCAATCGTATTTATTAGTTTAAAAGAAGGCCAGTGTTTAATTTGTTGCAGGTGTAAATTTGAGTTTTGTTACATATGTGGATCAAACTGGAATGATACACATTTTACTACTTGCCAGAGATAGCAGTGATTCAATACAGAACAAGTTCAGACTATAATTTAACATTTTATTTCTTTGTCGATTGTAAAGTTTGATCTTCTTATAGAGGCTGTTGTATAGAAATGTTTTATAGCAAAAAATGAAAAGAAAAAAAAAATGTTTATACTGTATATAGTTGTTTTTGTTATTTCAGATTTATATGATCCAGTTTTCGGCATTCAAGTCGTTCTTTGATTCCTCTATGCCTCTGGTTTCGCAACCGGAGTAGACCAAGAGGCCATGAATTTAGAAACCCAGTTCAAATAATGCATTTCTAAGCAGAATTTAATTTAAAACAAGAAATTGAAGATATTTTTTAGTTTAGAAAAAGACTTTGAGAAGAGACTTTTAGAGCCATGAAAATGCAATGTAAATATGTACATGCATTGACCCATTCTAAGTCCATGAAGAAGACGTATTTTTTATGATTCAATGATTACAAATGAGAAGTAATGTTGTAGAAGTAACAGATTATGATATCATTAGGCAGACATCAGCAGATTCAAACCCAGTGACTTCATTCACGTTCAGAGTAATTTATTTTCATCTTTCCTACTTCATCATCTTATCTGTGGACTCTGATATTTAAAATTTGTCTTGGCATGATTGAGACTGCAAGATTTATTTCGAGGAATTTTTTTTTATAGTTTATTGTCTTGGTTATCAACTATATACCCCAAGCTCTTAAACAATAAGCACCATTTAAAATGTTAATTTGGATAGATTTGGGTTTAATTCTTAAATTGATCTGAATTCGAATTCGAATGATTGACATTCTGCACCCTAAAAATACATTATTTTGGCATTTCGCACCTGAAATTGAAATTTTGACCTTTTTTACCCTCAAACTGCATACATATAGCAAAACAATGGACATTTGAGGGTACATCTCTCCAAAGAATATACACTTTGAGGGTGCAAAGTGTCAAAGTTTCAATTTCAAGGTGAGAATTACCAAAGTGATGTATTTTTGGGGAGTAAAATGCCAATTCCTCTCTAAATTCGACCATTATTAATCTATTAGAATCCAATTTGAGTTCGTACAAAATTCTATAATTACCATTTCGTTGAGGATTAATAGTCCAAAAATCAAAACTCGAATTAAGTAATATATATTTTAATTTCTTTAGAAACAAAAAAGTAAGAAGTATTGATCTCACATAAATCACATTTTATATGTAAAATGATAAGCTTTAGTTTATTAACATGCACGCTAGAAATAATTTGTTTATTCATAATTTCTTTAGTATGCTTTTACCCTACTTAAACAAAATAAAATAAATTCAATATAGTTTTATATTTAACCTCAATTGAGATTATTCAAGTTAATGGACAAAATTGAATTATGAATTTGTGAATCCATTTGAAAGGCCTTAAACTTTTCCTTAATTAATTTTTTTCAAAACAATGCCTCTTTGCTTCCAAATTTCTCCTCCCCTCCCCTCCGCAAATTCTAATTCCATCCAAAAGACGACTTTTTTCTTAAGATTAATCTATTTTTCTCAGATATATCCTTTTATATAATATAATGATTTGAAGAGCATAATTGCAAACTTATTCAGAAGGTACTAAAACTCCACGTCAGAACTAAAGGGAACAAGACTAATGGAACACATAAAATATAAAATAGTAAATACTTCATAAAATTAATAACTATATTATTAACCAAAATCTAACAAAATAGGCTAGTATTTATGTCTAACGATGAGAGTTGGTTTGATTGCTCTAAAGATGGCGGAATATTTCGAGATGTTAATGAACAAGACATTTTCACACGTACTATAACATTATGAGCATACTGGACAGAATGTGCAAACTTATGCATTGTAAATGAAGGACCACTGTCTTTACAAAATACTTGCGGACAAAAGCATTGTAAACACGAAACACAAATATCTAAGCCCATTGATGCTATAAAATTAAGAATGTTTAAGGTTTCTATGAAAATGAACATCATATGCTTGATTATTTGATAAATAGGTTCATGGAGGTGGTTTTTTTTTTCTCAAAAATATCCTTTTATATAATATAATAATTTGATACAACTAATTCATGTTGAGCATATATCCTTGAATTTATTTTTCTCAATAGCTAGTCCGAATCCCCGTTAGTTAGCCCCAGCAGCACATAAACATGGGCCTTCTTAGGGACAAAAAAGCAATTATCCCCACCACATAAACGGGCCTCGGCAGATGACACAATCTGCCGATCGAGGTTCTTGTGGATTCAAGTACATCATGAATAGTTTGGCCCAATCGGTCCTACTATAAAAGTCTCTTTAAGGAATTTTTCTTTTTTTTAAGGAATTTTTCTAATTAGTTCAGTAAACATATTTGGTGGTAACTTTATTTAAAATTAAAAAAAATTAAAAAATTGTGGTCTAATCTTCTTGAGACATATTAAAAAATTGAATAAATTGCATAATGGTATTTGCAGTTATTTCACGAATTTTTTTATCTTCACTTGTACTCCATAATAATATCTAATAGTTGAGTGAACACTTTAGTCAATGCCCGATATAATTTTTCTATAGTAACTATTCCTATAATTTCTATAATAATTATTCCTATAATTTCTATAATAATATCTAATAGTTGTGTGTACTCCATAATTATTCCTACAATTGCCGGGTAAATTGACCCAATGGATCGGACTTCACATAAGTTTCATCTATGACCCTAATAGAGTCCATATATATATATGGATTCAAAATAAATATGCAAACTTTGAATTAGTGTACGTGCCATAGAGTTTCGCAACCTATTATTAGAATTTGACCTTAGTTTGCCATGTGCATATATATTACAACTAATGAAATGCTTATTGATTTTTTAGGTGCACCAACCCATTTAATCCCAAACTATAAAAGAATGCTTTAATTGCTTTTCACATTCATCAATATATGAATATAATTAATATAGTGTTTAACCCCTAATGTTCTATTCACTTACTTTTTTTTTCGAATTTTATAATTCAAGAGTCATAAATATGCTTCTATTATGAAAAGTAATTATAGAAAAATAATTCTTAGTAATGAATTTTTATTATAATCAATAATTCTCAAAATTGATTTTAGTAAGATTAATTATCATAGAATTGTTACTAAGTCAAACTCACTCTTAATTTAGAGTGTTGAACACCTTTGAAATTACAAAAAAAGTAAAATAAAAATAAAAAGAGATATTTTCGGAAGCTCCAAATGATTACCCCAACCATTAGGTCAACCTCACTATAAGATTTAAGAAGCAAAATGATGAGTAGTGCAAGGTATAGGCATTTTGGTTATGACTCCAACCATTAATTATGGGTCTTGTACTGCAATTTTTTATTTTTATTTTTATTTTTCAGTCAAACTTTAATGATGAATCAATATGGCTAAGGATTTAAAACTAAAGGCTCTATTTAGCTAGGTTTTGGCTCAGTCTCGCGGTTTAGTGAGACTAAGTCAAAACCACCAAATGAAGTTTCAGTACGGGTATATTTGGATGGGTTTTAGCCCGGTCTCACGGGTTTCGCGAGACCGAGTCAAAACCCTTTCAAATGAGTTTTCGTCAAACCCATAAAATCATCAAAAAATTTATTCAAAAACTCACACTCAAACTTTTCAAACCTATAAAACATTTATTTGACACATATCACCTACGTTTTTCCCAAACCTCACTAAAAATGACATTGATTTGACACCTACTACCTATTTTTTTTCCCTAAACCCCAACATCCAAACCCAATCCAAATGTGGTTTCAACTTATTTAAACCACAAAACCCAATAGCAAAACTCATTCAAATGAGGTCTCAAAAGTTTCATCGAAACCACCCAAACCATTTTTTATAATCCAAAACCCGTGAAATCGAGCCAAAACTCATCCAAATCGCGAAACTCAGTTTCAAACTTATACTCTTTTCGTCCCAATTTTTTTACTGTTATAATAACACTCAATTTCTATAAATGGAATAATTTTGTCTCAAAAATACTCTTTGAAATAAAATAATGATTTGACACCACTAATTAACTTCCAACCACTACTTCTAAGGGCATAAAAGTAAAACAACCAAAAAAATTACTTTATCAATTGTCACCTAAAACTCCGAGCTAAAAGCAGAGTGAAATATAAATAAGGGACAGAGGGAGCATATTCAAACATAATAAACCTCAAACCTATTATAATAATGAAGTGACACGTAGTTCATACTTTTTTTCTATAAATATAAAATGCATTGATTTGATACCTATCACTTATTTTTTTCCTCAAAACACAACATTCAAACTCAATCAAAATTAGGTTTCAACTTTTTCAAAACCTAAAAATCAACATCAAACTCAATTCAAATGTGATTTCAAAGATTTTACTAAAACCACTAAAACCAATTTCTCAAATCAAAATCAAGCAAAATCGAACCAAAATCTAACAAAACAGGGCTAAAGTATTTATGTCTTATGGCTATTTGAAATCATTTGATAAACTTTAATTTATTTTTTAGGTGGCATCAATCAGAGTAGAGGGATTGACAAAATTTACTTAATTATCGGACTCTTGATAACTAAATTACCCACTTGAAGTGTACTTGAGAGTATTGTATTGCCAGGTACTTTTTGTTCATTCATTGATACATAAAAAGTAAATTTGTAGCATGTTCTGCAATTTGTGATGAGGTTATATATGGACAAATCACCACGTCAATTTCTCAAGTGAACTGATCACTAGAAAGACAAATTTGAGTGGTACTCATGAAAATCCTTAACAATATCTTTTCCCATTTTCAACTATATACTCCAAACTTCAGAGTATGGACATAATTTTATGGGCAAATTAATTTTTGCCACCATCCGCTCATCACTTTTCAAGATATTTAGATTGGATTAAAATCACTTTACCTAATACGCTACCAATAATGCTCCTTCATAATTTGTTCACTCTTGTAATTTCTAAATTTATTTGAAAATTTTGTGGTTGTTGATCTTCTTCTGTTTCTATTTTTACTTGAGTTAAGATAAAATAAGAAAGTTAAATATGAGTTGAGCTAAAGTAATTTAATATTCTATAACTGTATTTTGTTATTTTCATTTAGTTTGTGTAGATGAACTTGAGTTATGCTTCAAAAGTTATTTTTGAACTATACATTGTTCAAACTTGTTTGAACTTTTTATTGAGTTTAAAATTGTATCCGAGCTTAGCTAGGTTGATTGGTAAATGAACCGAGTTCGAGCCAAGTATCGAGTAGATTGATGTTTTGATATAAATTTTATCATTTTTTAGCTTATAGAGTTGAAATCAGTCTGATGTTAAAGTTATCAGATAAAAAATGTTGTTCAAACTTATTTTATATGTATGACGAATAGCAGGTATTCAAACAATTTTTTATCGAATGAGCTCGCGTTGAAAATGGAATTATTTGATTTGATTTGATTTTCATTCATATTTATAACTTTAGTTTGTTAGATATAACAAACCAAACTCAAATGATTTTTATCGAGTCAAATTCAAGCCGCCTAACTTCAAAAAGCTATATATTTAACACTAAATATTGTTTAAATTTATTTATGATGTATAATAAACCAGAATCAACTGAAGTACTTCTATTAATCAAAACTAGATTAGTTTGGTTTTTATTTTTATTATTTTACTTATATTATATAAAAAAAATAACAAATAAACATGAAAATGAAAATCTATTCATTGGTTATAAAGAGTACTAGACTAACTACTATATGTATCCAAAACAAGAAAAAGAGAAGAAAAAAAAAGAGAAAAGGAGAAAAAATCCGAAAGACAGAAAAGAGGATTACTTTATTTAGTCAAAATACTAAATTAACCTTCGATAGTAAGTGATTGAATTAAATATTATAGACAAGTCTATTTCATTTGTTGTCTCAAAAAAAAAAAAAAAAAGAAGTCTATTTCATTTGTTGATTACAGTCACTTGGGACCATGGAACCTGCCGACACCCCCATCAACCGCTCAAGGAAATTGGAATAAACCATATGATTCGTGGACAAATAGGCTGCAACTATAAATTTAAAATTTTCTTTTAATGAATTTCTCAATTATTATAATACTCAATGCGGTATTTTTAATATTTTTAAAATAGAAAATAGTAAAAAAGAACTTCTCTTAGCACCTATATCTTTAGTAATCCTGAACCAAAAACAGGAAAGGAAAAAAAAAATCTCTCATGATATACAAGTACAAACCGTTGAACGTAAAATTCGATTAAGTGGTCATGAAATGACATCCAAGTTTATCATTTTAACGTTCTCGTGTATAACTTAAGTTTTTCTTTCTTCTTCTATTTTTTTACGCAAACGAACATTACATTAATAAAATTACATCAATATGATTAAATCTTAAATTCTATTGAATTTTAATCAAACTATTAAAAAAATTCAATGACCAAACACTAATATTAAACTAAAAGAAAAACTTATATCAATGAGAGTTGAATCTAAAACCTTTTGATTCTAGAGCCTCAACTTTAACCAATGAGCTATGTTGAGTTGTTGACACCTTTCTTTTTCTCTCTTTTATGTATGATCAGGGTAAGCTATAGTTAATAAACAACTAAATATGTTGGACATGGTCACAACTCACACGTTATGCAATTAACCAAAAAATGAATATTTTTTAAGTAAATGAAATGTGAACTTTCACAACGAAGTTTATGCAAGATACCAATTTGTCTAGAAATTGGGTTATATATCAAATTATTGTCGATCTAATTATTAATTTTTTTGATTAAAAAAAAAAAGAGTTTCCTTTTTCTTAGACATATATGATGAAAAGAAAACTTACATGTAGATATTTTATCTCCTTTATACTCCATATGGTTATAATATTTATTTCCATATGATTGACCCAAACTATCACAAATCCCATTCCCAAGTATCCGGCTTCCCCTCATTGTTGACACTTGACAGCACTCTTTTAACCTTTTAGCACAATTTTTTAAAAATCTTTCAATTTGAATCAATTTATTCATTAAATATATTGAAGTAATGCCATAAGAATGTAAAATCATGCTTCTTCACACAACCAATTGCACCGCTCTTGTATGCAATTTGTCTACTGAGTCCTCTCGTACATTTCAATTTGAAATCGGTTCATACTTTTATAAAATTTCGCTGTTTTTTGTGAAATTCTTTGTATGGGCTCATGTCTATGACCATGAATTTGCAAGAAAAATAAGAATTAAAATGGGCAAGAAGCACTGGTTTCATTTTCAGATTTACTAACGCAAAGCTTGAAGGCATAAATGATAAACATGCCCAAAACCAAGATCTTGCTGTAGAAATCGGAAAGTTGTAAGGAGGTTTCTGTTTTGGAGTAAAGAGTCTCAAAATTTGGAATTCTGGATATGGAGATGAACATCAATGAAGATGGAGAGAGAAAATGATAAGAAATATGAAGAAGAGAGATTTTTTTTCGCTTTCTTAAACAAAATTATCAAATGAGTATTTGTGTAATTTACTTAATGTCTATTTTTTCCAATGTCCCATTGACTTGTTATCATCAAGACATTTTTTAAAAAAATCAAGGTTCAAATTTAATTTTGATTTTTTTAATGATTAAGATGTGATATCTTATATGCACTTTCGTTCGATGGAATCTCATTTTAGAAAGACAGGTTTTAAAAATTTGGGTATGAGTTTGTGAATAAGTTTCAGCTGAATTTCATGTATTTTGCGAAATTATATTTGTAATAGTCATGACTCAATTTCGTGAGATCCGAGAGACCGGACCAAAACTCTTATAAACAGAGCCTAGTTGATTGATTGATTGATTGATAGTAGTAGTCATTAATACATAAAAGCAATATCCAGAGCCTTTCTTGTTGTTTTCTTGTTGTCAAGAAAGTGTGAAAAGTGAAGGTGAAATTGATTTTTGTTTTCTTCCATGGTGTTTGGTATGCTGGAAAATGAAAAATTTCTAGAAGAAAATTAAACTTTTATAATTTATATAGCTCAAAATACTAACAGAGCGTAATATGGTCCAAAATAGTAACTCGGGCCACGGAACCCCAAAACAAGCTTAACATAAACGAACTTGAACGTCAAATGCAGAAATGCCCAAACTACCCTTGGGGATAATAATCCTCACGGGGAAGCTAGTGGAAGTGAAAAGAGGCTACCTCTAGAGAAAAAGAAGAAGAAAAGGAAAAATGGAGGGAGATCTAGGGGCAATGATGGCAAGAAAGGAGAAGCCCGAAAAGAAAGGAAGAAAGAAGAGTCCAAATCAAAACCATGCATTCAAAGAAACATTGAGAGGGAAGCTCAAATTGATACGGTTCAAAGTTTACTTATATTAAATGAAAATACATAAACTTTGTCCTTATTATATACTCACTTCATTCCTAAATACATGTCGTTTAAGATTGTTGCAGAAGGATTACAAAAACTATTAATTATCTAAATTTTAGGAGAAAGAGAGTTTTATGGTACATGTATAGGTGGATCGACTCATCAAGTTCTCATTGAAATATGATCTACAGAAGAAAAAACACTTGTCATTCGTTGGTTATTAGCGGCATCGTGAAAACATCCGGTCGAAATATGGCTTCAAGTTAAGTTTCAAATTAGTGGATGTTGTCAAAGGGAGTGGTGATGCGATACGCAAAAAGGAAGAGACTCGTAAAATGGCATAATTAAGCAAACAGAGCTTTTGCACATTTTCGTTAATCCAAGTACCAGGATCTATACATCTCAATCGAAAAAGAAAGAATCGGAATTGATCGTTAGCTATAACACTGCACGGTGATACGCACAACGCCTATTATCCATCGTTTACAGCTAGGACTACTGGGGTATCTAATCACATTCAATCCCCTAGCTTTCGTCTCTCAGTGTCAGTACTACCCTTGAAAAATGAAAGATATTTAGAATATTTAAGAGTTCAATCATTAATGAGAAAGAGTAAAATTGTAATAAGGGAATTTAAGTCTCTCTTGAATTTCTAAAACATGTATTTAAGAATATTTTTTTTTTACTAAAAGACATGTATTTAGGAATGGAGGGAGTATTTCATAAACATTATTTTGAGAAATATTCCATAAACATTTTAGTGATAAGAATTGTACTTAATTTATCATTATTAACAATTAATAATACTTATGTAAAAATATATCATTAAATTACCGTCATAATTTTTATGACATACTTGACTGTTACTAAATGTCAATATACACTTCTTAAATTGTTTTTTTTTTTTGAGATGGAGAATACATTGTTACATCAAACACTATATCGAATCGAAACTATTACAATGATATCAAAGTAAACTAATTACTAGTATTAAACTAGAGAAAGACTAGTATGAAACTAGAGAAAATACCCACATTCATGGGAGTTGAACCCATGACCTCCTTGTCATGGAGCTACACTTCTTAAATTGTTACACACTTATAGCTTGCTAATACACACTGACGAATTTAATATGTTTTCAACTGTTTATTTTTTTAAATTATTATTGTGAAAAAACTAAATTAATTGTCACAAAATACATTTTTGTAACATGACATGACAAGTTTCATGTTATCATTTTATATATTGTCACGATATTTTTCTTCATGTGTCAATATATATATATATTGCAGGTACATTTTTTAAAATCTAAAACTTTAAATCAGACCAAAAATGTTTGCTTGTTTTTATGTTTGACTTGCCTCGATGTGCAATTAACTCGATGTGAAATAAAACAAGTGGTTTGGGGGGGGGGGTGTTTCAATATATGTGCGTGCAAACACAACGGTTTGAAATGGACATAACATGAGATACATATTGAATATAAATCAATGTCCTGATAATGTTCTGACTTCTAATCAATTGATTGTGGCGGAGTAGGCAAACTATACCCCTGATTCTTTTCTATGTCTGTCTGGCCGTAAGACTTAATAATTTATGATAGTCTTTATTGAAATGTCAAACTTTGTAGCCAATTAGTGATTCACTCGATATATCAAAGGATTTGCAGACACATAAGTTATCGAGTTAACTATCAAGCGATCTAAAACATGTCAACTTAATTTAAAATCTGAACTAACAGATTAACGCCGATGAGGCCTTAGCTAATTGGTTAAGGATGAGGCTCCATGACTAAGAGGTCATGGGTTCAACTCCCACGAATGTGGGTATTTCTATAGTTTAATACTAGCATTTTCTCTAGTTTAATACTTGCAGTATTCACTATCTCCAAAAAAAAAAAAAAACTAACAGATTAACAATATAACATCAAAGACAAATTAAAATCACTTGATGGAAACATACTTATAAAATAAAATCATAAGATAAAGGCAAATACTTCGATGTATGAAACTAACATAGTGTTGAAAGATTAAGATACATGAAATCTAGCATATTCTATTTTCCTGATTTACAAGCATGAAAGAGTATGTGAAATCATGATTAAACTCTTTTGTTGTCATCAGTGTGCCAAACGAGTTGATAGATTCTTTAGTTTGGTGAAGATTGACTCCTTGATTGGCAGTAACTGCCATACGAGCTGATTTGTGATATGCAACATTTATCCTGATTATTAAGACCATGTGATCAAGATAATCAAAAGAGCCGACATAAAAGTAACATTGATGGCAGATGGCTACCATCAATTGATCGCCCAACCTTGATAGGTGGCTACCAATTGGGCTCTTGACCAGCAGGTGGCTACTGAAAAGGGCATCTGTCGAGTATGTGGCCACTCAGCATATAATTATCAGGCAGATGGCTACCAGACAACAAATTCATCAGGCAAATGGCTACCACTCAGCATGCTGCCTGATTCAGTGAAAACTGCATTGATTTGATCTGAGAGATCGATTGATTGATTGATTGATTGATTGTGTGTATTTCTGAATGCGTCGTCCTCTTAATATTTATAGGTCCACGCTCTTGACAGTTTTTTCCTGATGAATTTGCACTTCTCTCACTTCCCCCTTTTTTAGGCATGTCTTCAATCCACTTCAGAATTAACTTTCTTTATCAACGTTCAAGCTCCTGGTGGTTGATCCTTTTGAAATTATTGTGTTCACACCTAGGTAGTTATTTTTAGCATAGCTAACCTTTGACATATTTTTGGAGTTGATTAAAATTAAGTTATCCATTATTTCCCTCTAAAACCAATTAATTATGTGGCTATTTTGTAACCGATTTGACCCTTAATTAAATTAATATATCTATTATTTAATTAATTAAGAGTATTTTATTTGAGTCAATTTTGAGCCTCGTTAATTAATTAGGCCATTAACGAATTGATTTTGTTGGGCCTATTCGTTATTAAGACCTTATTGTTAGTTGATATCGTTGATTATCGAGTTAATCACTTCTTGTTGAACCATTATTGACGTGACAAACATAAAAAATATTTTGGATACAAACAGAAAGAAACAATAAATAAAAAGTTTGAGACGAGGGGAGGGAGGATGGGCGTATCTTCACTACGTTGTTGTGCCTCATAGCCAATTATTTCAAGTGCGGCTAGTTTTATTATGATTCTATATAACATTCACTAAAAGAAAATTAATGGTATAATTTCAGTTTAACTATATATAGAGACTTCTGATCAATAGTTGTGATTTAACATTTACTTCGACCGACTTATTTGGTCAAAGATTATGATCTGATACATGCATAAAATATGATATAATAAATGTCGTGTAAATTTATTGATATTTGGTACTAAATCACACAACAAATATACTACTAATAATTATTTCTCCAATTATGAGGTAAATTTTCTTTCTTTTTCTTTTTCTTTTTCTTTTTCTGAAACAGTCAAACCGCCCGAAATCAGAACATTTGTCGGAAAAAGACTTTCAAATCCACTTACATAATGACACGGTATATTGTTTTCAATAAAGTCAAACTTGTTCGAAATGGAAATCCCAACAGACAATAATTGCCAAAGCTAAAACCACGTGTCAAAATCCAACTCCTTTTATTAAAAAACACAAATTAAATGCCACTAGATCACGTGTCGGTGAATAAGATTCACACTTAAATAAAAATAAATTAATATTTTTTTCTCCCAAAGTGGCCTAACGGCTAAAAAGTAACGCTTTAACTTAAGGCCAAGAAACACTCTTCGTCACTCTTCACAAGAGACACACTCCCTCCCTCCCTCTCTCTCTCTCTCTTTCTTCTCTCTTTCTTTTTCTCACTCTCACTGTGTGTGTCAGTGTGCCTTTTCGCATGTTGTTATAAAGTTTTCTCCTTTTCTTTTTCTTCTAGCTAAAATTGAGGGAGTGGAGTGGAATTGTGATATAATTCTGGCAGGGCTAAGGGTGGTGCTGAGTCGACTCGGCGGCGGAACACGGCGGAGGAAGGTGAAGATTAAGGTGATGGAGTGGTGGCGCAAAGTAGCTTTCCCTGTTAGAAGAGTTTGGTGCGCTTTTTCCACACGTGTCAAATCCCGAAAAAATGGTCAGTCGCCCCACTCCTCCCCCTTATTTTCAATAACTTATAGGAGGATTTTAATTAATTTCTTTTAATTCTTCATTAATAACAAATTTTTTTCTCTTGATCAGTTTCTTTGTTGGTTTGCTTGGAGATTCAACATAAGAAGAAATTACTCTTTTTTTTTAACTTCAGTCTGTGTTTTTTTTTTTGTATTAAAATAAGTTACTTTATTGATTTTGATTGGCTTATATCTCAAGGAATTTTGATGCGTTGTTTTATTAAAATTTCATTTTTAACATGTTTGGGTCAACTACATATTCCAAACCTTTCTAAGAATATTTCAAGAACACGAAATAAGTTATGACTTAATTACTAAATATATAATTAATAATATGAGTCACAAATTATACTTAATTTTCGTCTTTAACGATTCATAATGTTTCGATGTCTTCAATGAACGATGAAAATTTTGATTCCAGAAAAATTGGTGGGATATTATTGGTCGAAGATATTAAAGTAATTAAAAATATTTTAATATTGCCAAGCCTAATTATAATCTGGATTATTGTTTGATAGAGTAGAGTAGGGTCTGATTAATATCCCTGAAATTCCAAAAAATATCACCCCAACATTAAATTTGTGGATCTGGCCTTGTTTATGTAGAAGGGCAAGAATGTAATTCGGCTGCTACGTGCCCACGGCCCTAGCAAACGGCGTATTAGGCCAAATTTGCTTACTCAATATATCTGACCTAATCAGTCTTAATTCTTTGTATATTAGTAGCATATTTGTTAATGCCACGTAATTGGTAACCACAACTTATACGAATTGCCAATATCTATTTGAATAGATTTTGAGTGAGTGGTATATGGCAAAAGTAGTTGTTATTTTGAATATTTTTTTAAGGGTAAAGTTATTTATTTTCTTAGAAGATGTAGGTTTTTTTAGAGAAAAATTATGGAGATATATGTTTGTTTATTGTTTAGATCTTTTATATAGAATAGAGAAGATTAAGTTTTTAGTTTTTCCTGAAAAGAAAAATTAAACCAGTTTGGTTGACATTTCAGAGAGCCAGAAAACAAAATAGGGCCCAAGTATAAACTGATGTTTTAAATCTTTTGTGGATAGCCAGATCAAGTAAGGTAAGAGTATGTTTGGTGATTTATTATGAATTGGACAAATCTTGTTTTTCACCGAATTTGGCATAATAATTTAATCCACTATTTAAACTCTTTGCAAAAATTCATGGTGACTTTTGTAATATTATTATTATAAATTAAACATATCAAAAGATCCCACTTGTGGCTGCTTAATCCACTAGGTAAACTCCACTCAACAATCAAATCATTAGATATTGGATGCCTAATTGCGACAGGGACCTAAGTTCTTGACAACACAAAACATAAATTATGCCCCACTGTTTTGTGCAATTTCAATATTGTGTGTATTTTGATCTGTTTAGGTGGTGGGCTTCTGAAACTTCACGACGATATCCAAACTTGTGGATACGAGGATGTCCGGATTATGTGGGAAATGTTAAGGAAGTCGGAACCAGAGGTACTCTCACCTCAGGCTAAGCGAAGACACAGATGGTTCCGGAAGAATTTTTCATGTTCGAACCAGAATGCAGCAGAAGCAGCTTCACCTTTCTCCACAAATCAAACTCAATAAGGATTTGCGCTGCTGCAACTGTGTACATGGTATGGTACAAAAGACAAATGTTCCATATATCGTCACAGAAATATATGTATTTCTACTATACTTTAGCTTGTAAAGACTTCACAAAAAAAATGAAGTCATTTTGTAAATATACATCTTGCTTTCATGATTTTTCCAAGGAGGAGTTTTACAGTGAAAAGAACATCCCAAACTCTTCATATCCAGTCTCTAAATTGAATTCTTCATTTAAATTCATTAATGGCTGAGGAGAATCGAGAAAGAAAATAAAAACACCGATAACATAACAACATAAGTAATGTAGAGAACTGACAGCAGAGAACATGAGCTTAATTACTTCATTGTTCTTTTTTGACAATTCTGAATCGGTGATAATGACTTTAAGCTCTTCATTTCCATTTTCTCGTTGTTCTTTTTCAAATTCAACAGCAGAAATGCTGGCCTCATACCCACAATAATGCACCTCAATCATCTCTACTGTTGGAATATCGCCTAATTCAGTAGGTATACTCTGCAGTTTGTCGCATTTATGCAACACCAAATGCATAAGTACGGGAAAATGTTCGCTCTTGACAATCCATCGCTTTAGCTTTAGATAATCAAGTTTCAAGAATCTCAACTCCGGGAATTCTCCATCACTTGTACCCCATTCTTCCCCGTCAAATGCATCCATAAGTAATTTGAGAACCCGAAGCTTTGGTAGTCTCCTTATTATCGACATCCTCTCCCAAGGCAAACAAGTTCCAAATAAACTCAACTTTTTAATACTAGAGGGAAAACTTATCAGTGTTGGATTGAGTGGGACCTGAAAAATGTCACGGACCCCTATTTTGAGTGATTCGAGCTCTGTAAAGAAACAGAGATCAGGGAAATTCGGTCCACACATACATTTCAGTTTGCGTAGATAACGTGAACATCTCAAGATTTGATACGCTTTATCGTTGTAAATGCAAACAAATGAAAGGGTCTGTAGATTATTTGTCTGGGAGCTATCGCAGTCCTCTTTGAATTTGGCTCGGAGTCTAACATGCAAATGTTTCAACTTCACCATATTTAGAATGATAGAGGGTACATAAACCGAGTGTACCAAGCTATCTATACGAAGAAATTCTAGATTGACAAGGTTACGTACTATTAGTTCTGGCATTCGATCAACAACCATGTACCTTAAATGAACCAACATATCAATCCTTTTCAGCTTATAAGAAAAATCCATTTCCAAGGTTCGCGACAGTTCCATGACCCTAAGCAGTTTCATTTGCGGCAAACAGGATGACGGGTCTGAAAGATGCCCCAAAAAAGAGCGACAGTGTAGGCTAAAAGGTCTAAAATGGGCTGGAGTTGCAGAGTTTACACACAAACGATGGTCTTTCACGTAGGTTGAGAACTGATCACTGAAGAAAACCAAGACTAATTGTAAGAGATAAAATTAAAAGAGACAAAGAAAAAAAAAGATTGAGAAAAAGAGAAGGAATCCACAAACTTACTCTTTCACCAAGTTCAGGAACTTTTCTTCTCGAGCTCTTCCTAAGCACATCTCGCGCAGTAGATCATGAATGATACAAGCTTTGATTCCCCCAGTGGATGTGTTTCTTGAAATTTGCACGAGACTTCTATTGATTAGGTCGTTAAGATATTTTCTCGCTGTGTCTTCTGGGCTCGTTTCTTCTTCTTTCGATATAAATCCTTCAGCAACCCATGACCATATCAACTTTTGTACTGGAATTTCTGTATCTTCAGGAAATGCTCCAAAATAGAAAAAACATAGTTTCAAATGATCTGGTAGACTTTTGTAACTAAGTTCAAGGATTTCAGAACAGTCTTTTGTATACTATTGTAAACTCTTTTCCACTTCTATCCAAACACTTTCCTCCTTTTCCATGTTTGCTAGAATTCCAGCTATAACAACTACTGCAAGTGGTAATCCGTTGCACTTCACAGCAATCTGATTCCCAATTTCACGTAGTTGTGAAGGGCAACGTTCTTCATGGAACACCTTCTTAACTAATAGATCCAAAGATTGATCTTTTGACAGAAGAGGAAGTGTGTGAAAAACGCTACAAATTGGAGCAGTATCTCTTATCCGACTTGTGAATATTATTCTGCTTCCGTTTTTATCATCTGGAAAAAATCTACTCAAATCATCCCACACATTTGAATTCCAAACATCATCCATGACTATAAGGTATCTCCTTTTCTTTAGACTTTTATGAATCATGATGGACAAAGTTTCATCTTCCATGTTCGAGAGTTTGTCCCTATTTGGCTGCCCTGCTGAACACATCAGTAGATCAATCAGCACCTTTTTCTTGTTGTATGTTTGAGAAACAACGCACCATGCACGCTTATCAAAGTGATCAATAATCGAGCCATTATCATACAATTTCCTGGCTAAAGTTGTCTTACCAAGTCCAGGCATCCCAAAAATGGAAATAGTCTGTAGGTCTTTTGATCCTCCGGTAAGCTCATCAAGAACTAGTCTTGTCTCATCATCAAATCCCACTACAATATCATCAACCGTGGCATTAGAAATTTCTATATTTTGTGATGATACTTCTATAGTACAATCTTTTGAAAATTTTAGAACTTTCTTCTTGATTGTTACGAAACTTGTCCCAATAAGTACAAAGTTCTGAATCACATTAGGGAGTCTAAGGGTCAGATACCAAATCGGAACATTTCCCATGACGAATGAGTTTATGAGATATTCAGCTTCATATGCCAGATCTCTAATTTGAACAAGATATTCTTTCGCTTCTTCAGTTTCTCTATCTTGAGTCACTTTTATATCCTTCATGAAAGATCGTGCAGATATTAAAACATTATGGAGTGTCCTAATTTGATCCTTCATGTTGTCCCTCAAGTCAACTTGATCATTTATCAAGTTTTTGAGATCTTCAAGAAGAGAATCAACAATGATGTGCGAGTCTACAGTAGAAGTCCAGTGAGTTACAAAGCTGGAATGCTTTGAAAATTCGATGCAATACTTCACAATCTTGGGGAAAATGCATATTACTACCCTGTGATATCGAAAACCTGCAAAAAACTACCCTGTGAAAATTTTTTTGCACCAGACTTCCTTGTGTTTTCAAAAACGCTGCAAATTACACCCATTCTCCGTTAATCATTAACACCGTTAATTTTTAATTGAATTTCCTAAATTACCCCTTATATATTAATAAAAAAATTATATTTTTATTAACGGGGAAAATGCATATTACTACCCTGTGATATCGAAAACCTGCAAAAAACTACCCTGTGAAATTTTTTTTGCACCAGACTTCTTTGTGTTTTCAAAAACCCTACAAATTACACCCATTCTGTCTCCCTCCGTCAATTTTTTGACGCGCGTGTATTCTAATATACAGGCGCGTTTATTTTTAAAAAGAATGTTGTGAATTCAGATGAAGGATTTTGATAGAGGCCGGTATTGTTAATTAGATGAGAGAAAAGACTGATCAATTTCTAGGCAATGAAAAGGTCGATGCTAGCTTTGTTTTTGATCTTATATTATAAGCATTAGCTAGGGAACTTGTACTATTACTATATCTATATATGTGGTTTATTGAAATCCAGTGAATATCTTAAAGGAATATCGGGCTGGAAATTTTGTCAACGCGAGAGTTTGTACTACTACTACTACTACTATATAATTTCTCAGTGTCTTTACCTATCATCATATTATTTTTGTTAGTTATAGACTTTTAGTTATAATTTAAGAACAATAAGTCCATCACAATATATAATAACATTAGTAAGTAATACAAATACAAAACAAATGCAAGTACTGATTTAGATTAATTAATACAATAATTTTGTTGTGATGTTATACCTTTAGATGTAATTGAGTAGTTATCTAACGCAACTAATATCTATAATAAAAGAAGAAGAAAAAAGAATTTTGTTGTGATGTTTACGAGACTATTTCATTATATATATAATGAATCGAACATTCTGGCCTAACCGAATCATATATAGTCCCTCAAATAAAAAGCCATACGAATTAAGCAACAAGCGAAGACTCTTTATCTGTAGGTGCCAGCCTTGTTCCATGATTTCGATCATGTTACGCTCAAGTGGAAAGTGTACTTAGGGGGGGATTTCTCAAAATGAAGCCGCAATATGTTGGATTGGAGAAGCGTTTGGCAAGACTATGTTTTAAGGATGCATTGTACATTATAAGCCATGTTATCGAGAGAAATAATGCATTGGAAGGCATAGCATGTTCAGATTCTAAAAGACAAGGAAAGGTTCATGTGTCGAAACGAAGTATGATGACGACTATGACTCGTGTATGATTTGCTTTTGGGACTAAATGTGGAAGGAAATTGGACAATGTGGTATGCACCCGTGTGTGAAGTGAACATCTTATAGACGGAGCAACTCTTGTTGTTATCAAATCTTTCAGTGACGAACACATCATGAAAAGGATCGATCCTTTTGGAGAAGATGTGGATGAGCTTTGTCAAAATTTAGTTGTATATATGAATGAATTTGAAGATGTAGGAATCTTAATTAATTGGATGATAAATTAGGCACTAATAAATTAGATTAATTTGTTACATTCAATGAAAATTCTTTATGCATGGACCAATCTTTCTTGACTAGACACACAGACCAAAAGTTAATATTTACCTTGCACCCAATGTGTGTGTACATCCAATTTGTATATATAAATTTAATCACAAATGGAATTCTGTTGTAAGAAAACTTGTAGCGCATAGGATGGAATTTTTTGAGGAATAGTTATAGGATCTGCCTGCTCAGCTCTAATTAATGTTAATTAAGTCCAACCAAACATTTGAAATAAATATTATTATATAGAAGTATGTAATTACTCACTTACTTTGCTGAATAAAACCCAACCTAGAACTAGAAGGGATAAATGACCAAAAATAGCAAATCCAATAACCACCAAAAAATTGACATCCTCTGTAACTAACACAACAGTTTTTCAAAAGAAAGCATCAATAATGGATAACAAGGAAGAAGATGAAAACAACAATAAATCAAACATGACAAAATCCAAAAGAAAAGAATTAGGAATATCTTGCACCCTCAACACTGAAGTTGGAGCCGTCCTAGCCGTTATCCGACGAGCACCCGAATCCAATTCTGGGTTCTACCATCACCCAGACGACAATACGGATCCTTCCATATTACAATCCTTGAAATCTCTAAGAGCCCTTCTCTTCAACCCTCAACAAGAATGGCGAACAATCGACCCCTCGATTTACCTCACACCTTTTCTCGACGTAATACAAAGCGACGACATTCCAGCCGCAGCCACAGCCGTAGCCCTACAATCCATCTTAAAAATCCTCAGGCTCGGGATTTTCGATGAAAAAACTTCCGGTGCCAAAGACGTAATAAATTCAGCCGTGACCTCGATCACGGGTTGTCGGTTAGAAAAAACGAACCCTGTTGCAGAAGATGCAGTTATGATGAGGATTCTACAAGTTTTGACTGCGATTATGACTCATCGAGCCTCGGTTCTCCTCACGGATCATGCTGTGTGCACCGTAGTTAACACGTGTTTCCAAGTAGTTCAACAATCGGCAAATCGCGGTGATTTGCTTCAAAGAAGTGCAAGGTACACTATGCACGAACTAATACAAATAATATATACCCGATTACCTGATATCGAAGTGAATGATTGGGAGAACTCGGAATCGGACACTGAGGATAATAACATGGATTCGGGATATGGGATCAGCTCTGCAGTCGATATCTTTCATTTCTTGTGCTCTTTACTGAATGTTGTAGAGATTATGGATACAGATGGATTAACATCTCAAACGCCAGACGAAAACGTACAACTTTTCGCCATGTATTTAGTCAATTCTGCAATAGAATTGAGTGGAGACAGCATAGGAAAACATCCTAAGCTTTTGAGGATGATTCAAGATGATTTGTTTCATCATTTAATTCATTACGGGGCGAGCTCGAGTCCACTCGTTTTGTCCATGATTTGTAGTACTCTTCTGAATATATATCACTTCCTTCGCAGGTGAGCTTTTCATATGAATAACCAAAGGATTTCAACTGAAATGCAAAAACACCCCCCTATGCTTTGCTTAATTAGCAAAAACCCCCATGTGTTATTTTTATTAGCAAAAACCCCTTTATGTTAATTTTTTATTAGCAAAAAAAGACCCTCCCATGCCGGAATACATATTTTGAAGGAAAAATGACAATTATACCCCCCAAAAAAATGCGAAAACACCCTTATTAACCTAAAAAATATCAATAATCCCCTTTTAACCTCCCTACTGACTATGAAGGAATTTCAAATGGGGTTAATTGCTAGTAAAAAAAGAACACAGGGGTTTTTTGCTAATAAAAATAACATAGGGAGACTTTTGCCAATTAGGCAAAGCATAGGGGGTATTTAGCTCAAGCATTTCCGGTTACTTGCTCTTTGAACAAAACAGTTGCCATTTTTCATCTCAGGTCTGTGCGTCTCCAACTGGAAGCGTTTTTCTCGTTTGTGTTGTTTAGAGCAGCGAGTCCTGGAAGCCCACTTCAACTCCAAGAAGTTGCAGTAGAAGGGATCATAAATTTCTGCAGGCAACCAAAGTTCATTATAGAAGTATATGTAAATTATGACTGTGATCCAACTTTCAAGAATGTATTTGAAGAAACTGGTAAATTGTTATGTAAATATGCATTTCCAACTGGTGGCAACATGACAAGTATTCAAGTTCAAGCTTTTGAAGGGCTAGTAGTAATTTTTCATAACATTGCTGATAAAATCGATAAAGAAGACGACTCCAGCCCATCTGGACCGTATCCGGTCGAGATATCCGGGTTCATACCGTTTTGGGTAGAGAAGTCAAAGGAGGAGGATAGCGAAACTTGGGTTGATTACGTGAGGGTAAGGAAAGTGCAAAAAAGAAAGATATTAATTGCAGGGAGTCATTTCAATAGAGATGACAAAAAGGGATTGGAGTATCTGAAAATTTCTCAGTTGATAGGAGACCCGCCTGATCCAAAAGCGTACGCGGTTTTTTTCCGGTACACACCCGGGTTAAACAAGACAACGATAGGAGATTACCTTGGTGACCCTGATGAGTTTCATGTTCAAGTACTCAAAGAATTCACAGACACATTTGAATTCACTGGAATGATTTTAGACACTGCTCTTAGAACGTACCTGGAGACGTTCAGATTGCCCGGAGAATCTCAGAAGATTCAGAGGATTCTAGAAGCTTTCTCGGAGAAATTCTACGACCAGCAATCCTCGGATATGTTTGCAAGCAAAGATGCGGTAATGATTCTTTGTTATTCAATCATTATGCTCAATACAGATCAACATAATCCACAAGTAAAGAAGAAAATGACGGAAGAAGACTTTATAAGGAACAACAGATCGATTAATGGCGGGAGTGATCTACCTCGTGAATACTTGTCTGAGCTGTTCCATTCCATTTTACACAATGCGATCGCCCTTTCTGATCCAACCGGATCCGGTTCTGCAACTGTAGAAATGAATCCAAATAGATGGATCCAGTTGATAAATCGGGCCAAGATTATGAAGCCATTTATCTTATGTGATTTCGATCGTAGATTGGGAAGAGACATGTTTGCTTCCATTGCTGGACCTTCAGTTGCAACAGTTGCAGCAGTTTTTGAACACTCTGATGAAGAAGAAATCCTCCATGAGTGCATTGAAGCATTGTTTTCCATTGCTAGAATAGCTCAGTATGGGCTAGAAGATACCCTCGATGAGCTCCTTTGCTCGTTTTGCAAATTCACAACATTATTGAACCCTTACGCGTCTGCAGAAGAAACATTGTACGCTTTCAGCAATGACATGAAGCCAAAAATGGCAACTTTGGCAGTTTTCACTATTGTAAATACCTTCAAAGACTCCATTAGAGGTGGGTGGAGAACCATTATCGACTGCTTATTGAAGCTCAAAAGGCTCAAATTACTTCCACAGTCTCTTGTTGAACTAGACGATGCTTCAAACTCGGTTTCTGACCCTCAAACCCTTTCTTCCCCACATCAAGATCCTAAATTTGGAAAAAAGCGACATACTTCCGGGATAATGGGTAGATTTCTAAATTTCATGTCAATGGAGAGTGTAGAAGAAGCTCTAAATCTCGGCTTAAGTGAATTTGAACAGAACATAAAAATCATTCAACAATGCCGTATTGGAAGCATGTTTAGCAATAGTTCGACTTTACCTGACAGTTGTCTGCTCAATCTCGGGCGCTGTATTATATTTGCTGCAGCTGGTAAAGGCCAGAAGTTCAGCACCCCAATTGAGGAAGACGAGGCTGTTGGATTTTGTTGGGATCTAATTAACTCTATAGCTTTAGCTAACACACATAGATTACCAACATTTTGGCCATATTTTCATGATTACCTACTAGAAGTAGCACAATTTCCTCTCTTTTCACCAATTCCATTTGCCGAAAAGGCCATTGTATCACTGATGAAGATGTGCCTTAAGCTTCTTGCTTCAGATCAACAACCGGAGGCTTCCGAAGAACTTATATTCAAGTCAATAAACTTAATGTGGAGGATGGAAAAGGAAATTCTCGATACCTGCTGTGATTTTCTCTTACAATCAGTGAGCAAAATCATTACCGAGTATCCTGAAAGGTTACAAACACAGTTAGCATGGATGTCGGTTCTTCATCTGCTATCTGTCACTGGCCGGCACCCAGAAACCTATGATCAAGGTGTAGAGACCCTAATCGGTTTGATGTCTGATGGGTCCCGCATAACTCGATTAAACTATGCCTATTGCATCGACTGTGCATTTACCTTTGTAGCCCTCAGGAACAGTAGAGTCGATAAGAATGTAAAGATAATGGATATGCTAGTAGAATCGGCAAGTTTGTTGGTCGAGTGGTACAGAGCTGGATATTCAGATCCCGGAAGTAATATAAGTATGGCAAGCAATGCAAGTGGCTCCTCGATTGAAGAAAGTTCACGGGTTTACAACCCGATTAGCTTATTTCAAAGGCTAGGGGAGTTTCTTAAGAAGACAAGTTTAGCTAGAAGAGAAGAAGTAAGAAACCATGCTGTTATTTCTGTTGAAAGAAGCTTTGTGTTAGCCGAGGATCTCTTGTTCACGCCAATGAACTGTATTAACTCGTTTTACAATGTGATATTTGCTATGGTCGATGATTTGCATGAAAAGTTGCTGCAATACTCAAGAAGAGAGAATGCGGAGAAGGAAACGAGAAGTATGGAGATTACTCTTAAGCTTTCTATGGAAGTGTTGACTGATGTTTATTTGCATTTCTTGAAGCCGATTTCCGAGAGTCCTAGTTTTAGGACATTTTGGTTGGGGATATTGAGGAGAATGGATACGTGTATGAAGGCTGATTTGGGAGAGTATGGTGAATCGAAAATGCCGGAAGTGATTCCAAATTTATTGAGGAATATTGTGATGAATATGAAGGAAAAGGATATTTTGACGCAGAATGGAGAAGATGATTTGTGGGATACAACTTACTATCAGATACAGTGGATAGCTCCAGCACTTACAGAAGAACTGTTTCCTGAAGGACTGAAGAATAACGATTAGATATAGTAATACTCTTAAGAAGATTTGAATTTCTCTTCTTTTTTTTTGGGTAAATATCATGTAAAAATTGCTGATTTATGTAAGATTAAGTCATCTTCTCTTCAACATCACACAAAGAGGTTATGGAAAAAAAAAAGACTAACTTGCAAAATTCAGCTCTTTATGTCAAAATAAAATTTTGGACAGCAAACAGCTAGCTACCAACTTCCTATCCTATTTCACGTATACCAGGCCTAAAATACGGCAACAATTAGCATAAAATTCACTAACGAAATAATGTTACAGAAAATAATCATATCAAATCATGCTCATTTCTTTTTCCGATCCACCTAAGTTTCTCTACAGTTGGAGAAAACTCAGCCCAGAGAGTTAATTTCATCAATCAATAGGGTGATTGAATAAGAATCTCCATCCTTTTCCTTTGTCTTCAATATTTACGGTAAATGTGGATTACTTTCAGTAAGTATTTTCATCAACAGTAAATAGAAGACACGTGAGTATTATAATACACTCGTCATTGAACAATTGTTGGATAACCACCAGTAGCTTAAACAATGGTCTCATTATTGTCTCTGTTATAAGGTAGAATTAAGACAAAAAATCGGCATCCAGTTTTTTTTTTTTTTTTCCAAACACAGCACTTCAGTACTACCTCATTTGAGCCTGGAAAGGTCTTTTTTCGGTCGATTTCCATTAGTGACTGCTGTGTGTATGTCTGTGTTTGTATATAATATATATATTCTAATTTGTGAAGATCACTCAGTATATCCTAGTTACTACAATTAATGTGACGAGTTCATTTAATTCATCTAAATATGATATCTTTACAGGGTCCTGAAGTTTTTAGATGTAGTATCTACTTGCGAAAATGCTACTTCCTGAATGATACCAAAATGAGCCCGAAAACTAAATACCACATCAAAATTTTTATTATAGCTAAAAGTAGTTACTACAGGTAAAACAATTTATATAAGCCTGAGTTTACTTCATAATGTTAAAGGTAATAATGCCATGAGTAGAGAAAAAGTTGTGAACCAGACCTTTAGGGCTTATTCAGAAAGGTTTTGGCTCAGTTTCACAGATTGGCAAAACTGGGCGAAACCCATTCCAAATGAAGTCTGGACACAAGTTTCACGAAACCTGGGTTTCAACTATATATTTGAATCTAATAAATTTCAAACCAGTAAAAAACATTGATTTGACACCTACACCTACTTTTTCTTTATAAAAACATTGATTTGATACCTATCACCTACTTTCCCCCTTAAACCCCAACATCCAAACTCAATCCAAATCTTGTCTCAACCTTTTAAAAACCACAAAACCCGACATTAAAATCCGATTCAAATGATGTTTCAAAGGTTTCACTAAAACCAAATATCCAAACCATTTTTTTGAAACCATAACAAATAGAAACCGAGCCAAAACCAATACAAATAGGGCCATATACTCACAGAAGATCGCGTAAGCATCGCTTGAAAGAAGAACATAAAACGAAGAGGGAAACGTAATTGCTAATGTGGCTGCCCAACAAAATACATGAATAATTTTCAATAATTCCAGTGAGATAAAAATATATATAGATCAGACAAGTCTTTCTGTAGCCTTATAGTAAATTGAAAGGGTAAATAAAGCAAATCTTATATTTTTGCTCTTCCAAAAAAACTAATGCATTAAAAAAAATAGAATCATTGCTTAGTATCCAGTAGTAATGCATCAACAATCTTTAAAAATGTGGACATCGTAACAGTATGATCACAGGCCTGTCAAACTATTATAAGAATCGACAATAACAGACATTACACACAAACATCATTGAAATAAACCTGTTGCCAATCTCTCTGTAGTCTGAAAGATTCCCAGCATACATATCAACTCCAATGTGCAGTATAAAAGCATCAACATCTTCTAAAAACATAATATTGATATGATCAGATAACGCTCCAAGCCTGTTGAAGATTACAGGAAATGACTATAAGAAAAGTTGGAATATAAATAAAACAGAGATCTAAGGTATTATTTACCTATATCTCTGTAATCCAAACATATTCCTCCGCGTGTAGTATGAAAATATGACCTGCGGAATAAAAGACTTCACATAGAAAATTGAGTAAACATTGTCCTATAAAAGTTCGATTGTGTCAATTTTTCTACTGAGTCCTTGAGAAATATGCTCTAAATTTTCAAATGAGAAAAAAAATGTGGAAATTAGGAAATTAACCACTTTACTGTCACAAATATCTCCTCCATATACGTTTATTCTCATGATAACCCAAGAATATAAACCTTCAGCCCTAAATAAAGTTATAGCTGCATTTGCAAGATAAGTTAAGAGCAAAGTATCAATATATATATCTGTGTTTGGCCCTCTAATTCAGCCATGCAATTTAGCTGCAGAAAATTAAAGGTACACACTCCCGAAGCATTCGACACTCGGTGGCAAAAAATATGAGAGAAAAAGAAAGAAAAATAAAAACGAGCAACCAATTAAAGAGTGTTGGTAATATTAAGATTTAAAGTTTTTAACCAATATTAATGATGGAGGTAAATACACATGACTATTGCGTCATGCAATCCCTCCTTCGTTAAAAACTGAACTACACAAATTATTCCTGCAAAACTGTTCTAGAATTTCTCATTGACTGTAAATTACAGGAAAAAGGAAAAAAAATATGAAATGGGGATAATGCTAATCTTACAACAACCTAACCAAATTTGAGCATTCTTCTCATCTAAATCTTTGCTGGTGAAGTCCTTCCAATTAAATAAGAGACCGATATCAAATCCGAACAAGATTGGTCCCTGAAATCTCGGAACTGCACTGGTTCAAAAGGCCAGAGGATCAGCACCACAATGCATGCCTTTTGATCCGGCAGGGACCAATTCAGTCAACTAAGAAACAACAAATATATGCTCCATTTTTATTCTTCAAATGAATTTGTACATATTTTCTCAAGCAAAATCGGCCAATCTTCACCAAGTTGCCGGGGATTCAGCTCCATGGCAACTCTAAACTCCTGCAGCGAAATCGGGCTGTGGATTCTCTGTTCTTGCCTTTCTAAATTCTTGCCACTATATTGCATCTGATATCGATAACCCGGTTTAACACCATTAATAAGCTTCGTAGAAGTGTCATGCTTAAGTGTATTTTTCTTTATTAACCCGTGCCCTGATTTAGCACCTACTAGTTCAACACATGACCTAAGTAAGCCTTTAAAGTACGTATCTAAACCGTGATTCAGTATGTTGGCACAGTCCACAGACACTCCTTCAAGACCCTCTGCCAAAGCAATCTGCTCCATCCGTTCCCTTAATGTTAAGCTATCGAACAAAGCACCACCGTTAGATGTGCTGATACATTTACTGCTACTAGACGGAAGCAGAGCTCTTCGGGGCCCACCAATACTAACCGGACACAGCGGAACCCCAAGGGGAGCTCGGAGTGGACTTCTAGAAGCCTCTGTCTTATCATGTTGAATTACCAAATCGGCCTTGTCCTGCATGACTTCTTGATCATGCTGCATGGGCCTTCGAACATCGGGTGGATTCAAAGCCCCATTCTCTAAAATGACATTGAAATCACTTGATTGAGCGGCACTAGATAGCGGAGGAGCAAAACTACTCTTCCCATTAAGTCCAAGAGCACTGCGTCTATCTCTCCGTTCGCGAGAACCGGTTCTGGCCTTACGAGGCGAGACCGGTAACATGCCAACTCCATTGGGTAAACCTGGAGCCTGAGTCGTACTGACGTGGGACCCATTCTGCTGGTAACCATCGGGTAAATTCTCATTGCCACTAAATTGTGTAACATTCTTCGGAACATCATCTTTGTGGCTGGCTGATGGTGGACTTTTTGCAGTACATGCATTTCTCAGTATTGAACGAATGAACTGATTGTGAAGTGGAATATTCTCGCGACCGAGAACCCTAAGGCAGAGTTTATTGAACTCAGCTTTACTCAGTTTCAAATTCAAGAATTTATTCAAGTAATAAAAATAGTGCTTTGACCCCTCAGAGCCGAGTTTCTTTACTATCTGAGCTTTCAACTCAGCAAGATTGATCCGCGAATGCTGATTTGGTGGTTGCATCTTTCTGTGACTCTCACTCCTTCTCCAGACACACTAAAACTCCATAAAATAGAAATACACAATGCCACACTATGATACAGAAGCTTAAACTAAATTAGGGTTTTCCTGCTCCAATTCCAGAAAAAACATCATTTTCCAAACATGATTCAATCCCTTCAGTAAGAACCCTAACAATTCAAAGACAATAACAGTTGGAGATTTGACTCCGTACCAGAGATCTCAAATTTTCAATTCAACTAATTCTCCCTCCAAAAACCCAAATTTCAGAAGAAAAAAAATTAAATTATTCAGAACTATACCCCAAAATCCAAAACTACAATACAAACAACCCTTTATTCAACAAAACTCAAAAACCAAATAGGGATACCACCCAGCAATTCTAAGTAAACCGCCCACAATTTTTATCAAATTCTGAAAATTCAACAATAACCCAAATGCCACTTCCTCAATAAAGGATTCAAGCTTCAATTTCCAACTTCAAGTTCAGATTTTTATGCTCAAAATTCAAACTTGAATAAATATGAATCAACGGAACATAAAGATTCAAACCTGAACTCAATTTTGAGTTTCCCAGAACCAACAAGTGAATGGGGTGACCTTATTGAAGCTCCCACAATTTAGATTCAGGAGAAAAAGAAATAATCACAAAAAAAAAACTTTGAGCTTTATATTTCCTTTCTTCTTCTCTTCACTTCTTCTCAAGAACCCATTTACCTTCTCTTTCCATTGTTAGTTACCCTTCAAATTTTTGCTTCACATTCTTAATTTTACTGTTTATTTATCTCTCCCGAATCAGAAAATTGAAGACCCTTTTCTTTGTTTTTCTCTCTCTGATCGCGCTTCTCTTCTATACTCCCTTTCTCTCTCTTTCTTCGTTTTTGTGTCTAATTAGAAAGTAATGTTTTTTGACGTAATTTTACTCAAACGTACAACCTATGCTGCACTATGTACGATCCCATCGTGTTGTACATTGTGCTGAATGTGTTGCTTGTGGATCTGGCAGGAGAAAGAACAGACTTGCATTAGCAATTTTTCGATTATGGAAAGGTTTATCTATCTCACGCTGTAAATATTTGCGTGTGCCTCACATTCCAGAGAGATTGGCTATTGAGAAGTGATGGTGTGTTCACATGTAAATTGTAATTTAATTTGATCTAATTGCATAAGGATTTTATTTTCTTTGTATATTTCCATTTCTTGTATGAAATTAAGATTCTTAAATGAAATTTTGAGAGGGAAGAACAAAATTCATTGTGATGATGAGGAGAAAAATTCACTAGGGATTTTAGTTGTTTGTCAATTCTATTGTGAGATCATTGTATTGCACAAAGAAAATGTGAAAATAGTGTTATAGTACTATATGATGTGTGCAATCATTAATTAATCAAAGAAGAAGATATTGCCTTGTTTGGATCTTGTTTCTTTTATATTGATAATTTTTTTACATGTATAGTACGTACCACTCAAATATCGTTATAAAATTTATTCACTCAAGTTTATATTTATTTTTAAAATTCACCACATGGATTGGGTTAAGTCCATTTGACGTGGTTTGAGTCTAACTCAACCTCAAAGTTAGTTTAAAAGGTGATGATTGTCCAAAATCTTATAAAGTGGACTTACCTATGATTTTCAACTCATGTGGGATATTTAGTCTCAATATTTATATCTATAAAATAAATTAAGGATTTTTATCCATAAGAAAAACTTGGATTCTTGTTTTCCCGAGGGCCAATGTTTCACTCTTAATTTGATGTCTCTCTTGTTTGCTAACGTTTTTGTTTCTGTTTTATAGTTATAATCATGTTCTCAAGATTTTAAGAAAAACATAAAATCATAGCTGACAATATACATTGTTAACTCCTGAATATATACATATAATTTAGTTATATGTCTTTTATCACTCAACAATGCAGCAGTATGATGTGTGGTATATCATGGTTCACAGCTTACGTAACTTGTAGTCTTGTAGCACTTAAAATTACCCAAAAAAAGGAGATTGTACATGCAAATGTTTGACGTTAATAGAATAGAAGACACCACAAACTAATAATATAGACATTAATTAAGCTAACTCACTAGCTCGTAATTACACGAGTGTCATTTTTAGTACAATTGAGAGGTTAGCCATAAGATTGCAAGATATGAGAATGAGGGCTTGGACCAGAACATGTTTTGCCAAATGTTTTGTCATCTCTCAAGTAAGATTTTTGTCACACTTTAACTTTTGTACTTTTCCTAGATGCAATCTTCATCTTTCCCCGATTAAAATAAGGAAAAATGATTTAACAAATAAGCAATGATTAAACATTAGTTGATATTAACAATTTGATTGGGGATTAAACAATGGGAACTTGGATAGTTTGCGGGAATATTGAATCATGAATCAATATATAGTTATTTGTTACTTAATGTGCGCCTCGAAAGAGATTAAGTCAGGTCTAAGACCTTAATACCATTGAAGAACAAAAAAAAAAAGTTGGTTTGACGAAGCTGGTATTGATAGTTTTCTTGGATATTGTATCATGTTTAACAACCATATTTGTCGAATGGATGTACAACATATATATAGGATATAATAAACTCGTGGCAAAAAAAGAGTGTACTTTATTATGTCAGAAAATTCTTCAAACACATTGTATGCACAACATAAGAAAAGAGTAGATGATATTCATGTATGGAATTTTTTGAACAAATTGTATGCATAAACAATGGAAAGTGTTCAATACACATAATTTGGGTACAAAAATTCTAATATATCCCACACACTTTCAAAACAAATTTGAAGAGGGAAAGTACCTATTCTTTTCTTGATTGAATAGACCAACTGCCTCAAACAATAGTATTCATAGATCCTATATGATAGACATAAAACTTTACTCCCTCCATTTTTTTTTATTTGTTAGTTTGGAGGATTGCACACGAATTAAGAAATGGAATAAATAATCATTTTTTAAAACAAAAACCCCAAAACACCATTTTAATCAAATAATAACAACACTAATTACAAACATTAACAAGAAGGGTTGTAACCAAAAAAAAAATTAACAAGAAGGGTAATATTGGTAAAAAAAATTAAATTTATATTTAAATCCTAAAACGACAAATAAAAGTAAACAAATTTTTTTGAATCAAAGCAATAAATAAAAAAACGGAGGGAGTACTATAAACTTTATATTAAGAATGAACCATAATTTCTTTTCTCTCACAAGATTCCTCTCTTTTATAAGGATTCAAGTTTCCGAATAATCCATAAAAGCCAATATTCAGCTAAATAAAAAATAATAATAATCAACAATAATGATGAAGATCTACCCACATAAATTCCAAAACTCTGAACATTGATTTTGATCCCATAATACAAAATTCTGAACAAATGTATAGAAGCTCCATTATGTCGAGTACTCGAATCTATTTTCAGTCATATACATGAAAATAATAAGGTAAGTTCTTTTTATTATGTTTGAAGGACAACTAGTTGGCTTGTACTTTTGTCTGATTTTATGTCAGGTAATAATAGTCCACTTCAAAATTTCTCCCCCTAATTGACCTACCTCAGTAAAGGTTTTACTTCATTTAATTGTACTTTTGTCTGATGTGTACTTTTGAAAATTGATCTCCACAACCACAACTTATTATTACTATTATTATCCCATTATTGACTTACCTGAGGAAGGTAGTACTCTTTATTGTGCGTGGATTTAAGGCATATATGTCCTGTTCTGTTATTAAGAGAATCTATATAAAAGTACTTGTCTTGTCTCTGATGTTGGTATCCATTTCTTAATATCTCTCTTCTTTCTTTCTCTTCTCTATAGAATTAGAAGCAGAAAAGAATCTTGTACTGTTTCTGTTCATACAATGGAGCCTTCTGGAGGTAAGACCAAATAACTTTACAAGATTATGCAAAACATTTTCTTGCCAATGGATTCAATAATTCATTACTTTTGGTTGTTCATAACATAGAATTAAAGAAATGAATTTGATTGATTTGTGGCTTAATGTATTGTATTGTAGATGGATTAAGGGAGCATCTACTGGCGATGGAGCCCGAAAATGGGACGAAAATGGAGGTGAGGAATTTAACAAAGGTCTCGGACAAGGATGTAAGGATACTTAGCAAAGTCAACTTGGATATTCCTAAAGGAGTGATCATGGGGGTGATCGGCCCGAGTGGGAGTGGGAAGTCAACTTTCTTGCGGGCCCTTAATCGGTTATGGGAGCCCGATTCTGGTTCTGTGTTTTTGGATGGTGTGGATATATGTGAGCTTGATGTCCTTAATCTTCGTCGAAAAGTCGGAATGCTGTTTCAGCTTCCTGCTTTGTTTGAAGGTATAATCTTTGTTAACTTTAGGATGTTATAAAATTTTGGTGCTTCATTTTCTATCTGTTATGTTTTTGGATCTGAGAAAATTGTAAAGTGAAAGGTACTTAGGGTCTTGTTTGGATCGTGTGTTTTGCGGTTTCAGAGTTTTCTAGTGAGATTAAACATTGAAAATTGAAATATCTGTGTTCGGGGAAGAATGTGGAGTCGATTGACTTTTTGTGCATTTGAAAATGTGAAAATAGGTTTGACTGTGTATTCATTGTTAGGTTTTGAGGAACATCTATGACCATTAGAGTATCTTGGAATTGAAATTTTGGAAATATGTGGTAACGTGGTCTAAGTGTTTGGATGTTATAGGAACATGTGAAGCCATGTGCTTTTTTTTTAAAAATGAAGTGTTTTGGGGTTTGGATTTTTAAAACTTGCGGAATAACCGGGACAAAATACATCCAAACACGGCCTTACTATCTCCAACTTAATGGGAATAAGTATTCCATCGGAGTATACAATCGCTGGAAGTAGAAGACTTTGGTTTGTTGTGGAAGAGGGGGCGGGGGGGTTCTTGTTAAGGCGAGGCAAATAATGTATCCTATTTGTGGTTTTGATTTCAATACAGATTGTAATGAAGTTTGTAAATATGGTGAGAAGTTTCTATTTTTCAGTTTTTGCTGGTTGTCACATCTCCATTACAATAGGATCAACTTATTTGATTATTTTGAAAATTGCAGGCACCGTTGCAGATAACGTGCGATATGGACCACAATTGAAAGGGAAGAAGTTAACCGATATTGAGGTCTACAAGTTGCTCGCTCTTGCAGACCTCGATTCCTCTTTCTACAGCAAAGCTGGTGGTGAATTATCTGTTGGTCAAGCTCAAAGGGTTGCTCTGGCTCGAACATTAGCTAATGAACCCGAGGTGAAATATTGAATAAAGTTTCTATAGATATCTACACAAGTTCTTGTGTTTAAATTTGTATCCCTTTTATGTGAAGGTATTGTTGCTCGATGAGCCAACGAGTGCGTTGGATCCAATATCGACTCAAAACATAGAAGATGTTTTAGTAAAGCTGAAGAGGGATCGAGGAATGACAATTGTTATTGTTTCTCACAGCATCAAACAAATACAAAGGATTGCTGATGTAGTGTGCCTTCTCGTAAATGGTGAGATTGTTGAAATTCTGAAACCTCATCAGCTTTCCGAGGCTAAGCATCCTATGGCACAAAGGTTTCTTCAACTCAGCTCTTGAGATTTTCATTGGTGTTTTATGTTTTACTCCATAAAACACTTTAGTTATGATTTATGAACTTATTTGGAAAATTACGCATCTTATTAATAACATTTGTGTTCGTTACCTTGGTGCAAAGCTAATTTGTTTCATATACTTTGGTTATATTTGATGCATATGACGAATTATGCAATATTATAAGACTTATATCTACGAGTTTGTACAATGTCTCCCCAGATGAATATAAATACGCTTAGAGCATATAGCTTGTCTTGGAAGAATTAGTTAAGCAACTAGAGATATTCAAAACAAAACGAAAGATAGATAGTTATTGTGATACAACTTAAAAATTGTCAATGACACCATATAAATAATACATTCGGCTTCCCCAAAATGAACTATTCTAGTAGGGAGCTACCCACCTAAGGGAAGATCTAATAATCTAGAAGAATCTCTCAAAAAACTAAAAACAAAATGAAGAGTTCTTGATATACGCTAGCTCGAGTCAGTTTCTCGATGCAAGAAAAAGAGTGGTTAACATTACTGTATATACAAAATTGAAGCCAATCTGAAGAGCCGAGCCTGAATCCTCTACTGGTGGAGCATCTGCAGCTGGTGCATTTGCTGCTGGAGCATCTGCTGCATTTGCTGCTGGAGCATCTGCAGTGGGTGGATCTGCAGTAGGTGCATAGGCGACAGGAGTCGGGGATTGTGCAGTAGATGGCCCATCCGAGGATGTAGGAGCCTCGCTCGTGGTTGGTGGGGCCACGGGCGGAGACATATTTGGAGACACGGATGGTGTTGGTGAGACCCGTGGGCTAGCCGAAGGTCCTCTAGAAGGTGCAGGAGAAGTTGCTGTGGCATCAATTCCTTGAGGGATAATGACATTGCTTACATGTAAAATTGAGAAATTATACGGTTGTGAAGCAATGGACTTAACCAAATTGGATCCGAGTGTTGAACCCGGAACCGCTGAGCCAAACGCGACACTACTTGTGCTTAGATCTGTAACATTTAAGAATCCCTGTTGGCCTCTGGCTAAACCCGTGGATTGGAAGAGAGTAGTGAGGATAGCGGTTCCGTTTGGTAGTTTTTGGACTTTTTGGACATCGTAATAATCTAGGATCACGTGTATGCTTAGAATGTTCTTTAGGACATTTAGTGGTCTTCCGGAAAGTGGAGATAAGATACTGTTCTCCACTGCGAGGATTGTGATGGTTTGGCGCGAGTTGATCTCGCCTGCTAAGTTTGTTTGTGTGAGCAAAGTATTGAAGTGGCTGAAATCTGGATATGCGCTTAGAACTCTGGTGATGTTGAAAGCACTAGCTTTGTGGAATAGGAAAAGTAAAGAGAAGAAAATAGAAAGCTTTACATTCATTTTGGAAAAATGTGTTTAACTTGTGCAAATCTGATGTTTTGTTCTGGAAACGGTAAAGATGAATAAGTGATTTATATGTAGAATTACATGGTTTGTTTCTCCTTATTTGGAGGAATTGTTTGGTCAAAAGGAGGAGATATTGTGGTGCAGAAAGGATCATAGCTGCTTCTTTAAATAGGTTTTTGTCCAAAAATAGATGAATAATTAAAGACTGGAAAAGAAAATGACTGGAAATGATCCAATATCTTGACCACCCAAAATTTAACTGAGAAAAAATATTTTCACAAAATTTAGGAATGTGTCTGGATGTAAGATGATCAGTTATCTAATCATGCTTTTGTACCCTCCAGAAATTATGGGCTCTTATGGATCTGTTTTGGCCATGTCTCATCCCATCGACACTCAGCTAAAATCGATATGTATTTAGTCCCGTCCTAAAATCGGCCCAACCCCTCGAACCTACACGATATAATATCATATCTCAAAGCCCATTAAATATTACTGTCTGATTCATATCAAATTATTTCGGGTTGTGTGGCTGAAGATAGAAGATCTATTTCTAATCATAGCTAAGTCTTCACACTTTTTTCATTTTAGGATATTTGAAGAAATAAATTGAAGCAAAATAGCTATTCAACGATGACATTGATTCACTAAGATCTTCTCAAATAGAAATAACGAAAGGAACAGGGGACTTAAATATGATCAATGTAACTGTTTAAAGTTGTATATAGGATAACATGTTACAATTGAAGCTTATTTTTTCCAATCAAGCAACCGTAGACGCACAAATCATGTATCTGATGTGAATGCTTGTGGTTTGTATTATTATGTAGTGAAAATGTTGAAAGTACCAAACGAAGGAGATGTCGTATTTAAAAGACTTTGTAGTTGAGATCTAGAGGGGGGTTTAGGCCATGTTTTAGTGCAGCTTTCCAAACAACATCAATTTGATCAACATTGATGGCCCCAACCTCATGGTGCTTCCAACCTTCTAGAAAGTGAACTACACCTCCGGCATGGCAAGCATGAACCACCCCTCTCCCCATCGTGTACTGATAAAGTATATGAATCGAAGTTAAATATTGTAAAATTTACTTTGTTGAAGAAATGTAAGAAGTTTGTATACCTCACATGAGCCGAGTCCCTCGACGTCGTCTGGTAGTTTCATTGCTGCTAGCTTACCATAAGTGCAGTCCCTTCTAAATGGAATAATAGGTGGAACCACAAACTGGTGAAAGTGTGTTCGTGATGGAGCGTAATACTGTTCTCTTGGCGTTGTCCACTTGCCGATTATCCATGTCTGCAAATTTCAGCATTAGTCTCTGCTTTTAAGTAAGATTCATCAAAAGTATCAATCTGTTTTTTCAAACAAAAGCTATGATAAGAATGTTAAGTGATAATAAATAGTAAATGTCTCTTCTCGACTTCTCGCCAACAACTTAAGCTTTTAGATGAGTTGGACATTCAATATGGTATCAAACTTAGGCCAAAAGAAGTCTTGTGTCCGAATCTCTCCGCTACCTATTTCTAAATATCACGTGTTAGGCTTGAGTAAAATGTATACCGCCTACACGTGAGGGGGCGTGTGAAAGGATTACCTTACAGTGCTTAGCTGCTTGATATTTAGTAACTTGAACTAAATTATGTTGGTAGTCGAGCGGTGCTTCTTTCTGGATCTTGATGAATCTCTCTGTGGAGGGAGTTAGCATCTGTATTCAAAACATCATGTCAAAATCATAGAAAGTAGAGTGAGGTACTAATTTTTTTTTTTTTGTTCTTTACTTACCAATACTTTAACATTGCGTTGAGCAAGGTAAAGAGCAATTGCCCGGCCAAGCTTAGAAGTAGCTCCGGTTAAGAAAACTTCATCTATGTTTTGAGGAATCTCGTGTAGGATCACAGCAGCTGTTAAGGTGTTTCCATGAACAACTCTTACTTTAAGGTTCGGATGCTTGTTAACGAAAAGTGTTCCTCCTCCATTCAGAGCTTCATTCTACAATAGTCACATTGTATTACATGAATACTTCATCTATTTTCTACTTGGAAATAATATCCCACATCGAAAGAAACTTACTTTATTTAACGCAGCAAGGCTAATAACCTTAACACCGAGTTTATCGGCTCTAAGGATAGCATCTTCTATATGTTTATTTATACCTTCTGCAGCAAAAGGCAAGAAATACTGCAAAATGTGACACCATAAGAAATCTTCTTCACATATGGAAAACAGTAGAATTATTAAGTTTTTGAATTTGTATTGCAGGATCTAGAGCACAAACTAAAACGGCTACCTGGAAACCGAGTCTTGGCACAGCCCAAGTCTGATGCAATCTACCTCTGAGATTGTAGAAACTGTATAAGAATGTCTTAGACTGTGCCCACATAACAAGTATTGTCATGAACGTAAGAGGCCACAATGGAAACAAGAAGGGCTTTATGCTGAAAGGTATTGAACTGAATGATCGTAAAACAAATGGAGCGTGCAGTGATGACATAATATCCACTCCGTGTGCAAGAAACACAAAATCAGGTACTCTGCTCTCTGCATTTTGGTTTTACAATAAATCAAACTGTTAAAATATGCCTGTGAAATTCTAATTTTTTTTGTTAATACTAAGAAGAAACAGACTCACTTGTTCTTGAACTAATTTCATTTTGAAGATCCCATGACCTGGTGTTTATTGTTTTCCATAGCTTATCATATAATGGCATGAAGAGGCAAAAATTAGTCGCCATGTCCGTGTGGTGAAGGCTGTGGTATCTGCATAATAAATCAAACAAACAAGAAATCCTAAAATAAATGCGATCCAGTAGAAACATAAGAAAAATGGAGTAAGAAACGAGAACTTACGTAGGTGTATAGATAACATGTTTGAGCAGAGGAACAGCCTCAAAGAGCTTATAAGGAATAACTTCAAAATTACTGTGTCCCAAACAACGAAGAAAATCGAAAACCAAAAGATAACTATACATCAGACTTATGGATCCATAACCAATAACCGCAGTCCCCAAGACTGGAATTCCTACAACTATACAAAGTAATAGATGTTCCAAGAATGTCGCATGTCCAGCTGCATCATAAACGAAATACATAATACATAATAGTTAGCTATTATATAGGCAAGAGGTTGATCAAACATGGGAATTTTTCTTTTGTGTATACACTATTTAGTACCTGTGAAGGAACTTGTAACTTTCGAGCTATGATGGAGCCAATGGTACTGTTGAAACAAAGTCGCGGAGTGTAATAATCTATGAATCCAGTAATACAATGGTTCCGAGATTCCTATGTGAAGTACGAGACAACATAGAATACCCCGAAAATCCCAGATTGGAAGATTGGCTAAGGAAGGAAAACTCAAGTATATCAATGAAGCCAAAATAGCTTGAAGTATTAGAAAATTATCCCTGTTGCATAACAAACACAACAATGAAGAACTCGTCTCCAACAAAACCAAAATACGACGAATAAAAAGTAAAAACTATTGTATACCAATGCCATTCTGCATCAATTTGATTGAATTCAACGCCTTGTTGGTTGATTCTTCGAGTACGATTTAGGAAAAGCATGTTACTGTACATGATCCATAACTGATGAACAAAGGCTCTGAGGACAAACAAGGTGAGAATATGCAAGCACCAAGTATCAAAATTCTTGATTTCTTCCTTGTAAATGGAATATAGAACTTTTGCAACTAATGGCCCATACAATAAATACTGTTCCAATGGACAAATCAACAAACAAAATTAACGCATAATCAGATTCTTAATGAAAAAGGAGTGAAATGCAAAAAACACCCCCTATGTTTTGCCTAATTAGCAAAAAAACCCTGTGGTATTTTTTTATTAGCAAAAAAGCCCCTCCCAAGCTGGAGTACATGTTTTGCAGGAAAAATGACAATTATACCACTCCATAAAATGAGAAAATACCCTTATTCAGCAAAAATATAGACAAAAATTAACTTTGAAAATTGGCAATAACCCCATGTTCACTTAAAAAATTGACAATAACCCCCCATTGTCTTACAAGGAATTCCAAATGGAATTGTTTTGCTAATAAAAAAAGAACACATGGGTTTTTTGCTAATAAAAATAACAGGGGTGGTTTTAGCAAATCACAGTTTTTTTTTTTTTTTCCTTTGCATTTAGCTCTATGAAAAAAGGTATGAATAATTAAGCAGAAACCAAAGCTAAAATACGTACCTTGTAATTATTCAAATCCTCCCATGGCCAAGAAAATAAAGGAGCTTCCTTTTTATTTGGAACACAAATTCTCTTATTTCCCATATTTTATTCCCCTGATCTACTGTTTTCTATCTATATATATCTCAATTTGTAAGCATAAGTAAAGAGATCTATATAGGAAGAGTATGTCAAATTGAAGACAATCAACGAAGTTAAAGATGACTATTTTTTGGCACCATTATTACTAGTAGAGCTATACCTTACATATATAGAAGCTACATAAATGAATTTCTTCAAGGACCATTTATGCTGTATATAGAAATCGTTATGGAAAAACAAAAGTTTGTTAATGTGTTGTCAAATGTGAACTTCGCATGAAGTCATAGAAAAACAGAGGCATTGAATGAGATTGAGTTAAACATTAAGATGGTTGGCTGATTATAAATCTTTTATGTGTGTAATTGGGTGGGCACTTACTTCATTTACCAAAAATGCTATAATAGTATTTTTATGGGTAAACATCACTTATGGTTCTCTTTATCATTAACTTTTTACAGAGTCGTCCCTTTTTTTTTCCCACATTAATATCTACTAAGAGTTATTTGTGTCACTTTGGTCTTCTTCAGGTTGAGTATGGCGAATCCGATGTCACGTGAATTGCAATATAGGTTTGGTTGGGGACTTAAGTGTAACATTATCATGAAATAGCACATATTAATGAATGATGTATATTCAATTAATTGGACTGGGTAGAATTGAAATATATAGCTTATATCTTTTGCATTGTTTTACAACAAAAATAATGAAATCTTAGTTATTGATCAAATGAATTTGAGACAATTTTTAAGTAGATTTCAAATTCTCTCACTTGTCATTTGACATGCATTTCTTTACTTTCCTAAGTTATTTTTCACTTATTTAATTCATTAGTTCAATTCGTATTTTCACCGGATTAACCAATATTTTGCCGATTTTATTCATTTTTAGGTTTAATATTTGTTTACCAATTTACCCTTTTTGTATCAGTTATAACATATTTTCATTTTTTTCTCGTTTTTCATCAATTTCTTTTGTTTCTTTTACTGCAACCATTTTTCTTCTGGTTTCACCATTTCTTATCGGTTAAATTCTTTTCACACGGATGTTGTTTGTTTTTACAAATTTATCCTTTTTTCACCTATTTCACATGATTTTTCTGTGATTTTACATGTTTTTTCACCAATTTCACCTTAATTTTAATTGATTTACATGCATTTTTTTAATTGATTTTACTTGATTTTCACTAATATCGATTTTACTTGATTTTCTAATTGCACTCGTTTTTCACTGTTTCATCGTTTTATCAATTTTTCACGAATTTCACCTGAATTTTCATCGATTTCTCATGTATTTACTGATTTCATGGGCACTACTTTGACCGATTTTACACTCATTTTTTCACCAACTTCACAAGTACTGTTCACCAATTTCACATGAGTTTTCATCGATTTTCACCCGTTTTTCACGAAATAATTTGATTAAAATTCGATATTATGCATGTCTTGATATTTTTGGACATATTTTGCTTTCTCTAGCCAAATAAAATATAAGTATGTAGCTAAGTAATGCATATTTTGTCATTCATAGGTAAGATGAATTCTACTTTTTTTTTTTTGGAGTAGGATGATATTTAAGAGAATTTGATATTTTAATTATTTTAGAAATTTAGAAACATAAATTATTCACATTTTTGTACCAGTTTCACCATGTTTTTGTTGGTTAAACTCGTTTCTTACTAATGTAATCCGTTTTTACCAGTTTTACATATTTTCACATAATTCACATGCTTTTCACTAATTTCACATATTTTTCCACCAATTACACTTAAATTTTCATTGATCTCTCATGCATATTATCGATTTTACCCGTTTTATACTATTTCATTTCTTCACCATTTTTTTCACGAATCTAACCCAAATTTAATTGATTTCACATGTATTTACCAATTTCACGGACATTTTTTTGAGATCGGTTTCCGTTTTTCACAAACTTCACAAGTGTCTACCAAAATTTACCTGGATTTTCATCGATTTTCCATGTTTTCACTGATTCCATAGATTTTTTTTTAATTGATTTCACTAATTTTCACTGATAAAGGAATTTCATGAAAACTCGAGGATATGCATGTCATGATATTTTTGATACATTTTGCTTCTGTAGCCAAATACAAATTACGTACTTAGCTAAGTCATAAGCATATTTATATTCATTCAAAGGTGAGAACTGAGATTATATTTAGAAATAGAAATTGTAACAATTTATGAGTGCAATAACTGAGAGTTTACCCACAACTTCAAGTACAAATTAATTTTTTTTTTAAGAATAGAATTTTCCCAAACAAACACTGAACAATTTTTATATGTTGTATTGATTAGAATTCATCCATTTTAAGAAGTTTTTATTTTGTAAGAATAAATTCTTTTCATTTTCTAATTTTTTTCTTTAACTAAGGCCGTAGCAAACAAAATCATTAAATAAATTGTTATTTAATTTTCTTTTTAATGTCCAAATTATTCTCCTCGTTTTATTTTTCAGTCTTATGTTTATTCCCGGCCCATACTACAGGTTTACATTTATCTATTTGTAAAGATCAACCTTTCTAGTTTTAGCAATCTGCATAAATATAATGAATTAGAATGTATATATATATATTGGAATATGATGGAATATGACATATACTTTTTAGAAAGATAAATCGCGTGGATGATAATGATTTATTAATATTATGACACGTTAAAATTATATTATTTCAGGTGTTATAGTAATATTTAAGAGTTTTAACTTCTTTGTGAGCGAGTCCTAGTCCAGCTATATCGATCTTATGATTCCTAATTTAAGTATGTTTCTTGTCTTTTGCTTATTAAAATCATATAGGGGTATTATAGTCCACACAAAAGTTAAGAAATATTCATACTTTTATAATAGTAATAATAATAAAATAATATATATATATATATATATATAAGTATAAATAATATATAAAGATAGAGAATAATTAAGTTAAGATAATTTAATATAGAGAAGATATCATGTAGGGCTAAAAGATGTTGCACCTTATTCATTTTAAGAAAGGAGTTTTTCCCCAATTTTCTATATTGGAGATAAAGTGTTCATTACACATATCACAAGATAAGATTTACATATAAAAGCAATATATTGTGATTTGACTCTTAAAATTAGAAATGGTGGAGATTGATATAAAATTAGACTTAGACTTAGACTTATATTTGAGGTGAGACTGGATCCCCCTCAGCATATGCTAGTAGATAACACTCTCAATTTTTTTTAGACGGTTAATATATTACTAAACCAATTATTATATCATGAGGAAATTAATCTATTCGAATCTATTTCATTGATATCAAAGTATAAATTAAACCAATTACAAAAATTAATATTAAACTAAAGAAATACTCATATTAGTGAGAGTTAAATTCATGGATCTTCAGCTTTAACTAACACTCTCAATTAACAAAAATAATTCGTATATTTAACATGTACAAGACTTGGAAACTCCATCATATGGTAAAATAGTGGGGAAAATGCATATTACTACCCTGTGATATCGAAAACCTGCAAAAAACTACCCTGTGAATTTGTTTTTGCACCAGACTTCCTTGTGTTTTCAAAAACCCTGCAAATTACACCCATTCTCCGTTAATCATTGACACCGTTAATTTTTAATTGAATTGCCTAAATTACCCCTTATATATTAATAAAAAATTTATATTTTTATTAACGGGGAAAATGCATATTACTACCCTGTGATATCGAAAACCTGCAAAAAACTACCCTGTGAAATTTTTTTTGCACCAGACTTCTTTGTGTTTTCAAAAACCCTACAAATTACACCCATTCTCCGTTAATCATTGACACCGTTAATTTTTAATTGAATTGCCTAAATTACCCCTTATATATTAATAAAAAATTATATTTTTACAATTACAAAAACTCTCACTAATTTTTCTCTCTCGCTTCTCATATGGAACAAACAAAGAAAAGAAGAGATATTATGTGCGAAGTTTAAAAGATACAAAATTATGGGTATAGTATAAAAGTATAAGGTAGTTTGAACAATTGTTTAAAAGTACAAGAATTTTTTGCGCAAACATTAAAAAATATGAGTTACTTTTCTACAAACATTAAGAAAAACACAGAAGTTTTTTGCAAACATTTCAAAGCATAAGGAAGTTTGACGCAAACTTCCAAAAGTACAAGGAAGTTTTTTGCAAACGGTGGAAAACACAAGGAACTTTTACGCAAACTTTAAAAAACACAAGGAAGTTTTCTGCAAACTTTAAAAAATACAAGGAGGTTTTATGCAAACTTTAAAAAACACAAGGAAGTTTTCTGCAAAGATTCAAAGTTACAAGGGTATTCTTGTCATTTTGAATGAAAAATTACGTCAGAAACAAAAAAAATCGCATTTTTGGTGCGTAGAATACACGCGTGTCAAAAAATTGACGGAGGGAGACGGAATGGGTGTAATTTGCAGAGTTTTTGAAAACACAAGGAAGTCTGGTGCAAAAAAAATTTCACAGGGTAGTTTTTTGCAGGTTTTCGATATCACAGGGTAGATATGCATTTTCCCCTAAAATAGTTTAAGACCAAACTGATAAAATCTGAAAATGTGTACCTTCAAGCACTGACTTTTCGTGTCTTTCTCTTCTTTGCAAAGAAGTTGTACGTTTTAGTTTTAGATGTTTATTATACTTATAATTATTATTTTATCAATTACTTACAAAGTATGATGCTTAATTCTTTAATAATTTATGGTCGTAGAATCTTGATTTATGTTCTTAACCCAATCCTTTCGCTACTTTTTTTTTTTTTTTTTGAATAATATCGCCATTGCTCTTTTGTTTCTTTAACCATGCCCAACCATATATTTGTCCCCTTCGGTAAAAAATTATCTATCCGTCACTAATTCGAAAAAAAATTGGTTTTCATGTTAATTTATCTGCTTAAGTCTTTAATTTTAATTTTAATTTTAATTTTTTTACCAACTATTAAAAAGACTCATATATATTAAATTAAACAAATACTCAAACAATGGAGTTGGAATCGAAATCTCTTTGAAGTCTCAATTTTTGCCGCAAAGTTACAATATCATTTCTTTATTAATTTGTGTTCACAAGTTTGACATGTATATATAGGATACAATTGATTTGGTCTTTATTTTCACCTTGTTCTTTGACAAAATTGTTTCCAATACGTATCTAATTAATTCTTTTTTGACATATCATGTGACATAAAACACTTAATTAAGGTCGAAAACATGCATCAACCGATTAAATTGATTACAATTTTAAGTTATTAAATGGTGTTCACAGATTTTGTGTGTGGCCGCATGTATAGGGTTTGGAGACCGACTCATAGCCATTGGTCCTAACTGATTTCTTACCTAACCTACCATAAATTTGGACACACATTTTCTTTTCCTTTTGTTTCCATTTTCAGTTTTCACCATGTTTAAGTAAAACTTTAGTTTAAAATTGTGATTATATTCAATTATTTATAAATCAATATGTGATTGATCTAGTGGAAATGGACTAGTCACTACAAAGTAGTGAACTCGAGTTTGAATCCCTGTTAGGAGAGGTTCCCACTTAATATGTTCGACGCGCTTCGAAAGAGATTAAACCCTTGGAAAATAAAAAAAAATCAACTAATTACAGTCAACATAGATTAAATATATTTGATATACACGTCTAGTTATTTCAATCTCTAAGTAAGTAATAATCAGTTACAAATATAACCAAAATACACACTAATTATGTGAATTATTTTGGTTCGGTACCGAATTCAAATTAGAATTTTTCAGCAATCAAGTGTCAGTATAAAAACCAGTCTAGTTGAATAACACGTTGCTTAAAACTTTTTTTTTTTTTTTTCAAAGTGGAGATAATATTTGAGTCTGATTCAATTATAACTAATCGCACGAGTTTGAACGAGTTTTCTTCGAATCAACCATAAGTCCAACTCAAATGATTTGACACTTTTATACATCATCTTCGAATCAACCATACATCTACTTGTATTTGGATATCCATTCGATGTTGTTATAAGAATTTTTTTTATGTGAAATGATTTTGTTTCACAATTATACTCTCACATGTATTAATAATTTGATGCCATCAATTTTAAATCATTACTTTTAAGGACACAAATGTACACGTAACTAAAACCTCAAAAAGATTTGAAGAGTAATTAATTTTATGAGACAGAATGAATTATATAGATTATTATCTTATGTTAATTAATTAACCCCAGTCAATTTGCAACATGGAGTGTAACATGGAAAATGTGTGTCTCTCACCTGTCACTACGTTTTTAATTAGTTAAAACTTAATAATTTTCATCTCTCACCTGTCACTACGTTTTTAATTAGTTAAATCTTAATAATTTTCATTAAATGAATTAGTACATTGAAGAAGATAGAATAAGATATTAGGTGCCCTCACGTAACTTTAATATGCATGAGCATGCCTGATGAAGGGAATTTTCGTCAGAGTGTCTGGTCCACGTCCAATGTGCCACGTAATGATGTTTTCCGCTCCACAGTATGGAATCCTAAGCCGGTCAGATCGAGCTGGACTCCACTTCAAGGTTCCTAACCCTGTGCTCAAAGAAACTCGTCAGGTTGTGCCGATGGTTGACCCGGCGCTGACCCTCCGATGCCTAAGTCAGATCAATTCAAAGCATAGCAGAATATAGCAGAAAAGTAGTAGATAAGTCGAGCAGAATCTACCTTAAAATGTAAGAAATGCGGAGTATTTATAGGAGTGGAAATCGGATCTTTCGGATCAGTCGGGTCTTTCGGGTCGGATCTTTATTGGTTCGATCCAATTGAGATCTTATTGGTTGAATAAATGTGTTCATAGGTCGAATGGAATGATCGAAGATACCCATATCAGTTTAGTTCGATCATATAGTGCAGACTTGATGTATGTCGAATAACATGGATCATATTCGATCATAATGGAGCATATTTGATATATGTCTATGTCGAACTACATGAGGTCGATCATATGGGTATGTCGAACTACATGCGGTTGATCATATGGACCAGATTTGATCATAATGGAGCAGATTGGTGTATGTCGAATAGGTCCAGTCTGGTCTATGTCGAATAGAAGCAGATTATGGTCTATGTCGAATAAGAGCAGATTTTGGTCTTAGTTTGACTTTATTTTGACGTGTAACTTGCCATGTCTTTGATTGAATATTTGGTATATCAATCCCCTTGATCATTATTAATAAAACTCGCCAAAGAAAATGTTCAGTGCGGATTTATTCCATTTCTTATTCTGTTTTCTGTGATATACCCCTGTTTATTTATTGTTATTATTTCTTCTCTAATTATATTTCTCTTTGTGCAATGAAAAAATTAGAATAAGTATAGCCCAACATTAATATCATGAGGAAATTTTTAAAATTAAGCGTAGTACTCCCTTTTTCTTTAATTTTCCTGTATTTTTATATAGTTATACGTACCTAAGTCAATGAATAACTCTAACTGAATATATAATTTATAAAAAAAAAAAAAAAAAAGAGATTTTCTTGGAGTGTAGGCTTATATTAATCGAGTCTAATAATTCACAAGTCATAATTATGAAGCTAGGTCGTACCTTAAACTTCGTCATACATAACAGTTAAGCCTCATCCATTCTATTTATGTAACTCTGTAAGCATGTATTTCGTTTATAAAGATGATGTTCATTCATGGATTAAAATTTTATTTAGGGAAATTTGAGGTCACTAAATGTTAGAAAGACTTTATGAATGTATTTTGGCTCACGAGCCTTAATTAATATATTATTGGGTAATTTATGAATACTCCATGAGGTAAGTTCTAATTACAAAGATCTCATCACGTATTGGGTAGTATGAAAACCATTATCAGATTTGTCATCACCTTACAAATAACCTCTTACCCCTGAAAAATTCTAATTTTGCCCATAAAGAGTTATTTGTAATATTTGTAATATCTTAAAAAAAAATTAAAACTTGGATGCTACTTGTAATATCTCATTGATTATAAAATTAATTATTATATATTTATCATAAAAAAAATTGATAAAATTGTATAATTGCCCATAAGTTTAAAAGTTTATTAAAAAAATCTTAAAAACTTAATTTTATAACAAAATTTTATTAATAATATTTTATATATATAAGATATTTATTTACACATTTGATTAAATAAATTATTTTTTATATTATATAATAATTTTATTTTATTATTACAAACATAAAATAAAATTACAAAAAAAATATATGTAATTTTAAATTTTCTTGTTATATTTAAAAATATTAAATTCATTAATACTATATAATTAATTCAACTATATGTGTAAATAATTTTTTTATATTTATAAAATATTATTAATGAAATTATGTTTTATTTATTTATTAATAAATATGTAAAAAGAGATTTTTTAAAAAAAATTGAACCTATTCAATATTTTGGTTGTAAATATCTAATTATCCATTTATTATAATTAACATTAAAGTTTTAATATTAAAAACGTTACAAATAATCCAAGGAACAAATTTAGAACTTTTCAAGGGGAAGGTACTAATTTTAAGATGGTGACAAATTCGATGATTTTTTTTGTAATACCCAATACGTGAGAGAGGTTTTTGTAATTAGATCTTACCTCAATGGATATTCATAATTTAGCCGATATTCTTATCTCCATCATATTTATGGAACTAAACATAACTTAAAAGTAATTAAGATATTAAGGCCAAAAATATAAATAACTGAAAACTATTAGCTTTCCCATTCAAGTTTCAAACTCCATAATCATTTCACTTAAAAAACACTATTCTCGTTATAGGAATTTAATATCGCAATAAACCAATAAGTAATTGGTCTAGTGAAATGGACTAGTCACTACGAAGTAGCGAACCTAAGTTCGAATTTATATTGGGGGAAGTTCACACTTAATATGTTCGACGCGCATCGAAAGAGATTAAAAAAAAAAAGAGTTATGCTTAATGGAAGTAGAATGGAGCGGCTATATATTGGATGTGGGTAATGAGGTCCTATATGTAAGAGGCCCAGTCTCGTGGATCTAGCGAAACTAAGTCATAACTCTTCTTCATGAACTTTGGTGAAATTCATTGCACAAACATATTCATAAATCTACACTCAATCTCTTGAAATCTAAAATTTTGATTCGATACCAACCAACTATTTTTTTCCCAAAACTCTATAAAAAGTACATTTGAATTGACACCTACCACATTTTTTTTCAAACCCCAGTATCCAAACTTAATACAAGTGGGGTTTCAACTTTTTCAAAATCAAAAAAGCCAACATCCAAAATTTAACCAAATGGGTTTCCAACTGTTTCACTGAAACCACCTATATTTTTTTTAAATAGAGACCCGCAGAATTTACAAGAATGGAACATGAAACAACATAATCTAGTAATTATAAACACACATCTAAATAGATAATAAAAAATGAAGTTCACATTTAAGAAATAAGGGATACAAAACTATGAGTTCATATGATCCTAAAAAGGAAATGATAATTCAGTACAGAGGGTTAAATTAGTTTTTCTATTAAATGAATTTCAATTTATGTTGACTACACACTCTACTGTGCAATCCAAAATACAATTTTTGGCATACAGTTAACTAAAATTTTATATTTCATAACTTTTAACTTTAGATTATTTTCCAATGTGTCGTCAGTCGGCATAAGTTATATTGTTATAGGAAAAGAAAAGCGTTAAAAACTTTTACATTAGATCAAGTTCACAGGATGCTCACTTAAAAGGCTACCAAGTAAGAAACAATACACTAAACTACTGACTTTATTTGGGTAATAATAAAATGTGCAAAAAATATGTCAACTGCATCCGTAGCCCTGGTTAATGTTTACAAATTAAAGTGACTCTAAAATCATAAACATAACTCAATATTTATAGGGTGATTTTGAGTACCATCGCTAACGTGGTAGTCACGTGAATAACTGCATTTGAAGTGCGGCACCACAACCAGCCAGAGCGATATAAAAAGGGTATCCAAACGTAACTCAAGAGTTCACCTGTGAGCTGTTCTCTGATTTATATTTTTGGAGCTCTTCTTGGGCACATATGAGTCTACACAATAGAAGAGTACTTTTATGCTTATTTTTTAAAGTAAGCTTTCTAAGTACAAATTTACGAAAAAGTTATGAATACCTCCACTGTAAATCAGTCATCTCTCGGAGTAACTCCTTTTCCCTTTCATTAGCTGCCTCTAACTACAAAAAAGTAACAGTATGTTAATACATATATTTCACAACAGAAGTTCAATATAGGTATATTTTAAGTTTACATAGGACCTCAATTTCAAACTAGAATCACAACTTGGTAATTATAAATTCAGGACAGAAGGGAATGTTATCCATACCAAAAGTAAATATACTCAACAACAATGCAAAAGAATAATTGAAATTGTTGACAAATCTCTTTTACCCTCACGTACTCTCTAAACACAAACAACAATATACAATTCATTCCTTCATATGATCTGATAGTTCAAAAGTAAATAAGGGGAAAAAAAATCCTAGATGAATACTACCTCAAGTTAAAAATCCAAACTGAACATACATGTACAAGCTAGAGAAGTGACTTAATAGTTAATACAAAAATTGCCGAAATCCAAAGTCCAAACTGATCATACATATACAAGCTGGAGAAGTGACTTAAAAGTTAATACATGAAATAGCAGACACAGACATTTATATTTTAATCTCATTTTTTCCAACCTGGCTCCCTCTCCAAACAAACCTAAATGAAGAAAATAAAACAAAGGATCATGAAATAATGTGGGTATCTGCTTCTAAAGGACAACTATAAAGGGAACTCAAATGCACTGGAGAAGTTTGTCTATCCAATAGCTAACAGTAGTATAATGAACAGAAGTATTCAAATTCAGATCAAATCCTTGGTAAATGGATATCGCAGTACTTATACATACCAAGGATATCTCTGCCACTTCTGTGTTCATCGGCATGCATCCTACATTAAAAGAGATGAACAGTCACATTAAGTGAGAAAAATATACACCCACAATATGCTCAATTGCATTAATTGCTGATACCTGAAAAATCACCAGAAACTACTTGCTTCATTACACTAATAACATTATCCTGTTGCCAAACAAAAAAAGATTAAAAATCAGAGGCTTTAACCAAATATATAAAAATTATTGTTGCCTTCAAGAAGAGCCATTACCCTTTGAAGAATATTTGTCTGTAGAATACTCTGCAGAGAGGGATAAACAGCATAACCACAGGGGTTGGATGGAGTAGCATAAGAAGGCAATGGTGGAGAAATGGTAGGATGTTGAGCAATAACCTATATATCCAAAACAAATGAGATTCTAATTCCAACATTTATGTGATGGCTGGAAACACAATGATTGATAAGTTGAATAAAGACTACCGATTTTAGAGTTCATTTGATTTATCCCTCAGATACCACCACTAGAAAAATGGAACATATTCTAATCCTTAAAGAAATCAAATGGTAGAAACTGCTCAAGTAGATACATTGAATGGAAGTTAATCATCGATTCTATGTATAGACTATTATGTAACTTACAAAAACATAGAGAATTAGGCATAATAGCGTTGAGAAGTAATGACTGTCCTCATTTAAATTTTGAATCAGTTGTGGCTAATCAAAAATCAACACTAGAGCTCAAACACGCCCCATTCTGAAGCAATATACATGTGTGTGTGTGTGTGTGTGTGTGTGTGCACGTAAGACCAATTTTAGATTCAGAATCTTAATTTTTAATCAGGTGTGTGGATAGTCATCATCAATGTTGACTCTCAACAATTAAACAATATCGCATAAGTAATTGCTCTGATCAGAACCAACAAACTGCAAGGATAAATGCAAACCATACATACATAATCTGTGTATATACACATATAAGTTTATATCACATGCATGTGTTATTTAAAGATATCGAGCTTTAGTTAAATTATCACGTATGTGGAAACAATGCAAAACAAAAATTGTAAGCATTGCGAAAAAATGATACTTTTACAAACTGAAAATAAAAAAATTTAATGATCTGTAAACCATATTTTTTCACTGCCACCTGCATGCTTTGGCTTTTCTGTAGCACTGTAGCTGGAGTAGCCTGCAGATACAAAATAATTAATCTGAAGTACAAGTAAATAAAGGGTACTCGCAGCAAGATCTGGCAGTAACCTTTTCCTTCTCAACATTCTCTGATGTAACTTTAAATCTTCCTTTTTGCTGAACAACTGGATTTTTTGCCTTCTCATCAACTTCCTCACCATTGACTGCATTACAAATTTGTAGTTAAACAAAGAAAGCACGTAATACTAAACACACATCGGATCAAAGTCATGTCCATTGATATCTAAAGTATAAACGACAGAATTTACTAACCTAATATTTTTGAGCCTTTGGATATCATTTCTGGTTGTGCAGTATCTAATATTTGCAGATTAGTAGCCACAGCACGTGACATATTCTGTGACTGGTTTTGCACTTTGTTGCTAAGGATCACAATTTTTTTTTGTCAAAGCGAACAGACATGCCATTAAGAAACTATGTAAGTAAATGTAAATATTAAGAACATGAGAAGGAAAATTATTAAACAATATCATCCTTGCAGATGCTAGTTATAAATATTAGTAACCAACTCATACAAACATTTATGCCTAAAACTACTTAACTAAAAAAAATTAGGCCGTAAACTACTGGAAAATATGAAGACAATGATATCAACTTTCCTCAACCAGAAGGTTGTAAGGCTTTACCATACAGGTAACAAAGAAAGGGCTGAAAAGACTTCCAGGATACAACTAAAAAGGCTTTACTATACAGGTAACAGAGAAAGGGCTAAAAAGTAAGGCCTCTCGACATTTTAAAAACATAGTAAAACTAGTCTTCTGAAAATGAGAAAATGCTTACAGTTTCTAAGTCAGAGTTAGAGTTAAAAACTTAAAAAATTGAGTATTATTTTTTTTAACAATGCTAATCATTTATCTAACTATGAAGGGGGAAAAGGGGTGGCGATTAATTTCAAGTCTTCAATTAAGTAACAAGCAAGGGAAACAAAATCAAAATTATGAATCTCTAAATTCCTTCTATGAACAAAATTTTCTAGCATGTCAGCCATTCTGGCTGGTGGGAAAATAAACATAAGGATTGGATTGTCAAAGGCGGCAGGAATAAGAATGAGGAATAAATAAGGAACGTAATGAGGAAATCAATTTAGTGTTCGAGATGAAACATCAAGGGAAAGCCAGTAGGAGTGTAAAAAGAGAATCAATCCTTCTTGGCCTATTTACTCAACTTTCACCACTGAAATTGAAGCATGTGAAAAACCAAGAAAAAGAAGAGAAACCCTTAGTGTGAGTTAATGTTTATATTGTCTTCCAGCAGAAGACAGAACATGTACATATAATAACAAGGAGTGTTGCACTATAGCGTTCGAGATGAAAGGGGAAGGCAGCAGGAACATAAGGAGAGAATTAGCCCTTCTTGGCCTATTTACTTAACATTCACCATTGAAATTGAAGGATGTTATAAAAAAGGAAAAGAAACCTTTAGTGTTACATAATGTTTATTCTGCCTCTTCACCGCTGACAGAACATGTAAATAAACTAAACATGGAGAGTTACACACTCTTGTTACTTCGTGGGACAACATAAATCAAAATCAAGACTAAGCAAAAGTAAACAATACTCTCATTTATTCCACAATTAAGCAAAAGTAAACAACACTCTCATTTATTCCACAATGCCCTTCAAGGAAAAAGTAACTGAAAAAGAACTAAGAAGTCCTTGCATTTAAAAAAGAAGCCAATAGTTTTTCTGAGCTTCAAATAGCAAGTGATATACTATCACATATCCACTATCCATCTTATGTGCCTACTACCAAAAATGTAAATGTGAATTTAAACTAACCCACTCCTTATCTATAGATGAAAGCTTAAACCACTTAATTTATAGAAGGGAACTTATTGTCAATCCAAAAAATTGAAGAGAACTGTTCAATAATCTCAAGTCCAAGACGATTCCACCTAGAAAAACTAATTGCCCATTTTGAAACTAACTTGGATTTCGTTCTTTAGTTGGGATTTTTCTCTTTCTACTTTAATATAGAAGAATTGTGTTTATTTTCACATGCAAATACACATAGTTGTCCACAGTTTTTATAGAGCACTTTTTCTTTTACTTGTTTAGACAAATTTACCAAGTGCAAGTAATGAAACAACATTGTGTGTATTAGCCAACACATTGGATCTGAGAAAATACTTGAAGAATAAGGATATAACAGAAGCAACGCAATAAAACGAACAGTTTGAGCGAGTATACTACTGAGTTGAGAGCACCATACCACTGATTAGAAATTGAGGAAGCTCCATCTGATGATTTTTCATTCACATCCGAGACAGGTATTTCTGCCAAATTGTTATCTGCTTTACTCTCATCACCAAGAGACATGTATGGTGTTGGCTGCTCTATGGTTGAACAAGAGAGGTTCATATCATCCCTAGATTTTTCACATTTAGAACTAAAAATATAAAATAAGTTTGATTAGAAGGCCCAACTATAAAGATCAGAGTTATGAGCATATCAGAGAAAAGCAGAATGGCTGATTAATAACATATCATACAAGCAGTACTGATACAGTTGCCACCTGTATATCTTTTCTGAAAAAGTGAGACATAGCTATGCAAGATTTTGTAGGTTATTTACATGAACATAATCATGTCCATATTAAATATAATATGTACATGATACCAAAGGCCAGAAATAGTATAAAAGATAAAATGGTGCTTCAAGTAAGTGTAAAAAAACTCTAGAACTATGATAACATACATGTTAGCTGTAGAGTCGGCGAATGAAACAGAAGCATGAGCATTATCGTCCTGCACAAAACTATGATGTTAGAGAAAGAGATTATAAAATATCAGTTTGGACAACAGAATGGTGTTTGCATACGGAATCTGCAGCATCAGAATAGTTACTAGCAAAGGACAACTGAGGTTGAAGTAATGAAACATTTTTAGACATAGATGACTGGTGCTGAAGTTGTTTGGCTAGCATGTCTTCGTCTTTTTCTGCAATAAGATCATCATCCTGGATCTGAAAGAAAGACAAGGAGTATAATTGATCTATCGGAAAAATATATACAGCCATTAAATCCATCCAACGAAAACTTGGATAGACGGAATACCAGTGAAGCCTGAGCTTTCATATCATCGAGGTTGAAGTTCCAACCACTAATTCCGCGTTTATATTCATTCTGCAGATGTTCAGAAGTTCATTAAAAAAAAAACTCAGAACCAATTGCGAATCCTATAAGAAGCATACTTATAAAAATTAGATATTCCATTGCTGTTAACAGTTAAAACATTTGCATGAAATGAATAACAACTCCATGACTACCCTTAAAAGCCTAGCTCATAGTTTCTGGAACCATTGCCTTATCTACCAAAATTCTTGCACCGTTAAGGAACATCGATTTTCATGTCTGATGAACTTAATCTTACAAATCCAATCTTTGACTAATGGTGGTTTTCATTGCTGTCATCCAAGATTCAAGTTATGATCTTTAATACAAAAATTGCTCTGGACTGAAACGGCACCATTATATATTTCATATTTCTAACACTAGTTATATATGCTTCTGGTATCCATCGAACTACCACAGCAAGACTTCTAACAAAGTGATAAAACACATCCTATAACATTAATTATTAAACTGCATTTGGAAACAAAGAAAGTGTCATTCGAAGTGCACCATACAGACACTAAGACTGTATTTAATAGAATGGATATCATGAAAAACAGACACATAACCATGCTGATGTCTACTACATAATAGCAGAATGTCCTTTTTCGGCGAATATTTCAAACCTGTGATATTTCCTCTTTCTGCCCATCTGGGATTTTCTTTTGTGCAAGCATGTCTTCCTCCTTTCTCTAAGATCCACAAATATACTTCTGTTAGAATATAACCATATATAGGGTTCTTTAGAGCTTGTATTAGATTACAAACCTTCAACGCCTGAAGACGGTCACCAAGAGCTGGCAGTCCCTCTAGAAGTGTTCTAGCAATATAATCATTTGATCTAGCTTGCTTGAAAAAAGCATGTCGTAACAACTTCTTTGCAAAAGGCCTTTTCAAAGGATCTTTCTCCAAACAACTAGCAATCATATGCTTGAAGGACTAGACACATATAGCATGTCAATCAAACAAAGAATGTTGAGTCGGTACTTAGTACATACTTCAGAGAAACACACCTTCGAAAACTTTTTGTCTCTCTCATAATCCAGACCAGGTGGTGCATTTTGCAAGGTCATAAGCAATACCTAATGAAATTATATAGTACACATATTTGGTTAAAAGGAAAAAGAAATGGTTTAAATGACTTTGTGCAAAAAATTGGCATATCATTATTTCAGTCGAGCACATAATTGCAGGATACCAGATGAGGGAAAAGAGCTTAAAAGGCTACAATAGAGATAGGAATATCATTATATTAGTAAGCACCTTCATTGGAGGATACTTTGAGAAAGGGGCGTGACCATGGGCGAGCTCCAAAGCAGTTATGCCAAAAGACCAAATATCAGCTCTGCAGAATTGCCAACACACAACAGAATCAATGAACTATATTCCTCCTCGAAAAAAAAAAGAAACACAAACGAACAAAGACTAAGACAAAAACAAAAACAATTAGAATAAGAACAGTAATTAGGAAAAACTGGTAACAGACTTGAAGTCATAACCATGTGATTGCTCCATAACCTCCGGTGCCATCCTACAAAATCACAAACAACCTCCCATCACTAGGAAACATAAATGAAATCTGGTGACAGTTTAAACAAGCACCATATGGGCCAAATCTTTCAAACATTGGAGCATTTTAAAATATTCATGTTTGTGGGCAGTTTCAGTGTGCACACACACACACACACATTATATATGTCACGAACCTCAGATAAATAGCAGTGAAGTTTTGACATAATGGGGGTTGAGAAAATAAAAGGCATAAGTATTTAAAGTACTCTAGAATTCGACTAATACCAGCAAGGAGTGCCCACAAATGTATTCCTCATGCGTTGCCTGTCACCTGAATCAAACATGCACACAGAAACACCAAAATCTCCCAGCTTGATACATCCACGTGAATCAATCAGAACATTACCAGCCTGAAATACACCAAACAAGAAACATATGCCCAAGATTAAGATTGCAAGAACATATGGATAAGAGGAGACAACGAGCGATCCCAAAAGATGTGTGAATGGTCGGGTGCTAGTTTACTATGACGAGCCCATACAACTTCTGAAAAGATTTGGAATAATATATGATACTGTTCATTCTAACACAAAGAACATTATGCATTACAAAGGCATTATAAAACACTCCAAGATCAAAATCCTTCCTTGCATTTTTAATGCTTATCTAGCTGATGTATACTGTAGAAGGAAACAACATAGCTATAAGAAAATAGGCCAGGGAGGCTGTCTAATCAATACTAATCCTTGATGAATAGAACAAGTTAGGCTCTATATTATTTAGTAGTTTGTTTAAGCTGGCACCAAATGATAATAAAACTAAAATAAGATGGCAGTGTATGACGCCATTGCATACATTTTATCTACTCACTTTGACATCACGATGCATGTGGCCATGTTGATGGAGATAGTCCAAGCCCTTCAACACCTCACGCAAAATTGTAGCAATAACAACCTCCTCGAAACCATCTGGGTGTGCAGCTTTCAATATGTGTAGGCAAGAACCTCCAGCCATGTATGGCATAACGACCCACAAAGTGTGATCACTAACAAACGAGCAGTGTGATTTAAGAACATTGGGGTGGTCAACAAGCCCCATGGTTTGCGATTCCCGAGCAATGTTGTTCTGGATTTAAATTCAAGAGAAGAATTAGAAAATCCAGTTTATGTAGTTCTCAGGATCAAGGAACCAAAGAATGAGATAACTTAATCTTAAGAAGGAAAGTTTTGCAATTAAACCACTCACACATGCACTCTTACTAGCACCTGAAACCAATTGCTATTTATTTACTTAGAACTGCAGGACCTAAATACTAAGAAGATAAGAATATGAATCAAAATAAATAAATACTTCTTCAGAAAGTAATTGAGGAAATACTAATATCACCCTTCCACCTTTCCTAGCTAGGAGAGATGGAGTATTACATTTTCTACAGTTTCACAGTCTGGTAGTCGTCGTAACTTCCAAATTCTAATCTCTTATAATACAGAACAAGAAAAGATAAGAAAGTAGTCAAATAAACCAATCAGTGAACCACTGATTCAATACCTCCTATTTAATTTTGACACACAGCCAAATCATTTATAATTAACAAAAAATTACTAAAGTCACTCAGGATTAAAACGTACATTCCCATGCTTAAACCCTCACCCCCTCCCAGTCAAGCACGCTAACAGTTTGATTTTCCTTGTAAACTTACATCCGACCAATAAATGAACATAATGACACTTAGTTTGTTCTATTTGTCCTTACCATGATAAACCAACATCGCCACAACTCTACCATTACAAAGTAGATTTATCTAAGCAACATCATCAACCTTTTAACACAAGAAAATATGTTGACCAGCAAGAGATCACAATTCTAGTGAGCAGAAAACCACATTCATATTCAACTACCAAATTCCATAATAATAATATTAATAATTCTGCTAGAAACATAATAAAAATTACCAAATTGACATTGTCGCGTTCGAAGTCAACAATTTTGACGGCAACAACATCATTAAGGGGATTGCATAGGGCTCGATGAACAGAAGCGCTGCCTCCATTCCCCACCTCCTCATACAGAGTATAATGCTCTGCTCCCATTGGATACTTCTTCTTCTCCTTCTCCATTATCGCAATCAAATTAGAACCTTAATTAATCTACACAATCGCGAGATTACACACACGGCTAATCAATGTCGAACAACAAGCGATACAGCCCCAAAGCCGATACAGCAAATCCGAACTACATTAAAGCAAATAATTCTCCAAATTCAATGTTTTCATTTGGTTGCATGTGACTCGTAATATGAATGTATATATAGAAATAAAAAGGGAAACTCACGGGGAACAAGCTTGATTCCATGAAAATCCAACGTAGTAAATTAATTCTTCTTCTTTTTTAAACAAAAAATGAAAAGTGAGATTAAGGTAGTTGAATATGGATACAGATTTGATTGTACGTATAAACGAGCGAGATATTTCGGAGTGTTGATGCTGAGGAAGGGTTTTTAAGTGTTCTCGTGAGAGAAAGAGAGAGAACGGGGAAATGGATCGCCGCTACTATTGGAAGAGCGTTTGTTTGTATGCATAAATCCCGCCACCTGTTATATTGGGCGAATGAATATTCTGCACGAGGTTTTTTCTTCACAAGTAAATTTTAGGAAACTTTCAGTACTTTGCCCTCTAACTTTGAACCTTTTTTCACTTTGCACCTTGTCCTTTGTGAGTTCCACTTAATCCTCTCAGTTATTAAAAATATCTCAAATCACTTCATTTGGACATTCGTCGTCAGAATCTGTTTAAAGTTTGGGTGACAAAGTGCAAAGACATTTTAAGGTTGGATGACAGAGTGCAATGGTCAAGTGATATAGTTGGAAAACATTCAAAGTTTAGATGACAAATTGGAAAATGTTCAAAGTCACATCATTAAAGCTAGATATAATTTTCTTTTTCTATTAGATTCTAGTTTTTTGCATCTTAGGGGGCTGCCTGTGATATATTTAATAGTGGAGGAGTTTAAGTCGAACTCGCAAAGATTAGAGGATAAAATAGAAAAATATTCAAAGGTGAAGGGGCAAAGGAAGATTGCCCTAAATTTTACGGGAAAGTTGTTGGGAAGTTTATTTTAAGCCATAAGAACTTTGAAAAACAGAAAAAACAGTTCTTTAAAAAAAAAAAAACATATTTTCTGTATTTGAATTGTAATATGTCCTGTTTAAAATATAAATAGAAAAGGCCTAGTAATGAAGTATATATTTTGGTTTTTGAAGTTGTTTATTGCTTAAAATAAGCGCTAACATGCCACCTAAGTTATATTTGCTTAAGCAAGAAACCAATATTTTAATGATTTTTTTTTTTTTTGGGTGATTTACATTCGGATAAACAGTCTCGAGTAATTGGCATTTAACACCGTGTCCATATATTAGTTTGACATTTTGCACTTTGAAATTAAAATTTTAGTACATTGCATCATTTAAATGCATATTCTTTGATAAAATGTATTTTATTGGTGTGCACAATGTCCATTATATTGTTAAAAAATGCAACTTGAGATTTCAAAGTGCCATTTTTTTTAGTTTCGGTATGAAAAGTGTTAATATGATGTATTTTCGGAGTTCCAAATGTCAAGTATTCACAACTGACTTATAAAAAAAAAAAAAAACAATTCAGTGTCACTTTTAATTTTAGCATAAGTAGAAAACATAAATTTCAGCTAACACTTTCTTAATTAGTTTGGTGGAATATATCATGAAACCACAAGGTAAATGCAATACATTACTTACCGTGTAAGTATTTTGAATTCAACAAAACTATGTGTGAATACATTCAAGATAAGCTAATCATTAATATTTTAGCCTAATTGGCTATTGTTTTAATATAGTAATTTAATCTGATTTTTCTTTAGTTTTGCATTACTATTTGTGGTGTTTAAACTTGTTCTTAAAAAAAATCCCCAAGTTGTTAGATTAACATTGGAAAAAAATATGTTGAGAAGTTTGAAATTGGTTCTATACCAAATATGAACTTTATGATACCAAAGGAACAAATACATCTTCAATGATTTTATTTTTATTTCATTAAATTACTTCTTCATTTTGATTTCTAAATAATTCTTATATATGTTATATACCTTTTGTTTTAGTGGAATTTTGCGAATAAAATAATTTGAATATCATTATAATTTTTTTTGATAAAACATGAACTACCCCCACTTGGATTATGGATATGTCCCTACATAAATCTTTAGAATCTAAGCTGATAGTAAGAACAGGTTATAAAAAAAAAAATTGATGAAACATAAAGTCTCCCCACTTGGATTATGGATTTGTCCCTACATAAACCTTTAGAATCTAAGCTGAGAGTAAGAATACGTTGGTTAAAAACATTGAAACAAAAATGGCAATCATCCGTCGAACTGGATATTTTATCAATCCATGTGCTAGTATCACCTACTACCAAGGAATGTGGGATCAAAATAAAGATGACCCCAAATGCCATCAAAAAGCAAAGAGTAGAAGTCATTTTGTTTTCTCAAATGATTTTACTAAAAATGTTTTTGGTGATATGTATTTCCAATCAGGTGTCCTTATAATATAGTTACTTTTTGGGATATTTGATGTTAATGAATTTATGCATGATATATGAACTTGCATGCTACCTTCAATGCTTGCTTAGTAATACAGAATTGAGAAAATATTATGTAATATTACTATCAAATCAGTGCATGACTTGGATAAATTTTATATTTTTGAAATTAAAGGAGTGAAATACAAAAATTCCCCTATATTATTTTTATTAGTTAAAATCCCTTCTGCTATTAGCATAAAGAACTCTCCCAAGTCGGAGTAAATATTTTACAGGAAAAATAACAAATATACCGCCACCATAAAATTTTATTTATTAAACATAGATATACATATGTATGTATATATTAATTTCTATATATATAGTTCCTTTTGAATACTAGGAAGCTGATTGGTTACTATTTACGGAAATCTAAATAAGTCCACTACTAACAAGTGTCATCTTTTTTTTTATGATAATAAATAACAAGTGTCATCTTAACTAGCACTCTATTCTGATGATTCAGTGTGCTCAATTTAGGCACCACATGGCTCTGTTTGGAACTTATTTGGTCATGATTTTCAATTTTTTGCTGGGCCAAACTTTGTTTGGAACGATTTTTGTCAGGCCCATTTACTGAAAAATCCAAATAGACCAGTTTTATTCTATTCTGGGCTCATGAAACATAGATAGGGCTTGCTTTGTAGAGACCTATCAACCACTTGCCTGCAGCTTTAGTCTCCCATTTTTTACTTATACATCAATATACTTTATTTATTAATGTTGTATAATTATAAAAATATATATTTAATTATCTTTCCAACATTTTAATTTAGAATAATAATTTTTCAATCATTACTCCAATTAACACACAATATAATATTCATTCATTTATTCAAAAAAAAACATGATTTGACATCTATCAATTAACTTTCATCAAAAACTCCAATATTCAAAGACATTAACTCTTACTTTGCAACCCAACTATTCATTTAATTAATATTTTATATACAATAGATTCCAATCAAAATACATCCAACTCATATTTCAATTTTTTCGCACAAATTTCAAAAAGAATCTTCAAATCATCCAATTAAAATATTTTTCATCGAAACAGGGCGAAACTGAACCAAAATACATTCAAATAAGCATGCTTCCCAAAACATTTTGACAATCATTCACAAATCTTTCACATTTTCCTACATCAATTGTCAAATCTTTCTTAAACACACATTCATTCAATAAACTTGTCTGTTTGGAGAGGACAATACTTCATAATAACTGTTTACATTTAGTCCTAATATCGTTTCTAATCATATTATTACATGACACACATAAGTACCTATTTTTATACAGAACCAAAATATTCAATATGGTTGTCGTCGGTACCGAAACATGCATGTTTAAAAAGAAAAAAAGAACCTATGATTTACTAGGGTTCAGTACCGTCTTGTATCATGGTTTAAAAGGAACCTTAAATTAAGTGTGATTTAATGCGGTTTGGAAACCATGTACAACTTTGCGAAAATAGGCACCAAATCAAAAAGGATAAAAAAAAATATTCGATTCGGGAGAAAGGAGTACACATTAAGAGAATAACATGATATGAATAATTTGATTTGATAAGTTAAAAGAGTTAAGCTCACAACTGGTATCTACTAAACTTTAGAATGTTATCAAGTTCAAACAATCTCAACAAAATCAAATTAAGTTTGATTACAGTACTGTTTAACTTTCCTTATTTACACTTCTACTTGCAAAATAGATGCGGTCTTTTCACTTTTCAGCATAACATACCTACTCTTCTGGTTGATTTTGGAAATGGGCAACTCCCCAGTAATATCAACAAACTAATTTGATAGAACTTTCCAGTAACATAAAACTTGGACCAATTTATACTTCAAACTATGAAACAAAGCACAAGTGCACACATCAAAACCTACTGAGATAATTATGCAATAAAATGAATCCAATTAGAACTCCCTATCTGGGAAGATGATTGGGGCAACGAGAGACCAGATAAACAAAGCAGCAGTTGCCCAACTAGTTACGATACGAACCCAAACTGAAGGCCAGCCTACGTCCACCAACTTCCCACTCTCTCCAACAGAGGTTGACCAACCTGTAAGAAGCATGGCAGAATACATGCTAGCTAGGGAGAAGATTAAATGGAAGAAGGAATATGAATATGTAACTGCCTTTGAATTCTCTTTCTCCTCATGCTCCTCGTCTGCCTTGTCCAATGGTAGCAAAGGCTTTCCGCAACCTAATATCAAGAAACCAAAAACCCGACGGATTTTATTAAACGATGAATTTAAAACATTAAATGCAGAGAACCCAATATCTTTCAAATGTCCATATATTGCCTGAAAATTTTAATATGCAATGAACAAAAACACTTAAGTCAATATAGAAAGGAAATTTAATGGAATACTGACTTTTGGGTGAGCTTGGAGGTGAAAGCAAAGTTGTAGAAGATCCAGCACGGACTGCAGAGTAGACGACAGATAGAACAGTTGTAAGTAGCCCAATCGAAAGGCTGCTGGTGGAAACAGCTTTAGAATGCTTGTGGAGACCATTGCACTCATAATCCCTAGGTTCACTGGCAAGCCCACTGTAGCAGAGGTACATACAGTACAAAGATATGACTGAAGACGGCAAGATGCTCCCACTTACCTATGTCATGAAAGTGAGTTACAAGACTAAAAAGTTATCGTGCACTTGTTATAGTGACATGTATAGCAGCACCATATAATAATTTGAGAATATGATTTATCATCTTTAACATATGTACGAGCATATATACAAGTCGCAAGACGCGAAAGGGAACGATGTTTACCAGAAACACAATTCACAATATCACAAAAGCAATGTACAAGGAAGTTGTCAAGTTATCAAAAAGGATGTAAATTCATTACATTAGACTTCGCATGTCAAAAACAGAACTTCCTTCCAATAATTCTCCTATATATATTTTTTTAATCTTCATGTGTGTACAATACATCATTACTCTAAAATGAAGGAAAAATGTACTGTTGCAACAAAAAGAACATAAAATCATAAGAGAATAAAATTCTGAATTGAAAATTTTAGTGTACGCCACTACTTCCAAAATTTATCATCATTCCTTGATTTACAAAATATCCAGAAAAGTTCACAAAATTACAAGAGGAGACTTCTATACATTAATATGCTTGTTAGTGTCAGACTATCTGCCTGAGGATCACGACCCATTTCTAAAATAAATATTTACTAAAACATCCTCAATTCTTGAATAATGAAAGGTCTGTTATGATATTTCAAAATCATGGAAGTAGAACAATGTGTTCAAGAGACCTATTTGTGCAACCATAAAAGATTACTCTGATGGAAGGAAACCTTGTACTACTCGCTTAATTGATTCAAGGAAAGGAAAACCAACTTCTTTGAGATGGCTTGCCTCTAGTGGCCTCAGATCTAATAGATCCCTTCATAATTCATGGTTTATTTAAGCCTTTAGTCTCTGTTCCAATGAATCCAATTCGGCTATTATTAGTTATTCCTATTCCTCCATTCCACTATGCAACTATTCAGATCTTTTTTTACTTTAGGCGTATTTATTCAGGGCAAGTCAAGTCTTCTAACTTCAGATCAAAATTCTGCCAGAAATAAAAAACATTGATCCTCCTGATAACGAATCATACAGAGGACTTAACTATTACACTTCTCAGCCAATATTACTTTGGTTATAATATTGTGTAGACAAAGTAGCCAACGATTGCTAAGACACCCTACTTGAGAAATTTTAGGAAATTAAGAAACTCACTGTTGGATGTAATGTGACGATAGCAAACACAAACACAAAAATCAAAGTCATGACAATGAAGAATGTGTTAAGTCCACAATCATGTCCGGATGGTGCAAAGAGATAGAAGAGCAGCCCAGAGAATGAAAAGGTTGCCACGTAGCATACTAGTGAAACCACAAGCAAAGCCATGTACCTGCAAAACAGATAGAGGATATTGAGAGAGAGAGAAAGAGAGAGAGAGCCTCAAAATAATTTAACAAATGAATGACTCACCAAAACTGCTCATCATATCCAACCCATTTGTCATTCCATCCATGAACAAAATCAAGCAGAAGCACAACTTGGACAAGAAGGAACAATCCTGATCCAAACTTTGATGTTGCCTCTGCATTTACAAACCCAATTTTGAACTCGTGTAATTAAAAAAGATATATGCATATAAATAGAGCAAGATTGAGGTGTAGGATTAGTTATGCCACCTGAATAAACAGAATGGATATTACTTTTTCTGGTCTCCTTATAGAAGTACATAAAAGTCAGGTGAATTAGTTTCCGTTAGACATATAAGTAAATAACAAAAGTTCTTTACATACAAAATAGCATCATAACATAGTGAACCTAGCCATTACATACGATGAAGAGCACCATTGGCAAGGCATATAACTTAAGCACAACACGTAGCAAGGGAACATAACTCATGAAGCCATGTGCACATTTGTTATTTAACAAATAGTTTGGGCAAACAAATTGTCTTAGTTGTCATAATCATTCTTACAAAATCAAACCTGTGAACTTTTTCATTAATTTATTTGTTAAGGCTTTCCCATCTGGCGTATAGTTCTCAAATGAGCAAGAAAGGATAATAATTATAATAATAAACAAAATAAAGCTCAATTGACATAATGTACTCCAAAAACATATTGCTTACCATAGATGCTGATGATTCCATTGGGAACAAAGAACATCAAAATGACCAAAATGCACCAGCAAATAATCTTCATCATCCAACCTCCGTGGTGCATATTGTCACGAGGATCCTTTTGGTTTTTCACACCAATCATAAAAATAGCAAGAATAGTGAAAAACATGAAGTTTCCCAAGCTCACTCGTAATACTGCATCTGTTTCAAACCACTCTCTATCCGGCGTTTGGTGAAAATGATTGATCCCTTGAAAATGATGGATAATGTCATTAGTTTTTCGATTCACAAGTGATCAATTGAAGTTTTATAAGCTCCAAGATCAAACTGTTACGTAACCATGCCACCATGGATCAAAATAATTTTCATCGTTTCATCCAAAACTCTTTGTTTGATTTGAGATTCTCTTTATTTTTCTTAATTTACAAAATGGTTCCGCAAAAAGTTTCCAATATTTACCAAAACTTACACTATAAACAAAATTTTGATCTACGTAACAAGAAAAACAGAACGAAAGGAGCTGTAAATTGAATACTTACAGGGAATCTTCTCCATGAGGGGTGCAGCAACCTCTCGAAGAATCCATGAGACGATCAATGAAAGTGCGAACAAACCACAGTACGCAATACGAGCCGAGCGTCGACTAATTCCCGACACAACTGTGCGGCAGGCATCGCAGGCGCAGGCGGCACAGCACGATGCTAAGCATGAAGCCGCCCACATCTTTTATCTAGGCGATCGATGAACAAATTGATCGCACAAATTATATTCCAAACCCTAGGACTGACTAAACTAATTTAATTTGTGATAGGACAAAGTTAGGCGTAAACATACGACAAATAATTCAGAAAATATTTAATATGCCTTTTTGTATACATACCTTAGTGGAATGGAAGAGAGAAGACGATCAAGGCTGCTCACGAGAATACAGAATAGGAGTATTTAGCTGGTTTGTTTTGAGAATATACCATTATGTCCATTGATTTTATATAAATTCTAAATTGACCCCTAAAGGGCTTAAATTGTTTGATTCGTACAAAAAGAAAATGAGAAGTGTCCTTTTGTCTAATCCTGACGCCGTCCTCCATTTGCAATAAAGTTTACTTAACAAGCATTTTTATTGCTCAATCTCATTTGTTTTTTATCTAAGAAACTATTACACCAATTATCCAACTGTTCCTCAATCAACTATCACTCTTAATCGCATCCAGCCATTTAAAAGGTTTAGATTAGTAACAGATTTATCGAAAAGAAAAAAAAAAAAGATGGATTAGTCAAAGACTGGGGCCGAATGACAATTATTTGGAATGGGACTGAAAAGTCTGTCAACAAAAAAAAAATACTGTAACATTTAGTTTAAGTTTCATTTTTTTTTTATATTTCTATAACATCTCAATCTCACATATATTGTAAATAAATTGTTTGATTGGATAATAAAAATTTGGTTCATCCTTACTTATCAACGTTGGCTTAAGCATTTTGGGCTAGTGGATTAGAGTCCAATAATATTGATAAGGTCAAACTAGGAAAAATTATAAAAAAAATTACTAAGTTAAGAAAAATTTAAAGTTTCAAGGCAAATATAGAGTTTCAGAAATACACATTATTTTTGTTTTCATCAATTCAAAAATTGAAATTTTAATTCAACTAATTTTCAATAATAAAGACGGGGTGAAATTGACCTTTAGAATTCATACAAGAAAGAAAAACCCTGACCTTTTCGAAGTAATTTTTTTAAAATATAATATACTTAATGTCAAATTGTCAATATTAATACGAAGGAAGGAGATAAAATCATTGAATTGTCCCTAAGCATGAATTATATTAATCAGTTAGAATGTAAAATGATAAGCTCTTCGAATTACACGATACGAAATGAAATAGTAATATTCAATTTAAATTTATTTAACAATTGAACTAAATCCAAATAAAACTTACTAAAAAACCAAAACAGTAAACAATTTATTACTCGATTCAACTAGACTATAATACAAGATTATTAACAAATACAAATCTTTGTGGATCCTATTTGTTATATTTGACCCTACGCAGTGAGGAAGGGCCGGATTTAGGCCAAAAATAATTGACCCAAAAAAGAAAATCAACCAAAAATGGATAGTGCGTAGCCCGTCTCGCCCGCAGCATCCTATATCTACCCAAAACACAAGCTCCCCAAAATATCACAACATAAACAATAAAACAGGAAATTGATGAAACATTGATTCCTATTTTCATTTTGTTTCTGAAGATTGTTTTGATTTGGGTTTAAAGGAAAAATTCCAAGGGAGTCGTTGTCGCCAGCTCGGAATCTTCTCCCTTTCTTCATCCGTAAGTTGCTTGTGTTTTATTATTTCAAATTCTCGCAGATCTGCTGTTTTTTTTCACAAAAATACTATTATATATTCATTCCCATTTTGTTTTATATTTCGAATATATTTTAGTAGTTGGGATTTAACGACAAAGATGGTAATTTAGGTGGATGCGAGTTGGGGTGTAGGACAAATTAGGTTTATAGGTATTTTCTGCATATTGACGTTTATTCATTGATCTGATTGAAATAAAGAGAATTTCTTTGCATTTATTGGGAATTGCTACCCGAAATTATTGAGGTTTAAGGATTGTCTAGATATTGAATTTTCTTTATTTGCTGCAAATGGAATGCCAATTGATGCTCTCTTTATTTATAATTTATAAATGCAATATTCAACAGAAATTGATTTTCAAATGATTAAATTAAAGGAATATAGAATGATGAGTTTGATGAAGATCTAATGCTATTGAGCACATGGAAACTTTGCCTTATATTACAACTGCACTGAACCTCCTTATATTCTATCACCTCTATTTAGTTGTTGAATATGTGAAAATATGTGAAAATGTTGTAAAGGATACTTTGAATATAAGTATTTTACGGACATGAAATGATACTTGTAGACGTTAAAAGACCACCAGTATTCTGAATTTCTGTTAAGGATACATTTAGGATATGTTTGGTTCCTAGATTTCAGTGAGTCTAGTGATAAGAAGAAAATGAAAATGAGCAACAAATGGAGCTCAATGTTCTATCTTTTGATGCAAGAGTGTTTTAGTCACTGAAATCCAGGAACCAAAGCCTTATGTTTCAAACCTTTTTTTATCACCATCAACCAGTCGCCTCTTGTCTTAATATGCGGGCGAAGAAAAGTTTTGAGTTCTTTTTGATTAGTTGTACAGTAAATGATTACTTTGTATCCAATGTATTCTAATTTCAAATGTAAAGAGAAAAAAATTTACCAACCTGAACTTTGTTCTTATAGTTTAACATGTGCTAACCAGATGTACTTTTTGGTTAAATATGCAGGTAAATCAATTGTGTAAATATGGCTCTTGACAATGTAATAACTTCACCTCATCGGAGGACTCAAACACAGACCGCATTTTCCCCAATGTCGTTAAAGAAACAGTTATCAAAATGTGATGAATTTGGAAGCTGTTCAACCCTTGTTCAGAGACATCGTTTCCTTCTAACCGCACTTGCCCTCCTTACGTTTCTGTGCACTATATATCTTTACTTTGCCGTCACTCTTGGGACTGGAGATTCATGTTCCGATTTGATTGGGGCTCAAAAAGCATCTTGTCTACTGCAGCTGGCAAAAGAGTCTGTGGCTAAGGGAAAACTAAAGTTATTTTAGCATCAATATTGCTGGAGGACTCATTTTTAATTGTACATGCAGATCGATTTTTTTGAAATGGCTACAACATAATTTATCTTATATGTGAAATAATTAATTATATGGATTTTGTAATTATTTCTTCCTTGTCCTTTAATTATTTTTTCCTTGTCCTTCCGTTTTTCTTTCTACTTTTCCCTACTAGTAAAAACCAAACAAAATTTGACTAAATTGGCTTCGATGTGTTCTTGTCTAGTATTATGCTCAAATATTGAAAATGTGCATCATGTTGCACTAACTCAAACGTTTAAAATTTGATCTAAACCTTTTCTCAACTATACAATCTGTATCATCAAAACTATCTATAGGTAATATGATTTTTTTTTTTTTTTTTATAATTAATAGGTTACAATACTATATGATTGAGAAGCTGCATAGTAGCAGGCACAAAAAGTAAAGCAAAATCATATACATCAGAATCATCATCTTTAATAGCTCAATGAGGTTTTATACAAAAACAAATATTCTACAAAGACAAAAACACCCCTTATGCTTTGTCTAACTTTCAAAAAATCCCCTATATTATTTTAACTCCCAAAAACTCCCATGTGTTTGGTTTTAAATACCACACTCGACCCAAGTAGTATATACTTATAATTTTATTTTTGACTTTTGGTGGAATGACAAGATTACCCCAATGTGTTTGTTTTTTTTAAAATTTATTTATTCTTTTTGAAAAATTAAGTATATACTACTTGGGTCGAGTGTGGTATTTAAAATCAAACGCAGGGGGGTTTTGGGGATTTAAAATGACACATGAGGAGTTTTTTGGGAGTTAGGCAAAGCATAGGGAGTGTTTTTGTCTTTCGATGTCAGGGGTAAAATTATCATATCAAAAGTCAAATGTGAACAAATACTTGCAATTTTGACGTTTAAAACACACTCTCTTTTTTGGGGGTGTATTTGGCCCTTATTTGAGATCACAGGGGGGTTTTGGGAGTTAAAATAACACAGGGAGATTTTTGGGAGTTAGACAAAGCATAGGGGGTGTTTTTGTCTTTTGCTCTATTCTACAAACACTATTTTTAACTTTCTTCTCTAACTAAGTTGACTAAAAACAACACGTTCTCTAGATTCAACTTCAACATTTACAGAGCACCTTCTAATTTCAATCGCCTTGCACATGCTACAAGAATTCTAAGCACCAAGTATACAAGACAAAGAAATGTACTAAAACATCCTAGTATTCTATGATAACTATCTTCTATGGTTGCCGCATTTGTGTTTACAAGTGCGTGTGAGGATTCTATTGCATGTGGGAATTTACATATCACAATCTGTTACGAGCATATCAGATTGCAAAGGTCTTCGATTCTTGTTTGTGAGACGTTGGCATAGGGAAACACTCTAAACTTTCCATTATCCGAGCAAGTCAAAGTCATCTGATCTGAGCTCACCATTGTCTGCATAACCACAAGTACAAAGAATCAGCTTTCAACTATTTTCCAGAAGCCAGTCAATAGTAGAAAATTGCAAAAACACTTCAAGTCATCACAGAATACAAGTCAATATACCTGTACATTTGATAACTTCATGCTATAATATACTAGGTAGAGGAAAAATATGTTTTATATACCTCACAAGCCATTGCTTTATCATTGCAGCTCCACCACTTTAAGGGAACACAGTCAATATAACGGCAAAAGCTACAATATTTGTTCACATTAACGCCTTCAAGAACTGCCACAACAACTCCCGTAAGTCTGCATAACATAGAGACAATGATGATAAGACTCACATGAGGCTCAACTATAAGTGAAAGGTGGTTCAACTATAAAGGAAAAAGAAATGAACTCACAGAAGACTAAAGATAACAAGAGAGACAGTCCTCAACACTGGTTTGTCCAATTTGCGCTTCGCTTTGACTGGATGCTTGACATCATAATCGAATATACCTCCTTTGATTTGATGAACTTTTCTCGCTTCAGGCTTGAATAGGAGCACAAAACCAGCAAGTAACCCTGTGATAAATCCCCCAAAGCTCGAAAAATTGTTGACAAATGGCATCAGGCCAAGAATGGCATTTAACACCAATATGATGAATAAGACCACAAGAGTTGCAACCTGCAATTAGAATGAAGATTCACTATTAGTCAAAGTGTCGCGATGCTAATTAGCAAAGAAGGAAATTAAAAAGAAAAACCGGACCTTTTTGGAGTAGACTTTCCAATTCCGGATAAGCCCAGATAGAGCAGCGCCAAGCAATCCAAACAACGCACCAGAGGAAGCAACCGATGGTGTATCTTGGAGAAATAGAGCAGCTACAAAACTACCACTGAGAGCTGAAAGTATGTAGATAAGTCCTATCCTTACTGCACAGAACAAAATGTAAGGCAACTATTAATTTATGATTTCAATTGTTTTTCTTCATTTTTCCAAAGATTTAAACTTTACATGGTCCAAACTCCTGCTCGAGGTGAATCCCAACAAAAATTACACTAGAGAGACTGATGATAAGATGAAAAACCCCTGCATGCAAGCATTGACTTGTGAAAATACGCCACAATTGAGGACTGTTCGATAAGTATCTCAGGCGAAGAGCCCCCATTGAATCAAGCCTACATAAGGGAAGAAAAAATGTTATTGTCAACTGAATTTGACATACACTACATATATTTGTCCTGATGTTTTCCCAAGCAGCAACTAAAAGAAGCCTTTTGCAGTGTTCCAGCTTCACAATATGCAAAGAAAATTAAGATAAGTGTAGGGAATCAAAATTACTCCAACATATAAATGAATCAAACACATAACATGTAATTTAGCATACACAGAGAAGACTTAAAACCAAAAGCTGCGCTTACTTCTCCCCGAAGATGTAAACCCTAATTTTAGCCCTCAAAGGTAAACAGAAGTTGAATAAATCAATATCATGAAGCTTGAAAATCAATTCATACTATATAACACCGCATCAAATACAGGACACTGAATATCAACACATGAATTCAGGAAATTCCATAACCAACAAAAAATAACATAACTTAAATGTAACGCATTACATAACACAAGGATTGAAGAAAATGGAAAGAGCAAAAAGTAAAGAAAAGACTTACGCAGAAGAGGAGGGGCCAAGAAAGGGGTTTTCGGAAAGGGGCTGAAACGAGAACCTTCCGAGTTGTTTTAGGGCACATTGCTCATGAGAATTACCCCAACAGTCATTGACAATCATTGTGGCGGCAAAAGCTATCAAATGGAGAATCACAAAAACAGAGATAATCCATGTGTTTTCTTTTCTCTGAGAAAGTGGCCTGAAGAATGGAAAAGGGATTGTTTGTTCATCTTCGGAAGTGAGCTCGACCGACATTCTTGGCTTGATTTCTATGTGGGTTTCTTCCATTTTTTGATTTCTTGATGAAAAAGGCGGCGTCTTTAAATGATATTGAATGGACGGGAATTTTGACTATGAATTTGGGTTTAGAAGAGATGGAATTGATGGAAGGTCTTCATTTTTGGAATAGAGGGAGAGAGTGAATGGGGGTTTGTTGAAATGTTGAATATGGCGGTTGTATACAGCTGTATGCGTGGTGGATTGGCGGGAATGTGTACTAGTTCTGTTTTTCTGGTAACCGGAATTTTTTTTTTTTTTAATTTGTTAATTTGTTGATTAAGCTGGAATTTCAGTTGAAGTGGTGAATTACTGACCTTTTGGGTTTTGTTGGAAAAAATAGAAGTTCCATTCAGATGAGTTATTTAACTCTTCTTTCAATATTCAGCTTTTAAAAACACAGTATGCTGAAAATAAAATCAAATTATTTAAAATTAGAATAAAAGCTTTAGTTCAGTTTTTTATACATAACTCATGCTCAATAAGCTAATAAATGTTGATTATATTACAACTCATGCTCGATATGTGACTAGTTTAAAAGTATGAGAACATATTAATTCAACCCTCATAGCAAGTATTAATTTTTCAACTAACTTATTTACACCTATTCAATCAATCATACACTTGATACAAAATAAAACATATATATAGGTCAAGATTCATAACCGGTAAAGCTAACCAAAGTGAAGGCCAATGGCCACTTATGTGCTTTTTCGTGATTTCAGGTCTAGACTCTGCATATGATTTTAAGATATCATCTAAACCAGACGATCTGATCACCCCAAAAACTTTCCAATCCACAAAAGAGTGAGTCATTTCTGAAAATATTTAGTTCCTTATTTAAATCTAGTGTGAGTTCCAATCCACAAGTACACAAATATTACACTATCTTAAGTTCTTTGAGCCATGCTGTGTGTAATGGGCATGGATCTTGTTTGCCTTGAGCAACTGCTTTCTCTGAGAGCGAATAGAACCACCCGTTCCTCCATTTGAACTGCAAGTATAAATGCCATATTAGCCAGTAACAGTATTAAAAATTAATCATCTCTATTTGATTATATACAAATAAGAAACACAACAACTTCTTTACCTCCTTAACTGCTGTGGGGAAATGAGCAACTGCCCGCGAGTAAGCACATAATCTATCCTCCATACCTCCTTCAAAGACTATACCTTTTTCTGCAGCAGCTGCATCAGCCAGTTCAGCTATTAGAGCCGACACCTGAAAGTGATGATAAGAATTAGAGTAGCAAACTTTATATTTTATATCGTATACAAACAATTTTTTGAACCTTTTTTTTTTCCCACATTGAGTGAGATGATCCCAAACTCAAAGTTGGAGTATTAGATAGGTCTCTACCTCAGAGCGGTATTCTTTCTCAACAACACCTACAGTTGCTCCAGGATGACGGGCTCCAACAAGCATGAAAGCACATATCCATATAAGCTTCTCCAGCATTTGCTTCTGAAATGCATCTTTTTCTAGTACCTATTTTACCAAAAATATTTTTTTAAGAGGGTATTGTAATCTAGAGAGAACATGCAATGAACATTAACGTAGGATAGCAATAACCTTGCAAGAAAGGCCTCCGGCACGTAATCTTGCAGCAACTGCAGATGCCCATTTACCATAAGAAGCTGTCAACCCTTCAGGGTTAGTGTCGGTTATCCCATCAATAGGAGGCTCACCGAGCTTTGACACCGCAAAATAAGCCAAAACTTGATCAGCATCACCTAGGCCTTTACTCTCAAACCACGGCTCCAGCATTCCATTCTGGAAAAACACCAAGTCTGCTAAATTCTTAAGATTCATCCTCAAATTTCATCATTTAAATACCATTCAAGCATTTTAAGAACATCACATTCAAAAAAATTGCACACTTGTGTCCTAAATTGCATAAAATTCACCCTAGAGTGAAATAAAACTTATGTATTATTCTATCATATCTAACTATGTTTACGAGTTATATATTATTCCCGAAAACATGAGATACGGTATAACATAGTTTAAACAAGCAAGATAAATACAAAAGACATGTATTATTTTGTTGGGATGGTACTCAACCAATATTAATCCATGTTCCCTACTTACATTTGCAAACAACAAACTAAGCTTACAACAAATCCCAAAACATTCCTATGACTAACAGAACAGATATAAAGAAATCGCACTAAATCTTCTACTTGCACTCCATTAATAAAACTTAGCAAGCATAACTTGCTCCAAAATATAATTTACACAATTACTAGAAAGAAAAAATGATAATTGAAGTAAATGTCGTACCGCTCCAACGCGATTTAGGAGTAGAGTCTAGCACGGCATCCAAATCATCATTCCTTGTACAAACCAAAATGGGACCCGAAAAATCAAGAGGCACAGACTCTCCTCTTTTAATCAGCAGATCATCGCCGCTACCCATTTCTTGAAGAGCTTTTCCGACGCGCCCTCCGCCCACTATGACGGCCGGAGTCACCTTCTCTGCGGTGGCAGCCATGGGGGAAGAGGCAGTGGATAAAGAGGCTTTGGGTTTGAAGTTGAGGGTTATTCTTGAGGTGGGTTTTGTTAAGCGGTGCAAAAAGGAAGAGCTAGAAATGGAGAGTGTGGAGGCCATTATTGCTGTTTGGTGATTGAAGAGAAGCCATTTGGGTTGAGAATTTCTTTTGTTCTTTACTTGAGATGAGGTGATGATTTCGCCACTCGTTTTTTAGAACCATATCCGGTATCACTATCAGGAGCATTGGTACTGGATTGTGGTAAATGGGCCTAAGCTAAAGCCCAAACTTCAAGGCTTGTCAATTATTTCGGATTTCTTTTTAATTATTACTATTATTTACATGAGAGGAATGAGATGATTTTCAAGATCTTTAGAAAACTGTGGGCCTGTTTGTTTGGCGTTTGGGAAAGTAGTTTGGGAGAGTAGTGGAGGTTTGTGAAATAATCTTGATTTGCGTAATGTTGTTTGTTTGGGTTTTGAGAGAGTGGTTTGAGAAATAAAGTAGGTGTAGGTTTTTTTGGAAGAGTTGGGTTGTAGGTGTAAGATGTGTAAGACTTTATGTCAAATCATGTTTGTTATGTGAGATAAATTGTGTAAGAGATATGTTACTTTATGTCAAATCAAAGTAGAGTTTGTATAGGTTTTGTTTAGAGATAAGAAAATTGTTGTTTGTTTGGCTTTTGAGAGAGTAGTTTGAGAAAATTAATGGATGAAAATTTTATTTCGAAAAATAGAAAATATGTTTGTTTGGCATTTCCCAAACACGAAAAAATTCTGGGAAAGGCCAAACAAACAGGCCCTGTGTATTACGTTGGAACTAGCTTTCGGAAAAGCTAGATTAACAAGGTAGTACTTCATAAAGTAATAAATTAATAATATTTCATAAGAAAATTTGTGTGTGGGCTCTAAAATAATGCAAAGATATAGGAATTAATTACGATGTCCTTTTTTCTTTCAAATTAATTCATGATTATTTAGAAAGACATGGCACTAGTATTTGTATGTAATAAAGTGAAGGGACATGTCATTTTCCGCAGCCACCACCATCATGAAACCAAAATTAACTGTCTCATAAAATCTTGCCAACGACCAATCCACTATTTTCCAACAATAATGGTGGATTTCTAGCCCCATTTTTTTTCTTTCAAATATTTATTGGCGCTTATTTTCTTCCAAAATTTAAAATTAGGACAAATTAAGGCCCAGCTGGATCATTTTTGGCCCATGGCTTTCAATTTTTTATTTGGCCAAATCTTGTTTGGATGTAGTTTTCAGCAACCCAAAATCTGAAAATGTGAAACACAACTTATCTTTTCAATTTTCGGCCCAATTCTCTAGAATATGCCCTATATATTTACTACATAATTATTATTTTATATATATTCAATTATCTTCTAATCATTTTACAATAAAATATTATATTTTAAATAATTACTTTAATTAATAAATAATATAATATTAATTATTTCAATTTGAAAAGACATGACATGACATCTATCTACTAATTATTACCCTCAAACTCCAACATCCAAAATACATCCAAACCATAATACATCACAATTTTCAACCTAACTATTCCTTTAATTAATATTATCTTACATTCAAAAGATTCCAACCAAAATACATCAAAGTCTATTTTCAGTTGTTTCGCACAACTTTAAAAAGAATCTTCAAAACTCCCATCAAAATAATTTTCATCCAAAATGGGTGAAACTGAACCAAAATACATCCAAACAGGACCTAAGTTATTCAATACTTGATTTAAACTCGTCAGTTAAAAGCTAGTTGAAACCAAGTTCATCACACATTAATTGAGCATAATTTTTTATTTGATAATTGTTAAAAGCTCAAGCTCGATAAGTTAAAAATTAATAGAACATATTTAGAAAATATCCAAGTTAATTGATTATCTGCTGGAACTTGTTAAGCTCACTTCAATTAACAATTAAACAAAGCACAAATACAATTACAAATTCAATACAATATTCAAACTAAACTTAAACTATGTATCATGCAACATTAATCTGACTTGTTTTTTCCTACCACCAATCAAAAGACACAAAAAGTCAAAGAGTCAAGACCCAACCAAATTCATCAAAGTTACTGTTAAATTAATATTCCCTAAAACCACCCAGTCCCAAAGCTCTCACACAACACACATAGCCCACATTTCCCAATTCAAAATTTCAAATTCAAATAGCCGTTTTTTAGTCCCATTAAATAAGCATCAAACACAAGACAAGGTCCAAATCCAACAACATCCACATAAAGATCCAATCTTTTTGTCCAAACCATTTCAAAAACCATGTCCGGTTGCAAGAAAACCAAAATTTCACGCCAATCTTCATATTCTTCTCTATGCCGCAACCCCCTCATTGAGCAGAAACAACACCATCGAAGCTCTAGCGAAGGCGGCTGCAATGGCGTATCGCTTGCTGCACATATACGCCGTAATTTAGCTGTAACTAATGACAACAAAGAGAATTCTGAGCCTAATGTGAAGAAGACCAGAAAAATGAAATATGATGGTAAGGAAAATGCAGTCCCTAATGATAAAGATGGGAAGTCTCAAGTAAAGGAGAATTTGCTGAAACCGTCTTCTCTACAGCTGTGCATAAAGAAACACGAGCCAGAGTCGAGTATCGGGGTCAAGATTTGGGCAAAAGATGATGATTTTGAAACCTCGAATTCGGGTAATATATGGGATCATTCTGATTCAGAGGCTGCACCTGCTTCATCTTGGTCCACTTTGCCTAATAGGTTTGTCTTTTTTGAGGAATAGTTTCAAGGATTTCAGCTGAAAAAATGGATTTTTAGCTCTAAAAAACATTTTTTTTGGCAGATCATTGTTGTGTAGGCCATTGCCTGTGGATGTAGGGAGGTGTACATGTATCATAGTCAAGGAATCATCACCCGATGGGTTCGATGGAGGCACTTTATACACACTTTATACAAATGTAAGACCTTTTTTAAATTTTGCCCTGTTAGGTGTCTTTTTTTTGTGCTTGATTATTGTTATTTTCTTGGAACATTGATGAATATGGATTAAGGCCTTGTTTTAAATTCTTTTGTACGAAATATGAAAATTGATAAGCTTATGATTATGAATTATCTGTATCACAAACATTTAAGTACCTGCAATATGTTGTTGCTAATTTAATTAATAGACTATTATTCATTTATTTGGTGACCATTACTTGATAGTTGATGAATATGTCTTTGTTATGTATAAGTATTGAAAATAAAAATCTTAAAATACTGTAGGAGGGTCAGGGGAGACAAAATCGTAAACTTGCGGTGGCTCATCACAGAAGGCGAAGAGGAAGGTCAGAGTTCATAATTGCTCAACATGCAAAGGGCATAGTTAATGGCTCAAATGACAGTTTAATTGGGATTGTCACTTCTAACCTAATGGGATCAAAATACCATATATGGGATCAGGTGCACATTGTAATTTATATGATATCTATAGCTAGCTAATAATCTGCCTCAATACACGAAAAGGGCAACACAAGATTTAGTCTTTTTAACTCTTTTTTGCAACCCTATTTCGCAGGGCCCTCGTTTGAATTTATTGAGTAAAACCCCCAAATTATTGGCTGTTGTGAAGTAAGTTAAATGTTTGATTTATACAATGCCCCTTGTTGTGTATTGTACATACTTTTGAAGTTTGGATTATTGATATTCTTTTTTCCTTTGATTTTATTCAGATTTATGCCTACTGTGTATACTTGGACTGGAAATTATAGAAGCATGAAGGCATGGATACCAAAGCATCAGTCTATGCAGCTAAAGAATCTAAATCAGGTAAAAACAACCAACTTTTTGGTGGCCTTAAAAAAATATGTAATTTCGTCCCTTTTTTTTTTTTTTTTTTTTTTTTTATCGAGGGTCGTCTTTCGTTTTAGGTACAACATATAAATGGATTACCTACAGAATGGGAAGGGAACAAGGATAGAGTTCATCAGCTATTCTCAAGGGTTCCTTATTACAATAAGATTTCGAAACAGTACGAGTTGGATTTCAGAGACAGAGGAAGGGCAGGTCTTAAAATCAAGAGCTCAGTGAAGAACTTTCAGTTAACTTTGGAGGTAATTTAAGGACTTAATTTGATTTTCCGTCATGTTATATGAGCTAACATGAAAGTACATAAATGATATGTATTTGGTGGTGATTAATAGAGGAACGGAAAGCAAACAATTCTTCAACATGGAAGAGTCGGAAAGTCTAAATATGTGATGGATTACAGGTATTTATTCAATTCAACTGATTTTGCTCTTTAATATACATATATACATTCTAAATTTCTCTTAAATTGATTGCAGATATCCATTGACTGGTTATCAAGCTTTTTGCATGTGTTTGGCTTCAATCGATTCAAAACTCTGCTGCACAGTATGACCAGACTCGTCCAATTCGTTTGAAGTTCATCATCTCAACTCATATGCTTGAAAAAGAAGGTTGTTAGAAATGGTTTAGAGCATGAAATTATATATCCTCTTTGATCAATGTAGTTGGACCAAAAACCAATGTTCATGTGAGATGGATGAACATCAAGTTTCGGACTATAAAATTGCATTTTCCCATTTCAATACGATTATATTATAGATGCAAAGGGCTATTATTTCGTACGGTGAAGAATCACAACTGAGCAGAACTTTTTAATTTTTAAAAATAATTAAACATTTATGAATAACTTAAGATAGCGGTTTATGAACCATTAAAATGGAGTATCTCCCATCGCAAAAAGCAACATTAGGCAATAATCTAACATCTACTCTATCAGCATATGTTGGAAATCGTAACTTACTTCGCCAAATTAGAGATGAACAATAGAGTTTCATGAAGTGTACTAAACTTTTCACTTTGGCCATTTAAGATATTCCCCATCTACAATTAAAAAAAAAATTATTTGGTAAAGCAAAAAATGATCACGACAGAATTTTACTGGTGGTCGCTATAGTTTTACACATAGCAACTAATCCTTTCAGCTCATAAATATTGGTTTTTTAACAACCGTGTCATTCGCTGCAATTTTTTTAAACATGGCTGCAAACAATGTTTAGTGTTTTTGCTTGAACCAAATATATGCACTGGAATCAAATATTTAATGGTGAGGAAGAAAGGGCTTCTCTTTTCTATTTATTTTATGTTTACTATTGACAAGGAACACAATATTGTTCTGGTATTGGGAACATGGCCCTGGACTTGCAAAAATGGGATCAAAAAGAAGAATTACCACTTGAAGGAGGACATACTTCTTTTTTGCTGGTGTGTTTCTTAACAAGTTTATCTTATTAATATTATTAAAGTCTTGTACTCCCTCTTTCCAGAATTGAATGAGAATTTGCTTATGTTAAATTTAATTAATTTGGTAAATGCAGAATTGAATGAGAAAATAAACTATATATTCTCTGTCGTTATCCTTCTGTATATATCAAAGCCATGTACATAATTCCTTTGTCCCATATTGATATAGTCCAAAGCGCTGAGACCTAGATATTCCAAAGGTGTGTTCTTTTAATTTGTGTATTTTATAGCCAATTGGTGGTGTACAGAATTTGAAAAATGCTTCATAGATTCCCTTTTCGTTGGGATTTTTCTCGAGATGATTTAACATCAAATTTGCACTATAGAAGCAAAACAAAATTTCTCTGTCATTTTATTTGTAGTGAGTGATGTTTTATTATGAATTTGTCCTTTTCCAAAAAGTTTTTGTCGCTTGAATCAAAGTCGAGTATAACTATTCCTCAGAAAATTCTACCATGCTACTCTGTCGAATATATTTACACGCATATGCTTTGTAATTAGTCGTTGTTCTAGAAGTGTTATCCAATCACATAGCAAGTGCATTGTACTTGTCTACTGAGTGACTTAGGTTCGGTTTATATTACATTTAAAAACTCAGATGAAAATAACACAACGCGGTCTTCATATATTCTATACCACCCTCATTACAATATCCCAATGAATAATGTGTCTCCTCGATCTTGAAGTAACTATACTGATCACTCCATCGAGCTTTCTAACTGAAAATGCACGACTCCTTTGCAAATCCCAATTTCATGTCCTTAGTATCATACACAACCCTCGTATTCCTCTGCTGATAATTCCCGATAATACCAATCTCGTCTTCATACAAAAGGCTTGCTAAAGCCAAACACACCTGAGATGCATCCCTTTTCACAAAATAAAACATCCCTGCTACGTCCACACTCAGCTCGCCATTTCCCTCGAACTTCATCTTAAGTGTCGGAATATTCACTTCCTCATACGCTGAAAGATTAAAACAGGTATCCAATATTGAAAAACTAGGTGCTGTAGGATATCCTGTAAATTGTTTCAAGAACTCGCCTTTTATTGCCTTGTAAATCGAAGGTGGAAGCCTTGAAATAACCGTGCCTGAATCAATAAGAATCCCACCTTGTCCGAACCTCGGAGATTGTAAATCCACCCCACCAATACTAGTCCCGGTTAGATTCAACACGTAGAAGCTATAAAACTGTGGATTTTGTAATAATCTAGTGTAAGAAATAGGTGTAGAGTTCTCGTAAATTGTTGAGTCATTCCCAAATATTAACGAGCCCGAGGTCAAAGAATCAGTATCAGGCAAGCAATAGGAGAAAACTCCGGAAAATTTATCGGAAGTTTGAGAAATCAACGAGAGTTCACTCCTTCCGAGTCCCATTAGGCCAGAAGCAGCCCCAAACAGACCCTTGTTGTTCTGGCCACAACCGAACACAAAATCGCCAATTTGCGTATTTCCGAGGACTAAATTGTCTTTACCTAGTTCTCCTCGTGTATAGGATCCGTCACCGTAGGTAACAACGTAGTTACACGCATTTGCATTGCCCCCACATGATCCTAAGTTGCCTGTGGCGTATTGTAGAGAATTGCAGGCATGTGAACTGCAGTTAACTGATTGGTATGAAGGAGAGATTAAGGGGTTGAAGAGTGGTTCTGGTTGTGTGTAGCATAATTTGCAGGGTTGACATTGGACCCATGTTAGATCACTTCCGGTATCGACTATAACGGTTAAGTTTCGACCACCTAGTGTTACCGTGACAATGTAGTTTAGTATCTGTAGTTTGATGCCTGAAGTAATAGGAACCTGAATTTCTGTTTGGGTAGAAACTATGTTTTTGATTCGGGATTGTATGGAATTGACTCGAATGTCGTCATCGATTAGCCGTTTTTGTAGCTTTTGGTTCCAGTTGTTTATCGGTCGAGAGCAGTCGTCCCGGTGCTTCATTTCTAGTATAGTTGCACCATTCTCTGTTCCTGATCATATATATAGAAGAAACTCTGATTAGTGGGAGTTAGTTACAAATTGATGGTATGAGAAAACATTAGCACTATTTATACTTCTTCTATAAATAGCAGTGGATGGGAGAGGTTCCATATAATATACTCGACGTGCCCCAAAAGGGATTTAATCAGGTCTAGAACCTGAATACGCTTGGAAAGCCGGAAAAAGTTAGCAGTTCTTGACATTAATTAATACACTAAAAACACAGAAAACAGACATAAAAAAGAAGGCTAGTTAAGAAACCTTATCTTACTATCTATTACCACATAAAATTAAATTAGATAATTTATGGCGTCTTAATAAAGCATATCATGAATAAGCTTGGAAAAAAAGAAAAAACACAGAATTGAACTCCACCATTTGCTTTATACTCACTTGATTTCTGGGTAAAGCAAGTTTGGTTCTTGGCCTTGTGAGTCCATTGATGCTTTTTGAAGGAAAGAAGTTCCTTTTCACCATAACTATAAACTTTATGAGTATAACTACTTACAACTAGAAGAAGAAACAGAGCAAATAGTAGTGATGGCCAAAAAGCCATTTTTTAGATAGATAGAAAAATATTAGTATTTATTATGGAAATGCTAAGAGATAATATTTATTTTGCAGTAGAAAAGGAGGGAGGAGAAGGAAGTGGGGGAATTTTTAATAGTTGGAGTTTGGCATGAGAACAAATGGAGGAGTTGGCTAAAGACCCCACTTTTGCATGAGAAATTATTGGGATTTCACGTGCAGCAGATACCTTGGAAAATTAAATTTCCCACATTTTTTATTTAATTGAAGGAAATATTATTGTGTCTTTTATTCAGCTTCACGGACTCAACTGTCGGAACTTACTAACCAACAGCGGAACAAGAGAAGAGGTTTTTGAATTGAGTAGTACTCTACTCTTGTTGGTGTATGTCTTTTTTGTTCACTTGTAAATTGTGATTCACAACTTGAACGGAAAATGCTTTGCTTATATATAAATAAAGGCAAAAATTCAATTTTGGTACCATAGAATAGGCCCAAGTCCATTTTTCATACCAAAATATCAAAAATCATACTGCCGTTAGTTTTTTAACTGAAGTTTAGCCTCCTCCGTTAAGTAAAAAAAGAGGTGAGAAATGCAATTATATAAAATTAGGCAGGGGTTTTTTGCAATTATCGTCTTCTTCTTCCTCCTCCTATACGACCGCCGGCTCCGGTGGCTTTTGGTCAAAATTGGTTGAGGGTTTTTGTTCCCCTTGTCGTGGAGAACTCGTACATATAAAGATCTTTTCAATCCGTTGAGTAATCTATTCGAATTTTGAGTTCTAATTTTCGAATTGTAGGTCAAAATTTTCGAAATTTCAAATCGTGATTTCTTCTTCGATCCTTAACCAAACTTCGTGATTCTTGTTGCAATAGTTTCCCCTGACCGTGGGCATCATTTTCCATAGGTTTATTGTAGCTTCCGTAGACGGTTGAGCTCCGCCCAAGTGGCGGCGCGTTTTCGGCCTAAACCCTAATTTTCGCGAAAAAACACTCCTCCCCTGCTCCACCGTCGACGGCCGCTGCAATTACCCCATGGAAAATGTTGCCCATGACAAGAGGAACAAAAACCCTCAACCAATTTTGACAAACGGCCACGGGAAGCCGGCGATCGTCCATAGGAGGAAGAAGGCAATAATTGCAAAAACACCCTGCTCAATTTTAGACAATTGCATTTCCCCCCTATTTTGTTTCAACAGGTGACACGTGGCAGTTCCGTTAAGTAAACTAACGGAAGTATGATTTTTGAAACGTCTATTTATTCTACGGTATGATTTTCAATCGATTGGTATGAAAAATGGACTTGGGCCTATTTTATGGTATGAAAATTGAATTTTTGCCTATAAATAAATCAGGTTATGATAGTTGCATAATCCTTGTTGTAAGGGATTAACTACGTCACCAAATGGAGTTTAAAATACATTGTCATAGATCTGGTCGATGTAAGAAATTTTCCAACTTGAACAAGCTCTACAAACACAATTTTTATTATGTTTATACTTAATAGTTTATTTACTGTTTTTTTTTTCTCATGATTCGCCAAGTATGTAAAACAATCAAATAAAGTTGTTGATCTTCTCACCTTCTTGGTTTAAGCCAAGTATTTATTTTAGAAATGGGATTATTCTATCGCTATCAAAGTATAAAAATAAATAAACAACAAAGATTAGTATTAAACTATAGAAATACTTACATTAGTGGGCGTCGTTATGTTGGTTTTGGAGCTTCTGCCACTAGACTACAACCTCATTGACTGGTTTAAGCCAAGTATAAATATTAATAGAGTTAATGCCAATTTACCGAATGTGAAATGTTTAATATTCAATTTACCCATGTAATTTGAAAAAGAGTAATTTACCCTTCTGAAAAGTTTAAAGAAGCAATTTACCTCATTCAGTAGAAGAGTGTAACTCACTTGCTGAAATAAGAGTGGCATTAAAAGTGTTCTGTAACGTATGAGGGTAAATTGCCACATTTATCATAATACATTGGGTAAATTGTCCCATTTATCATAATACGGGGTGTAAACTGTCACATTATTATATCATAGGGGGATAAAGTACCACATATTAAAATGTCAGGAAGGCGGTGTGAAACTTTTATAAGATTACAGGGGGATAAGTGCTCTTTTTCAAATCACAGGAAGGTAAATTGAGCATTACGAATATCACAATATGTATGTATATTGCCATTAACTCATATTAATATTATCTTTGAATCAAATATATTCAAATGCATTTAGATTTAAGAGGTTGTTATAAATGAGTCGTAGTTGTATAACAAATTGTTGATATTGAATTTAAATTTAATCTACAAATTTGGGTTGAGGGTTGTAATATTTATACATATAAATATAATAATGAATCTACTTGCATTTAAAAGATTAATCTCTTTTTAATATGGGCCTTCTCATAATGGTTAAGGAAACGATGAATATCCAGTTCAATTGGACCCATTTCGTTATCTTATCTGACAGTATGGTTACAGTGTTACAGAGACGACAGTTTAATAAATCCAAAACTTTGGTTTCATTAATTGGAAAATAAATAAAATAAAGAACGGTATAGTGTGGTGGGTACATGTCTTAGATTAGAATGAATGTACTGTAAATAGAGGAACATGTATAATATAACGATTGCAAAAAGAAATTGGGCCCTAATTATGGGTTTGCTAGAGGGGTCCAGGCTTGTGAATGACAGATCGAGGCCATTTAGATATGTTGGTTATGAAACCGTAAATTTTTTCAATGGTCACTCGGGACCATTTTGGAAATGATTTGGTCCAGTTTAAGCTGATTCAAATTAATTAGGGTATTTAAGATTTTGGACAAGTTTCGATTCACACATACTCAGACGGACATAACCATTTTTTTTATTTGAGACATATGACTACTTTGATAAAATTATAAATAATTTCATATGTCTCTTTCAATTTGGACAGATGCTTGATGGTTTGTATTTCAAATTTCAACAACGAAATATATGTAAAATCATATCTTAAATTTTCAAACCCAGTAACTATTATTTTATTAATGATGTTAATATTCATTGAAACTATATATAATCACAATTCATCAATTTAATGTACAAATATTAATTTAGAAATCAAAACTTAATTTTATCATTATTTCATTTATTTGCTGACATCATCAAATAATGATAAAACATGCTAACACCTAGTAAATGTAATTCGGAACAATATTTGAAAATTCATGTTTGGAAAATGCCAAACAAACATATTTTTTATTTTCCGAAATAATTTTTTTATATCTCAATTTTCTCAAACTACTCTCTCAAAAGCCAAACAAACAACAATTTTATTATCTCTAAACAAAATCGAGGGAATTGCATTTTTCATACCAAACTTTTACCTACTTTATACATTTGGTACCAAACCTTTGAAAAATACACATTTAATACCAAAATTGAAGGACTTTTTGCACATTTTCTTTCTCCGTCAATTTACAAGGCCAAATTTTATGTTCTTTATACGGCTGGAAAGCTCTTGACGAGAGCTTTCTAATGGTATAAGTTTCAATTCATGAAACGCAATAAATAATCCGTAGAAAATTAACAAAGTTTCGGGATATTAATCAAAATTAAATCATATGTCATAATCTACAAGGAATCATGGCACAATAATTTCCAAATATGATATAGGGCACATAAGCATGCTATGGTAAAAATTTTGGAACATAATTTTAAACATACCAAAAAGCTCAAGCAAATGTGAAAAAAATCCTTCAATTTTGGTATTAAATGTGTATTTTTCAAAGGTTTGGTACCAAATGTATAAAATAGGTAAAAGTTTGGTATGAAAAATGCAATTCCCTCAAACAAAATCTATACAAACTCTACTCTGATTTGACATAAAGTAACATATCTCTTACATAATTTATCTCACATAACAAACATGATTTGACATAAAGTCTTACACATCTTACACATACAACCTAACTCTTCTAAGAAAAACCTACACGTATTTTATTTCTTAAACCACTCTCTCAAAACCCAAACAAACAACATTACGCAAATCGAGATTATTTCACAAACTTCTACTACTCTCCCAACCTATTTTCTCAAACACCAAACAAATAGGCCCTCATTGTGAAGATTGAAATTAATATTTAAGTTCAAATAATGAATATTTTTTGCACATTAATAAAGTAGGTACTCGTAGGATCATCTAGCACAACATGAAAGCATCAACAGACATGGTAGGAACATCTAACATTATTGAGGATAATATCACAAAAAACAATCAGTGAATCAAAACAACATCATATGTGTTGAACAAAAAGTTCAACTAAGAAGGACTAGCACATACATAAGAAAACCTAGTTACCTAGAGAATGAACATTGTAATAAGCCGATCACATTGTTACAACTCTACAGTTAGTAAGATAATATATCTATAATATTTAAAAAGAGAGTCTTTATCGCGGTTTTGATACGGCTACATCAAAAATTCTAATTTTTCAAAATTAAACCTTAATATCAACAAACACAATTAAATGATTGTGGTATCACAAAGATAATAACATTGCAACTTTAGCTTAGATGACATTGTCTACATTAATGATTCAAGCCTACAAGTCTTTATCTGGATCCAAAAATCAAAATGCGCAATATATAGAAGAATTAAGAGTGTGTTGTTAAGAGTAGCACTACAAAAAAAGTAAATTTTAGTGATAAAATTTTATATGACAATGTTAAAGTTGTCACTTGTTGTATATATTAAGTGACAAGAACTCAAATATTGTCACTAAAATGGTTTTCATAAACATACTAGTGAAATTGTAAAATAGTTGTCACTATTGACATTTAGCGATACCCCAAAAGTGACAATCAAAAAGTTGTCACTAAACCATAGTGACAATATTCACTAAAAGGGTGTCGCTAATTATCAATAGTCACAACTTAAGTCACCATATATTTGTCATTAATAGCTATTAGTAACAACTTAAAAACATATTTTGTCACTATTGTACTTGTCACCATTATTATTATGACAAAATTAATATTTTTATCACTAAATGCATACAAAGAGTGACAACTTCCACATTATCACTTAATTTTTTGTCACTTAAGCTCAATTTTCTTGTAGTGCAGAACAAATAATAAGAAGATATTTTCTTTGACATTAGGAATTTTGCTCCGGCTTTATCAACAAAATTTAAAATTATAATCTACATGTCTAATCCACATTAAAAAGGAAAAGTAAAGAGAGAGATGAAGTAAGACTTTATTGATGAGTAACTTACAGAAAGTAGACACGATTACACATGATATTTTGTGGTGGTGGGACTTTGGAAAATGGCAACTTGTGACTTGATACATAAGATTTTCAAGAATCAATGATTTTTCTTTGAGAAATTATACTTAAGCTTCTTTTCTAACGTTAAAATCACAAATGATTAGTCTCTTCGTAGTTGTAGCGTATCCCAACAAGGCAACAACAACGCGTCTTTATTCCGTATTTAGGCTATACGACAAATTTGCCATCATGGATTGATTATCCAAAGCCACTAATATATTTGACACAGCATCCAATTCCTTTTCTTACGTGTCGAATCCAAGCCGCCAAGATTCTTCCACGTGTTCACCTAATCAATCTGTGGAAAATTATTTAATTCACTTATTTTTTCATAATCTTTATGGTTAAGGCTCTTTGACAAACACAATCTGTGGAAAATAAACACCATAATAATTTGGAAATTTAGTACTCTGTCAAAGAAAATAAAAGGTGTATGTGGATGTGTTTTGGTCGGTCTCACGAAACTTTTTTAAATGAGTTTTCGTCAAACCATAAAACTATCAAAAATCTATTCAGAAATTCAGAATCAAACTCTTCAAACCTATAAAACATTGATTTGACACCTACCACCCACTTTTTCCCTAAACCCCAACATCCAAACTCAATCCAAGTGGGGTTCCAACTTATTCAAACCACAATACCCAAAATTCATCCAAATGAGGTCTTAAAGGTTTCATCGAAACCATCAAAACCAATTTTTTTACACCGAGACCCGCGAAACCGAACCAAAACCCAAATAGACCCTTTCAGTCTCATAATAATTCTCATTTCCCAATTACTCTATTTCAAGAGTACAATATTAAACAAAATAATGATATGAAACATTTGATTTTTGGTTATCAATACTTCATCTGTTTCATTGTAATTGTCACATTTCTAAAATTTTAATTTGTCAAATTAGTTGTCACATTTGATTTTCAATGCGTATGTTTTTCCAGTTTTTACCCTTTCTTGCTTACACAATAAATTAAAGTACACAAATTTCAATAACATTAATTAAAGCAATCATTAAAAGGGTATTTTTAAAATTTTATCATGGAATAATAAATAATTAATGGGTTTCTTAATTTGCTTGAAAATGCAAAATGTGATAATTAAAATGGGAAAAATAGTTTTTGGGTACCATAGGATAGACCTACTTGCAATTTTGGTACCATTAGATACGAAAATGCATATTTGGTACCATAGGATAGAGTTTCATTGCAACTTACCAAACACAATTTTCCAAAGTTAATGATAATTTAACCCCTATGAAATGTATAATATTCAATTTACCCCTCGTGGTTTAAAAAAGAGCATTTTACCCCCTGAAATTTTGTAAAAGTTTCACATCGCCTCTCTGATATTTTTATAGGCGGTACTTTATCCACTTTTATTATGATAATGTGGCATTTTACCCCTGTGTTATGATAAATGTGGCAATTTATCCCCCTATGTTATAAAATAGTTTGCATGCCTACTCTCAATTTCGGCAAGTGAGTTACACTCTCATGCTGAAGGGGGTAAATTGCTTCATTAAAATTTTTATAGGGGGTAAATTGATTTTTTTCCAAATTATAGAGGGGTAAATTGAACATTATGCATATCATAGGGGGTAAATTACCATTAACTTTGTAGAAAAATTGGGTTTGGTACCAAAATTGAAATGAACACTTGTCATATGGTGCCAAATTTGAATTTTCGTATCTAATGGTACCAAAAGTACAAGTTAGTCTATCTTATGATACCAAAAAAAAAATTCCCCAATTAAAATGAAACAAAGAGAATATTTTTTTATTTTTTTGCAATATTGCTAATTTTGTAATTAAGAAAACATTAATTTAACAAGTAAAATACGAATTAGACCAAGAATTGAAGTTCAAATTTTCGTCGTTGGATACAAAATAAAATAATTTTCTTGGCGTAACATTTTTTGGAGATATTCTTAACTAGACCAAGTTTAAAAAAATTTCCTATACCTTGTGACTAGAAATATCACACAATATAAATATGAGAGCATGATATCGCCACAATAAATATTTTGGTGCATTTCTAATCACAAGATCTATAAGTTCTTTCCTAGACCTGATTTAGTTAACCATTTTCCCATTTTTGTTAATGTTTTACTTACTTTAATGTCGAATCGAGATTTTGAATTAGATTCAATTTTGGGGGCGAGGGACCCTGAACGACCTATGCGCGTTAAGTTGCCACGTGTAAGTCACCGTCCCAAATAACATAAGTAATTCCAGTTCTTCGGTTCTTCCTTGTTCCAATCATCATTCGCCTTTCTTTTTCCAGCAAAGCAAAAACCTATCATCCAACACAAAACTGTCCCTTTACTCTTGCTCTAGGTTTTTTATTCGAGCGAAAATCAGGTGAATTATTTTGGATTTTCCCTACAGTTCTCAATGGTGCAGTTGATGAAGAACGGCAAATCGGAACCGCCGACTGAAAAGATGGCGGCTGTGAAGATCGAAATGGAAGATCCTCTCGAAGAAGAGCACGGACCACTACAAAAGCGGACCAAAGTATTTTTCTTTCTTTCCTTTTCTTTGTTATAGATATTTGAAGAAGTGAGAAAATCAGAATATGTATATGTTTAATATTCTGCTAACTTCTTAGGTTTAATGTTTTCTTAATTTCGGTTTTAACTAGTATTATAACTCAATATTTATTTTAATGTAATCAGTTGTTATGAATTACATGTTTGTTAACTAGACAAGCAAATAAGTTATCTAATTTATGTGAGGACATCTTAACTTTGTTGCAAATAATATAATGGCTTCTTTTCTTTTGGTTACTTTGATGCCTATATTTTGTGTACTTTCTACTGCAGCAGACTTTGGGAATGGGAGGTTTTACAGTGTCATACAACCCTCTTGATGAGCCTAGTCCATTGGGTTTACGTCTAAGGAAAAGCCCGTCACTTTTGGAGTTGATCCAAATGAAACTTTCCCTATCAACCACATCAGAAGGTGAATATCATAGTCATGGTAAAGAAAAAGAGCAAAAAGGAGTAGCTGCTTCTGTCGATAAGCTGAAGGCCTCCAATTTTCCTGCTTCAATTCTTAAAATCGGAACCTGGGAGGTACAATTGATATATCTATTGATTGCATTCGTTCGATGTTCAGTTGGAAATAACTAATATTCTTGGTTCTGCAGTACAAATCTAGATATGAAGGAGACTTGGTGGCAAAATGTTATTTTGCAAAACATAAGTTGGTTTGGGAAGTTCTTGATGGAGGTCTTAAGAACAAGATTGAAATTCAGTGGTCTGATATTATGGCTTTGAACGCCACCTGCCCAGATGATGGTCCTGGAACTTTGGATGTAGTGGTAAGAAACGCTCATTTCAGTAGGCCTATGTAGTAGTAATGCTTCTTTAATTACTTTTGGATTATATCAAATAACTTCCCTTTTTAAAGAAATTGATCTGTTTTTTGTGCAGCTGTCACGGCGACCTCTTTTCCTTAGGGAGACTAATCCACAACCTAGGAAACACACTCTTTGGCAGGCAACGTCAGATTTCACTGGTGGACAAGCAAGTATAAATAGGTAATTATTAAGTTATATACTTGGAAGAGGTAATAAGTTTTTGGGTGTTGACGATTTATTTCACATATGTCCTGGTATCTTTTTTATTATTGCAGGCGACATTACATGGAATGCCCACAAGGCCTGTTGGACAAGCATTTTGAGAAACTTACTCAATGTGATCCTCGGCTGCATTTCCTTAGTCAGCAAGGAGAGATAACACTGGATTCTCCACATTTTGAACACGGAATTGCCGTGTTTAATGATCACAGTAATGAAGTTGATTTGAATAGGGAGGGAAGTCCTTCCTTTTTCGCTGCTTCTCCATCTGGGGCTCAGTCTTCTTCATCAAAGAATGATCATGAAGCTCTTAGTAGACATTCAGAATCTTACCCTCGCGGAACATCATCACCAAGCTCAGGTAAAAAGATTCATGGAATTGAAGATTATGCTGAAATCAGTGTTCAAGTTTTTGCTCAAGAGTTTATGTGCGCTAAAATTTACCATATTAATGCTTAGAACGTACGTACTAATTCCACTAATAAACACAAAGACAAACTTATAAGCCATCTGGAGACTGAACTTTATTGAGGATATTGAATTTGTTTTTATTTATTTTTGGTTTCCCAAGGGTTTAATCCCTTTCGAGGCGTGTCGGGCACATTAAGTGGGAACCTCTCCCAACAAGGATTTGAACCTGGTTCGCTACTTTGTAGTGACTAGTCCCTTCCACTAGACCAATCACCTGTTGGTATTGAATTTGTTTTTATAATTATGTGGTGTGCCATGAAAGTTGGTCTACAATAACTTTTCTTGAGATGATCTGCATTCCTTTGATTAACGAAGTACTAGTACAGAAAGCTTCTGTTTACCCTATAGAGGAAGCATACACAAACCACGTACTATAAAATCACTAAAGTATAAGTAGATTCTTGCACAGAAACCTGTGAAACTGCACCACTTATCTATAATTGTCCAATTATGCTCATATATTGATAAACAAGCAAAAATTTGGGTTTTATCCTTATTGTCTCCTTACATTGAATAAAACTTAATTAAAACAATGGAAATGGAAATACTTTTCAATGGTTGATTGATCATGTTATGAGTATGTGGGCACTGACCTTGCTTACAATATTTCCCATTTTGTTTAAAAATAGTATCCTGCTTTGATGGGTTATTCTTTTTTTGACCCTTTTTTACTACACTTACTTTGCTACAACAGTTGAAGATACAAACACTACTGGAATCGAACAGCTTAAGGCGGTTAGCAACTGGGATGAGATCAAGGTACCTGGACTCCGTTCCTCCATGTCGATGAGCGACTTAGTGAGCCATTTTGAAAACCGTATATCTGAGGAAGGAACATCTAGTAGTCCAGCTTTTTCCAGCGAGGAATGGCAGAGCCTCCAAATCTTGGATGATATCAAACAGTGCTTATTCACGGACATCCAACACACGCCAGACTCAGATGAGAAGTCACTCATGTCAAGGGTCAATTCTCTTTGCTCCCTCTTGCAGAAAGATAACGCTAATGTGCAGTCTAAAGGTGAAAACGAACAGAGACCAGATGAAGTTAACAATGTCGAAGAGAAATATAACATATTTCACGATGAGTCAAAGTCTATGTCGAGGAAGGACTCGGTTGGAGATTTGCTTCTTAATCTTCCAAGGATAGCTTCTCTACCTCAATTCTTGCTCAATATTTCAGAAGATTTTGAGAACCAAGCTAGATAGATAATGGCTTTTTAAGTTGTACATAGACGTAAAGTTCAGTTTGGGGATTCGGAGATTAAGATTGATGATGAATCCTGTAAGTTTATCTTTTAATAATGGTTGTAGTTGCTGCCTAGTTCAGGCTTGAGATTGTTTTGTCGCAACACATTACTTATGGCTTCATCAAGAATACTGGTGTTTACTGTACAAAAAGGAGCAATGTAGTTTTTCTTATTTGTCGACTTTGACGATAGATGATTTACAATTAAGAAGCCATCGATTGTAAATCAAGCTTCATATCTAATGTTTCTGTTAACTGAGATATACTTTTGCTGATTAGTATTTTTCGCTAAATCTCAATATCCAAACTAAGAAGGATTCACTGCAAACAACTAAAAGTCTCAAACTAATTTTTCGAAATCAAAACGAATCTAATTCAGACCAACATGAAGCCAATTGGAGTGTGAAAATATGTATATTTAGAAATTTCCATTGGAGTTGCCGTTTAACAACTGCGCGCATAAGACAAATAGAAGTTGCTAAAGACAATTAAGAAGTAAACAAATCGTATTCTGCTAGCCTGGCCTCGGTCGTCGTCTTCTTCTTCTTTTTTTCTTTTTTTTAAACATCTGCATGTTCCGCGTGTATATGCCATTTTGACTTTTTCTCGTTTTCATTATTTTAAGTTTAAGCATTAAAAAATGTAAATATAATTTGTTTGAGAAAATATGAAGAGTAGGTAAACCGTAAACAGCATGCATATTAATTTATTATATTATGACGCTTAATGCAATCAACCAACTTGGTCCACATTTGTACTACAATCTTTTGAGAATTTCTTAAATAGATCATGTTTAAGATAATTGTCTAGACCTTGTGGTTAAGAATTGACCATATATCATCGATTATATATATATATGGTGGAGTCATGTCCTCGATAAATAGGATCAAAGAACGAGATCAAAATAAATAACATATGCTCAATATCCACATTCAATCACAACCAGATCACAATACATAATTACAATGAATACTTTACATAATTGACCAGTATATTAATCAAACAATTTATACCTTCTAAATATTAATTGCTACATACAGAAAAGAATAAGGCAATACACAACCAAAAAGAGGAGGATAACTTCATGGCACCTCATTTCCATCTTCATCCACAGCTTCATTCTCCTGTAACATGTCCATAAGCATTGTTATTTGATTTTGCAACACCGCATTCTGTCTCTCGACATCCGCACGTTTGCTCCGTTCTTCTAGAAGCTGCAATTGAATGTGCTCTAAACATCGTGCATCCTCTTCCAATTGCTCGTTCAACCCATCAATCTCTCTATCCTGCATATTTTATTCAAGTTCAAATCATGCAAGGTGAAAGATATATATATTAGCAAAATGCTATATTCAAGAATATGACCTTTCGATTCATTTCTTGTACGGCAATTCTTCGCATACTTTCGACTACGTCTACATTGACGAGCTTTCGTTTTTTCCCAATGAGCCAGCCTTTTGGATAAATTGCAGATTCGAAATCAGGTGGTGGAAGTAAGGATTCTGCTGAAGGGCGTTTTCCGTTTATGTTGTGAACCGGTTCTAGTGGTTCAAATAAAGCTTTACGTTTCTCGGAAAGAATTGGGAAGCTGTTTTGTTCTTCCTGCTGCTTGTCCTCTGTAGGTGGTGATTCTTGTTGTTTTTCGTTACCACCTAAATCATCATCTACTGGCTCGTTTATGTTTATGTTTATGTTCTTCGTAGTGACTGCTGGAAGATCGATGAACCACAAATATGTGAAGCATATATACAAAATGATTGGTTGCAAACCAAGCTCGAGTTCAAGCTAAACCGTATAGGAAATGAAGCTTGAATAACGTGATTTTTGGACACGGATCATTAAACTTGAGCCTGAGTACTCGGGCCATAGTGCAAATAGCAGGCAGCATTAATTAGCTATATAAATATATACTGATTGACCCTCCAAATAATTAAGTCCACACTAACGGCTAATAGGCCAAGTAGAAGATGTTGATGATCAATTGGCATGACATATAGCCTATGCTGTAGCTACTTCAAGAAGAACCCCTAAGTCTAAATTATTCTTCATTTCATAAATTAATTAAGGAAAAGATTAGATAATTATAAGCCACCAAATGACGTGACGTCTCAGCAAACCCAAACCATAGCCCAGTCAACCTTGTTGTGCCCATCCCCACCCCCACCAAAAAAAGCAAACAAATGAATAAATAGTAATTGTTTAAATTAACTTTTTGATGCATCTGATTCTGGTGAAATGATAAAATCGAATTTAAAGTAAATTAAAAAAGACAGTTTTTCTTTTAAATACACAAGCTTCAATGAAACCTGTACTTGAAAGTAAATCAGTTAATTAAAGATAAAAAAAAATGAATCAAGAAAAGGGTAAAAAGTAAATCTGTACCTGATCTTTTCCTGGATTTCCAGAAGACTGGAGTAGTTGAAGAGACTGGAGAAAATCCATTTAGAATCAAACTTTTTCCTTCAAACTTATTCTTTGCTTCCTCCATAGCTTAATTAATTAGGAACTCGGCAAAAGGAGAAGATAAATATTGATGAATGAAGGGGTGACGGAATCAACAAAGTTTTCTAACCGTTGGTTGGTAGTTAGCCTAGTTTTGTGTGCTTATAAAAAAAAAAAAATTATGTCGTTTCCCTAGATTCGCCTTAGGATTTCCTTGCTTTTACTCAATATGCCCGCCATTGGAATAAACAAATACGCCTAGTTATTTTTTAATAATATACTCCCACCATTCCACATTACATGACGTTTAAGATTTTTTCACAAAAATTAAGGAATCAATTAATACCCTAAATTTTAGGAAATAAGAGTGTAGTTGGACAAAATTACCCTCAAGAAGGAATTAAATTTTTTGTAACTCCCCATAATCTATCTCTCTCTTTTCCATTTATCTTTCTTCTCTCTCTTTTTAATGAAGAAGAGTAAAAATGTTAAGATAGCATTTAAGTTTATCTTGAATTTATAAAGTGACATATATTGTGGGGAAAAAATTCTCTCTAAAAAAAACATGTATTGTGAAATGGAGAGAGTAATATATAGGGCTATAATTTAGACCAAATTCTTCCGTATTCCACCCCCATTTATAAGATGTCTTATCGAGTTTGAGATTCAATTCATCTCATTAATTATGGACTTCGTAATACGTGGAACTAATAAATCGATCCAATCTGTTAAGAAAATATACCTAACAATAAATGAAAACTTATATATATTTTCGTTCATTTTAGGATGTAATTTGGTACCAAATGATGTATTTTGAATTTAAGAGGAACGAATGTGTTACATTACATTGATAAGAGGGAGCATATCCCACCAAAAAAAAAAAAAAAAAGATAAGAGGGAGCATATGCTACGAAAAATTTAAGAGGGACAAATGTGTTACACTACATTGATAAGAGGGACGAATCTGCTACGAAAAATTTAAGAGGGACGAATGAGCAAAAGTTTACCCATAAGGAAGACCAAAAGTGCTATTTACTATATAGTTTATCCAATAGTTATTAGAGCAAAAGACAAAAATATCCAATATGCTTTGTTTAACTCCTAAAAAACTTCTTATGTTATTTTAATTCCCCAAAACCTCATTGTACTCTCAAGTAAGCATCGAATGCACGAGAGGTCTTATAGGAGTTAGACAAAATATGGAGGGTGTTTTTCGCATTTCGCTCTATTTATTTTGGTTTGTTTGCAGGATATTTTGGCGGATTGGTTCGGCCACCCTAAATACAAACCAATCCATGAGCAAATACTAAAGGTAAGGGCTAGCTCAGTGTGGAGCTTATTAAGACGCTAGATTGGGGATTGGGCTACAGAAAAGTCCATTTTTAATGGGCTTGAAGATGGTATTAGGTTGAACTAGCTTCTGAGAGTATTTGGGCCTGCTAGTTTTCCTTTAAATTGAAGCCCAGTCCACACCAGGGCTTAACGCCCAATTAAGGCCCACAAAGAGTACTTTTTTTTCGTTTTTTTTTTTTTTTGGCTTCACTGCCCTATTTCCTTGTATAAATATCCCCGTGCCCGCCGTATATACCGTATTAAATACGTATTTCCTTCTTTTCACTTCTGAATCGAATCTACAATAACTTGATCTGAAATGGGGGCTGAATTTATTTTCCGAAATCAACTGGGGTTGGTGGATGGGTAATCAGTTTTTTGAATGTGAGTTAAAGTTCTCTTTTCAGTGATTACCTATTCCGCCCATGCCAATTGCTTTCGGGCTTCTCCCCCTTTTCATCTCCCGGTTTCATCTGATTACCTATTTGTCAGGTACTTTGTGAACCATAATTATCCGATTAAAGGTTTTGCAGTTTTGAATCTGTTTATTTATAGCCTAAAATGTAATCTTTATGATGTGTTCATTTACGCAGTTTAAGCAATGATTACATAAATATTCTTTCATTTTTCTGCTTAGTTATAAGAAATGGTCAGGTACTCATGCTCTAACATAATCGACGTGTTATTTGTTTGCATTATCTAATAGTAAATTTTTTATTATGTTTCCACTACCATTGAAGTGTGTAGATTTACATTTTTAATGGTGCATCTTGGGAGAAGAAAACTTCTTTCGAAAGAAGAATGGTAATATTATTGCTCTAGCCTCAAGGATTAGGGATATTGCTCTGGAATATTTTATTATTATTATTTCTCGGTCTATTTCCTTACCTAATCAGGTATTACTTTTGAGGATTACTTTCGACAAGAGATGCAAATTAAATTCCAGCTCAATATTAGCCCATGCAATACTCTCATTATTTTAATTTTTTTTTCACCTAATCCTGAAAAATTCTTAATTTTGAGATATTGTATCTAGTAATTCATCACACCACTCATTGTGAGAAATGACATCATTAAAGTGAATGATGTAGCTAGGTTTTAGCCCCTTAAAAATTTGGCATAACCATGGCACAAAGTGTCATGGGCCAAACGACTTCGGGCAGGAGCAACACTACATGGGCCAGACGTTAGCTAAAATACACAACGGAGTGAGCTAAGTAAACGTCGGATGTTATTAGGGCATTTGACATGGATGAGGCATATAAGAGTGGGCATACAGGACAACGGATGTGGGAAATCGCCTTAGGTGTGAAGACTTGAACTTGTGGACAGGGACACGGAGCCTAGGGACGGATCTCGTATTCAAGGGTTAGAGGGTCAAGTTTATATATATACCAGTGAAATTCATTGAAAATGATATTCTATACATATGTATAGACAATATTACCAAAAGAAAAAATTTCAAATTATTGAGCCCTCAAGTTATGTGAATAAACCAATCCCTAAGGGAGCTTGACCCGGCAGTGGCATAAAAGTTGTGCGGGAGTAGCGTTATTTTTAGCTTGCCCGGAGCCGCCCCCAAAACTGCCCATGTGTCTGGCAATTGGCTACCTCACATCCATTAGAAGTGGTGAATGGAATACTTGTCCTAGCAGTTACGTTGAGGGTATCAACTGCACACTAATGGAACACTAATTGATTGAGTATACAACTCCTTAATTGAAGAAAACACAAAAAATGTGAAGTAAAAGCTGTTAGGAATTGAATTCACATTGACAGATAAAAATAGCTGCCTAATGTAGGCATACAGAGTCAACGTAAAAAAAAATGCTAAATTTCCTATTTTTCTGCTACTGACTTCTCCATTAACATATCCCTAACAAACTCTTAAAGAACAGAAAATTAATTTTAACAATAAGCTAAAAAACAAATCATGGAATTAGTCAAATAAGGACCACATGTTGGTTGGTGTTGTAACTTTAACAGGGACAATTGGGCAAAATCAGAATATTTTGAGAAATCTGTTGTATTTTTGCATTTGTGAGAAATAAAAGTGCGAGTTTGACATGTGGCACGTAAATAATGTGCATTGATTATCATTATGTTATCATAGGGCTGTCAATGGGGTGGATTTCAATCCGGTTTCGTCCGAATCCGATCCGATTTACTAGAATAATTGTCCGTTTAGAGATTTTATGGACCTGATCCGATTATAAAGATTCGTAATCCGAAACACATGGAGCGAATATGGATTTAGGTCGATCCGATCCATTAAAGTTCCGTATTCGACAATAAACAAAAAGAAGGATATATATACATAACTTTTTATAAAAGTAAGTATCATTAATAATATTTCACCGTTAATTTAAGAAGATAGTAATTAATAATTCCTTTATAAATTTATGTAAACCAATATTTTCATCTACAAATATGAATATAGTAAAGAAAGTTTGAACATGTGAGCTAAAATTAAATAAAATTGAAAAGTTAATAAACTTGTTTTTGAAAAAAATATTAATTTATTTTTTTAAATGAAAATTTTATTGGATCCGAAAAAAATCCGATATCCGGCCAAATCCGACCAATATCCATTGGATTAAAAAAATATAGATCCGAGAACAATCCGAACAAGATCCGAATTCGACAGGATCCGATCAGATATAAATGGAGCAGGATCTGGACGAGCCTGATTCGACCAGAATCCGACCCATTGACAACCCTAAATTGTTATGCAACTTATGTGTCTAAGTGCATGCTTGCGTGTTTTGCAAAATCATGAGTTAATTGTGCAAATGGTAAACACAAGCGTTGTGGGAAGAATTCTACATTTATTTTGTGATAGTCTACGTACAATCCGTGGAATAATCTTTCATTTGGGATTACTATTATATGCATGAAATGTAAAAAGTATTTCTAGAGTTAGAACTCATTTTCTTTAAAAAAACATACTTCTCAAAAACTTGTTCCTATCTACTTGTTGATCCTTATTGACCCAAAATTTAATCCTACTTTATTTACGTAGATAACAAGAAGCTAAAGTTTTACAGTTTTCTGAGTCAAATTGTCTAGAGTTCTTAGTTGTCATCAACTAGTCTAGATTATCTATAAGTTGAATTTATACCAGTGTTTTAATCGACTGTCCAATTTGTGGTATTCAATGCATCTTAATTTGTATGAATCCCATATTTTCCATTTTGCATACTTGAAGAGAGGTTTTTTGTTTCCTAAAAGAGGAAAAGTAAAACACAAGGCCATACGACGGGTTAAAACTAACAAATAACCAACAAATTTATGAATAAATAGATTCATGCCAACATGTGATTGATCTATTGGAAGGGACTAGTCACTACAAAGTAACGGACTTAGGTTAGAATCCCTGTTGGGAGAGGTTTTCACTTTATGTGACCGATGAGCCTAGAATGGGATTAAATCCTTGGAAACCAAAAAAAAATAGATTCACGAAGAAATAAATTTATATTCATGGGCGGTTACCATATATTGTATGAACATGGCCAACAAGATCTTGATTTGATTTTTCCGTGTAATTTAATTGCTAAGAATACCCACCACCAATGATAAAGTGTCACCTGAATAGAATGTCATTTTCTCTTAGTTTTCCTTTATAACTAAAACCTATACATTCAAGAGCTATACTTCGACATAGTTCGTCATCGTGAATGAGACGTATAACATTTGTTTTTGGTAGCACAGATCTTAATTTTGTTTAGTTAATAATGAAGTAAAGTTCTTGGGGGTTAATTTTCAAGTTAGTGACAATATATTTGTTAATCTTAAAGTCGCCTCAGTATATATGCATATTTAATGAAATTTATATTGATTTTACTTGATGATTTATTAATATTAACAGTGAGAATTGTATTTTAACTAGCACTGACAACACTATATGACAAATTATTAAGTAATTAAGTTGTTTTTACTGATAATTAGTTAAATTTATTTATTATCAACTTCTATGTGACAATAAAAATCATCATAATTGACCTAATAACAATTTTTGTAACCATACATGTCATTTAGTGGTGGTTTGACATCTAGGAAGGGACTATAGGCTATCACGTAAAAGTTTAGGCTGAATTTTGTTTCAGGTTGGTCCCAAAAATTGGGTTGTGAGATATTTGCGAAATTTTTTGAAACTCTATGAAATATTGATATGGTAATATATTGATATAATAATAATTTTTTGGTTTAAAATTTTTAGATATGAATTGAATTATGACTTGGAGGAGGAAATTAGATGACTAATGTATGTCAAATCAATAACTTAATATGTATAAAAAATAAGCGACATGTGTCAAATATTATAGGCCTCAAGTAAAGATTAAGTGGTTTTCAACATGAATTTTTTATTTGGGATTTGGATCGAGACATGCTCTCCCAGCTTCAAACTCATTCCCAAATATGGTTTAACCGAGTTTTGATGAGCCAAAATTGGGCTAAGGCTTTTCAAAGAAGAGCCTATTTGTCCCCCTTTCAAGTCTTATTCTATATCCAATTCTAATATTTGTGAAACTTAATAATATTGTTTTGTACTTATTGTTAAAGCCACTAGCATCAGGAATAAATTAGACATGTGCACTGTTTTATACTTTTTGTGCCCGTATGATCCATTTCATATGTAGGGACACTTGGTCCGCATGTTTTGATCATTTTTTTGTATTCTAACATTTGTATATAACTTTTGATTTATTTATATGATATTTACGTTTAATCCAAATAAAAAAACTTAATTATACTGTTGAGTTCCGAATAAATTATTGTCCAATTACTTCGTATGTATAATCTAAGGCAACTATATATAAAGTTCATTATAAAATATTGTTCAATGGCCTTGTTGGAATGTTGGTGACTTCAACTTGAATCGCATTTAGCCCCACAAATCAAATAAAGGATCAATTACATTGGCCTACAAAATTGGCGATTCTAGCTATGACCTATCCTAGAAGTGGTTCATAATTATATCAAATTAATAATGGGATAAGTAAACATATATTATACAACTCTTAATCATTGGTAATTAATTAGTAAAAAATATAATTAAATAATTTTGAATAATGATGGGGTTTTTTGCACTTTGCACCCCAAAACATGGAAATAGGTACTTTGCACCCTTGAAATATAAATTTAGCACTTTGCACCCCTGAAATATGAACAATTCAACACTTTGCATCCTATTTTATTTTCCTCAAAAAACCTAGGGACAAAATAGGTAATTCATTTTTGGATCTCTGGCACTTTGCACCCCCGAAACACGACAAATGGGCATTTTGTACCCCCGAAATAGAATTAGCACTTAACACCATCGAATTAAGAACAATTCAACAACTTGCACCCCCGAAACACGAGAAATGGACACTTTGAACCTAAATACAAAATTAGCACTTAGCACCTCAAATTAAGAAAAATTCAACAACTAGCACCCCTTGTTTTTTCCGGCAAAGTTGACCACCGGGTTAAAAAAAACATAGGGGCAAAATAGGTAATTCATTTTTTTTCCTTAAAATTTGCAAAGTACGATTATAAATACTAGAATATTCATCTGCAGAATCTATTTTAACATATTTCATTAATTACCAATTTTTCAAATATCCTCAAAGTATCCAAAAAGAATTCAAAAAGTTTTTAAAAAGTTAATTTAATACATAAAATTGACTAAATCATGTCACAAAAACAAATTATAAGATAGAGAGAGAAATGAGTATTTTAGTATTCATAATCGTATTTTCAAATTAAAGAAAAAAGGAAATGAATTACCTATTTGGCCCTAGGTTTTTTGCCCCCGTTGGTGAACTTTGCCCAAAAAAATTAGGGGGTGCTAGTTGTTAATTTTTTCTTAATTTGAGGTGCTAAGTGCTAATTTTGTGTTTAGGGGGTTCAAAGTGTCCATTTCTCGTGTTTCGGGGGTGCAAGTTGATGAGTTGTTCTTAATTCGAGGGTGCTAAGTGCTAATTCTTTTTCGAGGGTGCAAAATGCTCATTTATCATGTTTCAGGGGTGCAAAGTGCCAAAGATTCAAAAATGAATTACCTATTTTATCCCTAGATTTTTTGAGGGAAATAAAAGAGGGTGCAAAGTGCTGAATTGTTCATATTTCGAGTTTCCATATTTCGGGGGTGCAAAGTGCAAAAAATTCCATAATGATGCTAAAGGTTCTATATAAATAACCCCGACCCCCGAACTATCCTCATAAACCATTTCATTGCATGCATGCAGGTGACAGACGAATGGTAATCATGATGAGAATTTTGCTAGTAATACTTGTCTTTGCTCTTGTGATCAATTCTCAAGCAAGAAAACTAACAATAGGTAATATTCATGCCCGGCCCCTAATTTAATACTACTATATGTTCTTCATGAATTGGAGGAGTGAAACTCACACACACACACACACACACAATCTATCTTAATTATTTCACTAATGATAATTTTGGTGCTTTAATTATTCTTGTGTTCTAGAACATAGTGACAAACTCAAGGCAGAGGCCTACCACCAAAAGTTCTTGGAATCACCTTCTCCTCCGCATGTCTCAGAACCACCGAGCAAAGAGGCAACAACGTTAACGCCACTATTAGTTGAAATATTCATGAAGGTTATAAAGCGAAAACCGTCAAGGCCGCCACCTCCGGCTCCAGTGTTACCGCCTCCAATTGAAAATTTAACTAGTACTCTTGAGGATCTGGTGGAAATTTGAGGGATCACTACTTCAGCCTCTTTGAACTAGCTTGTAATATATGCTAAATAAAATTTTCACTAGACCGATCACATGTTGGTTGGTTTGTCTTATTGGTTATGTTTTGTGTGACATATATTAATGGGCTACTATGATATGTAGAAATTATGTATACAAATCTCTATCTACTTTTGTTTTAACTAAATTAATTATATAACAAGTTTATATTGAGATTACCTCTTAGTCATGTCGAGCAACGACATTTATCTGTTAATTTAAATCATAGCCAATCCTTAAGCTATGCTTGTCTCGAGGGGCCATATAAACGAGTAGAGTCGAACATATTCGTTTGAGCTTGATTTTCTTATAAAGCTCCAAATTGTTTATGAACTTGATATTTAAGAGTACCATAGTCAAACGAGATTTATGAATACAAGACACTAGTAGGTTGGGCCTTGATTTAAGTCAAAATGTGTTGAATTCATGTTCAAATCACTGCTTGAAAAGATTTTCACTAATATATTCGACACGCCTCAAAGTAAACCGAGTCAAATTTAAGATCTGAAAATCCTCGTAAAAAAACAAAAGATCATCTTCATTTAATTGAAGTCATATCCACGAGGGTTCGATACTAACTAGTAGTCCAGCCCAATGAAGGCCCAAATAGAGTCCTCTTTTTCTTTTGTGTTGACTTCGCAACACAACCCTCCGTTTTCATTCTAGTACTGTTCTCGTGCACGTATGTATATTATATTATATACATACGTGCACGTCTTTGTTTTCCTTCTCCTTGAGAATCCAGATCGAAATGGAGAAATAGAGAATGCGCAATGACCTGATCTGAAATGGGGGCTGAACTTTTATCCGAAATCAACTGGGATTGGTGGATCGGTAATCAGTTTGAGAATCTGAGTAAAACTTCTCTAATCGATTACCGATACCCCCCATTCCAATTGCTTTCGGGCTTCTCCCCCTTTTCATCTCCCGGTTTCTTCAGTTAATTTTATAGTTGATTGATTAAAGGTTCTGCTTGTGTAGGTATGGTTTTAACTGTTTATTTATAGCCTAAAATGAAATAATTTGATATGATATGATTCTCGATTTCATTTGACCTTTTAAGAGATGATTAATATTACTTCATTTTCATCTTAATTATCAGAAATGCAATCTTCGGTCATGCTTTTAAATAGTTCTGTTTTTTGGTTTTCTATATATAACAGGACTTTATTTTTTAAGTTTGCATTATTTGATATTAAAGAGGAGGATTTGGTTTTCCTTTGCAATTTTACATTTTAGTTTTCTATTCAGAAAGTCTTGATACGTGATTGCAGTAAAATTCTACTTTACAGCCCGTGAGATGAAGACCTTAACTTGATAGGTATAAAGTTTGTGCCAAAATAATGAATTGTTTAACCAAATTGTTGAGACTTGATAGATTACCTCAATTTATTGTTTATTTTTCATATTCCTTTAGTAAGAAATAATTTGTAGGAATGCTATTTTCTATGATTTTTAGTTTTATGTAGTTTAACTCCATGTTTTTTAGTTGACATGTATTGACACTGTCAATGTAGATTTTAACTTATTATTCTACTTATATCATCACGAGCCCATAGTTCATGGTATTTGTGGTATACGGACTACATATGGTATTGTCACATAAACTATAGCCTCTGAGGTGGTCGATGATGTGCTTTCAAATTGTTTGACGTTTTTCTTTAGGTTAGGGTACTCCAAATTATTATGTAGATGTCTCATGTGTTTGACAGATTTTTTTTTGGCTTGGTTTTATGTTCTTTCTTCTTTCCTTGTCGGAGATTTCTTTATGGAAAATCTTTCCTATCCAGTTAATTTTCAGGTGTTCAGATTATATTTTTTCTGAAACACGTCCTAGTTGAAGTTCTCAATTTATTGCAATTATATCTCTATGAAGCGTTTCTATACTTGTTTACCCATTTCCCTTTTAGCTGTTCTAGTCTATGCTGTGGTGTTACTAAGAAGATTCCTATGACGTGGTTCCAATCTGGATCCAGATTTGAAGTTCTTGGCTTTAATGTCCGGTTGTTGGTTTTCATCTGGTTTTGGAAAACCAGGGGTCGCCTATGTTGTTGGTTATTATTCTTCTGCAGGTAACGTGACTCTTTATTGGGCAGTTTCAACTCATCAAGTATTGAGTGTCATTGTTCATCAGGTACCGTGCCTCTTTATTGTTTATCTGCAGTTAGTTCAAATTATTGCATGAGATGCACAGAAAGTTGAGCATTGTTCTCTTCCAGGGCACAAAGAGGATCATTTTTGCAATGAATTAATGAATAGTTATATGTGGCTGACTAAACTCATGAAAGTTATGGAGCTCATTTAGATTGATGAATATTTGTGAATGTTGGTCATTTAATTGTTTTACTTCTTTAAAATATCTGAAGCAATTTCCATGTTTTTTTTTTTTTTGCTTCCTTTTTAATAATTTTAGATGTATTTCAACTAGATTATGTATCATACTACAATAAAATCAATAATCAAAACATAAAAGTTTGATTTGGATGCATTTTTTCGGGGGGAAAAAATATTCTCATATCTGAAGCATAATGATAAGTTCCTCCATATGTCTTCGGGTCGATAATTTTACCTCACAATTAACACTAAAACAATGTTTGTACCATTTCGGCCCAAAAGTTAACCTCGTGTTGAGTTTCACCGGTGGTCGTAATTATTACTGTCACATTTCAGCAAAATCCCCCAATTACCATGCATATGGGATATGGCCCGCACATAAGTAGGGCTGAAAATTAAACCAAGCTACTCGATACTTGGCCCGAGCTCGTTCGATAAAAGCTCGTTTGAGCTCGGTTCGTCAAACAAATCAAACAAGCTTGAACAAGATTTCTCGTTCGATAACTTTTGAAGCTCGGCTCGAGCTCGACTCGATAAGCTTAAAATTGAAAAAATACATGTAAAATACCAAGCTACTCGATACTCGGCTCGAGCTCGTTCGATAAAAGCTCGTTTGAGCTCGGTTCGTTAAGAAATCAAACCAAGCTCAAACACAAAATTTCAAGCTCGATAAAATTCAAACCAAGCTTGAACAACATGTCGTTCGATACTACTCGGCTCGTTTACTCCCCTACACATAAGGTTAATTTTACAATTGGATTATTTTCACCAAAATTGTTTCAGATTTATTAGTTGCAAGTAGGGGTGGGATCGGGACGGGATTTCGGGTAATTCGGGACGGGATTTTTCGGATTCGGGTTTTGATTTTTACTACCCGAATTCCATTTAAATTGACTTGATCCCGGTATCTCGGTTTTCCGATAAATATCGGGTTTTCGGGATCGGGATTCGGGTTTCCCGAAAATAATAATTTTAAACTCCTATATGGTAGAAATATCACACTTTTCTTTATTTTGCTCCTTCATAGCATTATATTTTTCTTTATGGTCATGAATTGTTAATTTCAAGACCATGGGGTAGGTGATGGGGCTTGGGTTTGGGTTTGGGAGTAAGAGATTGATTGAAATGGGTAATTGTTTTGTATGATAAGAAATTCGGGATTCGGTTTTCCCAATCGGGTGTGAAATACTTCCCGAATATCGTCCCGATTTAGTTTGTCGAATTTTCGGGTTTCCCGAAACCCGAAAATCAATCATACTTTCCGTTTCAAACTACAAAATCCCGATCGAGATGGGACGGGTTCCCGAAACCCGATACCGAATGCCCACCCCTAGTTGCAAGTACAATTGTCGGCCCGAAAAACATGCGGGTTACACTTGACAGCCCGTTTTAGTTATGAGACATTTTTGTGTTTTTTTCCTTGTTTATTTTTTCTTTTTCTTTTAATAATCAAATATACAAAAGCTTTTCCAGTTAGATGAATTATTCTATAATCATAATTTAATCTTATTAAATTTGTTAATATCATAATTTTACTTTTGAATTATTGTCATGCACTAAACCCGTTCACAAAAATTGTGGAATCTTTAGATAGTCATTACAAATGTAATTTTCCCAAAACTAAAAATTACAAATTTACTGCATATCTATATTTAGCTATGTGAACTTTAATTGCACTATCATATCCTAAAAATATTAGGAAAATTTACATAGACACTCTCTCTAAAAGAAGGTCTAATTGCATGAACTTACCCTCTTGTTTCAAATATTACAAAGACACCCCTCTGTCAAAAACATATTACAAGAACAATCCTTACTGCGTCAATTTCAAACGGTGCATGATGACATCATCTAACTTTTTTATAATGTTTTTTTAAATTTACCCTCGATCAACTTTTTAATATAGTTATGATACAAGGGGTGTGCTTGTAAAGTTTATTTATATTTGAAAAACAATTTTTGTTATAAAAGAATTCATAAAATAAAATTTCAATAAATTGAATTTTAATTCATAAATTTTTACGAATATAAAATAAACCCATTTCAAAATTTTACATTAATTTCGTAAATAAAAGAAAGAAAAAAAAAATATAGTAAATAGAGTTTTAATATCCTAAAAATTTTAAAACATAAATTAATACTAATTTAACAAAATTATACCTATTTAAAATTTAATAAATTTATTATTACTTACCTAAACAAATATATTTTTAATATATACAAACACATAAATTTTTCTTATTAAATTTTGTAATTAGATAAATTTTTGTTTAAAAATAATCAAAACCCCAAACCTACCCCTTCCCCCCCCCCCCCCTCCCCCGCACCCCCCCTCTCCAACTCTAGGGTTTGTATTAAATCGCGCCGCCCATATGGGTGGAGCTCCACTGGTGACGAAATGCAAAATTAAGTCATGGGCATGAAGCTCGGGGTCCGAGGAGTAATATGATGTAAAAATTTAGGAGAATGGTGGGGTGGTTTGGACGGAATCGCGAAGGGAAGGTGGCAAGTTAAGGTAGTTCGCGATCTAGAAATTCAAATACCAAAATTGAAAGATTTGGAGAACGAAAACTGAGATTGTTTGTACATATGAGTTCGCGATGACAGGAGGAATAAAACCCCACTAATTCCATCAGAAAACCATCAAGATGGTCGTGATGGCGAGGGGAGTTGGGTGAGTTAGTCTTTTTCTTTTTGTGTGTAAATATTGATAATAATTAAGGACATTTTAAGATATTTCATGACTTTCGTTAATGTAGACTCACAACCGTTAAGTCAATGGGGTGCCCTTTTTGTAATATCTGAAAATGCTGGTAAGTCTTGATAATTAGGGTAAAAGACAGGGAGTGTCTATGTAAATTTTCCAAAATATTAAAGAATGAAAATTATAACACGAAATTAATAAATATTTTGTGTGTTTTTAAATATTATTTTCTATGAATAAGCTAGGGATGGATTCAGGATGAGTTGGCGGGGTCGTTCTCAAATATTAGTAAAATTCATTAGAAATGATATTCATACTATTTTATTTGTATAAGCCCAAAAAACATACAAATAGATTGTTAATAAGAATTATATCGAATTCTAAATAAAAATTAATTTAATAAAATTGGATGTCAAAATATGAAAATATTAATGTGGGAGTGAGTTATTTGTTAAAATTATGTTGATTCAAAATAGAATTTAGTATACTATAACTTTAATAGCAATAATTAATAGTAGTATTTGAAATGAAAGATATATATTCGGGCTGAATTTTATTAGGCTCAAACTCGATTAATAAATTAATTAAATTTAACATAATGACTCAAATTCAATTCAACTTACAATTATTTAAATTTTGATCAAATTTAATATGGACGAGTCACCGGTCTAAAAAAGGTCCAGTTGAATTGTCAGTCCTATTAAAGATCACTCAACTTGTTTATTATTGAAAATAAATTTGGGCAGTTCATGGGTCCAATGCCAATCCTTACATTGGTCACCTATAAATTATAATAGATACCAATATTATAGGTAATAATAATAATAATAATAATATGGAGTATCAATCTTACAAAAGGATTATGACCCAACTAAAAATCGGATTCAATTCAAAACACCAGTTCAGTTCGTCTGTGGTTCAAATCCAAAACCGTGATCCAATTCGACTGTAAAAAAGTATTATCTCACCATCAGTTATCGTAGCTACATTGACACGTCAGCTCAGAGCTCAGAGCACCAAACGTCTTCTCTGTGCGACGCGTGTGAGCCGAACCCTTTAAAACTCCTTCGCAGGCCCTAAGCGCCAAAACAGATTAATAAAGCACCACCTCCCCCTCCCCCTCCCCCTCATCACTCACTAACTCTCGCTCTCTCTCTAGTTTTATGTCATCATCCTTTTGGAAAAATTGTATCACCGATTGAAATCAATCCACAGCTGGTATGAAATCGTAAAACCCTATGTTTTTCCCCAGTCGATTTTTAATTTATTTATTAATCTATCGATTGTGTTTTCGGAATTAATTCTGGAATATTAAGACTGTATATTAAATTTGATCAAGTATATGTAATATTGATAATCGAGTACTCTGAGATAATCATGCAATTGTGTGAGATTTTGTTTGTATGCATACCTTTACTTTTTGTATTATTTTTGCGTTGGAGGGTGAATGCATGGTGTTTATTGAGAGACTTGTAGTGGTTATCGTGTTATTATTGGTGTTGTTTAAATTTGGAAGGATTTTTGGGTTTATGTGGTTGTTTAAGTCGATGAAGAGGTTTAAAAGTTTTAAACTTGTTATGATTTTTGAGGATTTGGTTTCGATTCTTATTATTGATTTGGAATTTCAAATTATGTTTTCATGGTTAATGAGAGAGTCTACTGTATGTAATTACTACTGTCATTTTCCAAGTATATGTTGATTTGTGAGATGATGTGTATTTGATATTTATAAGTCAGATTAATCGAGGCTATTTATTTTGATTTTTAGCCAAATTAAATTGCTATAAGAAATATGAAGATCAGTCCTGGAAATGCCAAGAGGATAATTGACCAATTTGTATCCATGGCTCTATTGGATGTATATAATACTTGGCGTGCTGGGAAAATATTCTTCCTAAACCCCTAGCTTTTTCCATTTGACATGGACTTACCATCCTTTCAAATTTATCACTGAAATGCTGCGTAATATTTTTGACAGAAGAAATGAAAATGTGATATTTCTGCCATGTTTTATGATTATATTCATTATATGTCCTCTGTAATTGTTGGACGATGAAAATGATTCTTGTTGTGTAATTCATTTAGGTTGGAACAAAAAAATGGGATGTGGCAAATCACCTGATTTGGATGCTCCAGTGGGAGGGAACACTGAACTTGATCTGACCATTAAAACAAGTGAAGTTTCTGATGATGGTCAAACAACTCTTGGTGATCACATATTTGGAGCTGATCTTATGTCTTTCCCTTCCCCGGATTATGATTATTTTCCTTGGAATGACATAACCGAAACTTTTCAGTCTTACCCACGTGAGTGCGAGTCCGAAAAGAAAAGCTTGGGTGGTTATGTGAATCTAAATGACTTAGCAGATACCAGTACTGATGCAAACTTGACAGATGCCAAACTTAAGGTGTCTAAGTTCCACAGAGAATCAGAAATGCCATACCCCGAAGTGAGCATGAGTGACATGTTTCATCAAATTGATGTAAATAATACTGTCACTGCAGATTGTTTGATGAATACAACTCTCTCTTCCACAAACTATAGCAAATCAGAGGCTCACTTGAATTTCATGCCATGGAGAGGTGACGCTGCTGCAGGTTATTCGGTGAAGACACAAGGTTCAAAAGCTAAAACTAGTAGCATTAGTAGGTGGCAGATGGGTGAGTATTTTTCTTCTTCAGGATGTAGCACATCCATGTTGTCGGGTGCTTATAATTTTGATGGGAGAGGTTTTAAAAGCGATATCAACATTGTTCCTCCTCAATTCGGTTCTCCTGGAAAAGATGATGGGAGTTTTCTAACGCTAGGAATTGGAGGTGGTACTGAAATCAATTCCAAGAGTAACTTCAGTACTCGTGAGATCGCAAGTAAATTGGAGGAAGTTTCTTCTCACAGTAACAATTCTTTTGTTGGATATAGTCCAAAGAACACCTCGAGTTTTACTCAATTAACGGGAAGAGCTAAAAGGACCCAAACTTATGCTGGTGGATTGCCAAACTCAGCATGTAATATGGTCGGTGGGATGAACAGTGCTACTGAAGGTGGACTTGTAAGAGACACTAGTGCCCAGCTAAACTCAGTCCCATTCCCTAGTTTGCAGCAGTATCCACAAGCGGATATACAGACTAATTTTTCAGCAAATTATGATAAGTTTTGTTTTGATGTGACTCCATCATCATTGCCTTGTGGAAGCACTTACATATCTCATGATGATCGAGTTAACTCATCCCCGTTGTGGTCAGAACCAGCTAAGCCAACATGTATTGCAAGTCAGACAATTTCAAACCAGCAAAAGGATTCCTACATAAGAATTGCTACGAATGTCTCATCAGAACCTTCCACAAATTCCTTATCTGACGGGAACAGAGGAATCTCCACCAGGCAAGCACAACTAGGTGAGTCAAACCGGTGTTTCTTTAATAACTGATATATATGTGAGATTAACATTGACACTTCACTTGAAATTCTAGGATTCAATGTTGGTCGTATACTTTGTTTTGTTTACATTATATGTAATGATGAAAATTCTCAGTGAGAATAGGTATTTCCTTTTAAATTCTTTTATTAAGGTTAATTGCTTTGTCCTTGTTATCCTTTTTTATTTTATGATTCATAAATAAGAAGCTTGACACAACTTAGCTATGGGTATCAGCTGGTTGCTTAGTGTGCCCTCATCTCACTTGTTTGTGTCAGAATTGGTAATGATCTATAAACTCATTGGACTAAGCAGAAACTGCAGAATCTGGAAATTTTTGTTTATAGATTTTCCAGCACAAGGGCAATCTTCCTGTCATCCTTAGAAATTGTTGTATTTCATCCTACGAGTTCAAAAGTTCATTAAATGCGTAGGTTTTTCTTGACAAGGTCCTAAAGAATTTTATGTCATGAAAGGAGTTTTGGATAGAAAAGTTAAAAGAACTTTTTATTTTAAACTAAACAGCATGAAGTAAGAGGCTTTATATGCAATAATGTAACTGAGATTACTCAAACTCATCAGCTTGTAACTTGAACTATAGGATGTCTAGAACCGATCGTCTCTAGCAACATGTCTTTGGCGAGTTGAATGGGGGACAAAATTCCTAAAACAAATGTGTACGAACTCCTTCAGTCTTTACAGTATTCATAGCGAGATAACTTATTTGGTCAACTATTACTTTTTAAAATAAAATTAGTGAAACAAGTTTCAAGGAATTTAGCCCACTAAGGTGTAGAAATTGTGATATGCATGCAGCTTAGTTTGGACAGTACATAGGTTCTTAATGTCAAACTGTTGATAATGGGTTTACATTTGTTATTAACTCCAAAATATGTCATTAGTAGAATATGAATTTTATTGAGTTAGATAGGAAAGTGCTTACCATAGGACCCACTATGAACCTAAGTCTTGCTTCTAGTTCTCCAAGTGGAGTTGCCAATACCAAGCTGCTGTGAAAATCATAGTACTTCACTTGTTTGTACCTTCGTGGCTTAGGCTTTCAACTGAACAGTAAGGCCTTTCCGACTCGCACTTTTTCTGCCATTTCAAAGGAAAAATATATTAGGAATAGTAATCAAACCAATTAAAAAAGTTATTCTATGAAAAAACTTTATAACACAGTAATACTTTGCTGTATCATGTCTAGTAGGGAGAGTTTAAGTTCCTTATCAAACATATCAGCCATGAAATTGCGTTGATCTTGACGAATCAGGAATTTTTCTATGAACAGTTCTATTCTGAACTTTCTTTTACAGGAAACTTAATGGTTTTCTTTTCCCAGAGGGTAAGGGGCCTAACAGAGTTGCTGATGAAGAGCATTATTCTTAAGCTTTTGGTTGATCACTGAGAGAGATGATGGGAAAAAAGGATGGAATTTTGTTATGTATTGCTTAATCAACTATGAACGTGTGTTAACTTGTGTATTATCACTGTATTATCCCTTTCCCTTAGATTTTATTGTGCTCTATATGCAGGGAATCTAACTCCACCAACTGAAGGTACCAGAACAGAAGTTAAGAGGATTGGTTCTTTGCCAACAAGTGTTCAACCAGTTGGTAAGCACATTTACCTAATCAATTGCGTTAATCATATAATTAATACCAAAGACTTTATTCTCGGTTTAAATTCTGCTAAAATTTGACCCTCCTTTCGGCTGGTAGTGGTTATTTGTTTTGACATCCTAAGTGATATCAAGTTGCTAAAAGTGAAGTGCCGAATTAGTTTAAGTTGAAGACAGTATCACCAAGTGTATATGACTCAGAGAATGAATTTGGTTGATAATTGGGATGATATAGGTGCCTGAGTCATCTGCCACATTTTTCTGAATATAGGTGTTTGAGAGAGCCTTTATAGATTAAGAAGATTCTAAGATGAATATAAAATGACACAATTATGTTTTAACTGAGCAAATTCCTGATTGGTTACCAATTTACATTTTTGTAAAATTATCTTAATTCTGATGGAATATTTTGCCTTGGAATGGGGATAGGTTTTGATTAAAAGAGACGAGCATCAGAGGAAAATGATTTAATTTTCCGTTCCCTGGTTTGCTTAATAATAATAGCGTATACCAATGTAGCCAAATGATATGACTAGCATTCATTGCTCATAACTTCTTTCTCAAATAGTTATTTTCAAGTTTTATTGTGCTTATATACTAGTATTTCTTTTTTAATATATAATGTAGTGTACTAATAGTCAGTATGTGGATTATTTGGTTTGGGTTTATTTACTGCTCCTGTAGTGTGTATTTAATGAATGTTCATTGTTCTGACAGGACGGCTATATTCTTCTCATAATGTTAGTTCTGCTGAAGACTTGGGGAATATTTTATTACCTGAGAGGATTAGGTTTCCAGTTCCAAAAAGTAGCAGTTTCCAGTCTGCTGTTGAAAGTCCATTCCCTAAGAGGCTAGGTGTTCAGTCTAATGATTTTGCTACTTCTCAAACCACCACAGGTGTGTACTTCACATTTTGCCGGACCATGTTGCATAAATATTCTTAGTACATCACTTAGATTCATTGATTATATATGTATATATATATGTGTGTGTATGTGTGTCTGAGGTTTACTGCATTTCTCTTTGTCAAATTTGGGTTCTGAGTGAGGATATGAAGCGACTTGGACTTCAGATACTTAAAGACATTCAGAAATATATGTATATGTGTTTGTGTGTGTAAGGTTTACTGAGTTAAATTTGGGTTCTGAGTGAGGATATGAAGCAACTTAAGTACTCCGTATATACAATCTTCAAATTCTTAATGAATATTCTTAATCGAAAAGATAGAGAGGGATTGGGGAAAAAGAACCTTTAATTAGGATGTAATATTCATGGTCTTAACGCAATAAATGCTATTGAAATGACTCACTATAAATGTGCGCTAAAACGCTGAGGGTTTATGCGAAGAACTATTTTGTACTTGCAAAACTAATTTATAACAATGCTAAGCCCAACCCAGAGAAGCAGTGAGTTGCCTCTGGTCCTGCCTCAATCATCTTTGACATGAATTTGTGAAACTTTTTTCAGGTAGCCTGCACCAAACTCAAAAATTTGGAGTGGTTGATTATTTTCAAAATCCTGGACCTCCATTTTCAGTTGGTATTTCAACTTCATTCCTTGATGTTGCTTGTTAATTGTGGCAATACTCGACTTTTGCATGACATTACATATATACTATGATTTACCAGGCCCTCCTCCAATCCATTTGCCTGCTCCTTTAAGAACCTTCGTGTCAGGTATTTGATATTTCCATGAAATCTATCGTATGGGATTATGCTTTTGCTTTCAAATTAGATGTTTCTTTATGTAATAGGACTTCACTTTTACTTTATTTAGATCAAGATCGGGAAAAGTTGGTGCAGCAATTCTCTAAAGATATCCAGAGAGCTAATTCTTCTGATGGTATGTATGGGATATGCTTTTGCTTTCAAATTAGATGTTTTTTTTTTTTTTTTTTGTAATAGGATTTCACTTTTATTTTGTATAGATCCAAATCGGCAAAAAATGGTGCAGCAATTCACAAATGATATCCAGAGAGTTAATTCTTCTGATGGTATCCATTATTCATCTATTTCCATTATACATTAGTTAATTACAAAAGCCACTTATTTTGGTTGGTTGCAAATTTCTTCCAATTTTACAGGTCAGGTTATTCCAGTTGCAAATCTTGATCAGAGACCTCAAACTTCTCCTATCGTTTATCACGAGTCTCTGAAAAGGCAAGCAACTGAAAATCCTCCAGGTGCACAATTGGGTCAACGTAGGAAGATTAGTCCTCAACGTATTATGCATTTTCCTACACCCCATCAAAGCCAGAGCACTCAAGCAGCTCCTCTTCCAGCAACAGCCCATATTCCTGCTGCCCCCCTTCATATCAAATGGCATGGTACGCATCTCAGTTGGCTCTTTTGTGTCCATCACAGCAGCATATAAATGAAACATTTAGTTATATCTGAAGCAGTTGTTCTTTTATCTTAAATATAACAAGTTGATGATATACAATATCAAGATCATATTCAGCCTACTTTGTTTAATTTGATTATTGTCTAGGGTCTCGATTCACATTCAAATTCAAGTCCGTTAAGTTCTTATGTATAAGCTCTTATTATTGAAGTTATAGTGCACTGATAGTCACAAACGAGTAATTGATACTTTATACATATGTTAGCAGGCTTTGATGGACCTCCTCAGCCAAGTGGACATAAGTGCCTCCTGTGCAAGAGGGATCTCTCATTTACAGCAGAAGGCCCGGTGTATCAGCCGGCAATTCCCCCGCCTGTTGCTGTTCTTCCATGTGGCCATACGTTTCACGATCACTGCTTGCAAATAATCATTCCTCGGGACCAGTCGGAAAATCCTCCTTGCATTCCTTGTGTCATTGGTGAAACCTAACTACCCTCGTGTTTTGCTTTTGTTATCTTGGGCCACTTTCAGAATATTACCAATTAGATGCAGAAAACTAGGAAATGATTGCTGAAGGTATTATAGTTCATGGGACTGTGCAGATAGATAGGGTCCCTTAATTTCATAACTGGGGGGAAATGTACCTCCATAATCCGAGGTTCCTTAGTTTTATTTTTATTTTTATCTTTTGGCTAGCAATATCACTGGAGGGGTATACAGATTTATGGACATGTTTTTGCGTGTAATCACGTTCTAATATCAGATATGAATAACATTAATTAATTCGTAGTATATATACAAGACACCATAATTTATCCTCTCATTTGTTTATAAATTGGATAGTCTAACAAGTAACAACCCTTAGATAAAGATTTGGAGATTTATTGGCATCATAAAATGGTATAAAGTTGATTAAAAGATTCAAAGGACGTTTAGTAGAAAAGACGGGATTATGAAATATTAGATCAAATTAAGAGGGATTATGAATGATTAGATCAAACTAGAGGATGTTTGGTGGCCCGATGAGGATTAAATTCAGTTCGAATTTGTATTGGAGTTCATGTTGATTAAATGTTCAATGTTTTGAGCCCAGGTCTAATAATGTCGAAGGTCAAATACACTATGTTGGACATTCTTTGATACTCCATCATTCAATATTATAAAAGAAAGATAACATTAGTTCATCATAATATTTTGAGATAACTTACATGTCAAAATTAAAGTACATATTTCACAGACAATCCAATTGTAAACTTATTGCAAAAAATAAATCCATTGTAATTGAGAGGAGTTAAAATAAAATACACATGAAATCGATTAATGATTTTATATGCAAATTATATTTTTGTGTTAGACTTAATTAGTAAATGTACTTTTGTATTATTTTATTAGCAAATACTTTGTCTATATATACTAAATATACTTCTCCATGTGTCCCTAAAATTTAGTATTAAAGATAATAAATTGTTACTTAATGTATATGAAATTTTTGCTAAAAATAATCTCATATAGAAAGTGCTAAAAATAATCTCATATAAGTATAAAATATACTATTATTTCATAAGATTGAGTTGGAAGATAACATTATGACTTTGGTTAAAAAAAGTGATAATATACTTTTAAGATAATAAGATAAATGAATTTTTTGTTCTTAAAAAGACATGTGATCGTGTTCAAACAAATTATTGTGTAACATAATTTAGACATTTATCTTACAATAAAAATGAATCATCATTCGCAGTTAATCACGCCTACATGACTTTTAAAGCGCTTTTAGGGGTCTTCATAAAACATTTTTAAGAATACAATGATATTGGCATAACCTATTTGAAAAGGTATTGGCTCGGTCTCACAAAATTAAGCCGGAACTCTTTCAAATGAAGTTTGGTAAAACTCATGAAACAACATAAACCTACCACAAACTCATACCAAAACTCTTGAGACCTATGAAATAATGATTTGACACTTATCACTTATTTTTTTTCCCACTCCAAACTCTATTATAAAACATTAATTTGACATCAACCACTTACATTTTCCCTCCTAAACCTCAATACCCAAACTCAATTCAAATGGGGTTTCTACCTTTTAAAGGGACCCATAGTTGCTGATAAAAATAACACAAATGTGTATTTTCTAATTCAAACTAATAGAGGGGTGTTGTCTGCATTTAAAAATATCATCATTTACAAAAAAACCTCTGAAGCTAGATTTAATTACCACGATACTCTTCTCAGGCCATCTCCAGTGACTTCAGTCTAGTTTCCCCTTTCCCTTCCCCTTTTTCACCCATTCCCCTTCTCCTTCTCATTTATATAGTCATCTCCAGTGAATCAATCTTCCCATTCCAATTAATTTCAATATTCATTCTTCCCCACTCTCACTTAATAATAATATTAATAATAATTAATAATAATAATAATAAGAATAATAATAACAACAGATAATAAATAATAATATTAATTATGGATAATAATACGCAAACCGATTTGAGAATAATAAAAAATACATTTAAGATTAACATGATTTGGGAATATTGAAAATAATTTAAGAATAAGAAATAAAATTGGTACACAATAATACAACAATTAAGTAGTTACATTTTTTAAACTAAAATTAACTGACATGATTTGGGAATATTAAAAATAATTTAAGATTGACATTAATAATATGAAATAAAATTGGTACACAATAATACAACAATTAAATAGTTACATGGGCTTACATATTTTACCTTTTTTAAATCACCCATTCATCAACTAGGGATTAAGTACGAGTCTATGACATTTTTCTGTAATATATAGGGTGCCAATATACACTTATCCAATAAATTTAGTAAATAAAAACTTTTTGAAAAATAAAATATACCGAAGAAATAAAATTGGTACACAATAATACAACAATTAAATAGTTACATTTTTTAAACTAAAATTAACTGACATGATTTGGGAATATTAAAAATAATTTAAGATTGAAATTAATAATATGAAATAAAATTGGTACACAATAATACAACAATTAAATAGTTACATGGACTTACATATTTTACCTTTTTTAAATCACCCATTCATCAACTAGGGATTAAGTACGAGTCTATGACATTTTTCTGTAATATATAGGGTGACAATATACACTTATCCAATAAATTTAGTAAATAAAAACTTTTTAAAAAATAAAATATACCGACTTATAAATTTCAGTAAAATAGAGTTAAACTTTTGTTAAACAATTATACCTATTTAAGATTTCAATAAAATAATAAAATTTGTTAAAAAACTCAAATCTAAATTTAAACAAAATAAAATAATAATAGAAATTGTTGGCTCAAGTATTTAAAAAAATTACGAATTTATTAGAACAGACATCGAATCGCCCCTTCACCACCCACTAGTAGCTCACCTCTTAAAGCTGGTGCACAGATGAGAAAGGGGTGCGATTGAAGGGCAAAGGAATGGGGAGATTGCTTGGTGGTGCGAGGGTGTAGTATTTTAAATAAAAATTAAAAAATAATTATCACTTCCATTACTTTTGGCTAACAGCCTTCAAATGAAAGGGGTTTTTATGTAATTCCAAGATGTGAGTGGGCTCTACAGTATAAAAATATATATGCTCATCTTATCAATATCTAGAAATATATGGCAATGGATTCAAGAAAAGGTTTCCAACTTAAACAAACATATTGATTTATCCTTTACGAAATACAAAGTTCCCACAAAATGAAACAGATAATTCTTTGGAACTAATTTAACTACTACCATGAACCCTCAGAACCTGCAGTAGGATTCTGGAAAGCAGAGAAATTCCAGAAAGTCTTCAACGCATATGGCTGCGATATGGTGACACCTTCCTCCGTGATTTTCGCAATCTGTGGATCAAAATCAATTTTCATTTCTCACAAATAACTAATAAAGAAAGTTTAATCCTAATTCCATCAAGCAATTATCCAATAAAGTTATGCAGGCATCGGATGAGCGCAGCCGCAAAAAAAAATATAGCATGTAAACATAGAAAACACACTCTTAGCAGTCGATTATTGTTGTCATGTGCTGTCGCAATTCATATGTACATTAGCCTATTTTTCATTATCCAACTTCCGGTATTCCACTATGTAAAACAATTCCTCTTATGTTTAATCATATTCTTAGTGGATCCCAAGTTTGATTTTCTCGATTCGGATTTCCTCAAAGCATATTTTCTCATTATTAATATTCTCAACTTCATCCTAAATTTTCCCATGCATTTGCACACAGATTATTCACCAAGTCGAAATCAAAATAAAATCCAGTACACCAAATATATAGTTACTACTTTGCCTCAAAAGTACAGAAATAGAGATCATGTTACCACAATCAGATTTGGCAAACCTCACAACCAACCAAGAGCAACTAATTGAATTATAGAACAAGATACAACCGCTCTAGATTATGTTGAAGTCCTGAGTCAAAAACATAATATTTCTACAATGCAAGATCATCAAAATCAATTTGAAATAGATTTCTACTTCTTGGGCTTTCAATGTCAAAGCAATATTAGCACATAAAGACAAGTTTACGGTGTCTGATGTTGTGAAAAAACTGACCAAAAAATGGATACCAGAGTTCGAAGAAGCTATTTTGAATGATTAACCAACCTGAAGCTTGTTCACAGCTGATCTATCACGATACAGAAGCACGCGCATGCACTTCTCTAGTAATTTTACACCCTCTTCAAAAGTCATATCAGCATGCCATTCATCACGTAGAAGAGGCCGGGCTAGGTGATTTCCAAATCCCGTTGCTACGTGGTTGTCCTCATAATGTACACCAATCATGCTAACCTGAAATTACACCAATAAACCAAGAAAAAATCTCAGTTCATCCCAGAAAAAGTTAGCAATGTTGAGTCAATATATATTTAAAAATTAAATACAAAATGACACGTACGGTTCCAAGATATTTCTGTCCATTTTTAACTCCACCAAGTACAAGTGAGTTCCACAAGGGGTTGAACTTGTTACGACGATTATACATCATCCTGGTTAGATAGTTATGTACCTCTTTAGGACCCAAGGAGTTCCCATCATCCCACATGTTATCATACAAGCTACAACCACACAATAGAATCAGAATTTTCCATATCACATACAAGCACCGCCATGAACCAACCAAAACAAAGCATTAGTGAAAAGAACATGAAGCAGTTCTAAATTTTATCCAGTTAAGTGAAATACGCTTACATAAGCTCATCAAGTTTACGCATTATCTCCTGAAAATCACTAATCTCACCGCTTGCCCCAATAATTGAATGTTTTCCCACAGAATTCAATCTTTCGACAGTTTTGTAGCGAAGAGTAGAACCATAAGAACCTATTAAAGAAAATCAGTTGGAATAAAACTAGGCATGACTAATGACCACTGACCAGCTATTTGAGATAAAAAATTGGAATGTCACTAAATTGTTGTCGCAAGTTCCAATAAACAAAGGTTGCATAGAAGCAACCCTTATCCTTCCTTGCATCATCGTGCAAGCAATTTTTTTTATTACAAATATCGATAATGCTTCTAAATTCATGTTTATAAAAATACAAATGATCAGAAAATGTAGCTAGAAATAAGGTGGTTGCATACTGACATCAACAGATATTATTTACACGAGAAAAATTGTATGGGTGCTGTGATCCCACAAGTGGTAGGAGTTCAACACTCTATGAACAGTATATAGTACATTGGCAACAGAAGGGCTTGAGGAAATAGCCAAGGGAAAGGAGCCCTCAACGGTAAAGGAAGGTCTGAACAGCTTCAAGATTACTGGAGCCTCAAAGCTCTAATATTACTCCTAGAATCGTACAGCCTATCATCTTAACTTACGAGGTATTTACTTGATAATATGACATTCATAAGTCCTAAAAAAAACTTGTACTCATTTTTAAACTTCTATTTTGAGAACCTGAGCGGGAGGGTACCTTAAAACCTCCACCTAATAAGGGAAGCTTCAGCTAGAACTCATGCTTTACTCTACGTTCAGTTTTCAATGTGTAATTATAACGTCTATACACCTTATGTCAAATGATCTACTTATACACCTTAATACTTTGCATCTTAAAATTCAATACTAAATAAGAGGGTGGGTAGGATTTCACCTACTAGAACTCAGTTCAAAGTTACAAATACTCGGATTCAATGCAATCTTCTTGTTTGGTGCTAATCATTTTAACATTTCAACGGATCACAATGATTAAAACAGAATTTGAATCAAAATTGCTCCCAAGCCTTCCATATACACTTAAATGATTATAATTGAAAGAAAAAAAAAAAAAAAAAAAAAGGATGAGGACCCAACCTCCCATATCAGCAGCCAAGAGAATGCCATCCTTGTACTTTATGGCAACCACCGATGTCCCAGTCACATATGGATACCTATATGAAGAAATTTACTTAAGTTTTTCTTTTTTACCAAATAACAAAATAAATAAAACCATATGGTCGCATTATAATATCTTCCATAAAACATTGAACAAAGCAAACTAGTCTAGAAATGATTTCATGAAGATAATAATCCTAAAGTTCAGAATCCAGCAAAGCTAAAACCCTAATCGCATAACAGCTTTCAAAACTCAAATATCAGATATTTATGAGTAGATTAGGAACGAGAAAACATACAAAGTTCTTTGAGAATCAGACTCGGAGCCAATCAGATTAATCATAGAGGGTGCTGAATCGGTCACCTGCAAGCATTTAAATTAACCCCCAAAACATCAATATCAAGCTCAAAACCAAGGATCGTCTTTTATTAGGTGAAACGAAAAACAGAAGCAGATAAAAGCTTACATTTTTATTTTTGATAATTAAAATTAAAACTTCATTAAACCAAATACAAGCTTACATTCATTGTAGTGAATTTGATGAACTGATGATAGTTTTTGCTCTTCCTGTAAATTCAAAGAACTAGTTATATCATTCATAAAATTTGTTTTCCCTTCTCTCAAGAAAGCAATAGGGCCTGGTTTACATTGGACTTCTAAGTCGGCCCGTTGGCCCACCTTAGATCAGTTCAAATGTTCAATATGGGTCCACTTTTATTGACACATAGAGATAAAATGAAATAATGGATAAATTACAATTTCTCACCCCCCGCCCCCCTTGAGGTCAGGTGAAATAACAAAAACATCGCCTGACCCTGACGTTTTAATATTACGCGCAGTATCCATTAATATTACGGGCAGTATCCACTAATTTAACTTTTACCCAATGTTGCACGGATACGGATACGGCGATACAAATACGACATGATATGGATATGACGACACGTATTTGTAAAAATTTAATGGATACGATACGACATGGATACGAATCTAAAAGATATATGTTTATATATTTATGCATATTGAAATAAGTAAAATAATATATTTATATATTAATACATATTGAAATAGATCAAGTTAAGTTTCATTAGTACTAAATTGCATATGTTTAGCAATTTAATACTATTAATTGTACATCATGTTCATTGTTTTATTATGCTATATAAAACATGTCCCGTTATGGACATTTTATCTTGTATTGCAGTTGTATATAATACAAAAAGTGGTTTGACGTCTTACATTGTTCTTACCAATTGTGGTGACTTTAGCAAAATTCAAAATATGAAATGTGTTGGATACGTCTAAATAAGTATCCGATACGAGTGTCCAATTTTTCTTTTTAATTATATTTACCGACACGTCACGTGGAGTGTCGAATACGTATCCCACGAGTATCCGAGGAGTATCGTATCCGAGAAGTATCCGACTCGGCATTTTATAATTTTTTGAAGTATCCGTACATCATAGCTTTTACCTAATTGATAGACCCATGCCATTAAGTTTCTAATTAAAATCTTAAAAAATTTAAAATGTAATGGCATCACCAAAATATTAATGAAATACTCATATTGTTCTTAATTTAAAGGGGACCTTTAGTTTAATAATTTTTATTAACAAATAGATACACTTATATATTATTATTTTATATTAAAGAAAACTTACTAATACGAAAAAAATATTCTAAATATATTTGATATTAAAAATATGATTGAATTAAAAATCACTCTCCCTTCTACACTTTGAGTGTTTTTGCACTTTCTCCCAGAATCTTTATTTATTAACACTTACCCTCCTCACTTATGCAATAATGTAGATTACCACTTCGCTTGGTCTACGGTCGAATTTTGCGAAAAAAATTGTTTTATGCTCATTACAAGGGTATATTTCAAGGGCAAGAAAGTCTTTTTCGAGATTGTAAGTCCTTTTCTCTTTTTGTTATTTGAATGAAAGTCTGAAGTGATTATCAAAAAAATTGTAACCGAAAAAAGAAAAAACCTCCGATCTCTTTCCTTTTTTGTCTTTTCAGACTTCCATTCTTATATTACATATGGATTGCATTAATCCACTTAAACAACGCGAGGTTAACTCATCTCAAAAGATAGTTCAAGAGTTGAGAATCGTCCAAGACCTTATACAAGGAACTTAGTCTTGTTGTCAATCAATCAATGTTGGACATTTGATGTCAACATCCATTGAGAAGGATTTGATGATGCAAGAAAGTCAGCAGCAAATACCATGACATTAAAAAGGAAACATACATATGTGAGATCTCAGAAAACTCTGGTAAAATGAACTTATAAGCAATCAAAGACAGACATCTATGGAAAAGAATGAATCAATTAATCAAATTTCATCAAGAATTAATTGGGACTACACTACACAATAAACCAAAATCAACTATATCCCTCACCAGTTAAAATGACTACATTTTTCTCACCAAATACTCGGCTAAACTTTACAGAACTAACTTACAGGTGCAACTTTCAACAAGAATTAATCCAAAAAATATAAAAAGGTTTCAATTCAATTTTCAATAGTCTCTAATTGCCATTATTTATATGTAAATATTATGAATGGTCACTTTTAAACTGATAACCATTCACTTAAGTCATTACTAAATGGAAATACCAATGTACTAAACAGAACACATGCAAAAGGAAAATCTCAGAAGCTTTCTAGAAAGATAAACTTGCAAGCATATACACAGAAATGACAGCAATAAGTAATGAAAAAGAATCAATTGATTAATTAATAAGCTTTACATCAGTTTATGATTCATCAACAAGAGTATACATATAGGCTACTGACAATTATTCAGATAGACTTACACAATGAACTCTTATCCTCATTACATAATTTGAACAAATTAATAGCATTATGTTAAACTCCTGCAGGAATGATGCAACTAACTGGATGATATTGTGGTCTAATTATAAATGAAATCTTTCTTCGCTTAACCCTTTCACTTTCTTCAACTTTAACTTCTCCTTCATCAGCATAACTAGACACAGATTCATCTTCCACACTGTCATCATTTTCTTCACACGAAGAACAATACGATCCACTACTAAATTCATCATCACTCTCTGCAGATACCGAAAAGATTGACTCGTTATCACTCAAATCTTCACCTTCCTCTTCGATGGAATCATCATCTTCATATCCTTCAACGAACGGGTGAGTCAACATTAATTCCGCTGTCAATCTATACCTTGCATTCCTTACAAAACAACACTTTAGAAAATCTTTTGCCTCCTCCGATATCTCACTTGGAATATTAGGCAATTCATCCTCTGCCCCTATCTTTTCGAGAACTTCTTCTGTATTTTTCCCAGACCAAGGACCCTTGCCAGTTAACATCTCAAGCACAATACAACCAAGTGCCCAAATATCGCAAGGACCCTCCTGCACCCTATCAATCACGGCCTCGGGTGATAAGTACATAGGGGTACCCCTCCAATATGGCTCCAATCTCCTCTTCCTGCTCTGTACTTCTGCCCTTTTTGCCAATCCAAAATCCCCAATCTTTGCCCGAAATTCATTACTGTCATTAGGAGCGCGCACGAGCAAAATATTATCGGGCTTCAGATCACAATGAACGTAGCCAGTGGTATGAATATGATCTAAGCCTCTAAGGATAGACCTTGTATATTCCTTAGCTTCAAACTCAGGCAATCCACTGCCTCCCGATTTCTTGATCCTATCGGATAAAGTTCCACCCGAGGCATATTCCAAAAGTAAATTAAAAGCCATCAAACCATTGTCCCCGATCGTCGTCTCTTCGCCAAAACAAGTAATTATATGATCAGGACAACCTTGGAGATCACCCAAAACCATTCTCTCCTTCTGAATTGATGACGAAGCAGAAAACTCGGCAGATTTTACGGCCATTGTAGATGGATAATAGCTGTATCTTGATCTTGAAATCTTCGGAGTTGCTAAATAAACAGAACCAAAACCACCTTGTCCTATCATTGAACCCCTAACCCATGCAAGACCATCTCCATATTGGTTCAAACCCTTTTCTTTAATTCCCACCATTTGTGTGAAATCTACAACTGCAACGACTATTGAATTGAATGAAGAAACTGATATGGAAAAGGGAAAAAATAAGTTGTTCAGTTTAGGTTTGTAAGGCTTAGGGTTTTAGGAAATTAATTAATTAATTAATTGTATTTAGGATTAACTTTCTTCTTGATCTGGCTTGATTCCAAAGCATAACAGTAACGGTCTTGATGTATGGTTGTTTCACGCAGTGTCTTGTGATAGGTCTCATACCCCCAACTCTATCTAGTATGAGAAAATATAGGGATTTTTCTAACTAATTCAGAATAATATGGATTTTGGTCCAAGAAACATTTTAGCGCGTTCTTTGTAGATGTAAAATAAATGATTTTATATAAAATTTAAATAAAAACAACAAAAATTGTAAAATTCAACTTCGTCGTTAAGTGGCGAAAAATAGAAGAATCTCGATGTTGCGAATTGAAAAAATATTTGCGTCTTGCAAACACTCACTTAAAAGTTTTTGTAGACGGCATCAATGATTACATCAGAAACTCTATTCAAATCTATTTCATTTAGTATCAAAGTACAAAGATAAATTAACTACCAATACTAGCATTTAACTAGATAAATACCTATATTTGTGGGAGTCGAACTCATGAGTTCTTGGTCATGAGGTCTCAGCTTCGCCGTCAGTCTAGGTCTCCTCGGCAACACTCAATTAAAAGTTAACACCATTTTAAATTTTGCCAACAAATATATTCCAAATCATTTATAGTTTAATATTATATCTAGCTATTTCCGGAACTCTTTTTTGGTGAAGTTTATTTCCAATTGAAGTTGAATAATTATGAGTCGGGTATTTTTGGTAATTAATATATTGCCAAATTTTAAGTTTATAGGGGAATTATTGCTAATTTTTATAAGTGAATATCGGGTTTTCACATTTTATTCCAAAGAAAAGATAACATATAGGGGTATATTTGTCATTTATCCTATAAATTATGAAGTTTACTCACACTTAGAGCGAATAAATTAAACACATTGCGGTCTCGGAGGGTAAATGTATTTGACTTGTTAACAAATGAGTGTTTTTGCTAATAAAATATATAGCCCCAACTGTTTTTTTGATAAGTAAAAATAATACACGGCCTATTTAGCATTTCACTCAAAATAAATATCAATTATATATGATGAGTTTCGAATGCAACTAGATATATAATCCAACTCTAAATAATTTGGAGTAGGCTTTCCAGCAAAACTTAAAATGGTCTCTTTAAATTTTCATATTTTCACTGCACACACAGAATAATATGTGAGCGTGTAATTTTTCAAAAAAAAATATTATTTTAGAAAAGAGAATGTCATTTGAGAAATCACAACAAATAAAAATTGAAGGATGGAGGGAGTATAATTCTTGTATTTTTGTCTTATTAAGAATATTAATAGCAATGACTAGAATAATGGTGAACTAATTAAGGAGGGAAAAATACTTTTGATACCAAACTTTAGTTCAAAAAATATATTTGGTAACAAGCTTTTCGAAAAAATACATTTCTTACCATGATTCACACCATCTTGACACATTTAGTTTTGCCATCATTTTTCAGACGGAATTTAGCAGGTGCCGCTCACGTGCCCAGTAAGTTGACAATGGAAGGAAAAGCTCACGTGCCCGGTAAGTTGACAATGGAAGGAAAAACATGCATGGAGGGCATCCCTTTTATCAATGTAGTGTATTTTTGTTGTACACGCGCTTTTACAGTTTCATGTTTACTACTTTTAAAAGGATCATAAGTAATAAAGTCAAGTCATAACTAAATGTGTCAAAACTAATAAGACACCACGGTACGAAATTCAGTACGTGCCGTCAATTGTAAGTCTTTAAAATTCGTGCATTTTTCCCTCCCATTGTCAACTTGCCGGGCACGTGAGCGGCACGTGTTGAATTCCGTCTGAAAATTGATGGCAAAACTAAATGTGTCAAGATGGTGTGAATCATGTTATGAAATGTATTTTTTCGAAAAGCTTGGTACCAAATATATTTTTTGGACTAAAGTTTGGTATCAAAAGTATTTTTCCCTCCTTAATTAATTCACCATTATTCTAGTCATTGCTATTAATATTCTTAATAAGACAAAAATACAAGAATTATACTCCCTCCATCCTTCAAGATTTTATTTGTTGTGATTTCTCAAATGACATTCTCATTTCTAAAATAATATTTTTTTTTTGAAAAAGTACACTCTCACATATTATTCTGCGTGCAGTGAAAATATGAAAATCTAAAGAGACCATTTTAAGTTTTGCTGGAAAGCCTACTCCAAATTATTTAGAGTTGGATTATATATCTAGTTGCATTCGAAATATAATTGATATTTATTTTGAGTGAAATGCTAAATAGGCCGTGTATTATTTTTACTTATCAAAAAAACATTTTGTGCTATATATTTTATTAGCAAAAACACTCATTTGTTAACAAGTCAAAGACTTTTACCCTCCGAGACCGCAATGTGTTTAATTTACTCGCTCTAAATGTGAGTAAACTTCATAATTTATAGGATAAATAACAAATATACCCCTTTATGTTATCTTTTCTTTGGAATAAAATATGAAAAACCGATATTCACTTATAAAAATTAGCAATAACCCCCCTATAAACTTAAAATTTGGCAATATATTAATTACCAAAAATACCCGACTCATAATTATTCAACTTCAATTGGAAATAAACTTCACCAAAAAAGAGTTCCGGAAATAGCTAGATATAATATTAAACTATAAATGATTTGGAATATATTTGTTGGCAAAATTTAAAATGGTGTTAACTTTTAATTGAGTGTTGCCGAGGAGACCTAGACTGACGGCGAAGCTGAGACCTCATGACCAAGAACTCATGAGTTCGACTCCCACAAATATAGGTATTTATCTAGTTAAATGCTAGTATTGGTAGTTAATTTATCTTTGTACTTTGATACTAAATGAAATAGATTTGAATAGAGTTTCTGATGTAATCATTGATGCCGTCTACAAAAACTTTTAAGTGAGTGTTTGCAAGACGCAAATATTTTTTCAATTCGCAACATCGAGATTCTTCTATTTTTCGCCACTTAACGACGAAGTTGAATTTTACAATTTTTGTTGTTTTTATTTAAATTTTATATAAAATCATTTATTTTACATCTACAAAGAACGCGCTAAAATGTTTCTTGGACCAAAATCCATATTATTCTGAATTAGTTAGAAAAATCCCTATATTTTCTCATACTAGATAGAGTTGGGGGTATGAGACCTATCACAAGACACTGCGTGAAACAACCATACATCAAGACCGTTACTGTTATGCTTTGGAATCAAGCCAGATCAAGAAGAAAGTTAATCCTAAATACAATTAATTAATTAATTAATTTCCTAAAACCCTAAGCCTTACAAACCTAAACTGAACAACTTATTTTTTCCCTTTTCCATATCAGTTTCTTCATTCAATTCAATAGTCGTTGCAGTTGTAGATTTCACACAAATGGTGGGAATTAAAGAAAAGGGTTTGAACCAATATGGAGATGGTCTTGCATGGGTTAGGGGTTCAATGATAGGACAAGGTGGTTTTGGTTCTGTTTATTTAGCAACTCCGAAGATTTCAAGATCAAGATACAGCTATTATCCATCTACAATGGCCGTAAAATCTGCCGAGTTTTCTGCTTCGTCATCAATTCAGAAGGAGAGAATGGTTTTGGGTGATCTCCAAGGTTGTCCTGATCATATAATTACTTGTTTTGGCGAAGAGACGACGATCGGGGACAATGGTTTGATGGCTTTTAATTTACTTTTGGAATATGCCTCGGGTGGAACTTTATCCGATAGGATCAAGAAATCGGGAGGCAGTGGATTGCCTGAGTTTGAAGCTAAGGAATATACAAGGTCTATCCTTAGAGGCTTAGATCATATTCATACCACTGGCTACGTTCATTGTGATCTGAAGCCCGATAATATTTTGCTCGTGCGCGCTCCTAATGACAGTAATGAATTTCGGGCAAAGATTGGGGATTTTGGATTGGCAAAAAGGGCAGAAGTACAGAGCAGGAAGAGGAGATTGGAGCCATATTGGAGGGGTACCCCTATGTACTTATCACCCGAGGCCGTGATTGATAAGGTGCAGGAGGGTCCTTGCGATATTTGGGCACTTGGTTGTATTGTGCTTGAGATGTTAACTGGCAAGGGTCCTTGGTCTGGGAAAAATACAGAAGAAGTTCTCGAAAAGATAGGGGCAGAGGATGAATTGCCTAATATTCCAAGTGAGATATCGGAGGAGGCAAAAGATTTTCTAAAGTGTTGTTTTGTAAGGAATGCAAGGTATAGATTGACAGCGGAATTAATGTTGACTCACCCGTTCGTTGAAGGATATGAAGATGATGATTCCATCGAAGAGGAAGGTGAAGATTTGAGTGATAACGAGTCAATCTTTTCGGTATCTGCAGAGAGTGATGATGAATTTAGTAGTGGATCGTATTGTTCTTCGTGTGAAGAAAATGATGACAGTGTGGAAGATGAATCTGTGTCTAGTTATGCTGATGAAGGAGAAGTTAAAGTTGAAGAAAGTGAAAGGGTTAAGCGAAGAAAGATTTCATTTATAATTAGACCACAATATCATCCAGTTAGTTGCATCATTCCTGCAGGAGTTTAACATAATGCTATTAATTTGTTCAAATTATGTAATGAGGATAAGAGTTCATTGTGTAAGTCTATCTGAATAATTATCAGTAGCCTATATGTATACTCCTGTTGATGAATCATAAACTGATGTAAAGCTTATTAATTAATCAATTGATTCTTTTTCATTACTTATTGCTGTCATTTCTGTGTAAATGCTTGCAAGTTTATCATACTAGAAAGCTTCTGAGATTTTCCATTTCCATTTTCCATTTTCATTTATGTTTGATTCTCGGATTTTAGTGAGTTAAATGATGATAAGTAAAATTTAAATTAACATAAAATAAAGGTTAATGTTCTATCATTTGAAGCAACTAAACACATTTTCCTTAGTGTTTTACTCACTAAAACCCAAGAACCAAACATAATCGAACTAACATATATTCCTTTTTGGTAACTTGTAGCTTGCTTTTATCATCTGGGACATTTCATGCATATGTTCCACAATTCATATACATACAAAAACAAGCCGAGTAAAGTAGGTAGAAATATATATATTCAGGCAGTATGTCATGCATGTTTGCAATTCTTCTATTCATAATTTACTAATTGTCAATACATGTACAAATTAGATAAAGGCAACAAGGAGCATGGCATCTTGTTTGTACCTGAGAATTAATCCAGAAAAGTGCACACAGCTTCCAAAACAACATCAAGAGCTCTGAACTCAAAGGTCAAGGCAAGTATTCAGGTGAAAATTTGATATATTGCAGTGATAATACACCGAATCTGCTCAAGATTTCCCACACTCTCTACCAAAGATCACAAAGGCATATCATGGTATATCTCAATCACTTATGAATCAACACGTAACCATCGCGGTGGAAAAATGGCCTAATACTGCTAAAGAGGAGCACAAAACATGTCTAAGCACTGATGAAAACAGACATTTTTATCAAAATCTTGCATAATGAAAATTTATATGAAGAAGTTTTCATTCAAGCTCATATATTGAGGTCAGTTAGTCTAAACTTGATAGTTAATTTCCAGATTTCTGAAAAGCAGCGTCACTTAAACTTACCTTTTATTTCCATGAATGAAACCAATTAAGCCTGTTCCTCTATTATAACCATTTTAAAGAGTTGGTACTTATTAATCATTTTCATTGACATCCAACCAAATACAAAGAGAGAAAATAATAACATAAAAGATTATAATAAAATCATTTCTCTACGATGATTTCAATCAAAGAAAACATGATTGAATTATTTCGACTTAGTTTCTAGATGATTTCCTTTACCTCGGATGGAAGAAAAATTAGGCTTTCTGCACTCAGTAAATTAGATAATATGCATTCAGAAACACACATATGTATGCACTGTGAGTGATGAAGATTCAAAGATAAAATGATTGGAATTACAAAGTACCTAAAAACGTTGGAATCAAATGATTGACGGGCCAAACGACGGCGTTTTTCTGGAGCGAGTGAATATAATTGAAGTATTATGGAAAAAAGAATTGCACTTTCCCCCTAAACTTACAGTCAAGTTACACTTTCTACCCTAAACTTAAACTTTTTGCACTGTCCACCCTAAGCTTATATTAATGTTGCACTTAAATTGAACATCATTCATAAATTGAACATCATTCATATCACGGGGGGTAAATCATATTTTAAGTTTGATTTATTTATTTATTTTAATTATTAAATTTCTTATAGAACTTTAGCATCCAGTGTAACCTTGCTCTAAATGAATCTTTATTTTGCAGAAATAGGATCAAATATGTTGTACGAGCGTAAAATGTACCTCTAGTTGCAATTCTCTGCATTCTGAATAACCAATAAAGTCATTCTAAAGTTTATTTCAGGTACGAACTTATGAAAACCCCTTTATCAACATTCTTGCAATGCAATCCACTCAGTTCAAAAGTGTTGGTAAATTTATCTGAAAAATATTTGAAAAGCAAGATCAAAGCTCCCTTATCATCTCTAGCCAATCTTGCATTGGGCTTAACCAAATTTTGGTTATGCCAACATGTTGAAGAGGCGGCTCTTTCTCATTTTTCGACTTTGTTGAACACGCGCTTTCACAATTTGATATTCACTATTTTTTAGGAAAAAAAGTAAATTATATGCATGCGGTCGTTCACTAATAAGAAAATAATTTATTTAATACCAAAAATGTCTGACACAAAATCCAACAGTAAATAATTTAGAATATATTTTCTGGCCATACTTAAAATGGCCATAACGTTTAATTTGAGTGTTTACGAGATAATCTATATATACACGCAATAATCTTTTCAATACGAAAATATACCATCGGCATATCAACTATGTTATTCTATTTTCACCGCTTAACGACCAATTTATAAGTTAATTGTATTTTGCGTCAAAGTTTACAATTTTTAGTTATTGTTGTCATATTCTTGAATCAATTTATCATTATGCTAAAATGTATATTTCACCAAGTTGCATAATATTCAGAATTAGTTGGAAAAATTCCATATTTTCACATAGTAATTCTAGTTGGTAAGACCGTGAGAGACCTATCAATAAAACTACCATCCATTAAAACGACACACGACCGTTATTCTTGTTTGAGTATACTATTTTCTTTCTTTGTGCATTATTGCTGATATATATAAATATAAATATTCTTTAGAAATTATAACCCATAAACGAAAACAAGCCGCAAAGAAACCTTTTCCTCAACCACATTGCCCTAAACATAATTAATATCCTAAAACTCTATATAAACCTAAACTGAACGACTTTTTTCCTTTTTTTTCTTCTCATTTACTTGATACATTTCAATAGTCATTCAAGTTGCATATTTTCCTTGCTCCCCCCAAAATTCCTATTGAATTTGGGAATTAGATACTTAGGAAGTTTGTAGATTTCACAGAAATGGTAGGGATTAAAGAAGGCGTGGTTGAAGAAAAGGGTTTGAACATATATGGAGATGGTCTTGCATGGTCTAGGGGTTCAATGATAGGAAAAGGGGCTTTTGGTTCTGTTTATTTAGCAACTCTGAAGAATCCGAGATCAAAATACAGCTATTATCCGTCTATGATGGCTGTAAAATCGGCCGAGGTTTCTTCTTCAGGTTCAATTCAGAAAGAGAGGGAGGTTTTGAGCAATCTCAATGGATGTGCTGATATTATTAAATGTTTTGGCGAAGAAACCACAATCGGGGAAAATGGTTTAATGGCGTTTAATTTACTTTTGGAATATGGTTCTGGTGGTACTTTAGCCGACAGGATTAAGAAATCGGGTGGCAGGGGATTACCTGAATTTGAAGCTAGGGTATATACGAGGTCAATTCTTAGAGGCTTAAATCATGTTCATGGCTCTGGCTATGTTCATTGCGATTTGAAGCCTGATAACGTTTTGCTCGTGTCCAATTCTGGAAGAAGTTGCAGCATTACTGAGTTTAGGGCTAAAATCAGCGATTTTGGATTGGCGAAAAGGGCAGAGCAGAGCAAGAAGAGGAGATTGGAGGCCTATTGGAGGGGTACCCCTATGTACTTATCACCCGAGGCCGTGATTGATAAGGTGCAAGAACCTCCGTGTGATGTTTGGGCACTTGGTTGTATTGTGCTCGAGATGTTAACCGGTAAGTCTCCTTGGAATGGAGAAAAAAGTGATGAAATTCTCGAAAAGATTGGTGTAGGGCGTGAATTGCCTTATATTCCGAGTGAGGTATCAAACGAGGCTAGGGGTTTTCTAAAGGGTTGTTTGGTGAGGAATTCAAGTTTTAGATTCACAGCCGAAATGCTGTTGCATCACCCATTTGTTGAAGGTTTGGAAGACGATGATTCGATTGAAGAATTGGAGGAAGATTTTAATGAGACTGAATTTATCTTGTCTGTATCTGAGTGTGATGATGAATTTAGTAGTGGTTCGTATTGTTCGTGGTCCAATGAAGATGCAGACAATGAGGTAGATGAAAATATATCTACCTTCGAAGAAGAAGGAGAAGTTAAAGAGGAAGAAATCGGGGGAGTTTGGATTGGTACCAGTTCGGATGAGTCAAATGAGAAGCAAAAACACATTTTGTCACCTAAAAGTAGACAACAATTTCCAGTTAGTTTTAACATTCCTGCAGGAATCTAGTAAAGTTTATGTACTGAATATCTGTAGCCTATACTCAGTTATGTTGTTGTATAAACCGATTCAAATTTGATTAATCGATTGATTATTTTTTCATAGATTGTTGTATATTTCTGCGTATCTTTGGTTTGTCTATATTGAATTAACTGCAGATGGGATTGTCTATATGTCTATATTTGCAGGGATTTGGCTGTTCATAGGAGCTATGGTTTTGAGATATATACCTTTAGAAAGTATATTTTTGAGTTCATAGTGCATTACTATCAGAATGTTCCACAATTTTGTCACTTCATACATTGCATTTATTTTGATTGAAAGTTGCTGAAATAAAGTATACTTAATCAATTTACAGGTTACATTGTTAACTTTTTGTGTAAAGTTATCCATGTTTGATGCTTGTTTAGTACTGAATAGTTATGAAATACACTTCAAATTTTGTCTTCCCAATTTCACTTCTGATTCAAGAAATTTATCGAGACGCCATTGTTATTATGCAGCATTGAATCTCGCACACATTAGTCGATACACGTACACTTATTTTTGAATGAGAATGGTACATTATGTCAAGTACTTGTGTGTTTGTAAATCATGTATTTTTTATGTAAAATTGTCTTCTGGCTGTCCATTTTATCTTCTATTAAAGTTGATTTTCAAAATAATTAATCATATGACAAACTATGGTTAGTATCATTTCTATGAAATGCTATGGAAATATGCATACAACATCAGCAGATATAATGTGAGCTAATGTCAATTTATTCCCTGTGATATGCATAATGTTTAATTTATCCCTCTGTGATTTGAAAAAAAATACTTTACCCCCTTTGAAAATTTTAAAGAATCAGCTTACCTCCTTTCAGCCGGAGAGTGTAACTCACTTGTCCGAATTGAGAGTGAGCATGAAAAGTGTTACAGTAACATAAGGGGGAGGGGATTAAATGTCACATTTATCATAACACATGAGGTAAATTGCCACATTTATCATAACACAGGGGAGTACACATATAAAAATGTCAGGAAGACGGTGTGAAAATTTTATAATATTACAAGGGGATAAAGTATTATTTTTCAAATTACAAAAATGTAAATTGAACGTTATGAATACATGAGGTTAAATTGTCATTTACTTGATATAATGTAGACCATTTGTTACTCTGCCCTGTAACCTTGTTATGCAACCAACTTGTGAGAAAGAGCTTTACCTCATTAAAAAATGATTCAAAAGAGCAGGTAATGTAAAATTTAAAACACAAGAGCTTATATTTGATTCGAGTTCAATTCATAAAAGCTCGTTTCAGTTTGATTTGTTTTTTATAATGAAAGAAATTTGAGTGACACTAATTATTATAAAAAAAAAAAAAAGTTGAATGGATGAGCAAAAAATGACGAAATATTTGTAAATATATAAGTTAGGCGAGCTCGACTCTTGCCTGATTTGAGTAAACAATTGGAATTGTATATCATTCAAAACAAGTACAGACTGGATAAGAATCAAATTATAATAGAACTAGACCTAGTTCGACTCGTCTCATTCGTACCTCCTTATTATAATATAATATAACCCTCTAATTAGACTTTGTCGAATTTATAATCTCCTTAATCGCATCTAAAATGTGCCCACTTTTAGATAGCTCAAAAAAATCATACCCATGATATTCTCCTTCAACAAACTTACCAACAATATCCACACCCTTCTCCTTTAACACCTTCACAAACTCAACCTGACGGTCAATCAATAAATCACCGTCACAGCCCGTCACCGTAACCTTCCACCCCTGTTTCCTAATCACATCAAAATCCTCCTCCTTGAATCCTTTAACAACATTACAATACTCATGATCTCTATCAAACCCCAATGGCAAACTCAATTCCCACATTAAATCACTAACACAAAGCGGAAGTACCTTCGCATTAGCTAACCTGATTTCCGACGCCGTTCGTTCGACGCCGCCGAAGAACGGCTGGTGCAAAATCAAACCGTTGATTTTCAACGGCTTTAAATCATCGGCGCACAAGCCGATGTTGTAGGCTACGTTTGCGCCGGCGCTTGTGCCCATGATAAAACAGTTTGATAAATCGGCGTATTTTGTGATCCAGTCGGAATCGGTGGTGGTTTTAATCCAGTGAATCGCGTCCATGCAGTCGTCGTAGGCTGCGGGGAGGCGGTGTTCGGGAGCGAGGCGGTACTCGATTGAGACGACGAGGGCGGGGGTTCGGATTGCGATTAGGGTGCAGAAGTCATGGAAAATGGTGGAGGAGGCGTTGAGGATGACGAATCCACCTCCGTGTATGTAGATTATGACTGGGAGTTTGGCGGTGGCGGAGAGGGATTTTTGTGGGAGGAAGAGGCGGACGGAAGTGTTGGTGGTGGGGTTGAGGGGGAGGTCTTTGGAAAGGACTTCATTGTTGGGGTCGTCGGAGGCTGGAGTTTTGGGGTCCTCGGCGGCGCGTGTGATGGAACCGTCAGAGTTGAGAGTGAGGCCGATGCCTTCGTAAGGATCGGTAATGGGGCCTTGGCTTAGAGACATGGTGGAGGTTGAAAAGATGATGGATAATGGAGAGAATGTGAAAAAAAAAAATCTTGCTTAAATACTACTTCAAATTGTAATGTGGCATTAATTCACCCCAGATTTTTTGAGATTATTTTGTGCAAATGGATTACTAGGTGTAACGTATGTACATTTTGATATATCAATTCAAGTTTATCCATAACGTTTTTTTGGATATCCACATCAATATGCATTAAATGATTTTTATTAGGGAAATGGTATATACATTATTTGATAATTTTTTCAAATTTATTTCGATTAATATCAAAGTAAAAAGATAAAATATCAACTAATAAGACTAGTATGAAATTAAAGACACCCTTAACCCAATATCAATAGATCACGAGCCTCACCTTTTGCCTATTTTATTTTGTAGAATTTAACTAACACCATTATTGGTTAGATGTGATTTGTGGCCTTACTTGGAAGATGAATTGATTTGTTTAATATATATATATAAATAAAGTGTTTTTTTTTTTTATTTTTTATTGGAGGTGAATATTAGATCATTAAAAGTTAATTCTTATAGATTTATAGATCATGCAAAATAGTTTTTTCAGGGCTGGCACTAATTCAATGAAATTATGTTATTAAACTATGGTTGTATGAATTTGGCACGAGGAAATTGGTCCACGGATTTGGGATATATATCTAGAATTGACTGTTTGAATGATCTTGTTGATTCTTGAGCTGGGTTAACTTTGAGGGCTTATTTAAAAAAAAGTGGTTTTAGAAATTGTCTATTTGAAGGACCTTGTTAATATTCTTTATTTTCATAATATTGCTTGCTTTGAGTTTTTTGAAATTAAATAAATAGACTGTATAATTATTAGAAATACAAAATAGTGTAACACATAAGTAATTTTTTTTCAAATCATTTACTTACATGAAATACATAGTGCAAAAGATAAGTTACTTTATGTTTAATAAAAATGGAGTTTAAAAGTTGGTGTTTTAATTTTTAAATGAACAAAAACTTGGGCCTTTTCAAATATTTGTAGAGGGTGATTATGAGAAATTTTACACTTAACCTTATAATTCAAGATTAATAAAGAATCGTTCTGTATTATAGACTTCTTCTTCCATTGGAAAATAGGCCGGCCGGGCTTCTTCACATGATTTACTTTTATTGTCCATGTTCGTACATGGACCTGAGTTGATCAAAATTGAGTTGGGCCTCCAAAAGATTTTATGATGCCCAAAAGGAATTGTTCTCACTTCTCTAATTAACAAAATACATCAACATATTTCAAACTAATAATCTAAACTATAGAGAAGGGGGGTTTTGATGCACACCATCCATCCTGTTGCCAAAATAATTTGATATCAATTTCACTTTGAGTAATTTAATTGCTAGTCACGAAACTTGTCCATCATATATAATTGAATTTCCTTTCCTCTTTATTGGGCCAAATCCCATTAATTGTAGACCCCTCCACCTCCACTTGTTATAAACTAACAATAATGAATCAGTACTGTTTTTCAATTACATTTATTTTTCTAGTTCAAAATTAGAGAGTAAATTATATTTACCTGTCAGAGTTACTTACTAATGTGCTCGAAACTCATGTCCATTTATGTAGAGAGATCAACATCATTTGCCTGCACTTGATGCAACACTAGAAAAAAACATTTTAAAATTCCAAGAGAAAGTTCAATATATAACCACACATGCATGTTCCCAATATCCAAAAATTAAATTTTAAATTTTCAGGTCTACATGTTTCTCCTAAATCCAGAGAGTGAAGCTCACACTCTAATTGGGCCGAAAATATCCTAAATTTGCTTCCATTTGACTTATGAGATAAAATTGTCAGTCCAAAAATTTATAAAGCAAACTTGTCATCGACCATAAGTTATATAACCAGTTTTACCTTTTTCCCTATAAAATACATCTCATTCAAATACCATACCAAATCAAAGTTTCCATATGCAATAATCCTAAATAATCTTATTCGAAATATACGGGTCTATTTGGAAGAGTTTTGGTTCGATTTCGCGACTTTGATTTCGAGGCAATAGTTTTGGTGGTTTCGGTTAAACCTTTGAAACCTTATTTGAATTGAGTTTGGATGTTGAATTTTGTGGTTTTGGAAAAACTGAAACTCCATTTGAATAGGATTTGGAGGAAAAAGTAAGTGGTATTAATCAATGTTTTTTAATAGAGTTTGTGTGAGAAAAATAAATGTACGTGTCAAATCAATGCTTTGTAGGATTGCAGGTAGCTTTTAAGAGCTTGGGTATGGATTGGTGAATAAGTTTTGGTTGAGTTACATTGACTTTATGAAACTCCACTTGGAAAAAATTTGGCCCAATTTCATGAAACCCACAAAATCAGGTTAGAATTCTTCCAAACAGTCCTACGAATCTATCAATAATGGATTAACTCTTAGACTTTATAAAATATCACAATGATATTTTTTTTTTATAATCCAGGTGTCCAAGCTTAAACCAGACTAATCCTGGACCCTCATAACCGTTGCCCTAGAACCCTGAAGGATGTAAATCGCGGGATGTGCCTCCACCAAGCCTCGGGATCCCACCATACAATTGTACAATTTGCGCACAAAGGGGTCTTGACCACAAATGACTCTTAGACAGACTCATGATAATGTTTCCATCCAAGTTCCAAACGGGATTTGAACCATCACCCTTGCCGCTGGAGCAAGCCTTATGAATTGTTGGTTAGCCAGTTGGATAAATGCCCCAGGGACAATATCACAATGATATTTGAACATACATATACACTTTTAACCAAATAGCATATATGGAAAAAAAATGCGGAATGAATCATCGTACCTCCAGTCATTGATGTTTGGAAGAAATATGATTGCGTATAAGATGCTTCTACACTCTAGAAACCTCCTTTAGATGATGTATTTTAGTGAATAATGTTGATTGTGGGGACCTTATACATGGCTCACCTATATATAGTGTATTGCCATCAAAGACACTAAGGCCATCTCCAGCCAAAGAGGGCATGCAGGCATGGGGGTAGTCGTCGGCTGGAGATGAAATTTTTTTCGGAGGGCAAGCGGGCATCAGGGCAACCCGCGGGGGGTGGGGGGGGGGGGGTGGGGGGGGGGGGGTTTGCAACTAGACAACAAGGCCTGGACGCGCCTTTGCGCGTCCAGGCCAATGGGTGGCCGCCAAATATTTTTTTTTAATTTTTAATTTAATTTAAAACGTGTTAAAAAAATAAATTATATTAATTATATACATATATATGTGTATGTAAAAATTAATTGGTCACTTTAAAAAAAAAATCATGTATATGTGTGTAAAAATCCTTTAAAATTTTGTGTACAAATTCTTAAAAATAGTCAATTTTATGTAATTGGTCACATTTTTTTTAAATAAATTAAAATATTTATGTGTGTTTGTAATAAACTTGGGTGTATTTTGATAAACTATGACTTAGTTTTAAAAAAATATAGTTATTGTTTAAATGTTGGTGTTTCCCTTGAAAAATATGTTTTGTTTTAGTGTGTAATAGTTGTTGTTGTTTTTTTTTCCACTCCAAGTGCATTAATAATAATTGTTGTTGTTTCCATTAATTATGTTTATTCGTTTTTTATTTTCTTATTTTTATGAATGCCTTATTATTATTATTATTATTATTATTATTATTATTATTATTATTGTTGTTGTTGTTATTATTATTGTTATTGTTATTGTTATTGCTATTGTTATTGTTATTGTTATTGTTATTGTTATTGTTAAGTGAGAGCGGGGAAAGTTTGAAATTGAATTAAATATTTTGAATTGTTGGTTCGGTTGGAGATGACAGACTAGGCAAGGCAGGCAGGCAGGTAGACAAGCAGGCATGAGGGGGCTATTGCCTACTTCGGCTGGAGATAGCCTAAGTAGGTGTACAGTCTGTTACTTTATGACTCACATTACGCTCAAGTTAGGGCATCTCCAACCGAAGCATTTGCCCTCTTGACCCCTTTTCGACCCACCTAGAAATTCATCTCTAACCGAAGGACAATCAACATCCATTTAATTCAATTTCACAAATTTTCCTACTCTCACTTATTAATAATAATAATAATTATTATTATTATTATAATTTTTATTAGGTACACAATAATAATATTTAAGTCGTATTTTTCGTTATCATAATCTAACATTTCTTATTTTTCAAATTTAAAATTTAAAAAAAAACTAACAATGTCCATACTATATATTTCGTAATTTTCAAGTTTATTAAATTTTAAATTTTCCCATAAAATAATCATTTTATTAAATTTTGTCATAATCTAACCTTAAATTTAAAATTCAATTTTATTAAATCTTTCAAAATATTTAAAAATAAAGCTGAGCATTTTTTTAGTTAATACACAATTTTTACACATTTTTACACAAATAAATATATAAACTAAAAAAAAAAAAAACAACAGGTCATCCCTTGACCACCCTTTTGCCCTCCCCACCGCCCAGCCCCCCTCCTCACTGCCCTTTGCCCTCCCTCTTTTTTTGCTGTCTCCATCTGATGGCCGACGGGCAACCTCCCTCTTGTACATTAAATTCGTTACTTAACGGGGAGATCAAATGGCCACTTTAAGAAGTTTATAATAAATCTTAATAATAAACTTACAGTAGTCCCCCTCCCAAAATCGTTCTTCCCTTCAATTGCATGGAAATTTCCCCCAACCACCACAACGATGACATTTAACAACTATTGAAAATGTCATTAATTATTGGGATAGTGGTTAAGAGAATTACTACCAAATTTTGAATTTGAAAGCCAGATGTTCAGATCCTTGTTTGTTAAAGAAGATATTTTATAATCAACTTCTAGAAAATTTAGTGGAAATTTTGGATATTTTCTGGCATGCAATTTTCCCATAGCCATAGGCCGACACTTTTCCCAAGTTATCTCGAGTCAAAACTCTTCCAAATGAGTTTTCGTGAAAATAATCACAAACTTATTTAAAAACCCACAAACAAATTCATAAAACCTATAAAACTTCGATTTGACACCTACCACCTACTTTTTCCCACCAAACTCTACAAAAATGACATTTATTTGATACCTACCACCTACTTTTTTCCTCAAACCCCAACATACAAACTCAATCAAAGTGGGGTTTCAGCTTTTTCAAAATCACAAAACACAAAATCCACAACCTAACCAAATGGAGTTTCAAAGGTTTCACCGAATCCAGTCAAACCATTTTTTGAAATCGAGACTTGCGAAATCGAGCCAAAACCCTTCCAAATAGAGCCGAAAGGTGTGGGTTGGTTGAGGGAGATGTTTTGTGCTTTTATATAATTTCATAAAACTCATTTTAAAAATACATACAAACGAAATTTTATTGAAGTGACAATTTATTACGGGTTAACCCATTTCAAGATTTCTCCTTTCTTGGTCTTTTGACATTTATTAATATATATATTTGTACACTATCAAAAATATTTTTAAATATTTGCTAAGGTGAACAAATTATTTTACAATATCACGAGTTGGAAGATCGATGGAAAAGCGAGAAGTGTTTGTGTTTGGAGCAATTTTTTGTGCATTTCACTGTTTTGATCATATATAATTTTAGCTACTGTTATCAGAATCACATTAATGATCTCATTGCGAGAAGTTCTCTTCATCGCAAACGACGTGCCAATCGAGCGAAGCGCCATTAGCACCGACTTCCCCCTCAAAATGCATTATTTTTCTTTTGATATTTTTGGCAATATTTAGTTCATTAACTCGGAAGGCTGGACCACATCTTTGGGAAAATGCTTGTTTTATTTTATACTGTATTTTACTTTGACATAATTTGGAGATTTTACCCATTTTGACAAAAAAAAAAAAAGATTAGATCTGATGCGCTAGAAGACATGAGACCTTTTTGTGGATAGAAAAAGAACGCGAGGTACATGCATGTTTAACCAATTACGTACAAGGCTTTTATTTCTTCAATAATGCATGCAATTATTTGACCCTCTAAAAGATATGCATTTATTTGCACCTCACAAAATTAGCCAAATCATGTTGCTACAGACAATAGAGTATATCAGTTAAATGAATAGAACCTTTTTTTTTTTTTTTTTTTAATCCAACAGTCTTCGATCTATTTATATGCAGAAGAGTTTTTTCCACAATGAACCTTATAACTAATTAATAATTACTATATATATATATCACAAATAAATTAAAGAAGAGGGTGAAATTAATTAAAAACCATGAGAATCTATACAAAGGAGTCCACAATGGTGAGACCGGTGGAAGCAACGCCAAATGAAAGCCTTTGGATCTCGAATGTCGACGTAGTGAGGCATAGCTACCACACCCCCACTGTGTACTTCTACCGCCGCCCCACTGGGGTGGCTAACTTCTTTGACACGGCAGTGCTCAAGGCGGCACTTGGCCGTGCCTTGGTTCCATTTTACCCGGCGGCAGGGAGGTTGAATACGAACAAGCTGGATGGCCGCATTGAGATCAACTGCAATGGCGAAGGTGTCCTCTTCGTGGAGGCCGAATCCGACGCTACCTTGGATGACTTGGGCGACTTCACGCCCAACCCACACTTGAAGATAAGCCTCATTCCTACCGTAGATTATTCCCAAGAAATTTCGACCTACCCACTAGTTTTGTTGCAGGTACATACATACATACATACATGTATTTTAATTATTACTATTGTATTTTAAATTCGGAATATTATATTATTGATTTTGTTATAATTTAATTGCAGGTAACACGTTTCAAATGTGGTGGAGTTTGTTTAGGTGTTAAAAATGAGCATCACTTATCAGATGGCTTATCTGCACTCCATTTCATCAACACATGGGCCGATATAGCCCGTGGTCTGGACATTACCATCCCGCCTGTCATCGATCGGAGCCATCTCAGTGCCCGTCGTCCCCCTCAGCCACAATTCGACCACATCGAGTACTACCAACCCCCACCCACCACGAAAGTACCATATGATGCATCCCCTGAAACAACTTTTTCTGTATTGAAACTAACTCGTGATCAACTCAATGCCCTCAAGTCCAATTGCAAAGATAAGGAAGACCCCGATGTCTCTTACAGCTCGTTCGAGGTGCTGGGAGGCCACGTTTGGCGCTGCCTTTGCAAGGCTCGTGGTCTGCCCGAAGATCAAGAAACAAGGATCCATATTCCTATAGACGGGAGGAATAGGCTCCAGCCTCCGCCCCCACGAGGATATTATGGCAACGTGATCTTCCCAAATAGGCGTGTTGCCTTGTCTGGTGAAATACAATCAAAACCTCTAAAGCATGTTGTGAGTATAATTCACGATGCGATAATCCAAATGAATAACGATTACTTGAGATCGACTATCGATTATTTAGAGTTGCAGCCTGATCTTCTCGCCCTTGCTGTCGGGGATCACACATATAGGTGTCCGAATCTTGGGATAAACAGTTGGGTAAGATTGCCGATATATGATGCTGATTTTGGATGGGGAAAGCCGATATATATGGGCCCTGGCGCAATTCCATGTGAAGGGAAAATTACCATGTTGCCAAGTCCAATAAATGATGGGAGCTTATTGCTTTCAATATCACTGCCAAATGAACATATGAAGCTTTTTGAGAAGATCTTGTATGAAATTTGAACTACGATAAATAATATTTTATCAAACTTGCAAAAGCTTCAATCCATCTTCCTATTTATGTGAGAAGCCTTTTAGCATAAAATATCAATGTTATGTTTCTTTATAATCTTGTTTCATTTTTAATTATATATCTAAGAATCATCATTTTAAAATTATAGTACTCTTTGAATAATTGTCTGATTAATTAATTTCTCCATGTGACTATATATGTATTAATTAACAAGTGTCGAATTTCATTTCATCCCTTAAATTACAGTACTATAATTTTAAATTTATAGTACTCCTTGAATTATCAAATTAATTACTCCACGAATTAATATTCATTTCATCCCTTAAAATTCATTTCATTTTTATTAAGAATTGTATGCAGATATTTTATTTTTTTTACAAATATCAAATCATAGCTGATAACATTAAAGTATTTTTGCTCATTAAAATATTATCACATAATGTTTCCAATTATTAAGCACTGTACCCAATTAATTACACAGATGTGGGGACACGACCCAAACTACAAAAAAATTCAAATTTTGGAGTTTTAGATGAAAATAAGAAAGAAATAATATTGGTAAAAAAAATGTGGGGCTAGTTGAATTTTTATAATACTATATACTATTTATAAAGAGAAGGCATGGCATGGTGTATCAATTTTTTTATTTTCTTATTATGCCCTTAATATATAAATTAACTTAAATGTGTGTCTTTTTAACTTTTTCACTAATCTCCATGACACTTTTATCTTTTACTTTTTTTTAATCTTAATTAATCTTAATTAAGTAACTTTTTACCTTCTTCAAGGATAACAATTTTATAATTTATCTTTTTTACTATTATAAAGATAAGTCATTTCAATATTTTGGTATTCCTATCTTGCTCTTAGTGTTTTAATTAATTTATTTTTTTAACATTTTAACTTCATTATTTATCCCATTTAAATAAAATTTACTTTTCCATTTTCCGATGAAAAATCATAATTTTGTGTGCTTTTAAAAAAAATTAATGAACGCGAGAACGAGTGCTGCTGCAGAATCAAAGCTGAGGATGTACTAGTGTTTTAAAATGTGAAAACATATTTTCTACTTCCGGAAAACATGGGTCACTACTGAATATTTTTTAAATTTTAATATTCGAAAAAAGTTTTGGAGTTTATTTGTGCATTTTTAATCCAATTTACCTTTTCAAAACTTCGGATAACTTCACGAATCATGAATTGGAACCTAAAGAAACAAAATTAGATTGGGCGCCCAATTCTCGGCCGAAACACACAGTATAAGTCCGAGACTGTCTTACATTGTCAAATCAGAATTCTGTAAAGCCCAGCCCATGTGCATCATGAGACAGAACAAGTCATGCATAACTTTTTTGTTTTGGTAGAATAAAAATTAAGAGAAACTTTACAATAAAACAAGTCAATCCCAGCCCATGAACATGTAAAAAATTAATAGAAGCGTTATGGTGTACTTTCAGCTCATTAAACATTTTCAACCTTAAAAGTAGGGCTGTCAACAGGACGGATTTGGCAAAATTTCATTTTTGACCCTCTAAAGTGGCTGCATTTCAAAATTAGCCCTTTATTGTGGTATCTCGACAATATACATTATTTAGTGTATCATCATCATCAATTTCAGTCCTTATTGTCGAATTTTTTTAATTATCGTTGGAAATCATCAATTTATATCTTAATTGACTGGAAAATTAAATTTTTTTTGCCGAAAATACCAATTTATGTCTAATCAACTAATTCCACAATTTGCAAGTCCAAGTAATGTAATAGGTCAAATATGACATAAATTGATGATTTTTGGCGATAATTAAAAAAAATCAGTGATAAGGACCGAAATTGAAATGATGAAATGACATATATTGTCGAGATACCACAATAAATAGCCAATTTTGAAATGCAGCCACTTTATATGGCCAAAAACAATGTTATTAAAACCGGACCGGACCGGCCGGTCCGACCGGTTCGACCGCGAACCGGAGGATGATCCGGTCCGGTTTACCCCCTAAAACCAGTTGACTCAAAACCCAGTCTGAACCGGGTTGAACCGGTCCAAAACCGGTGAACCGGCTCACCGGTTTTGGACCGGTTCAACCCGATTTTGAATTTCTTTTTTTTTTTTTTTTTTTTTGATTTTTTAAATTTTATTAATGTTAAAAATAAACTAAAAATTCTTGTAGAAGGTGGGATTTGAACACCTAACCTCTTGCATGAAAGATAACTTCCTTACCAATTGAGCTACATCATTTTTGTTGAATTTTTAGTACAAAACAAATTTATAAATTACAGAAAACATGTAGCCAAATTTGTTTATAAATTAGATTATGATAACTCAAATTAACATTTTACACATTATCAATGAAAATTAATACTCAAATAATAATTTTTTTTTTAAATTTGTTCTATAAGATATTTCTTTCCAATATTATTTTAGGATAAAGAGTGTCAAAATTTTGAAAATCAAATCGATATATTATGCAAGTTTGATTTTGAATATTAGACTTTTATACATAATCATATTTTAAAATTATTATTCTCTTAGTTTGTTGTATTTTTAACTTACACTTTTAAATGTTTACAAAGAAATATAGTCATATTATATATATATGAGCTTACAAATTAGTATCATATTACAATTATGATATAAGTTATGTAAATATTATGTGATTTAATTTAAATATATTCTAAGATTTTATATATTTTTAATCAATTGTAGGATAATGTTTAAACTTTATGAATATTATATATACTTTAAAATTAAATATATTTATTATATCATTATGACGTCATCCGGTCCGACCAGCGGTCCGACCGGTTCGACCAGTAAAACCAGTGGCCAGTTGGCTCACCGGTTCACTGTCCGGTCCGGTTCTGAAAACATTGGCCAAAAATAAAATTTTGCCTACAGATTTCAATCCGAATTCATCCCGATTTGTTAGGATTTTATCCGTGGAAGATCAGTATCCGACAATAGATAAAAGAAGTTTTATATATATATTTATATATATATACTCAATATTTTATTAAAATAAGTAACATTAATAATATGTTATCATTGATTAGGAAAATAGTGGTTAATTATTCATTCATAAGAAATTTTTATACTGTTTTCATCTAAAAACATGAATATTAATTAAGAAAGTTTGAATATGTGAACTAAATTGTATAAAATAAAAAAAATTAACAAACTTGTTTTAGGAGAAAATAATATTGTAACTTTAGAAATTGAAAATTTCATTGAATCAAAAAAAGATCTGATATCCGACTGAATCAAGCCAAGATTTGTCGGACCCGAGAAATTTAATTTGAGCGATATCTGAATCCGACCCGACATAAATGAAGTTGGATTTGGGTCGAGCCTGATTTGACCCGAGTCTAGCCCAATGACAGCGTACTTAAAAGAGTAATGGAACCAAATTGAAGTATAAATAAGTGTTATATAAAAAAAATTGCTAAATGACTGCAAAAGGATTCCTAACTGATAATTATAAGTAACTAAAAATATCAATTTCGATAGGATAACAAAGAAATTCCGGGGAGAATCTTTGATTTTAATGAATCAAAATTGCAGCTAAGTGTCTTAATATTACTAATACTAAAAAGTTAGAGAGCCAAGATTACAGTCAAATTTTTTGAAATTGCAAACGCTAAAATTAAAAATTAAAGGACTGAAATTGTTCGCCTGAAAAGAAGAAAAAAAAAAAACCAGTACCAAAATGGGCATACAATAAAAGTTAAAGAACTAAAATATATTTTTGCCGCATCAAAGGAAAATAAATAAAAATATGTAAAAGCATAATCTCTGAAAAGCGAGACGAGATTCCCCGATCTAATAGCCCCAACTCTTTGTATTTCGTAGGCGATTAAATTGTATTTCGTACGCGAGAATACATGATATGATATAATTAATTTTAATTTATTATTTTATAATAAACTGAAGATTGAGTCATTATGTAATGATTTGATTATCTTAAATAAAAGACTATTCTCTAGATAAAGACTTTTAATCCGACAATAGCGTGGCACCAAATATAAATGCATACATTGTATACGTACAATTCAAAGTCCTCCTTGCATAGACTCCATTCTTGAACAATTCTTCATCCTTTTTCCTTTGTTCACATTATTATTACATTCCAAAAAGTGTTCCCAAATTTTAATTGACTTTATTATTATATATGTATTTCAATTTATTATAATAAAAAAGAGCACTCAATCGCCATCAACGTTTTCTTGCCGTACCAATTCAGCATTTGATTAATAAAAGAAAAAAATTAAAAACTCAAAGAACGTACACCGTTTTTGAAAACTGCTCTGGTATTGCTGCCATTGTATTAATAATTTCACATTTCTCCAAATCTATGTACTATATATAAAGCAAACTGCATCTCATTGCATTTTGGGATTTCACAATCTTAAAAATTAAATTATTGGAATTTATTACTAGTATTGTATTTTTCTTTTAATTTGGGAAAAAATGGCTGCTGCTATGGGTTGTGGTTCTGCATCAGTTATTTGGGGTCAATTAAGAAATGTGAGGAGAAATAATGAAAGAAAGAAGATTAATGGATTTAAGGTATCATGTGTTTCTTCTTGTGCTGATCCGTACAAGACTCTTAGGATTCATCCTGGTGCATCTGAATCTGAGGTTAAGAAAGCATTTAGGCAGCTTGCTCTTCAGGTAATTTCTTGATTAATGAATCCTTTTTTCTTTCGTGGTTATATATTTGTTCTTTCCATAATTTTCATGGCAAATTTTATGTGGGTTCTTTTAGCAATTATGTAAATAAAAAGGAAAAAAAAATAGGGCAATGCGTTTTCTTTAACGCGTGCGGTGTTATTTATGCGCGTAAAATGCAATTAAGAAGAAGACAGTTTTAAGTTTTAACCCCATTTATATTCTATAATTTTTAGCAATTTATCATATGAGATATGCCTAATGGTAATCTACCACCCTATCAAGATAGACAAATATGCAAATTATCTCCCGTCAAATAAATTCATTTTTAAAGTTTTTGTTTAATTTCATATTATGTAGGGGAATTTTAGTCTTAATACATAAATATAAGTGTTTGAAATGCTAAGGTGGTTGTGAACCTCTTCCTAAGGCCATATCCAGTGATTCAATCCAAATTTTCAACGTAAGTCCAGCTTCCTCTTCCTCTCAGCTTTCCTTTTTCATAGTCATCTCCAATGACTCAATCTTTCCCTTCAATTTAATTCCAATCCTCCTTCTTCCCCACTCTGACTTAATAATCATTATTCCCCACTCTCACTTAATTAAATTCCAATCCTCCTTCTTAATAATAATAATAATAATAAACGATGTTTGACCATATGTAATCGTATTTATTTAGATATCTCAAGTGTTTCAATATATGAATGTTAGAGTTATATCGTATTTAATTTAAGAATTCGTATATAAGATTCCATAAATCGTATTTAATTTCATATTTGTACGTTGTGTGTGCTAAATTAAAACTTTTTAAGGTTATAATAATAATGTTAATTAAATTTAAGTTTCTTACAATGTTATTAAATTTCACACAGTTAATGTTAAATTTATTAAATTAAAGTTAAGTTTCTTAAATAAAAATTGCACTTTTAAAATTAAAATTAACTTTTTTAGATAAAAAAATTAAAAGAATTTCCATTAACTAACAAAAAAAAAATTAAATGAGAGCATCAAGGGGTGTGGCAAGCTGGCAGCAGCTTGCCCCACCTCTCAAGGGCTTTTGCCCTTGAGTCACACTCACTTTTTTGCTATCTCCAAATCAAGTCCAATCTTGGAATTCGTCATTGGATATAGCCTAATATGAGAAGGTTTTTAGTTAAAAACAAAATTACAAATTAATTGTCTATTTCAAATATTTCATGGAGATAAATTGCTACTAATTAACCTAATTTGGAGTATTGTTCATATTTCAATTGTAGAAAACTGCAATGTTTTGGAATTGTTGTGGTAAAAAATCTACATGGATTTTTTTTAATGAATTTCCGTTGCAACTATAATTATCTTAGCTGTTTTGCCGTTGATACCAACAATCTTATAATACTCCTATAAAATGATCTCGAAATAATATAACCTCTCTAAGCTGGAATCTTGTTCCTTTTTCTATTACAAGGAATTCTTTTGATATATTTTATTGATTTTCAGGCTTTATTAGTTTGTTTTATCTTAAGTTCTTTTTACTTTCTCTGTTTGACTATTCTATTTTGTATGATTTATGCATTATTGATTATGATGTTTTTGGTTCTCTAACTTAACGTGAGTTAGGCAAATAGATGAAATTGATCGTTAAATCATTCAATTCTTTTTTCTCATGATAATTGAGTTTTACATAAATGAATAATATGTATTAGACCAAAAAACACTGTTTGTAGCTTTTGAAAATGTTGTTTATGTTTTGCGTTCAAACAACCCAAATTCCCAATTGTATTTTGAAATGGAAACACCCTAAATCACAGTAGATCAAAATTGATTTTAGTTTATGTAGTTCAAACTCTTTTAAAATTGCCGTAAATACTACAAAATGTCATAGATGTCTAAATTTGTTATTACTACTACTTATGAGAACTACTAACTGTTGAATGATATGTGATATTAAATTTGATTGCAGTATCATCCTGATGTATGCAGAGGAAGCAATTGTGGCATCCAATTTCAACAAATTAATGAAGCATATGATGTACGTAACTTCGTTATTTTTTACCTGTATTTTGTTTAGTTTGATATGATTTCTTATATACTATTCGAGATTGAAACTTGATGTTTGGATCCGTTTTTGGCTTTGGTCATGAAACATTGAAACTCCATTTAAATCAAGTTTCACTTGGCAAACGCTTGAAACCAAGTGAAATGGGTCCAATTTTACACCAAACAAAATTAAGTTTTGACTAAAACAAACCCGTATATCACAATATAATAATATATTTTGATGTGTTGTCTCTAAACACGTTTTTGTTAATGGTATTTCACAGATTGTGATGAGTGATTTGAGAGGTGAACCGAACAGATCGGAGATGGAAATGTACGAGGACTACCATGAAAACGAACCAATGAGGGGGTTAAACGAGCAAGATTGGGAGCTATGGGAAGAATGGATGGGATGGGAAGGGGCCGGAATTCGAGACTACTCATCTCACATTAACCCTTACATCTGATCTAATCCACAATATTAGTCTTCCTTTCAATCTGTTCATATAATTAATTTCTCAGAATCCACAATCTTGAATATGCTTAAGGCCTAGGCTGCTGTATAGAATCAATCATGTTCTTCCTGTTCATTTGTATACTCTGTAACTTTTAGAACTATATATCAATGTATGTAAATAATTTACACATTTTTGTGTTACTTATTAGTTTCCAACATTGGTTTTCTTAATGAATATGTTTCATATATCATTGCTGATGCTAAAACTAAAAGTTAAGGTATACCGGTAACATAAACAAATAATCCTTTTACAGAAACCAGAGTTACACAGAAATTGACAGCATATCAAATGTTATGTTTCTTTACAATGACTTTTTCACTGTCTTGTTTCATTCATGAATGTGGCAGTAATTACAAAGGGAACAACTTTAGACAAGATAACGGTCACGTGTGGTGCACGTGGTCAGTTCCGTTCTGTTCCGTCCATTTTCATTCAATTATTTGACGATGGTATGAATTGCCACCAATATTTGAATTGCGATACTAAATGCATATTTACGTATCTGGTGGTACCGAAGTTGTAAAGTGTCCTATTATAATTTATATGGTACTAAACATGCAATTTTCTCTATTATGCATGTCAGATCACAACATTAGGGATTTAGTTCCTATTTTACAAGTGGTTTATCTATAATAATGACAGGCAAAATACAAGAAATAAGGAAAGAAAATGGCCAGATCTTTAAACTTGGGCCGATGCACACTGTTTTACAACATTTCAGGAATGGGAATTTGGGGCTCCAAATATCAAAAAATTGACTTATTAAAAATGAATTTCCAGTTCCTACCAAAAAAAAAAAAGTATTTTCAGTATCTTATTATAAATAAACTAACAATTCACTCGCTCCAGTAAAACGCCATCGTTTGGCTCGTCAACCATTTGATTCAACATTTTCAGGTACTTTCTGATCTCCAATCTCTTCATCTCTTCCTCACTCAATTATAAACAAGAAACACAATTTCTTCCTCGATTTAATTTACTGAGTGCTGAAACCCTAATTTTTCTCCCCTCCGGGGTAAATCATGTAAAACTTAAGTTGAATAATTCGATCATGTTTTATTTTTATTGAACTTCTTAAATTAATAGTTCAATCATCGTCGAGAAATGATATTTATTGTAGTTATTAAATGTAACAGTAAATGATAGTTTCTTAGTTCGCTCCAATATCATAGTCTTCTAGTTTCTTTTTTCTGTGTATTTGATTGAGTGTCGACGAGGGTTTTGAGAAATGGTTAGTGAGTGAGAATGCTTTGGAAAGATTAAAAGAGAGCAATAGGCTTAATTGGATTCATGAAAATAAAGGTAAGTGTAATCTGGAAATAACTATCAAGTTTAGAATCACTGATCTCACTATATGAGCTTTAGTGACACTTCTCATGTAAAGGATTGTGAGAACATAAATTTTCATAGCCTCTTTTCATCTGTGATTAGACATGTTTTCGATTTTATCGTGTCTTTTCTTTTGCAGTAGTGGGCCTCTTTGGAGATGGCGGACCTCAAAGAACGTCTGCTCCCACCGAGACCTGCATCAGCTATAAACCTCAGAGATTCTTCATATAGGCCATCTGCGTCTGGCCGCCTACCATTTCAGGGAGTCGATGTTTCTGGCTTGAAAAAACGTGGCCAAGGCCTCCGATCATGGATACGTGTTGATACATCTGGGAATTCTCAAGTGATTGAAGTTGACAAGTTCACCATGATGAGGCGCTGTGATCTTCCTGCACGTGATCTAAGATTGTTAGACCCATTATTTGTTTACCCCTCGACTATTCTTGGTAGAGAGAAGGCGATTGTGGTCAATCTTGAGCAGATACGATGTATTATCACTGCAGATGAGGTTTTGCTCTTGAATTCACTTGATAGTTATGTACTGCAGTATGTGGTGGAGCTGCAGAGACGATTACAAGCTGCAGGAGTAGGTGAAGTTTGGCAGTCAGAAGGTCAAGAATTAAATAGGAGAGGATATAGGAGTTTTGACAATATGTATGAAAGCACATCTCCTGATTACTTGCCCTTTGAGTTCAGGGCTCTTGAAGTTGCCTTGGAAGCTGCATGCACTTTTCTGGATTCTCAGGTAAATTTCACAAAAGCTTGCTCTTTGTAAACTTTCTTTCATTTATCAATTGTTTAAGTTTATTCACATTTAATAAATATTGAAGAGATTTTTTACTCTGTAGTTTCCTTTTATCCTTTTCTAATGTGAAAGCAAATCTGTAATTGTTATACTATGTGATAGGCATCAAATGTCTCAGATGATATAAGCTAGGGGTTATCGAATTAGCATACCTTACGCGTTAGTTTCTAGTTGACAAACTCCCATTGTTGAAAATATCCAACAGATTTTATACATAGAGGCTTGTCAGATATGCACAAAATATTTGCAGTTACAATATACAAGACAAAGAAACACAGGAGCTGGGCATTTCGAGTGGACTGAAGCTAATGATGGTCAAGGAATTCCTTAAAGTATACACTTGAAAGAAAAATTAATGTGTTGGCATGTGCTAAGAGATTATTTTTAATAGCCCTAAATAAGTACAGTAAAATTGCTGGTTAACTTTCCAGTAAATCCCTATGTGCACATGCTAATACTTATCTTGTGCATATTGCATGTCATAATACTGTGCAAGGATTTGCCGCATGTTTTATTTGATCTATTCTCTGCTAGAGGCACCATGAACTGGGTAGTAGGACTGAATGGCGACACAGTTGGGGATGGTTTCGTTTTACTTTATCTCTCTGTAACCCAATTGTGGAACTTCTCAAGTTTAAATAGATCATGTCAAGAAGCAACTAACTATTTTGGGCCAGAGTAGGGCGTATAAGAAAAATGATAAAAATAAATAGATGAGTTTATATTCTTTCTTTAAATGTAATAAACAATAGTAGTTAGCAGATAAGATACTTGTAAGAATGCAGAGTTCATCCGGTACTTAATATAAATACTGCAGAAGAGCACATGGGAACTGGGGGACTGCCCTTTGACTAATGAAGTCCGGATATTGATTTCCATATATTTATATTGGGATCTGTCAGTATTTTTGTTTCAAACTATATCCACTAATTGAATAGGTATATGCAAATTCTTTTATCAGGCAGCAGAATTAGAGATTGAGGCATATCCCCTATTGGATGAACTTACTTCAAAGATCAGTACACTAAATTTGGAACGAGTTCGTAGATTAAAAAGCAGACTTGTTGCATTGACTCGAAGAGTTCAGAAGGTATATAACTAGTAACATGTGTTCATCATCTTATTTGGGCCCCCATGATTTTATGCTTCCAATATATTTTACTATTATTGTCTAGGTTAGGGATGAGATAGAACAGTTAATGGATGATGATGGAGACATGGCTGAAATGTATCTTACTGAGAAGAAAAGACGCATGGAATCATCATCATTTTATGGGGATCAATCTTTGATGGGGTACAGATCAAACGATGGTGCTCTGTCTATCTCTGCTCCTGTTTCTCCCGTTTCTTCACCCCCTGACAGTAGGAAGCTTGACAAATGCCTGAGCATAGCAAGAAGCAGACATGAGAGTGTGAGGAGCTCTGAAAGTGCCACAAATAGTATAGAAGAGCTAGAAATGTTGTTGGAGGCCTACTTTGTTGTCATTGATAGTACCCTCAACAAATTGACCTCGGTATTATATCTCACCATTATATTCCATTTCAATCTTTCTCATTCCGACTGAAAACAGTTTATTAACATGTTTCTTTTACACATTCAGCTGAAGGAGTATATTGATGATACAGAAGATTTCATCAACATTCAGCTGGTTAGTCTCTTTCTTTCTCTTCTTGGAAAAATACTTGAAACAAAAAGAAAAAACAAAAAAGGAATCTAAAGTTAGAGATGTTATATGGTTTTACTTTGTTTCAGCTAAAACAGATTTTATGTCTCTGTGCAGGATAATGTTCGAAACCAGCTTATACAGTTTGAGTTGTTACTCACTACTGCAACTTTTGTTGTAGCTATATTTGGAGTGGTAGCTGGGATATTTGGCATGAATTTTGAAATACCAATGTTTGATTATCCAGGTGCATTCAAATGGGTCCTATTAATAACAGGCGTTTGTGGACTCATCATTTTTTCTGCATTTTTGTGGTTTTTCAAGTATAGAAGACTGATGCCTCTGTAGATGATGAAATAAACCAGGAGGTTTTGAGGCCAAACAGACCTTGCTATTATTGTTACCAATTTATTTTGAATATTTATGTCGAACAAATAGAAAAGAGTATGGAAGGAAAAGATCCACACTTGCTCATTTTAATTGTATAAAAATAAGACTAGTATTGTTACAAAAGATTTTCTATTACAACTTTATGTCTCACACTAGCTCATTTTTCTTTTTCTTTTTCTTTTTCTTTTTCTGACAAGTATATATTAACATAAATTTTACTTGTGACCATTTTCAACAATGTACTAGTTTGACACAAACGTACCGATCGAAAAGTGTGATAGAAGATTCAATTATTTTCTACTTCAGATGCGTGTTTTGCCGTTGAATTGTTGTTGATGATCATTAGCCATTAATGTTGTTTTTAGCTAACTGTTATAATAAGCCTTTAACTAACTAAGGTCCCATAATAAGATTATTTTAAACTAGAAATTGAATGATATTTGTCCACTATTAAAAACAAAGCTAAATTACTGGAAATTTGACTTTTGATCAATAAAATACTTTTAAATGCTTTATTTAGACAATACTTATCCTCTTAATGTCTTTAAAGTTAAAAAAAATGTATATGCAAATGAAAAATATCAAATTAATCAAGTTGGATTCGTGTTCAATTCAGTTGATTTGGAACTCTTTCAAACTCAATTCGCTTAAAAATCAAATCAAATTGCAATACAAGCTCGATAAAAACATCGTACCAAATCAAACTTGACCTGTGTACAATAAGTTTTACTACAACTTAACTCATTAACCCTCATAGTCTCATACCAATATATACATACTAATTCAGTGCTTCTGGCTCCAGACTCTTACATGAACAGGGAAAATTAGACACCCTGTAAAGGTTTTATTGGTAGCTATTATCTTCAACATTTTGAGCATTAACATACTTACTTGAAACAGATTGATGTAGAAAACCACATCCATATGATTATGCATATTGTTACTCTAAGCTTGAAAACAATCAACCACTTAACATATTGATAGTAATAAGAATTCAGCGCTGCAATAGTATAATTTCAGAGTAGGGTTACACTGAAAGATGTCACCAAAATTTTCTGAAAAATATTATTTTCAACAGCTGCTGCACAAAATAGCTCAAGTACAACACCATCAATAGAATGAAATATTCCCTAAATTCTAATAGTGATATATCAGTCTCCACTCTCCACCATGCATGTAACAAAAATATCGAATTGGCTGCACCAAATTGTATGTGGCATTGCCATAAAAGCATGAGAACTTCTATTATTTGAAATCGGGAAACAATCTTTTATGAACTACTTTTTCTACTTGAAACAGATTGATGTAGAAAACCACATCCATATGATTATGCATATTGTTACTCTAAGCTTGAAAACAATCAGCCACTTAACATATTGATAGTAATAAGAATTCAGCGCTGCAATAGTATAATTTCAGAGTAGGGTTACACTGAAAGATGTCACCAAAATTTTCTGAAAAATATTATTTTCAACAGCTGCTGCACAAAATAGCTCAAGTACAACACCATCAATAGAATGAAATATTCCCTAAATTCTAATAGTGATATATCAGTCTCCACTCTCCACCATGCATGTAACAAAAATATCGAATTGGCTGCACCAAATTGTATGTGGCATTGCCATAAAAGCATGAGAACTTCTATTATTTTGAAATCGGGAAACAATCTTTTATGAACTACTTTTTCTACTTGAGTTATAGAAATAACAGTCGGAAGTCAACATTTTCCCACATGACAAGGTTTTCATGAGTTTCTGTACCGATACACTGTTGTGATCCAAAAAGAGAGTGCATAAAAGATGGGTCTTTCAAGGGCTTCACTTGTCTTCATCTATTTTTGGTTGAACCAGCAGAAAGTCTTTCACTCCTAGCTTTATCAGCTTTTTCCATGTAATCTTGATGAGACATTTGCTTGGAGCCTTCAAAGAAATAAAACTTTGTTTTAGATCTAGCCTAGAGTCCATAAACAAGAAAATAAGCGGTAATTAAGCTAGAAGAATAAATGAATCCAAGCAACAGAAAAACATAATTTAATGTTTAATTATTAGCAAAACCTTGGATCTCTAGCTGTAACAACGAAAGGCGGGACCCTCACAAAAGAAACAGAAATTTTGGCCAAAAGCTAGCAATATTACAATGCAACTCTATTCTTGGTTTTTAGCTGAGGAGTTGGACAAATTTGCAGTCAGAGAAAATCATATGAATGATAGGAAGTGGAATAGAAAATTCCTTCCTAAAAGATGAAGGGTAAAACTCTAGCCTCAGTGTCTTCCAATTTCATTAGATTTTTCTATTAATTAGTGATTACTTTGCAAAGCGGGCGATAAATGGTGTTACATAGGAGAAAATATATTGAAAGACTGTGGAACATAAGGTGTATAGGGCAGCAAAGAGGAGTTGGATTTGAAAAGGTTCACCATTTCGTTTGACAACGTGAAATCTTTGAACTCCACTTGATTCAACTATTATCCCATTTTTCTTGAAAGAACTGGTAAGGCTAAAACTAAGAGATGTTAAAAATATCTAAATAAACATTCTTTTTTCTAGCTAAGTGCAATTTCACCAGAAGGCCAACTAGTAAAGAAATTACGTCTTTTGCATAACCTTAGTAAGTTCATTAAGCATCTCCCACCTCCAGTACTTTAAAAAGAAAACTAACAGGGAAAGCCTTTTCCATGTTTTGTGATGGGGGGCATAAGCCTCGAGCGTGGGTGTATTCCCCCTGAACATCTTTTTGAAACATAAAATAGTACAATTTAAACAAAAAAACCAAGCTAACATCTTATACAGCTATTAGGAAAAGTTTGAGCCAGAAAACACACATTCTTATCAAGCAGGATCAATCGATGGCTTTTAGAAAGACAATAATTATCTTCCTAAGATAAAAGCCATGTAATAAACAAACATGATTGTAGAGGAAAATTGAAAGCAAATTAGAGCTTATTATAGTTTCTTAACTACATAAGTTACAGTCTAACAAAATAAGGCCAGAACAAGAGAAACATAACACTACATAAAAAGCTTAGGGTAGTCACTAAAAAGAAAGATAAAAGCTTCTGGAGCAAAGTACACGCCTCAAAATTGTTAGATTGAGTTTTTATCACATTTCCTCTAATAATTTCACCTTAGATTAGGGTATTTGAATATCAAAATACTTGTTGATATCTAATATAGGCAATTAAAATCTGCCGAATTTGCCATCAACGATATTGCAAAATCACGAGTATCCCAAATCCAAATCCATCATCTATATTAATTAGCCAATTTCTATAGAAGATCTATATTATAGTTATTACCTCGACTCATGTAGTACCAAGGAATACCAAAGATAACTCCAATAATGGCGATTCCTGCTGCGACATGCTTCTTTTCACCGCTGTAGAGAACGTGTTCCAATTTAGATCGAAACCCGTTTGCACTATTCCCTGATTTCTTTGTTTCGCTGCTCATTTTCACGATTCGATTCAGTTAAACCCTCTTCTCTGTCTCCACTTTTGTGTTTTCAGTTAAACCCTTTATGCCCTTCGGCACCGTTTGGTTAGGAAAATGTGGTGGGGGAGGTGTTAAGGGAATGTTTGGTTGCAATGTAAAAAAATTTAGTAAGTTAGAGGTTCCCACATTATGTGTCCGACGCGCCTCGAAAGGGATTAAACCCTTGGGAAACACAAAAAAAAAAAAAAAAAAAAAAAAGGTGCTTTTCTCAAATTTTCTTTCTTAAATGCCTCTATTTTTATATTGTAAAGAAGTTAATAATTAATAGTACAGCATACTAGTCTATTACTAGAATAGATACTTAGCTAGTAACAATTAATTAACTTAAAGTTGATTACTAGATTAGTAAGTATAAGAAATATTTATTTAATTGAAATTTATTGGGGTTGAGCCTTTATAAAACTCAAGTTTGGCTCCATTAATTTATTGAGTTTAATGCAATGACCCAAATTCAGCCCGACTCACATCAATTAAACTCAGTTCAAATATAATTCGGTTAAGCTGTCGGGGGCTTCGGGTAGCCAAACGCAATTGAAAATCTTAGTATCGATTAGGATTTTATAAAAGATCATTTCGTCATTTTTTGGAATCAAATAGATTTGTAACTTCTGTTTTAGTTTTCCCATGAAATTTAAGTGCCTGTTTGTTTGGTGTTTGGGAAAGTAGTTTGGGAGAGTAGTGGAGGTTTGTGAAATTCGATTTGCGTAATGTTATTTGTTTGAGTTTTGAGAAAGTGATTTGAGAAATAAAGTATGTGTAGGTTTTTTTGAAAGAGTTATGTTGTAGATGTAAGATGTGGAAGACTTTATGTCAAATCATGTTTGTTATGTGAGATAAATTGTGTAAAATATAGATTACTTTATGTCAAATCAGAGTAGAGTTTGTATAGATTTTTTTTAGAGATAAGAAAATTATTGTTTGTTTGACTTTTCAGAGAGTAGTTTGAGAAAATTGAAAGGTGAAAAATTTATTTCAGAAAATAGAAAACATTTTTGTTTGGCATTTTCCAAATATGAAATAATTTTGGGAAACGCCAAACAAACAGGCCCTAAATTTTTTATGTGGTTTGTTTTATACAGTATTTACTAAAGATTTTCCAAGAAAACAAAACAAATACACAAGTAACCTAGCTGAAAAAATCAGTTGCTTGGGAGTATGCAAACAATCACAATATTCAAAAACATTTAAAGCACTAAATAAAATAAGTCACTCAACCCAAATTTGGTCCAAATTGGGTTGAAATTAACCTAAAAAATCATAACTCAAATATTATAAAAAATGGCCAAATCTGAAGTCGAAACAGATTAGTGATTAACATGCAGACACAAAATGAATACCAAATTACACGAAGAAGGTTGCAAAAAACGAAACCATAAGGGACAAACTCTCAATATTTCAGTAACAAATAATCAACCAAGTTAAAATATTCCACAAGCCGGACAAAATAACTAATAAGGGTAAAACAGTAAAAATATGTCAAAAATGGAAAAAAAATTCGAAAACTTAACATGTTTTAAGCACGAAATAAAATAAGACACTCGGCCAAAATTTGGCCCAAATAGGGTTCAAATCGACCTCCAAAACTATAACTAAAATATTACCGAAAATCACAAAAATTGGAGCCAAAACAGATTAGTGATTAACCTGGAGACATAAGATGAATACAAAATTATGAGAAGAAGATTGCAAGAAATGCAACCATAAGATACAAACTTTCAATATTTCAATAACATTTAATCAACCAGTTCGAATATAGTCCACAAGCTGGACTAAATAGCCAATAAGGGTAAAACAGTAAAAATATGCAAAGAATCGTAAAATCCAAAAACTAAACAAGTTTAAAGAACTAAATAAAATAAGTCACTCAACCAAAATTTAGCAAATCGGGTTCAAATCGACCAAACAAACCATTACTCAAAATATTATAAAAAATGGCAAAAATTGAAGTCGTAACAAATTAGTGATTAAAATGGAGACACAAGATGAATACAAAATTATCAGAAGAAGATTGCAAGAAACGAAACCATAAGATATAAACTTTCAATATTTCAATAACATTTAATCAACAAGTTCGAAATTAGTCCACAAGCTGGACTAAATAGCCAATAAGAGTAAAACAGTAAAAATATGCAAAAAATCGCAAAATCCAAAAACTTAACAAATTTAAATCAATAAATAAAATAAGTCACTCAACCAAAATTTGGCCCAAATCGAGTTCAAATCGACCTCAAAGACCATAACTCAAATATTATAAAAAATGGCAAAGGTCGAAGCCAAAACAGATTAGTGATTAACATGCAAGCAAAAGGAATACCAAATTATAAGAAGAAGATTGCAAAAAACGAAACCATAAGGGACAAACTCTCAATATTTCATTAACAAATAACCAACCAAGTTAAAATAGTCCACAAGCCGGACAAAATAACTATTAAGGGTAAAACAGTAAAAATATTTCAAAATGGAAAAAATCGAAAACTAAACTTGTTTTGAGCACGAAATAAAATAAGAAACTCGTCCAAAATTTGGCCTAAATCGGGTTCAAATCGACCTCTAAAACTATAACTAAAATATTACCAAAAATCGCAAAATTGGAGCCAGAACAAATTAGTGATTAACATGGAGACACAAGATAAATACCAAATTATCATAAGAATATTGCAAGAAACGAAACCATAAGATACAAATTCTCAATAGTACATTAACATTTAATCAACCAGTTAGAAAATAGTCCACAAGTTGGACTAAATAGCCAATAAGGGTATAACACTAAAAATATGCAAAAAATCGCAAAATCCAAAAACTAAACAAGTTTAAAGCACTAAATAAAATAAGTCACTCATCCAAAATTTGGCCCAAATCGGGTTCAAATTGACCTCGAAAACCATAACTCAAAATGGCAAAAATTGGAGCTAAACAGATTAGTGATTTAACATTCAGACACAAGATGAATACCAAATTACCGGAAGAAGAATGCAAAAAACGAAACCAAAAGGGACAAACTCTCAATTTTAAATAACAAATAACCAACCAAATTAAAAATAGTCCACAAGCCGGACAAAATAACTAATAAGGGTAAAACAGTAAAAATATGTCAAAAATGTAAAAAAATTGAAAACTAAACCTGTTTTAAGCACGATATAAGATAAGACACTTGGCCAAAATTTGGCCCAAATCGGGTTCAAATTGACCTCCAAACTATAACTAAAATATTACCAAAAATCGCAAAAATTGGAGCCAAAAAAATTTAGTGATTAACATGGAGACACTAGATGAATACAAAATCATCAGAAGAAGATTGTAAGAAACGAAACCATAAGATACAAACTCTCAATATTACAATAACATTTAATCAACCTGTTCGAAAATAGTCCACAAGCTAGACTAAATAACCAATAAGGGTAAAATAGTAAAAGTATGTTAAAAATTGCAAAAAATCCAAAAACTTATTAAGTTTAAAGCACTAAATAAAATAAGTCACTTAAACTAAATTCGTCCCAAATCGGGTTGAAATCGACCTCAAAACCCATAAATCAAATATTATAAAAAAATGGCCAAAACTGGAGCCGAAACCGATTAGTGATTAACATGCAGACACAAAATGAATACCAAATTACACGAAGAAGATTGCAAACAACGAAACCATAATGGACAAACTCTCAATATTTCAGTAACAAATAAGTTAAAATAGTCCACAAGCCTGACAAAATAACTAAAAAGGGTAAAACAATAAATATATGTCAAAAATGGAAAAAAATCGAAAACTAAACTTGTTTTGAGTACGAAATTAAATAAGACACTCGGTCAAAAGTTGGTCCAAATCGACCTCCAAAACCATAACTAAAATATTACCGAAAATGACAAAAATTGGAGCCAGAACAGAGTAGTGATTAACATGGAGAGACAAGATTATGGGTGGGATCGGGACGGGATTTCGGGTAATTCGGGACGGGATTTTTGGGATTCGGGTTTTGATTTTTACTACCCGAATTCCATTTGAATTGACTTGGTCCCGGTATATCGGTTTCCCGATAAATATCGGGTTTTCGGGATCGGGATTCAGGTTTCCCTAAAATAATAATTTTAAACTCCTATATGGTAGAAATATCACACTTTTCTTTATTTTGCTCCTTCATAGCATTATATTTTTCTTTATGGTCATGAATTGTTAATTTCAAGACCATGGGGTAGGTGATGGGGCTTGGGTTTGGGAGTAAGAGATTGATTGAAAGGGGTAATTTATTTTGTATGATAAGAAATTCGGGATTCGGTTTTCCCAATCGGGTGTGAAATATTTCCCGAATACCGTCCATTTAGTTTGTCGGGTTTTCGGGTTTCCCGAAACCCGAAAATCAATCATACTTCCCGTCCCAAACTACAAAATCCCGATCGGGACGGGAGGGGTTCCCGAAACCCGATACCGAATGCCCACCCCTAGACAAGATGAATACCAAATTATCAGAAGAAGATTGCAAGAAACGAAACCATAAGATTCAAACTCTCAATATTTCAATAACATTTAATCAACTAGTTCGAAAATAGTACACAACCTGGACTAAATAGCCAGTAAGGGTAAAACAGTAAAAATATGCCAAAAATGGCAAAATCCAAAAACTTAACAAGTTTAAAGCACGAAATAAAATAAGTCATTTAACCAAAATTTGGCCCAGATCGGTTGAAATCGACTTCCAAACTATAACTAAAATATTACTGTAAATCGCAAAAATTGGAGCAAGAACAAATTAATGATTAACATGGAGACACAAGATGAAAACCAAATTATTAGAAGAAGATTGCAAGAAAAGAAACCGTAAGATACAAACTCTCAATATTTCAAAAACATTTAATCAACCAGTTCGAATATAGTCCACAAGCTGCACTAAATAGCCAATTAGCGTAAACTAGTAAAAATATGCCAAAAATCGCTAAATCCAAAAACTAAACAAGTTTAAATCACGAAATAAAATAAGTCACTCAACCAAAATTAGTCCAAATCGGGTTCAAATCTGACCTCCAAAACCATAACTCAAATTATATAAAAAATGGCAAAAACTAGAGTCGAAATAGATTAGTGATTAACATGCAAACACAATATTTATACCAAATTACCAGAAGAAGATTGCAAGAAATGGAACCATTAGGGACAAAAATCTCAATATTTCAATAACAAATAACCAACCAGTTGAAAATAGTCCACAAGCCGGACAAAATGATCAATAAGGATTAAAAAATTTATAAAAATATTTCAAAAATAAAATAAAAACCGAAAACTAAACCTTGTTGTGGCACGAAATAAATCAAGACACTCGGCCAAAATTTGGCTCAAATCGGATTCAAATCGACCTCCAAAACCATAATTAAAATATTATCAAAAATCTCAAAATATTGAAGCCAGAACACATGGTACACCAAATCCTATTTTTTTCACCTAATTTAGATGTTTTTAGCCTCCCACCCTAAATCACTAAATCACCATAACATCAAAAAATATAGGGATTTTTTTTTAGCCTCCCATGGTGGTCAACCACCATTGCACCATTTCACCAAATCCTATTTTGCACCAAATTTTTTGGTGAAGGAATTTACATCTCCCACCATTCCACCATTTCACCATTTTTTACACCAAATCCTATATTTATCACCAAATATAGGAAAAGAAATAGGATTTGGTGTAATTGTCCCTATTTGATTAATTAGCATCTAATTGCATGATTAGCAACGTATTGACATGTTTATTATGATTTATATGTATTTAACTATATTTTAAATATTTTATTGGCTTTTATTAAATATATGCATTAATTATTATTAATAAAAAATTATTGTTAGTAAAAATAAATATTCTTTACATTATTGTTAATTAATTCTATATTTTTAGGTATAATAATCAATTAATTTATTGATTTTTATCAAATAAATACACTAATTATCATTAATAATTAAAATTCAATAAACGGCAACAAATCTTTTAATGAAATACATTGTTAATAAAACGAAAATAAGCTACATTTATATTATTAAACCTAAATAATACATGAAAATAAAATATATGACGACAAACTCCTTAATGAAACACACATTTAATTAAACAACATTAAACAACATAATGAGTTACGATGAACTAAGAAGACTGGCCGGCATCGGAATTTGATAAATCAAGGAGAGCACAATGAACTAAGAAGAAGACTGATTGCACACTTGTGGGATAAACGTAGCCAAATAGGTGATGATGACGATGATGAGTGAGATGTTTTGTAATGAGTTACGATTATTTCGTTTTGCAATGTTTTTTTTTCTTTATTAGTTTGTAATGTTGTTTAATTATGCAAGTTATTATGAAAATGTTGTTTATGTTATGATTTTATTATATGTATAACATTTTGAGTTAATTGTATAATGATTTTTCATAACTTATATAGCATAAAATTTAATTAACATAGTTATAAAAATTTAATACTTTTAAAAATGATTTGTAATTGTAAATAACACTTTAAAATTGATAATATTGTATTGAAAATTTAATGAAATAAAATTATGATAAACATCAAATTTATTATTTGGTGACACATTTGGTGAAATACCATGGGAGATCAAACCAAATCCTATTCTCTAAAAATGGTGAAATGGTGAAATATTATTATTTTATAATTTGGTGTAAATTTTGATGAAAACCATGGGAGGCCAAAAACACCATTCTTTCACCAAAAATGGTGAAATGGTGAAATGGTGTGCTAACCATGGGAGATCAACTCATCTCCATTACACCAAATATAGGATTTGGTGAAAAAATAGGGATGACCATGGGAGATGCTCTTAGAGATTAACATTAAGATACAAGATGAATACCAAATTATCAGAAAATGATTACTGGCTTTAATGTACTATTTGTTTGATCGATACATGTACCTATTATTTGAATATGGATTATAGGTATTCTATGATAAAAATAATTAGAATTGACATTATAAAATATTCTATTAATCTGTCACATTTCTTCATTTTCAGGTAAAATAAATGATTGGGCTACAAAATGAGTATAAGATAAATCCTACATTTAAATATGTGATAATTAACCGTATAATTTTTAAGGTAATTAGCAAGCCTTGATAGGTATGAATTTTAACGAGAGTATGTCATTTTCATACATTTCAATTCAAGATTTACAAAGGATAGCACTAGTCTTACATCCAAATTAATAGGCTGTTATACAGCCCAAACATATACTAAATGAGTTAGTGGGTTTCAACGATTGGTTACTTTGTGTATATTAACAAAATTGGCACTAAAGTATTTATTAATTAATAAAAAGTCCCCCATACATATTCATTAAGTATATAATCTCATTAAAACCCAAATCTAATGTAGCAGTTTTGTCAAACAAGGAAACATAATCTTCATAATTAACCAATCTTTGTCCTTTGAACATCATAATCTAGAGGTATTAGTTCACTCAACTCTTAATGGATTTTTTTAATATTACAATCTTTAAATTCTTGCAGATTTTTTTATCAACGCATCTTTTGACATTCAACTGATCAGTGTTTTTTTAATTATTTTTTTTGTTGACAATTGTTGTTTATAATAAAAATTTACGTAATACATTGAGGGTGAAAATTTGAGTGATACATTTTCAAGTTTACTATTCTTTTATTGAATTTGAGATTTGTTGGACTTAACATAAATATTAAATAAATCGAGTTTAAATGAGATGTCATCATGTCGAATATGAGTGGATTCAAATTTATTATCTAATATTTTTAATGTACTTTAACATTTTTAAATTATAGAACCGATGTCGAATTGTCACATAATAGCAAAATCAAAATTTAGGGGTAAAAGTTGCAAAACAATTTCACTATACAAAATTGTGGGGGTGAAAATTGCAAAAAATTTCCACAAAATAAAATTGTAGGGGTGAAAATTGAAAAAAACCTCCTACACAAGTTCCCACATGTGAAAAAAATTAATTCAACAAATCAAATTTGGCTGTATATTGACATTTTCCATTTACAAAAGTGATCATAATTACGGAGGTTAAACACATAAAACATCTCGATTGACAAAAAATGATTACTATTAAGGGGGTCAAATTAAACGTTCTTAAAAGTCTCTCTCTTTTAAATATTTTCGTTATTTACTTATTTTCAAGAATTAAATTTGACCATTACGCTAGTCATGTAATTAGGGCTGAAAACCGATCCGAGTAACCTCGGTACTCGGATCGAACTCGGCTCGGCAGAGGCTCGATCGAACTCGTTCGGTGCCTTGCCGAGCCGAGCTTGAACAAGTTTCTGGACTCGGACGGAATTTCGAACCAAGCTCGATCACACCCTTGTTCGACTCGATGAGCTCGTGAACGCAGATGTATCTTGTGCCCAGATAAACTTTCCTTCATTATCGATTTGGAGATTTTGCTATTCCGGAATCCAAATCAACAATTTTGGGTAAGTCTTCGGTGCTCTTTATTTATTTTTGCCGTAAATCTTGTTTCTGCCTAAAGTTTTTCCTTAAATATTGATTCGACAAAAATATAAAATCCTCACTCCAAACAGAAAGATTTTGGGGGAAAATGAAATTAGGGTTTATTGAGGTATTGTATCTAACGCTATTGATTGCTTTATTGCAGGAAACAAAACTCAAATGCTGATTGCAATTGTTGATATTAGTGGATGCCAGCTATATTAGTATATTAAACAAAAGACTAGGTCTCAAAAACTACACGTGTAACCTCTTTTTTTTTTTTTTTTTTTTAAATAAGTGTAGGAGAAAGGTACATGTAATGAAAGTGTATTCAATTTTTTGTCAGTAAAGTTACTTTTTTGTTCCCCAAAGCTACACGTGCAGTACAAAGCCGTAAAAGCTAAAGTAAGATAATTCTTTTACCGAGCCGAGCCGAGCACTCGTGAACAAGAATCATGGGACTCGAACCGAGCTCAAACGCCAAATTAGAGGTAAAGCTCGAGCTCGAGCCGAGCCTGAACAGTAAAATTGACTTTTCGAGCCGAGCCTGAGCATTGGCTTGTTCGGTTCATTTAGGCTCGATTTCAGCCCTACATGTAATTAACCAAGTCTCATAATGATCTGAATTAGTCAGAAAAAAAATATCCCCATTTTTTAGCATGATAAGATAGTTAAATTTAGATATTTGGAGTAAAGAAACCTAATTAGACACTGAAAGTGCCACTACGTATAAAATCACCGGACCATTATTCATGTTATGTGTATACTCCTATATATTATCGGGAACTACATATTTTGTGCACTGCATTTTCTTCAAGAACCTCATAAACTAAAACAAACCGCGAAGGCGCGAAGAAAACTTCTCCCCACCATCTGTAAACCCTAAATATAATGTCCTATAATTTCCTATACTATTAACCTATATAAGTTTTTCCCTTTAATTTTCTTCTCATTTAATTTGTGTTACTTAATACTGATCATTGAAGTTGATTAGTTGAACAATCTAGTTTCTTTTTCTTGCCCAAAGCTCCCACTGAATTTCAAGAAATAGATACAAATATACTTGTAGTTATGCGGTAGATTTCAAGAAAGAAAAATGGTAGGGAAGAGAGTGGACGTGGTTCAAGAAAAGGTAGGTGTGAATAAATATGGAGATGGGATTGCATGGGTTAGGGGTTCAATGATAGGGAAAGGTGGTTTTGGTTCTGTCTATTTGGCAACTCCAAAAAAATTCCAAGTCAAAATACAGCTACTATCCATCCGTGATGGCTGTAAAATCTGCCGAGGTTTCTGCTTCGGGTTCAATTCAGAAGGAGAGAATGGTTTTGAGCAATCTCCAATGTTGTCCTGATATAATCACATGTTTTGGCGAAGAGACCACAACTGGGGACAATGGTCTGATGGCGGTTAATTTACTCTTGGAATATGCCTCGGGTGGAACTTTGGCCGATAGGATCAAGAAATTGGGAGGCGATGGATTGCCTGAATTTGAAGCTAGGGTATATACAAGGTCTATCGTTAGAGGCTTAGATCATGTTCATGGCACTGGCTATGTTCATTGCGATTTGAAGCCTGATAACGTTTTGCTCGTGTCCAATTCTGGATGAAGTTGCAGCATTACTGAGTTTAGGGCAAAGATTGGGGATTTTGGATTAGCGAAAAGGGCAGTGCAGAGCAAGAATAGGAGATTGGAGCCCTATTGGGGGGGTACCCCTATGTACTTATCACCCGAGGCCGTGATTGATAAGGTGCAAAAACCTCCGTGTGATATTTGGGCACTTGGTTGTATTGTGCTCGAGATGTAAGCGTCTTTGGAATGGGAAAGAAGCTGATGAAATTCTAGAAGAGATAAGGGCAGGGCATGAATTGCCTTATATTCCGAGTGAGGTATCAAAGGAGGCAAGGGGTTTTCTAAAGGGTTGTTTGGTGAGGAATTCAAGGTTTAGATTCACAGCCGAAATGCTGTTGCATCACCCGTTTGTTGAAGGTCTGGAAGACGATGATTCAGAGGAAGAGGAAGATATTACTGAGACTGAATCTATCCTCTCGGTATCTGATGAGAGTTATAACGAATTTAGTAGTGGCTCGTTTAGTCCTTGGTCTGAAGGGGAAGGTATTGTATCTAGTTTTACTGAAGACGAAGAAGAAGAAGAAGTTAAAATCGAAGAAAGTGAAAGAGTCAAGAGGCCCAGGATTGATCAGTCAAATGAGAAGCCAAAACAGATTTCATCACCTCAAAGTAGACAGCAATTTCCAGTTGGTTGTATCATTCCTGCAGGAGTTTAGCTTAGTATTTTGTTCAAATTATTTAATGAAGATAAAGCTCATTCTGCACTCTTTTTTTATGTATATAAACCGATCTAAATCTGATAAAAAGGTTGATTCTTTTTCATATATTGTTTTCAATTTCAGCTCAAAAGTGCTTTTCTGCAGCTCAAAACTTAACTTTAGTTTCCATGAATCCAATTAAGCTAGTTGCACTATTTTAAATCATTTCAAAATATTCTCACTCATTAATCATTTATTGTAACCCTCATTGACACTCAACCAAATACAAAGGGGAAAAAATAGCATAAAAGACTAATATTGGAGGCACTAAGAAACTTTCTTAAATATAATTACAGTTAAATCATGTCTCTACGGTGATTGAGCGATTAATTTCAACTACGAATTTGAGTAGTTCAATCAAACAAAATATGATCGAATAATCCAACTTAATTTCTACATGATGGAAGCAAAATAAGGGTTTCTGCACTCAATAAATTAAATCATACTAGTATAACATTCATACACACACATATATAAGCACTGTGTGTGGAAGGAGCGATGAAGATTCAAAATAGAAAGACTGGAAATCAGAAAGTACCTGAAAACGTTGAATCGAGTGGCTGACGGACCAAACGACGGCGTTTTACTGAGTGATCCACCATGATTAAAGTTATTTACCTTATTATAGAAATTGAATTTTTTTAGCTAAAATTGTAGGAACCGGAGAAATAAACGGTTGGGGAATTTCATTTCAAGTCAATTTTTTAATCTTGGAGCTCAAAACGCAGAGAAATTATTTAGTGCAATCGTTGCACAAAGTCATCAAGTTATGTGATGGCAGTCAATCGATGTAATTACATCACTCATATTCTGGTCGATATGAACATATTTTTAAAATCCTATATTTTTTAAGAACATGAGTTATGTGGATCTGGCTGCACATTTCATAATTGCATTGAACATATAGATAATTAATTTGTAGTGATACGAGAATGCCATCATGAGTTTCACCACCTCGGATGGCACATCTTCATATAAAGGCGACCTAAGGAAAGTCTGCAGAACCCATAGGTATAAATACCACCTAAGGTATACATTAAAATTCAATCACTCTTTACATTTCGGTCTCTCCTACTTATTGCTTCCAAGTTACAATATTATTTACTGACTTAAGCATAGGAAGAGGCTCTGTGTTTAGTAGAATCCAGACATACATGAATCCAAGCGGAGCAAATCGGATCCCAAGGCAAAAACCCGCATCATGTAGTTATTTAAAGGGGATGCTTTCAAAAGTTTAAGAAATATATATATATATATATATATATTGTTTTTTCCTTAAAATGCAAATACCAACCCTTCAAGAATCACTATTCCAAGCAACACATCCTATACTAAATAGTACTCCCTTTTTTTTTAATTTTTCGCGTTAGAGGATTGCACACAGATTAAGAAATGTAATAAATAACTAATTTTTTTACCAAAAATCCAAAAATACCCTTTTAACTAACTAATCACATCATTAATTAACATTAATAAGAAAGGTAAAATTGGTAGAGAAAAATTAATTTTACATTGAACTCTTAAAATGAAAAATAGAAGTAAATAATTTCTTGTTGTAAAAGCGACAAATAATAAAAAACGGAGAGAACACTTCTTCCATTCTTATTAAAGAGATTCCACAATCAAATACCTTGGGCCGTCATTTTAAGCCGAGAATCCCAAATTGATTAAAGCCCAATCTAAACGGTTAAAGAGGCGTCTGAACTCTGAAGCCTCAATTAAATCCAACGAAATGGAACTCAAAGCATGAAAGCATTTGAGCAAATTCAATGGCATTGTTTGCCATTGTTAGGAGGCTCCAAATCCATAGATCACGTCCCATAATACGCTTATCTCAATTTTTTCACCCTCTCCCTCACCACTTCGTTTCATCACCTTCTGCTGCGAACTCTGCGCTGTACTTATCTTTTCAGGCATTTCATCAAACATCTTCTATACTATCTAAACACAACTCTCATTCAGTCGGATTCCACCACGTTAAGACCCAGAGCCCTTACCAAATCATCAACTTTGATGAATTTAAAGACGAAACCCATGAAAATATCCAATTGGGTCTTGATGAAATTCTTGGAAAAATTCAGAAAGCCAAGGACTTTGCTTCTGGTGATGAAGCCATGGCTTTTATAGATAATTCTGGTGTCAAACCGGATAAAGATGTCATCTTTTCCTTGATTTGGGCTTTGAGAGAAGAGTGGAAGGTGGCGTTTTTGGTGTTTAAATGGGGTGAGAAGTGGGATTGTGTTGATGAAAAGACTTGGTGTTTGATGATATGGTTATTGGGTAACCACAAAAAGTTCAGCACTGCTTGGAAAGTTATACATGGGCTTTATCATGCTTCAATGGACACTCAACAAGCCATGCTGGTTATGATTGAGAGGTGAAAATCCAACCTCTGCTTCGAACTTTTGAGAATCTGTTATTTGTTGTGTGTTCCGGTTGTAAATTTTAGTGCTTGGAGAATGTTTGATGAGTGTCCTAAAATTTCTTTTATTATTCATAATGCAACATTTACAGCCAAAGAAAAAACATTGGGCTGATTACTTGGTTTCATACTGTGCAAATTAACTTGTTTCGAGGAAAACTAAGCAAAATATCTCTGACCTTTTCATTATTGCTTGAATAACTGTATCCGATGAAGGCATCCTTCAGTTCAAACTTCGAAATTGAAATGATGGCTAGCTTTTATTAAATAACGGTATCTGTTGAAATTATGCTAGTTCTCACACCGTGGAAGTAGTTTGCATGGCTAACTTTACTTTTTAGAAAAGAAAAGAAAAAAAAACATGTATGCTAACTTGAAAATAAAGTTGATACGTTTTTTCATTGTAATCTCTTTCACGTAGAATTTCAATATTTTGCAATTGTTCACAGTTTTAGATGCCTTTCATTATCTACCTTATATGTATATCTACTCTTAATCTTGATTCATATGCGGATATGCCCTTATATATCTTTTTATTGATTTTCATATGTCTGTTTTATCCAACATGATAGATATGTGGCAACTCACAACGTGGACAAAGCTATAGAAACATTCCACCTGATGCAGAAGTTCAAGTTCTCTCCCGACCATAACACATACTTCATATTCTTGAACATTCTTTGCAAACATGGAAATATTGAAGAAGCTGAAGAGTTTATGTTTCTAAACAAAAAGTTCTACCCCTTAGAAACAGAAAGCTTTAACATAATCCTCAATGGCTGGTGTAACATAGTCATCGACATATACGAGGCCAAAAGGGTATGGCGAGAAATGTCCAAATGCTGTATTGAGCCAGACGGGACTTCTTACACACACATGATCTCCTGCAATTCAAGAGTGGGCAATCTTTTCGAGTCACTCAGATTGTATGATGTAATGAAGAAAATGAATTACGTCCCTGGAGTAGAGGTGTACCATTCATTAATCTTCATACTAACTCGTGAGAATTGCCTAAGTGAAGCTCTTAAAATCATAGATAGGATGAAAGAAACAGGTCTAACACCTAATTCTACTACCTATAACTTTATCATAAAGCCTCTTTGTGAAGATGCAAAGTTTGAAGAGGCAAGAACTGTATTAGTTAGAATGTTAGGTGATGGCATTAGCCCAACTATTGATACTTATCATGCATTACTCGAGGGTGAAAGTTTAGAAGGAACTTTGGGAGTGCTTAAGCATATGAGAGAAGCTGGTTTGGGTCCTAGTACGGATACTTTTCTTCGTATTCTTGGTAAGTTTTTCAAATTGGGTCAACCCGAAAATGCATTAAGGATATGGTTGGAAATGAAGCAATATGTGGTGAAGCCTGATCATGGGCATTACAATGTTATGGTTCAAGGACTGAGAAAATGTGGTTTGATTGTAAAAGCTAGAGAATTTTACTCTGAGATGATATCTGTTGAAATAGTTGATGATCCATTTCTGAAGAAGCTTCTAGAAGAACCAAAAAAAGACAAGGTTCGGGCAAGAAAAGGAAAAGGGCAGATGACTATTGTGAGGAGCATAAAGAAATGTAAAGGGTTACGAGGTGGGAAACGTTTTGTTTTACAAAGTAGAAGACGTCGTAAGCAATTAGAAAAGAATCGAGGAGGTGGAGTTTAGAACTTTTGGAATACAAAAAAAAAGAAGGGAACATTCTATTTCCATATTTTGCACGCTATTCCACAGTAAGGAGGGGGGGCTTAGTGCATGCTGAATTGTACCCGATAGCACGTCTGCTTTTCCTTGCTGCTAAACAGAGGAAACAACTCACTCCTGCTACCCCCAACCTTGCGTTTGATGAGGTATTTAACATTTCAACTTGAAGTATCATTTCTAATTTTATGCTGATATGCATAATTTACATGATCATGATGAGCCTTAGAATATACTTCAAGATATGTATAAATTAGGGGATCAAATGATGAGCTTAGAGTATTATTGGCATGTATGCAAAATATGATATGTAAACTTTTCATTTTGACTGATAATTAGAGTGCTGAAACTTGAAAGAGTACTTTGAGTATAAAAATGAGAGTAGCGGTGGTTTTACTGGTTGATGTTTGTGATATGTTCTTGGATAAACTTTTTTTTTTCTTTGTTTAGTATTTTCTTAGTTTACTTTTCTTTTAATTTAGGGTAAACTACCTTGACCTCCCTTGAAGAATGGCCTAATTACAAAACATCCTATAATTTACCGTAAACCCCCGCATTTAACGGTCGGTTAAGTAGTCAAGGGACCTGAAGAAAAGTCCAATTTGTTTTTTAGATTTTCCTTGGAGGTGTTTTTTTTAATGCTTAATTTGTTTCAGGTGAATGACACTAGTAGTCCTCCAAATTAGGCACGTGTAACAGTTTGGTCCTCCAAGTTGAAAATGTATCACTTTGGTCTCTCCTGTGAATTATTTATCCGTCGATTATCATTTCCGGGGAATCCTATTTCACGTGCATTGCACGTGACACTTTTTAAGGGCAAATTTGCCAATTTATGTTTGATTACAAATTTCAAAAAATTTACCGAACATTTTAGTCCCTTGCGAATCAATTTTATTCCAGTCCTTTGAACATCTTCAGACGGGGAAATGGTTGTTACTTTTCCTCTAAAATCGTCTTCTTCCCCAAAATATATGCCATTTTACTACAATTTTCTTCACAAACACTTTTCAGGGATTTTTTTTTCTTCCTAATGTTGGTATACATGGAAATTTGAATATTTCATCTCTGTGGTCAAACCAAAGATATATTATGCTTCTTAAAAAATGAAGGGTAAATTACGAATAGCCCCTGGGGTAAGGCTTAATTACAAAAATCCTCCTCACGTATTGGCTATTACAAAAATTCCCCTCAGGTTTGTCACTGTCTTACAATAAACCCCTTATATCCCTAAAAACATTAATTTTACTCTTAGGGGTATTTGTAATGTTTATAAAATCATATAAATTTTAAAACTTAGGTACTAATTATTATATTTCATAAATTATAAAATTGATAATTATATATTTACAGCAAAGGAATTTGATAAAATTTATAATATCCCATAAGTTTCAATAAATGTTGAAAAAATGTATATATATATATATCTATTAACAATTTAATTTATATAATGATAAATTAAATACAATTTTAATAATAATAATAATATTTTATAAATATAAAAATTATGTCTACACGTTTAGTTAAATAAGTAAAATTTTATATTTTATTATATTAAATGTTTCAATTTGATATAGTTTATATTGTATTATAAATTTAATATTTATAATTATCACTTTTATATTTTATGAGATGTTACAATTATGGATGCATATAACGTGGTTAATGGATCAGATTAAAATTGGTACCAACTCCATATAAGTATAAATTTTACTTTTTGTTATAATATATGAAAAAGGGAACAAGCACAGTATCTTAAGATTTTATCTAATAGGTCTTTGGTTGAAAACTTGAACTTGACACAGTTTAGTTAATAAATAACTAAGATAATTAAATTCATATATAGATAAAACCAAGAATATTTGTTCGTCAAGATAATTGGAAGTATTTAACTGCATTTTATTTTTTTATGTATATAGCTGGCCTTTGCAGGTTGGTAGTGTTTCGTACTTTTGCATTTACGAAGGGGTAGGTAGGTCTTATGGATAATGGTTTATTGAATGGGTAAAAAATCAAATATTTTAATGGATAAATCTTTTGCTCAAATATTTTCAATTATTTTTTAATAAGTAAAACGTTTTGAAATCAGAATTTGTTGCCCTGCGAATTGTTCTCATAAAGTTAACAAAATACTCAATATTTTTGGGTGAAATAGTAAGTGCAATTATTTTACCATGAACTGGAACAGATATATATTTTACACTTTTTCATATAAATATATATAAGAAAAACTAACATAATAACTGCAAATTTACATAAAGAAACTGAACAAAGTAGCCAAATATCTACAAGTTTAAGAATTCCGACTCATACATTTTATAAAGTGGAATTCATGTTTGGCCACAACATTACATATCGACGCTCATAATATTTTGAATGAAAATAACAAATTTCTTTTTTTTAAGAAAAATAATAAATTCTTTAATGAAATTAAATACATCGTTATATCATAAAAGTTACTTGATTATTAGTAAAATATAAAGAATAATCAATTAAAAAATACAAAGAATATCCAACCAACATAACTAACATTAAAACTGAAGAATCCATGCATGTTTGATAAGGTTCTAACCCAAGACCACTATAATCTTGAAATTATGACAAGACCTCCTTGACCACTAAAATAATAATTTGATGGCTAGTTAATTGACCTCTCTCTTGATATATTGGGTCTTGAAGTCCGGACAAAGACCAACATTGATTCCCCTTTACTTTAATTTAATGAATGTACAAACATTAAACTTAGGTGAACCACAACAAATAGCTCATAGGGAGTGGTCAGTAACAGGACCATTTTGTCAATATTTTTGCTTGAAAAAAGTAGAAGGTATCCTAGGTTGATTGATATTGATTACCCCACTTATAACTAAAAAGTAATCCTCTTTGGATGTGGTGCATGTCAAAATAAATATTGAGTACCATTTCGCATGGTTTAGGAAAAAAAAATAGGTAGGATTTTGATAAAAATATATAGTGCCAGTAGAGACATGGGGATTTGAAAGTATGAACATGTATTTTCAAAAACATTAGGGCAAAGACTTCAAGATATTTTTTCCTAGACTAATAAATACACAGTATATGTTTGAAAGAGAAGTGAACTATTAGAATTGAGGATTATGGAATAGGACAGTGAAGCCAATAATTGTCTGGATTCATGGCGAAACACTGATCGCATTATTTTCTTGCACGCACACGAAAATGAAAAAAAAGGAAGATAGGTGTCATGTATCGCGCTAAGGAGCCCTGAGAGCAAACTCGAAACATCAAAGAAAGTGAGAAACCGATTAAAAGATGTCCTAAGTTTAACTAAATTGAACCTTGGGGTTTTATACTAAACAAAACACATTGAACTTCCTAATCACTTACTGCCAATGAGGACAAAATCTAAACCGAAAATGTCCTAATAAGATTCATCACCTTGAATCCAATCCCCACAGTCAGATTGCCATTTCTTAATAATAATTATCTACTGAAAATGAACATGAATAAGGTTACAAACTATTTACCTAGACAAAACCAAAGCAAAAACAACATTAATTTACATCAAGCCACATTTAACCAAACACAAAGCTCACCCCTTTCACCCCATTAAACCGGTTTCTTCCTACACTGTACAATCTGCGACGCTCTTTTGCTTTCTTCTCGACCGGTTGAACCACCTTGACGGAGGCGAAGGCGAAAACTCAAATGGAAGCGAAGGAAGTTCCATTTCACCTTTCAATATCTTAATAATATCCCCAATGTCCGGCCTCAACTCGGGCATTTTCTGTAAACAAGCAAGTGCCAAATTTATACATAAACTCGCTTGCTCCTTATTATACTCATCTTTCATTCTTTCATCCACAAGTTCTAATATGTTCCCTTTATGAGCCAAGTGCCTAGCCCAACTTATCAAATTCGCTTTCTCAAGCTTCATTGGAGACGAAAGAATATGAAGTGGTCTTCTACCTGATACTATAACAAGGATCAAAACACCGAAGCTATAAATATCGGCCTTTTCCATTAAGGAACCACAAGTACCGTATTCTGGTGCTACATAACAGAGTGTCCCTCTCATACTTGTTGTGCTACTTAACTCTCGGCTAAAAAGATCTCCGCTCCATATATCACTTTCCATTGAACGTGAATTCTTCCTCTTCTTCTTCCAACCCTTTTTTGAACTAAATTCCTTGTTTTGATCGTTATTATTGTAGTTTTCTTGACCGGATTTTCTCCTCCGTAAATGAAAGCTCTTTCCCAAACCAAAATGAGGTACTTTGAACCGTTTCTTACTCCATACTTGAAGCCTTGCCTTACGACTCTTCTTGCTAAGTTCATTTAGATTCTCTTCTTTCCACCACTCGTGCATTTTCCGATGCTTTTTGGACCGTAAATTCCACCTATTCAAGTCTTCCTTCTCAATGGCTTCATCAAATCGAGGTTCTTGGATAGAGTTTTCATTCACTTCCTCAAATTTGGCTAAATTTGTTGAGTTATTATCCAAGTTGGGTTTTTCTTGGATAGTCCCGTTTTCGACCTCGTCCCAATCGGGATTAGCCGAAGGGGAAATTTGACTTCCGATCCATTCCTTGACATAATCTTTACTGCATAATTCACCACTTCCATCTTGTTTCCACCACCAATCTTTTCCCCATTGTTTGGCTTCCACATTATTCTTATTAATACCCTCCTCATTAACCATAGTATTAATTGAATTCAACTCCTTACTATGTTCCATACTACTTAATTCATCATCATAAGGCACAAACTTGTTCCAATCCTCCCCATTATTTTCACAAATTGACAATTCCTTCCCCTTTAAATTTTTACCATTAGTATCATCGTCAACATCATTATCATCTCCACCCCCGGATCTAAAGTTGAAATTCAAAGAACTGATTGGCAACCCCATCACATTATGATAAATTTTACAACTATTTTTCGATGAAGAAGAAGCTTGCAAAGCCAAAGCAAAATCTACCTCGTGTTCATTTTCATGAGGAGTCCTAATTGTAGGAGTCTCAATTTCTTGACTCTTCCACAACTCTTGACTAAACAAATCAACCCCAAAATCACCCTCAAGTTTCAACCTAGACAACCCGAAATCCGAAATCTTTGCTCTAAGCTCAGAATCAAGCAACACATTACTAGGCTTAACATCACCATGAATCACAGGTGGGTCACATTCAAGATGTAAAAAAGACAATGCATTTGCAATATCAAGAACTATAGCAAATCTCCTACCCCAATTCAAGCTCAAATTATTACAACCCCCATTATTGGAATCAAAAAATAAAGATTCTTGCAAAGTTCTATTAGGCATATACTCATACACCACAAACCTTTTGCCTTTCTCTACACAAAAACCCAATAAAGAAACAACAAAAGGACAAGACTTTAACCCACCAAGAATCTTTAACTCATTTTGAAACTCATTTTCACACTGAAAAGAAGATGGGTCTAGAAGTTTCACAGCTACCAATTTACCATCTTTAAGAATGCCTCTGAAAACAGTTCCGGAACCCCCTTTGCCTATGTAATTTGAGTAACTGAAACTGTGGGTTGCATTTTTGAGGTCTTTGTAATTGAATCTTTGGAGCTTGTTTAATGGTGTGGATGCATCAAATGGACTTGTTCTTGACCTGTGAATCAAAGAGTACCATAGAAAGTAAAGAATGTAAAGAATGGCAAAGAGAATAATTAGAGAAGCAGAGACTGTTATTGCAAGTAAAATTATGCTTGTTTTGGGCCTTGTGTTTTGTGGGAATGGCTGTCTTGAAGCCATTTTTCTTTACAAATGGCTGAGACTTGAGAAGAATAATGGTGAGTTTTGCAAGTGTAGCTTAAAAATACATAAATTGAAATTATGTGATACTTTTTTTTTTTGTTTTACATGGGGTAATTTTTTTTTTAGGAAATTAAGTTTTAGATATGATTTAGTTTAATATAAGACACGTCACATATATTATATAACAATCTTTTTCAACTCAACATGAGTTCAAATATGATTTCGTCATTTTGTAAGCGATGTTTTACAAGAGATAATGTTACTGGAAATTGTAGTATTTTATGTTAATTTTAATAAGATTAAATTGAAATGTTGAGATGACGATTAGAAAAAAGGAAGGGGGACCCAGAGGAGCTTTTGACTAAACAGAGCATTTGTTGCAGGTGTGGAGGAAGAAAATTGGAGGGAGAATATATTGAAGTGGTGGGTAATGCGATACAGACATACAGTGGTGTGATTATTGGTTGATTTTTCTATTATTTCTATTTTTCTTTTTTATCTTTCACAAACAAAATTTAGTGGCTATTAATATCACTATCTTAAATTCAAACATTTGATTGTTTTTATTGATATTCAACTCCAATGTTTTTCATACAATATATAATATATTTTCTAATTATTGAATAAGTATAGACTGATTTGTATTGTCATTTTAGAATATTTTTATCGTCTTACTCTTAGTGATTATTTAGTCCGACTTGTGAACTATTTCCAAACGGTCAATTGATTTTGATATTGAAAATTACGAGAATATTCTTGCCATAATTTCTATTCATGTTCTTCTTTTCATAACTTTTATGATCAAATTGTATCTACGAATTAATTTCTAATATGTTCCAATAAAGTTCTTTTCTCATTTGTTCCTTGGGTGAAATTTTAAAGTCTTATCTTTTCTTTAAATGATTTTGTCTCTACATAATCAATTTGTCCCCAAAAGAAAAGAAAAGTAATAAAGTCGTGATTCATCACTCCACTCCATAATTTAAAGAATGAAAGAAGACTTTAATCATTGACGAAAGAGTAAAGGCCTGAAGGGAGAAGCAAAAACTGAAAAGAGAAAGAAAAAAAGAACAATAAACCCTTCTTTAATTGATGAATATCAAGCTAAGTTGTTCTCTTTCATTTTATATAAAAAAATATATATATATATTATATCACTTGAAGAAATCAACTTAACCAAATCATATGACATCAGGGGAATATATACTATTTCACTTATAATAATGCCATTTATATTCTGGTCTTCGGTTAGAGATAATTATTTTTTCTGAATACCATTTCTTAAGCTGAGAAGCACGTTATAGCGTTTCATTATTTGATATTCGACCAAAACATTTAAAAAAAAATAAAAAATTAAATTTAACCTCAAAACAACTACAGTTTTTTGGACACAATAAAAAAAACAAATAGTCTAATGAAACTAATAGATTGAGATAATTAATGTCAAATCAGACATCTATATTCTAAGCAGAACTGGAACCACTTCAAAGAGGTAATTATAGATTATTAGTCAATTAGCTGCCAAAATTCTAAGAAAATTGCTTCATAATGTATTTTTTACTTTTCAAACAAGTCCCCCTTTTTTTTATTTCCCCGTTAAAGCCAAAGTGATTTCAGAATTGTCTATAAATTTCAATACTGTGACAAAATCAATTTGTGTGCAACAGAAGTTCTAATCTGACGGTCACCTATATGACTTAGATTTTCATGTGCCAGTTTTTAGAAAATAAATTACCATTTGCCCACGAATGACATGTTTGTTACAATACACTATTAATTTATTTATTTTTCTCTTAGTATAAGTTTGAAATGAATTTTAAATAATATTCCGATTTAAACAATATAGGTACAACAAGGTAACGTTGAAGAGAGCAGTACATTACTATTTTTGTGCTTAGAAGATTGGAAACAAAAGAACATGACTAGTGGATGGTCCATTCCATTAACAGGAAAAAGGATATATATATTTGAGCATGGGGCACTAGGATTCATATAATTGATCCCTTTATCATCTTATAAATATTTTGCGCCATAAAGTTTTTCTTTTAACTTCAACTTTTTCCAGGATTTTTCCTTATCTGTTTTTCACCCTTTTTACTATGCATGAACTCAATATAACTTTGGACTTTTGTAAATCAAAGAAATAAATTTTGATGAATGGCATGAGTAATGAGGTTTTTTTCTTTTCTTTATAATAGAGTAGTTAATTAGACATAAAACGATTCAATGATACAAGCGTTCTTTGGTTAAAGTTTGAAGCATGTATGTATCCTTCGTATAATTTTTTAGTTTAGATTTGGTTTCCCTATGGCTGAAAATAAAACTAAGTTATTCGATATTCGACTCGAGCTCGTTCAATAACAGTTCGTTTAAGCTCAATTCGTCATACAAATCAAACAAGCTTGAACATCATTTTCCGTTCGATAATTTCTAAAGTTCGGCTTGAGCTCGACTCGATAAGCTAAAAAATGATAATATACATGTAAAATATAAAACTACTCGATACTCAGCTCGAGCTCGTTAGATAAAAGCTCATTTGAGCTCGACTCATTAAACAATCAAACCAAGCTCAAAACAAAATTTCAAGTTCTATAAAATTCAAACCAAACTTGAACAGGGTGTCGTTCGACACTACTCGACTTAATTACACTCCTAGATTTCCTCAATCACAAAACAAATTAATATATTTGTTCAAATCTTACTCGATTATAATTTTTTTTTATTATCTTATAAATAGTACGAGTGCAACCAAAATACTTAAGCATGATCTTTCATATTGGAATCAAATTTAACATATAATAACAAAATCAGATTAGATATATACACTTAATAAAATCATAGATTTTCCAATGATATCGCCTAATGGCAAAGCTAAAATCTCAAGAACAAGAAGATTTAGGTTCGATTCTCACTAACATGGATATTTGTTATATTTTATTACTTAGTGTTTGTAAAATTAAATCTGAAATTCTATTTTGTAAGTTTGTTAACCCTTTAAATAATAACATATACTATCGGAGTGGTAGCTCAATTACTACCATTTGATGTAACCAAAAAAAAAAAAAAAAAAACATATACTAGACTTATCATATTATCTTTTGTTACAATTTGACCCTTTATTAAATTAATAAATTTAATTGGTCTCTACAATTTTAATTCATAATAACTTTTACACCCTTAGTCCAAAACTTACTTAATTAGACCGCAATAATTACGAACTTAATTTCATGATAGCAATACAAATCAAATTAACATATTAGGTCCACGCGATGATGGATATTTTCAACACTTTATGCATTAAACTTTACTATTTTATAGTTTGTTTATTTATATTTTAGCAACATAAGACATCAAAACCTTATAACCCAGCATTTGAGTGGAGATTTAAATCTAACATGCACACAACATATAGTTAGGGCAAACTTCTGTAATTTAAACCAGAGAACTTACCTTTGATGAGTGTCATTACTTTTCTTTATTAAAATATTTAAGTTTAAATAAGTAATTTTACAAAATTGCCCTTGAAGTACAAAATTACACTCACTATTTTAACTATATTTAAGAAATTACAAAATTGGCTAACTCATTGTAAACACTGAAATACTCTAGTTATTTAAATGGTAATATACTTGTGTATCAAATATCATGATTTTTCTTATCTATAAAATAGCATCATCTGATTTAAATCCAAAAGCAAATAGTTATTCAACGCTCAATCATTCATAAAAGTAATTATGGGCCCTTCTCTCTTTTTTTTTTTTGTATTTTGTATTTGTATTTTTTTTTAAAACAAGTAATTCTGGGCTTAAATAATGAAGTAAGCCTCAAAGTCAAGTGGTCTTATATTTAAGTGTCCAGCTTATCATAAAATAATACTACTAGTTTGATAAGTGTCGAAGATTGGGCTGACTTCCCGTAACCCAATTATTGTTGTTATCTATTGGGCCCATTGAATAACATATAAATCCAAATCCAGAAATTTCTTTAGGCTATGTTTGGTCTATGGATTTCAGTGAGTAAAATGATAAGTAAAATGCAAATGAACAAGAAATGAAGCTCAACGTTGCGTCAGTGGATGCAAGAGAAAACATTTTCCTTAGCGTTTTACTCACTGAAATCCAAGAATCAAACATAGCCTTAATACCTTTTGACTTACTTCCGTTATATACTTTGTGATGGGGCTATATATCATGATTTGGAACTTTGCATTTCGTTTCTTTAAATTATATTATTATGCTAATTCGTTAAATGATAGTAATTTTGTACTTTCTGTAATCCCAATCCGATCCATTGAGAGAGTTTGTGATTGTCTAAATAACAAGTTGAGGCTTTGAGCTACTTACTCTCTATAAATTCTTATTGGTGGTCATCATAACAAACACAAGATAATTTCATTTTACATTAGTAATTATCCTGTACTTTTTCCAAAATTTATTAATGAGTACACCAAATTAACATATATAATTAATTTATCCAAAAGATTTGTCTTGCGTGTATATCTAATTTTGGATATGCTCAAAGTTCAAAAGTTTTGTTAACATTAAGGAGCTAAATCAAATTTATCGTTAATATCATGAGCCAAAATTAAATCTGGTAATCACGTGGACTTGAACTGCTAAGAACGTGGCCTTAATCTTGTTAAAATAAAGTTTGGGATTATGATAGGTGTTAAAGCTCAAAGTTAACACGTTGCTAGATTCTTAATAATAAATCTGAATTAATTACATGGATACGTAATTGAGTTATTTCTTTATAGCCGAAAGGATTAGAGACTTTTCTTTAGCAAAGTTCATCCTAATTAAGTGTAGGGGACCTAAAACATGTTTATTTGCTTATGACACGTTAATGATTCTTTTTAAAGATTTAACAGCCAATTTGCAACGTTAATTATCATGCTAGAGAAGTGTCCAAAATATACCTCACATCCTAGTTCCGCCCCTATCATATAAGTGTCTTATTCTTTCATTTATGTGGTATTTGTTAATTCGTGTATACACACAACATATAGCACCACGATTTTAAAAAAAGAAGCCTTTTAATTCAAGGTTTCGGTACGTACTTGTTATTTATTGCATGATAGTTGATGTTGTTCGTCATGATCAATTTAATGTTGTCGATTTAATTTTGCTAACTATAGCTACCTCATCTTTTATTGAATTTCTCAAAATGCATAAATATACTCCAAGTTTACAAATTGCAAAATATGTATATAACATTTGTCATGTATGAATAATTTTTGATAAGTTCTATTTAAATTGAAACTAAAATATTCGAAAAGTGAAATTCTATTAGAGCTCTCGTGGATCAAGAAATATCACTGGGGAAGATACTTGAGATTTAACCCAATCATCACTACCCTTATTAGCTTCACCAAGTTTCTTAATGCACCAAATATCCTCATCCCATGAAAATTTCTTCCAATGTGGAATTGCATCTCTTACAGGGTCCATCTGCCCAACCTCAGCCACCAAAACTTTACAATCGACATCGTCCCTAGCCATATTATATGCAAATTTGCACAAACTTTTCATCAAACGCGAGCCATCTTTGCCTTCCATGTGAAGTGCATACAAGAAATAAAACCCAAAATTGTCAAAAACATTTGGAACCGATGGAATTTTTAGCCATGGTACCATAGCATCAAGCACCCTTGTTGCTAGACATGCAACATGTTTTAAAGCCGAAACTCCCTTCACTTGTAATCTAAAAACTTCCTTGGTGTCCCATATACTAAGTATGGCAAAAGAACTTGGTAAATCGTCGGTTGTAAGGTTCCAATTTGAGAGAGACTTCTTTGTTAAAGCCATAAATGTGCCCAAATTGAGTTTGTTATTTAATATGCAGTCGATATCTTTAGGAAAGAACTCAGAGGATGAGAATATATGACGGTATATTGTTTCAGATAGTTGTGGAGAAATACGAATAATTGCAATATCTGAAGGTAGTGGCTTATAATGTAGATGAACGGGTTGGACCAAGACAGTGGGATTTCGAAATTTCGCATAATTGCATTTTCGAGTGAACAAATTTAAAGAAGGGTGATTGCTGCAGTCTGTGGCCATGTATGCATATTCGGCGCCGTTTTCTTTAGACCATTTTTCCAATTCTTGAACAAGTTTTGTTGCTATTCCGAGCCGCCTGCATCCAATTTTTCATGGTTAATCAAGTGATAACTTTAATAATCTTATTATGATGAAATGAAGATTTTTTTCTTGCAAAAAATAAGCGGCTACTTTTTGTTTTGGGCATTAAAAAGTTAAGGATATTAGCTGCTAGTTTAATAATCAATGGGTATATATTCTTAATTATCTCAATCATATCACAAATCTAAAATACTGTACGGAATATGTTCTTTTGCATGCACTTAATTATATTACAAATATATACCATGTACATACATATATATATACAAACAAAAATAATTTCAAGGGACATGTTGCATTATTATGTTATAAAAGTAACTACGCCATAAATTGTGAAAGTAAAAATAATTAAGGGACATGTACATATTTTTCATATAATTATGAATGGTGAAAGATACGTACAACAACCAACAGGTGATTGGTCTAGTGGAAGGGACTAGTCACTACAAAGTAGCGGACTCAGGTTCGAATCCCTGTTGGGAGAGGTACCCACTTATTATGTTCAACCCGCCTCAAAAGAGATTAAACCCTTGGGAAACAAAAAAAAATACAAAAAAGCTACGTACAACATACATTACATTATATGATAAAAGATAAATGCATGGGAATTGAAAAGACCTGTGAGTGGAGGAAACCCTGAGTCCAAGAATATAAGCCAACTTCACATAGACCGGAAATTCAGTGCTGCTTATTCTCTTTCCGTTCGTCACTGTTTTTATGCAACCCCTAATAACCCCCACTATTTCTCCTCCATTTCCATATTCAGCAACCTATATATATATTAAAAAAAATTGAAATTAATACTAATATAGGGAGCATAATTTAAAAAATAGACTATTCCAAGGTTTCATTATGTAATTTTAGTGTTGGGTTAAAAATACTAATATAGGTCAATACCCTTTTGTAAAATTACTTTGTATTTACTAAAAATAATTACTCCTATATATATAATATATAAATTTAATCAAATTCGGTATATAAATATTGAAATAAATAAATATTTACCAGCATAACGTGTGACTTGAAGTTTCGGACTCTAGCAATAGGGTCTCCCATGAGGTCGGTCAAGAGGGCTGTCTCACCTGGTTGCCCCACCTCGCACCGCCGCTCCAGCTCCTCCACCGCCGCTGTGTCTCTTACTTCATCGTACTCTCTCACCACCACTATTTTCTTCAATGACATTTTAATTAATTAATTAGGTGAGGCTCCGTCTACTGGACGTGCATATATATATACTAGAGAGTATGTACTGGAGATGGAGAGAATTTCTTCAATTAGCTTCTGACGTTGTGTACATATGTTTTGACACTTCAATATATAGCGAATGGATTCGCTATATAAAGTCACATTCCTTTTGCTACCAATCCGATATGGAAATTTCTAAAAGAAAAAAAGAAAAAGAAATTCCCATATGGATATTTCTTGTTTAAACTAAAACTATCCATTGAAAGATTATATATATTTTTGCAAATCTGATCGAGGAGTGCAATGAGAAAAATCTTTCTTTATATAAATTAATTAATTAACAACTCTTATAACGTACAATATTTATATGTTCACATATATATGCAAGGATATAAATATGCTACTTTTTAACTCGATCTTGTCCCTCCATGGACATCCCACGTATCAAAGAAATTGAATTGATATTTTTTTCTCTATACTTGATAGAGTAAATATATGTATACGATCAATCATATTTAAAAAGTCACACTCTTATCTAGAACCAGGCAATAAACAAAAATGACCAAAATTTATATATGAAATAAAGACATCATTAAAGTAATAAAACTATGTATTGATAGATTAATTCAAACCTCGACTATTAGATCTTCCTCAAAATCAAACTCTTCGTTTCAAATCCCATCTTAATTGTAATAGTTCGAGATAGTGTACAATATATAGGGTTGAGTGTCAAACCATATATGTTGTCAAATCTTCGACTCGAGTTCGTTTGAGATCGGTTAGTTATTATTAAACAACATTTTCCATTTCACAAACTTTGAAGCTCGGCTCACTCGACTCGATAAGCAACCTTAGCTTAGTGGCAAATTTGAGACCCCATGACCTAGAAGTCACGGGTTCGATTCTCACTAGCTAATGTGGTACTTGTTCTAGTTTATTACTAATGTTTGTAATTAGTTATTCTTTGTAATTCGAAAGTAATTATGATGTAATGATTAATGTATTAATAAACTCTTTAAGAAAAATACTTGACTTTTTTGCTTGATTGAATTAGTTTAGAAATCAACAAAGCTCAAGCAAATTCTCATGCTCTATAACAAAGCTTAAATTCGACAAGATATGTGCAATACACTTGCCATGTGTGATTAGATGAAGTTGACCAATCCAATTTAAAAAAAAAAAAAGAAATTCCGTGAAACTCGAGATACTCTTTAGTTAAATCGCAAAACTAATCCAATTTCGTACATATAAATTAATTAAATGCCCCTATAATTTCTTATGTGAAATATGATAAATCCATTGCACTAAATAGTATTATGTTTAGGTTATAATCCACTCCACCATCTCATGTATATAAAGAGAAAGGATAATTAATAAAGTAACAAAATTATTGATCCCAACATAATACAACAAATGTTCTATAACTAAGACCAGATACATGAGTTCCAATTATTGATGCAAAGATCTTGTGAGTTTATGGGTGTGGCGGCGAATGTGGAACTTTGTATATATAATTAATTAAACCTTCATTGATTCGGCTTTAACATTTACAAAAACCATATTGCAAGTATGATTATGCCTTTTGGACCACTATCATTTATCTGTTTTTATACTAGAAAGATTAAATACTTTCCCCTTTCCCTTACCGGCTCTCTTTCAAGTGAAAGTGATCGTATATGTATTCAAGTATAAAGTAAACTGTGACATTCATTATATAGTTTTGGAACTTAGAATCAATCCATACGTGTTTACAAAGATTTGGTCCAAAATTCTATAGTATAAGATAGGCAAAATTGTGCTTTCAGTACCATACAACATGTGGGTTACAACTATGGTGAGTATCAAATTACACTAATTTAACAAATGATTGTACATTTCATATCACTATTCATTTGGACAAAATTGGTCATGTGCGTTGCATATGGCTGTCAACTTGACATTTGGGAGGGAAATGTCACGTTACTCGGCATTTTATGATCCAAATATTGTTTATTCTTTAAAATTAGACGAAACTTTAGGGTTTGTTTGTCTCGCTTTTTACAGAACTTTGTGGTACTTTCTGAAAAGCCAAATAAATAATTTTTTATTTTATTTTTAGAAGTAAACTTATATATCTTCCCTTAATTTTCAAAAACAGTCTCATCTTAAAAGACCAAATTATCTCATCTCTAAAAAAAACCTAAACAATCTCTACTTTTATTTGACATAGTCGCATACGAAATATGATTTGAAATAAAATAACATATCTCTTATATTGTTTTCCCTTTTTCAATAATCTCTAAAAACACCTACTCATTTCTAAAACATATACCTAAAATTTATTTCGTCTAAGAAATTCAAACAATCAACATTACAAAAATCGAGAAATTTTCTAAAATATGTAAAACCACGTTCAAAATCGCGAGACAAACAGACCCTTAGCAACCACACCTATTGTATTTTTTAGCATTATGTCTTATAATAATATATGAGTCCAAGATGTACCAAAAAAAAAAAAAATATATGAGTCCAGGTTATTAGTTAAATTACTGGGCGCGCTCATGACTTGAACTTCTATATACAAAGGCATTATCGATTTGAGTTGAAGTACTATTGATAACATAATTCAACCTTCAATTTAGCAATAGATACTCGGCATATATTACAAATTTAAAATTTACTTTAATTGTTACTTCCTTAAAAAAAAAAAAAAAAAAGTATTTAGTTAGCATACTTAGCTCCCAATATATAATTGCATGTTTTAAAGGGGTTTCAATCACAAATAGAATTCTTTAATCTTTAGACCAATTATTAGGTAGGTTTTATGAGGATAATATTGCACACAAAACCATGCTTATTAGTGAACATGTGGATGTGAGTTTAATCTAAATATGATTGTATTGCGATGATCACATCATGATCCTCAATAATTATACATATGTTGAGAACTTTAATTATGCCTTTCTTAAAAGAATGGTTATAGCATGATATGGGAACATGTGTTGGATGGCTAACAAATTTATAGCTTTATTACTTTCGCAAAGAGAGTAATTAATGGCTGATGTACATGTACATGTCCAATTTTTTTTTGTTTTGGCTTAATAAGAAGGTGACCTAGACCCATGAAAGGGCAAAAGGCACAAAGAATTGTTTGTGCATAAGCTATCTAATATATATGGATGTGTGACGTGCGTGGACAAAATTACTAATTATAATATGGACCAAGTTCGCCCATAATCACCAAATGTATTGTTTAAATAAGAACTCGAACGTCCTGCACTTGTTGCAAAACAAAAGCTATTATTCTGGCGAAGCCCCTCGGATGCTTAAGTAAAATTTCGGTGATCTTGAACTTGAAAGCATGAAGAGAAATAAAAGGAATATCTAGATGGTGTTTGTTGGTAATGTGTTGTTTAAACAACAAGACATACCTCATATAATGTTGATGAGTTAGGGTTTGTGCCCTAAAATTACGCCAGGTGAGCAGGGCGCACCATGAGGGTATGTTCCTCTACGTCACGCCAGTACATCATGGGTACATTAACATCCAACGATTTTGATATTATCCTGAATATGTTATGTACTATTTGATATATTATCTTTAAAAAATGTATTATTTGACATCACAACGAATGTGCTCTGACGGCACTAATATTAATGTACTATTTATCTCCTAACCAGTCAAAATCGTCACTTTCAAGGTCGTTGTGGGACACCGTTATCCCTTTTGCAACCTATATTTGTCGTAGGTTGCGACTTCTTGGATGAACTTCTGGGTGGCTAAGGTGCTTGGTCAACGACCTACCCTTGCAACATGAGAGAGGGTTGGTTATCTTTTTCCATTGAGGACGTTTTTGTCTTGGGCACCCTCAACTTTATACAGGCCCTTCACACTTTTACTCGATCGGTTATCGTAATTGATGAAGCCTCATTAGAGGTCGCGTAGCTTGGTGTTGCAATTCACCCATAGGTGTACCCATGCTCTGGTCCGAGTTAGATCTGAACTTTTTTATGTTGGACCATATTTAATTCAACCCAATTTTACTATCCCACACATCAGTGTGAATTTCATATAAGTATTAATTTAAGGGATTATAAACCTCTAACTTGACACTCCTTATATTTAAGGGGGCAGCACGAGATTATAGAATGGGCAACCATGCCAGCCCGATCGATAAACCACATTTTGCATATATCTGATCTTTACGTTATTAGTTTGGGTTACATTCATCCTACACCGGTGAATTATATCCATAGGTGTTGGCCGGATGATAAACACATATGCATAAGAGGACAAAAAATTGTCCTCTCGTACACACTTGTCGCTCATTCAACATCTCAATGGATTGAATCCACCGGGATAGGCACATTATTTCCGTTAGCTTAGGCGGTGAGACTAGATTGTATAATCAATTCGATCGTACGCAAAACAAAGAGGATATTGCATCCCGACACCAACTATAAATAATGAACAATGACGCCAACATAATAAATTAGCAAAATTTGGGGACTTATATATGCCTTCTGACCTGTGAACCAAATTAAAAACAAAATTACACCTTTTCATTTTGAAAGGAGGAGATAACAATATAAACTCACACGGCTAAAGGTATGCTTCTTTTTTTTTTTTTTTTGGTACCACTTTTTAGATATAAATAATAATGTGTCAATGGAATGGAATTAATTGTTGGCATCATCATTGACGTAACCAAAAATAGTTCTATGTGTTGTAGGTCTAGGACTCTAGATAGGCCTATATGAAAAATACAACCATCCAACGAATTTATTTAGCCAGACCCACGTCCAAATATCCACATCAGTCAATTCTTTTTATTATTTGATGCGATATATATAGGGCCTGTATGTTTGGCGTTTGGGAAAGTAGTTTGGGAGAGTAGTGGAGGTTTGTGAAATAATCTCGATTTGCGTAATGTTGTTTGTTTGGGTTTTTAGAGAGTAGTTTGAGAAATAAAGTAAGTGTAGGTTTTTTTGGAAGAGTTGGGTTGTAGGTGTAAGATGTGTAAGACTTTATGTCAAATCATGTTTGTTATGTGAGATAAATTGTGTAAGAGATATGTTACTTTATCTCAAATCAATGTAGAGTTTGTATAGGTTTTGTTTAGAGATAAGAAAATTGTTGTTTGTTTGGCTTTTGAGAGAGTAGTTTGAGAAAATTAATGGATGAAAAATTTATTTCGGAAAATATAAAACATGTTTGTTTGGCATTTTCCAAACACGAAAAAATTCTGGGAAACGCCAAACAAACAGGCCCATAGTTTTTGGGACAAAGTGAGTCATGTAATATAGTTTAAGTTTAAAGTATTGTAAATATATATTATAGGAATATTTTTCTAGAATAAAATGAATATGTGTTTTTTTTTTTTATAATTTATTAAAATGAATGTGTGCTCTTTTGGATATCAACAAATTCATTCCACATTTTCATGCTTAGAAATTACCTTGTATGGAAACACCTATTGAGAAATAACAAAGAAAATGATGAATTTTTTTTTTTTTGTGCAACCTTTGTATATAACGATTTATTTACCATGTCTCAAAAGAAATTACTGTACCGTTGATCTCGCTTTTCACAAACACAAAATTTTAGGAAAAACAAGACATACATACCCTATCTTTTTAGAAATAAAACTTTCGAGAAACATCCAAGAGGTGAGGGCAACTAGCTAACCCGAGTATTTTGGCTATATTCTAGCACATATCAATATATACAGTATAATTTTGACATTTGGATTGTGAACAACATTTCTTTCGATTGTGATTGAAATTTCAAATGAAATCATCAAAATAATAGCGGTGAACATTATTCAACCAAGATAATTACTCCAATGACCTAAAATGGTAGGATTTAGAAAATCCAACCCGTAGTAGCTGATAAGGTTACATTTTTTTTTTATAAAAAGTATGTATTTAATTTATTGTACCTTCAAGGATTAATTTTCATTGGTATGTATATTTCTCTATTTTCACTAATCATAATAATTAATTTATCTTTATACTTTAATAACTACCTAACAAAAAATTCTGATATAATAGTTCATGTGGTGATATATATCACTAAAACAATTGTGAATTGAAATTAAAGCTCACATCACTAAATTAAACCCACCTTGGACACCCAAGGTGGTTAGGTCAAGTGGTAGTGACTTGCGACTCTCAGAATTGAGACTCAAGTTCGAATCCTACTGGAGACACCACACTATGGAGTGGGGAGGATATATCCTGTGCATTCTTCGATCCGAACTGTATATACACAGTCTAATGGATTAAAAAAATATATATATAATTAATGGACGATCGATGCACACTGACCATGGCCTAATACAAACAAGAAATAATTATATAGGGAGAATGGGTGTCCAAATAGAGATGCACGTAACTGGTTTTAAACTTTCTAAGTCGATAATGATGGAGATTAATTGGAGACAAGAAGACAAGGATCAATTTAAAAAATAAAAGAAAGAAAGGAAGTAAAAGAAACTCGATGAAGAATCAACAAAGTGGATGAATTCTCAGAATCAGATTCAAGATTTTTCTAATGAGTAAAATGCAAAAAATACCCTATGTGCTTTCTTTAATTAATAGAAAATCTATTGTAGTATTTTTATCAGATAAAATTCATTGTGTTACTAAGTCCAAAAATATTTACCTCCTCTCATACCGCAATGTAATTCACTTATTGAAAATGCGAGTAATCTTTATGATTTGCAGGAGACATGACAATTATAACCCTATAAATTATTTTATTTTGAAATAGAATATGCTAACATCAACCCCTCTTTTATTGCTGTCAACTCTTAATTTTAAAATATTAACATCAAGGTTTTCTTGTTAATTAGTAAAATATTATTCATTGATGCTTTTTTTTGCTAACAATCATAAGAGATTTCCTGGTAAAAAGCACAATCCTGTCTTTCACTCGTTTGTATTTTGACTCTGTTATAATTTTCTACTTACCCTCGAATTTATTGACTAATTGTCCACTATGTTACAAGTTGTATTATTTTGTCATGGCACCAATCACTTTTATCTTAATCAAGATCTAATTTAATATAATTCACACCAAATCAACATATAAAACTAAGTTTAGAACAAGATTATTCTTAAAGATATACCAAAAAGAAGGTTGTTTGCATATATGGTTCTTCGTCTATGGGGAATAAATTTATGTTCAATTATTATACCAAAAAAAATGTTTTGAAATGACATGACTAGATGAAAAGAAATTAAAGGCTTTACATAAGCAAGCATATTCCTGGTCTAAATTCCAAAGCAATTGTAAGGAAAATAGTCAAATATTTTTGTGGGTCTAAATATACTCATTTTTATGATTTCTTGTTATTTTTATCAGAAACTGCATATTCCTGGTCTAAATTCTAAAGCAATTGTTAGGCAAATAGTCAAATATTTTTGTGAGTCTAAATATACTCATTCTTGTGACTTCTTATTATTCTTATCTGAAATTAAAGTTGTGACAAAATAAATATTTATATATTATCAAATTGGCTTCACATATCCGCATTGTATTTTTTTCATTTATAATGGTATCTATGTCTTAGAAATTAGATATGACTCAATCTTTTTCAAATTAGACATGACTCAATGTTTTTCTTAACGAGGATTGAACACATTATGTGAACACTTTTCTAGCAGCAATTTAAATCTGAGTTCGTCATATTGTGAAAATTAGTCATCTCTTTCACTAAACAAAACATCGGTTAGTGTGAAGTAATCTAAATGATGTGTCAACTTAGATATTTTCGACATCTTCCATGGAAACTTTAAAAATATTAGGAGTAAACTATGACAAAATACATAAAAAGAAGTGGAACTATTTGGAAATGTGAATTTATTTTTATTATTATATTTTGAGAAAAATGTGTGGCAATGGTTTAGAAACAAGGGCAGATTTTTGTATTTTTCTTTAATGTATGTAGGATATACTTTTTAGGTGGTGTCATCATATTTCTTTTCAGAATGGTAAAATCCAAAAACTTTAATTCAACAGCAAAAAAAAAAGGGTCTGAAAATTAGAAATTGAAATGAAGTACACAAACTACCTAAAGTAATTCAATAATATTATTAATTAAAATTCTCAGTGATATATACATATATATATATTTGGAGTTGTACTTTTTTTTATTTTTTATCCAGAGTTGTACTGGACACACTAATTAATAGCATTAGGGCTGCCAATGGGGCGGATTTTAATCCGAATCCGATCCGATTTATTAGAATATTTATGCGATTAAAGATTTGATGGATCTGATCCGATAAGAAGATCTGAAATCCAAAATATGTGGAGTGAATATGGATCTAGCCTGATCCAATCCGTTACAAATTTGTATCCGATATATATTATTTAAACTAAAATAAAAATAAAATAATCTATGTTCCACTAAAACCTTTTAGTGCATTAAAAATAATCTTCAAAAGAAATGCATGAGAGATGGTGTTGGATTGACCTGGTAACTAATTGGGCATACAACATATTAATTTATGCTATTTAATAAAAAAAATCAAAATCCTAACCATTCATCTATGTAATAGCCGTCATATTCCTTCTACTTCTTCCTCCAATTTTTGTCCTCTCAATTTCTCAATATTGAGTTTTCTTCTTCTTTGTCCCAATTTCTATCTTTTCTATTTATATTTTTGTTTATTCCTTTGTTTTAATTTTTATCGTTTATATTTGCCCACCATATTCCATCTTCTACAATTTTTATACAATAGTTTCGATGAAATAAGTAAAATGTTACACTTTTAATTCATGATGGTGAAATGTGCAAGTGGTTTGGAGGAAAATGAAAGCAAAAAAAACTATTGTTAAATGTGTTAAACGAGTCCAGATAATTCGGGATATCCACCGGATTCGGAACCGGTCGTCAATATTCAAGATCCGAGCAGATCCAGATGAAGGAAATGGAAAACGAACTCGAATCCAAATCGGCCCTGATCCAGTCCGAATCTCCGACCCATTGACATCCCTAAGTAGCATATTACTTTGCTTGTATTCCTCTGCAATCGAATTTTGACGTTAATCATTATAACCATTTTTTCCAGAAACACGACGTGTACGAATGACGAAAAGCTCTACTTTAAATTTGTTACTTATTTACAAAATAAATGTATGAAACTTGCTCCATGAATAATATCGGACTTAGTCTAAATAGTATGGCAAATTTGTAAAAATAGTCATATAATTTTGAAATCCTATAAAGAATAGTCTTGTAACACATTAAATCATAGGAGTATAACTTTGAGCATACGCATAACACATTTGATCATAGTTCATTTTAGTCCTACACTAATATGGTCTTATAACTAGTAAATTAATTTTTTGTTTAAAACGAGTCCTGTATCCTATCAATGTTAGCGGCGGAAAGTGGCTGATACATAATATTACACGAACTGGCCCCAAAACAAAACCAGCCCAAATCTATCAATAAAGAAACCCCACGGCCACAATAATTCATTGTTTATTTTGGGTCCAGACCCCATAACTTGAACTAGCCCAAATTCACCAAAGCCCATAACATTTCCTCGAGGAGATTCAAGAAAGTCTACTACTACACCAAATCAAATCCGAGCTAAGCTAACAAATTCCAGTAAAATAAAAGGAAGAAGAAGAAAGAATGGGGATATGGGCATGCATTGGAGTGATTTCTCCATTCCCATTTTACTATTTTCTTTGGAATTACCCACAGACATGGGTTGATCTATGTGGCAGAGGCCGTGACCCATGTAAATTCATGGCTATGGTGTCGCATTTACTCAAGCTTCTCCAGTTCATATCGCTCTTTTCTGTTTCAACGCTTTCTGGGCCGCCGCCTCTCTACTTTTGGCCACTCTTTATTTCTGGCCAGTTTCTCAACTTCAGGTCTCAAACCCATTCTTTTCCTTTAGATGTGAAACTGTGGATTCGTTTGAGAATATTCTGTTTTTATGTATAAAGTTTTGATTTTTATCACATATGAATTGAAATGAGATTGGGGATTTTCCATTTGGTGAGTTTTTAACTTTTTATGATGCTAAACTGGAAAGTTTACATCTCTCCTTTTATTTATTGGTCCCCAGCTACTTCACTATCTGTTGTATGGCTGTGGAGGATTTATATTAGTTTATTCAGTATTAGACTTTTACTGCATATTGATTTATGCTGATTGATGAATTTATGTTAGTACGAGTGTTTGACTGCTGGCAGCTGCAGTGATTCAGGTAGTGTATAACACCTTATTACTGTTTCATTCTTCATATTGTTTAACATATTGTTATTTAAGACATGACATGATTGTTGCACCAAGAAATATAAAACCCACACATATACGGTAAGGTTTACCTTGTCTTCTACTCTTTAGGAGAAATACATGAGAACAAAATGGGATTTGATAGTTCTGGTATTGGTTTGGGTATTTCGGTCTGATACGCGATTTGGATTGGTTCTTGAATATTGAGATTGTAAAATATTAGTTAAATAACAATTAATGACTTTGAGATGTGAGAAACCATTTGGATCTGAATTTGGTTTTAGATGTTGGGTTTTAGGAGAGAAAAGTAGGTGATAGGTGTCAAATCAATTATTTTATAGGATTTATTAGAGTAGAAAAGTAGGTGGCAGGTGTAAAATAAATTATTATTGTATAGGTTTGGATAATGGACCCGGGCCGAGTTTGGGCCATTTCATTGGTAGAACTTGATACTTGGGCTAGACTTGGCCTAAACTGATCCGAAATCGCCTTAAGTTTCAAGATAGGAGCAATCTAAAGAAAAATATTTTATGTTTCTTGATTTAGCATGTTTTTGGATCACCGTGGTGTCTGTATTGCTTGTGTTTTCTGGGTCTGTTTCTGCGGTTCTTTGTATTTAAGAATTTAAGATTCTAAAATCAGATAAGTTTCTAGTGGAAGTTCATATTAGAAGCGCTTGCTTAATGAACTTTGTTGGACTTGTTACCCTTGTATTGATGCATATTGAATTTAATACACTTATGTTTCTTGAGAATTGGAATAAATGAATTTTGGTTTCCTTTAGTTCTTCTAAATGCTACTCTGATGCATGCAGGGTTTATCAGCTGCTTGGAGAATCAGGGACGTACTATGGTGTGCGTTTTGGTAAGCACATTCCGTGGGTGACAGGTTTTCCATTTGGAGTAATTAAGGATCCTCAGTATGTCGGAAGCATCTTGAGCCTTATAGCTTGTCTTGCTTGGGTTCCCTTCTTCTACATTCTCCTGTGGATTCTAGGCTATATTTTTATGATCAAAGTCGAATCTCACGAAGATCCAACCACCCGTGCAAAACTACTACTCTCTTGAGTTAGCTTCTCACAAAATTTTCGTTGTTTTTCAGAAATCCAATTTTAGTCCTTTTTGTTAGAGAATGGTTCTTTTTTTTTCTGCAAGAAATTATTTTTTTGGTGCAATAATTAGTTGAGTAATGTGTTACTTATATTTTGTACATATCTTGGAATTAAGCTTAAGGAAGAATGAACATTTACGCGATTTCCTTAAAAGTAATGCATTTCTATAACGAATGTACACCATATACATTGAGTAAAAAGATATTAGTCCTAGACAATAGCCAAGGGCATGGTGAAAATCTGTACTGCAGTCTTAACAGCTTCAATATCTATATCTATCAATTTTCCAGTCTTTGATGAAATAATTGCACATTTCTTCTCTTCTGGATTGGGAACAAACACCTTAGCCTTATCATCAGAACTAAATAATGCCACACTGCAGAAAAATATGATCATACAACACTTTAGTCCATTTTATTACATATCTAAATTTTATAATTTCATCAGCTTTTTGATGTTTTTCTCCCCTCTTTATTTCTTGTTTTGATATTAATAAGAATATTACCTTGGTTTTTCGCGTGCATGTGCAAGTTGTATTGCTGCTGTATTGGTAGCTATCACCCCAGCAGAGTCATTAATCAGGGCAGCAAGCTAACAAAATCACGCAACACAAAGCCAACACAACAAGATTTCAAGTTAGATGGTTCATATAATCTCTTGCGGAAAATCGCATTTTCAGTTACACAGTGCTGGACCTTTAACACTTTTAGTCCCGCACTTTATAAAATTGAACTTTTGGTCCCATCGCATGCTATTGGATGAATAGTGTAGAACCGAGACAATCATATGGGACATTTAAATAGAAATTATTCAATGGCACTGTAAATATGGATTAAAAGTGTTAGAGGATCAATACTGTAGAATTAAAAAAGGACATTATGTCTATCTTTGGATAGTTGTCCAGTTTTTTTTCAAATTATTATATAAATTGCATTAGATTCAAGTTCCATAGCTACTGTCTGGAAAGAGCAAAACCTGGCCAGGGGTGGTGATGAACACAATGCTAGCATCATCTCCAACAACTTCTTCAACATCTTCCCTTACTTTCTCATGTGGGATCACAAAAATTGGAGTAAGTCCCCTGTTTTTACATTGTTCATCAACTTTAGATTAAATCCCCTCTAAGAGATTTCAGTTTTTTTCCATTCAATCTCAAATAAAGATTGCTATTTTTTTTTTTATAGAAATGAAATCATATATACTACCTTATCACACTAGTTATTTCGTCCCATATCTCAATGGGTAGCAAGCTATCCGTATCACCCCTCGACTGCATGGACGCCTTTGAATCCGATTCAATCCCATGAATCACAATATATTTACCTTTCTGTGCACCAACATTTATATACTTTGCCTCGACTACCTCCTTCACCTTCCTCGAGATCGAGACTTTTAGCGGAGGCACGGTTTGCCTCGGCACTTTAAAACGTGGTCGCCCTAGCCAGTCAATCATCTGATGATACCTGAATCACACGATACCAAAAAACTAAGAAAAAGTTGTTTCCAAGTTTTGAGGATGTTTATGTGATAATTTACTTACATGTTGTATCCACCTTCAGATAGATTTGTAGTCTCGGGTGTAAATGTTTCGGAGAGGAATAACCCTGCTCCGGCGGAATTTACATTCGGGTAAACGTAGCTAACTCTCTCTCGTGCAGTCGACATAAACATGAAAGCTCCATGGCCTATTCCTGCTAACTTAGTTGATAAAACCATGTCATAGTACCTACCCTGCAACCAAGAAAAACTTAGCTGAACTACAATTGAAAAAGGGAAAATTGTAAAAATGATCCTGCAACTAAAGCTCGCCGGCAAAAAAGTCCTTCAAATTTTCGGGAGCTGACAATTAAATCTTATAACTAAAATAATATGGCGCTCTAGTCCTATTGCGGCCCGAATTGAGGTTTTCTGCCACCGTGTCCGCCAAGTCACCCGCTCCTTCCATGTGGAAAGTTGATGTGTAATTAATAAGAAATTGCAAAAATGATCCCATAACTAAAGCTCGCTAGCAAAAAAGTTCCTTTAAAATTTTGGCCTGACAATTAAGTCTTTAACTAAGTTAATTTGTCAATTTAGTCCTATTTTGGCCCAAATTGGGTTTTTCTTACATCGTGTCCATCAAATCACCCGTCCCTTCCATGCGAGAAATTAACATTTTGCTGATTTACAATCTAAGTTAGATTCGATTTAGACTCAAGCAAGATAATAATATATAACATTAAGTACTTAAAAGTAAAATTTACACTAATATGAAGAATAAATTCATATGAGACATTTAGTCGAAACTATCAAATAACAATAACGAAGGTAGTTGCAGTTAAGTTTAACATAGACTTCAAAAGTACATCAACAAGAACAACTCTCAACCAAACTTGTGCAAGTATGAAAGTCATATTTTCTACCAACCTTAATAACTCCAAGCATGCCAGTATACTCAGCTGGTTCAGGAAAATCATCATCCAAATCATAAATATCAGCCCACCTTACATTCTTGTTAATCTCATAACTCTGTTTCCCTCTAGCTGACGTTATTACATCGATTTGAACTCCGGGATACCGATCTTTTATCAGCTGAATTGCCGGGAAAAACAGTAAATTTTCATAAACGCCACCCGAAATCAAACAGCAGCATCTCCTAACATCTCCTCTGATTTTCAATCCCAATGAAGCTATTTCCACGCTGTACCCCATTGGGAACTTGAGAAATCCGTACGGGTTGTCAGGGTTGTCGGGTGGCCTCGGGTCCTCGTCTTGTTTGCCTTCGGAGAACAACGAGCCGTACTCCATGTCAGGATCGTCGCCCTGATCGAAAAGGTCGAGCCATTGGTTTTTTTCCTTGGCATTGGGTCGGATTTTTGTTGGTTTTTTTGTGGAGATGAATGAAAGATTGGTGAATTGGATTACTGTGTGTGAAGAGGGTCTTGTGAAAAATGGAGGGATCGTTATTTGGTGCAGAGGAGTGGTAGCCATTTTTTAATTGTTTGGTAAAACCATTTTCGAAGAAGAAGAACAATTGATAGATAAGCCTATTTTAGAACGTTAGATTTGAATGTGTGAAGATAGTTGGATAAGAGGGTCCCCTTTCTTATTCTCAAAGGAAAATCAATATCACTTATGTTATGAATTACAAACTTTTTTCTTGGAATTCTTTATTTTGCATTTTTCATCTAATTAATTTGTACGTAAAACTTTAAAATGCATGAACCATACTCGCAAATAGGGCCCTTGAATTTGTTTTGGCTCGGTGTTTGATCCATTCTATTACTAAAACACCTACTCTATCATGTTTTGTTTGCACAATTCCTTAAGTCCAAGTGATACAAGTCTAATAATTTGAATTTTACAACCATATTTATGGATGGGTGCATATGTAATTAAAATAAACATACATGGGGTGTCATATATTGGTTATTTTAATCTTTTTAAAAATTGTATAATTTTAATAGATTAATATTTTACTTCCTCTGTTCCATTATTATTTATCTCTTGGTATGGTTGACTAGTCAACTTGACTAAACTTCAAATAATTATAATAAATAATTTAATTAATATATTTCACTAATAATTTGATAATATTATATATGACACTATATATATATTAATATTCAAAAGGTTTAATACTCCACAAATGTGAATAATTACCTTGATAACTCTCTTAAAAGATTAAAAAGTTTGACTGGGTACTGTAGCTAATGGAGTAAAAAATAATGGGACGGAGGGAGTAATATTTATTTAAATAAAATCAAGTTTAAATTTGTTATTGTAGTTACACAATAGATTAGTAATATAAAGTATACATAAACTTAATTAAAAAAATGAATACATTAATAATATGTTAAAAAAATAATATTATTGAACTAGATAAAAATAAAGTAAAATGTTTATAGTTTTATGTACATTTTTTAAAACAAAATTGAGTGTTTTTAATTAAATTAAAATGCATATTCCTTTCAATTTAAGAATCTTTTATAAGAATGCAATTTTTTTTTAAATTATTTCCTTCACATTTCTCTTATTGAATATGAAGAAAGTAAAATAAAATTTTCAATTCTTGAAAAGAACCATCATCCAACCTCTTAACCATCCGCGAGGATAGACTTGGATCGTGATGCTATCCTACATAAAGGTTGGCTTTTGCCTTCTACGCAGAGACTGGCTCCGATAACCGACACTCATGCTAGCTTCGACCAATTTGTAACCGCGAGCTTACGGAATTGGTTGGGTTGAGGTGATTTTTCAAGTTTTATTCCTTTTGTTTAAGTTTAGATAACGCAAATTATCCAACATACTAAATAATAAACTCGAGTTCACCCATTTTGAGAGAGATTTTAGATAATTAATGTTAAATTAGTTTCATTTTTCTCTTATTAATATATTTTGAAAATACGTCACGGAGTAACACAGACTGATAACTAACGGTAGGAAAGATGTCGATATTTATTGGAATCTTTCGAGACAAATTCTTTTAGTTCCCCAAGCCTCATGAAGGCATGCAAACAATATTCATTTTTGAGATAATTTGACCAGCATCCGCATTAAAATCCACTAACATCAACTGTCCTAAATATTTCTTGATAAGTTAAAATATACTTCTTGAAGTAATACTATATTTGGTTATATATCATTTCATTATCACTATCTAACCATAAATTTATCAAAATAAAGTATAACTTCAACTCTGGTTAACATGCTTTTACTTTTACGTCATTAGTTTATTTGAAAGAATTTTTTTCTTTTTATAGAATAAACTATCCTTGAAATATCTTGAAGAGGAAAACGAGACAAAGAGAGTATGATATCAAATCAAATTACATTCTAGACCACAATTCATAAACAAGCAATTGATATTTACACTCCTAAATATATCATCTTAGCATTTTGCATTATAAAATCAAGACTTTGACATCCTCAAATGACATGTTCTTTGACAAAACTATTAACATAGTAGTATACATGGTCAAAATTAATATTTTTAAGAAAAAAGATAAAAAGATGAGCATCTGTATAAGTTGGAATAAATCTAACATGTAATTAATAAGTTAAGATTTACTATTAAATAAAACTACAAGGTACATTATTGCATTAAACATTAATTGACATGACAATAATTTTTAATTAATACTAATATTAAAGAATAAACTCAAAAAATGTCCAGATCTTGGGACCTTTCTTGTACAATAATTCCTAAGCTAACTGGTTGCCTTCTCTGAGGTGTCAAGCATTTAATGGTGATGAAGAATCTCTCTCTTTACACAAATGCACCTACTCTCTACGAACATCCATAATTAGGCCAGCTCCGATTCATCAACCGCCGCCGCAATTATTTCCGCCGTGACTCCAACTGCCACCACTCCACAATGCACTTCCTGAAACCCTAATTTTGTACTTTACCCTACGTTGTTGCTACTGAAGTACTGAAGTTCAAAAACCCTAACCCTAGCTGTAATTGACTGATAATGTCCGGACCGCCGAGGGTGAAATCGTTGAATCTACCGGAACCGGATTCTCGAGCGGTGTTTGGACCGGCCGGAAACAAAGCCAGATCTGTTGAATTACAGAAGCCGAAGACTGAGAAAACGCAAAAGCCCCTAGGGTTTGACGAGCGAAATGTGAAGAATTCGGCGGCGACATTGCAGTCGCCGGTTAAAATTCCGTCGCCTTCGGTTGGTGTTAGGAAGAATGAGAGCGGGGCTGCGTCCATTCTTAGGCAGCGGCAGCCGAATTTGTCGCTGAACGCTTCTTGTTCTTCGGATGCTTCCACGGATTCCTGGAAGAGTCGAGCGTCAACTGGAAGGATTAGCAGGCGGAGCGCTACTCCGACGAGAAGGAAGCAACAATGTAGCCCGAATGGAAAAAGTGTTGGGGGTGAGGTTGACGGTGTGACGACGGTGGATGGTGTAGTGGTGAAGAAAAGGTGTACTTGGGTGACTTGGAGCACTGGTATGTTTCTAGAACTTTCTTATAATGTGGTGTTTTGATGTACAATTTATGTGCTTAATGGATATGATAAAATATGCACAGTATTAATATAAATTAATGGGATATCACTCATCTAAAACGTGTCGATGCTATTATGATCTGAAGGATTTGGGTTCACCTTGGAATTTGGGTTTTAGTGTTGAGGATTCTTAGCGTAAACGAAAATTTAATGGTTCTTGTGTCATGAGATGACATTTGTTGATTTTTGTCAAGGACTCTGAGTTGGAAAATACATTAGAAAGGAACTGCATATGTGGTCTATTTTTATTTGTTGTTTAGTGTACATTCTGCATTTGTTTTTGGTGTAAGAAATGCAGAAGCAACTATGGTTTAGGGTATTATATCTGTGCTTCAGCAAACCGACTGAACCATGTTTTCAACCACCTCTAGCACTTCAGCTTGATCGCCCGAAGCTAGTGCCCAATCTCCTGGCCTTTTTCGCGTCTGCTCCCCGCAGCCAGAAACCAGGAATCCATGTAATGATTTATCCCTGTTCTATTTTCCGTCCCCTGCTGGTACTTGGTGTAAAATTCCTGTTGAATGTGATAACGATGGAAAACAGAAACTTGGTAGAGTAATCAGGTTTTAGGTGTAAAAGCCTCTAAGATGCTAAATAATAATATCCAAATAGATTTGTTTTTAAGAGAATTGGTGATTTGATCACCGGATGGATCCGAATTAATTTGTTCGCTCGGATCGAACTGACCAGTTTTGCTCAGCTTTCTACTGAGTCGAACCGATCAGTTTTGCTCGATATTTGGTGCGACGTTTGAAATTACTGAACATTTGGTAAGACGAAAACCAATTTGCTTCAGTAATAACAAATGCACTGCCGAAACTGCAAGTGAGATCTAATATTTTCTTTCAAACATGGGGATATAGATTACAAATCACTTGGTGTTACAATATTGTTAGTTCTGTATAGTTTCCTCTAAAGCCAAAGAGCTGAATTGCACAATTGCAAAAAAATTATCAACGTACTTCCAGGAAGAAGTCTGATTAGCAAAATTGCAAGAACCCGTATCTATAATAAATTTAATTTTTCTAGTATGGATTTTTTTTAAATGATTTCCTTTTTAGAACATGTACAGTTCTCGACATATTTACAGTCATTCGGTGCTGAACCATATATATATATGGTGTGTGTGTATTTTCTTTTTAATTGATTGTCTTGTACTTATTTCTTTCTATCCTTAGCCAGGGGTGTTAAAGAGTGTGAGTGCAGCTGTGGTGGAGCAAAAAATTGCTTCTTAAACCTACTCCCTCTTTTTTCCTTCTAGAACTATATCATGTCATGGATTTCTGATGTTGCAGATAAGATTGTGTCTTCTCAGTTATCTTGAATGATAACATTCACTATCTTGATTTTGGATTACACTTTGTATAGTTTTAAGACCTCCCCTCCATAGTTTGATGATTAGCAGATTCTCAAAACGTATATTGTCTCTTAATGCCTGAGCAACTGCTTCTTTTTCACTCATATTTTCTTGTACTGATTGGTTTGTTTTTCTTAAGATCCTTTGCACACTGCTTTCCATGACGAAGAATGGGGACTTCCTGTTCATGATGACAAGTATGTATAGTCTGCAGCTTGGTTTATTTTTGTATTTCATGGCTTTAAGTTGGAATTGAACTATTTTATTTATTTGTCTACTTTTATTTGTTTGCAGGAAACTTTTTGAATTGCTTAGCTTTTCGACTGCATTGGCTGAATTAACTTGGCCAGTAATTCTTAGCAAAAGGCATATATTCAGGTATATTAACCTTTTGTTGCAATATTATGCCTAGAAAGGAAATTATCACTATAATATGGTGCTATAACAATCTGCTATTAAGATGCTGATTCATTGTGCATGTGTTGGGATGCAGAGATGTTTTTCTGGACTTTGATCCAATTGCAGTTTCAAAATTAAATGAGAAGAAAATTACTACACCTGGAAGTCCTGCTAGTTCACTTCTATCTGAAATGAAACTGCGAGCAATTATTGAAAATGCACGTCAAATTTGTAAGGTATGTACAGTTATTTTGTTTAATTAGATTTTGCGAATCTCTTAGTATTATGATTTCCCAATTTGTGTCCAACTGATTCTAAATATTCCCTGAGACGTAATATTAATTGTAACTATTAGAATGGAAATGGTTACACACATCAGCTGCTGTATATATTTAAGAATTTCCTGAATTCTGATTGCTTTGTCTGCAAGAAGTGACTGAATTTTATTAGATTTATCAAAGATTGTTTCCCTAGCAATTGTTTAGCACTCAGCAGATTGATACTTTTCTAGTCAATTGCTATGATTAGAGAAGATTTATAAGTTTGTAAACCAAACAAATCTTCAGATTATTTCATTGAAATAGTCACACAAATGGATGATGTTGTACACTAGAAAATCGTGGCAAGTTATGTGTTGTATTTAAATAAAGTAACTTGAACATTTGATTAGGTGGGGTTTACTCAGAACCCAGTTATAAGTATATACATATGTGTGTGTAGTGTATACAGAGGTCTACATGTGTGTGTAGTGTATACAGAGGTCTGAAGTCTGATGTTTGTGTGCTATATGATTGTTCAGATAATAGATGAGCTTGGGTCTTTTGACAAATACATTTGGGGTTTCGTAAACAACAAACCTATTGTTGGTAGTTTCCGCTATCCTCGACAAGTTCCAATTAAGACATCAAAAGCCGATACCATAAGCAAAGACTTGGTTAGAAGAGGATTTCGTGGAGTCGGGCCTACAGTTGTCTACTCATTTATGCAAGCATCTGGAATTACAAATGACCATCTCATCAACTGTTTTAGATATCAAGATTGTATAACTGCAGCAGGTGATTTAAGGGATAAGAATGAAGGTCATATGTCCAAGAATGAAGGAAATCAACCTAAAGATCTCACAGAATTGCAATTAGATAGAGAAATCGATGATTTGAGTTTGTCCAGGTAGTACTACTCCTGTGGGTATTAAGTAACTTCGATGCATTGTAATCTATTATGTGAAGGGATAGTAGTTTGTCACACTTGGAATGGCTTATTGCTGACATAAGTTTAATGTACAAATTCTTAAGAATTAATTTGTTCATTTCTTGTACATTACATGATAGCATTTAGCAACCGCTTTCTTTTGATCTATATTAAGGTGTTAGATTTGTAAACATATTTTTTAAAACAATTTAAACAATCTAGATGATACCTAATAACAACAAGAGGGTAGTCTTCTTTTCCTTGATTAAATGTTAAAAGAAGTTGTTCAAAATTAAAATAAATTAAGCATAACATGTTTATGATTTTTTATTTTTTTTACTATAGCATGTTTAAGATATACCATGTCACACAAATTACTAAATAAACTGATTATTTTATCTAGAGGAAAAATGCTATAAAAATTAGAATATCAAAATCTAATCAATACTTTTATTTTATGCAAACAAGAAAAATAAAACTTGTATTAATTGTATAATTTTGGTATGAATATCACAATTAATAAAAATGAGTGTCTATTTTAAGATAAAATGTCAAATGCACATATAATTTGCCAAAAAAAATTTGTGATTGAAAACAAACTTTTTTTTCATGTTTGATTGTTGTGCATTGAAAATGACCATTTTATCTCTCCATTAACGACTTTTAGGGGCTTTTTTCAAAGGAAAATTTATTAGGGTGCAAAATGCCAAAAAATATATTTCTAAGGTGCAAAGTACAATTTTTTTAAATTGCGGTGGAATGTGCCCAAATTTTATATTTCCAGGGTGCAAAATACCAACATTCTATATTTGTAGGGTACAAAGTGCCAAAATCTATATTTTCAAGTTGCAAAGTCCCAAAATGATATTTGAAAATGACCATTATAACCTTCCATCAACAAATTTTCTCACTACAATACACACTAGGGTGCAAAGTGTCAAATACATTGTATTTTCAGAGTGTGAAGTGCCAAAACTTTTAGGTTTGGGTGCAAAGTGCAAAAACCTTGTATTTCTAGGGTGTAAAATGCCAAAAATCCTAGAAAATTACAAAATTTGGTAGAATTATTTGAAGTGGGAGATTTTTTTAATGGTTACAAACACGACTCAAGTAAAAAATATGGGTTTTTTGCACTCATACCCCCTAACCAATCGCTATTTGCCAATTACCCCCAAAAACTTTTCATTTTTGGCAATCACACCCCTTATGTTAACAAACCATTCATTCCGCTTATCAATGTCCATTTTGCCCTTCCCCCTTAACAGCTGCTTAGATTTTTTATTTTTATTTTTTAGAACTACTTGAATTTATTCTAGTAATATGAACTTGGTAACGTTGAATACTATTTTATTAATATTGCAAATTGTTTAAAACAATCTCACAAAACATAAAGCTAGTTTTATCCACTATTCTAACCCAAAAACTACCATGGCATCAAAATAATTACATCATATGTAATATTACCACGCTTAATATTCCCAACGGGCTACTATTATGATGCCCTGATTATATTTTCTTTAAAAACATCATATGCAATAGCACCAATTTTTGGAAAATATTAAGCATGATGCTATTACATATGATTCTTTATTTTGATGCCCTGGTTATAATTTTCATATATAATTTTTTCAAAACTATTGACTGGGTTTTTAGGATAGAGTCATGGAATAAATTAGCTTATGTTTTGTTTGATTTTTTAAAGCAAAAATTGTAATACAAATAAAATATCATTCAATGTTCCCAAGTCCATATTACTACAATAATTCAAGTAGTTCTAGAAAAAAGAATCAATTCAAGTAATTGTTAAGGGAGAAGGATAAAATTGACATTTTAATAAGTGAAATGGATGGCTTGTTAACATAAGGGGTGTGATTGCCAAAAAATAAAAAAATTTGGGGGAACCTGTCAAGTAACAATAGTTCAGGGGTGTAAGAAAAAATAACCTGTAAAAAATTATAATTTCGGTATTAACGGTTTGGTAAGTAAATCGATCGGTAATGCGGAAATCGAAAGGAATAAGTTTTGTGATTAGGTTTGTACCGAATATCAATCTACATTTTGATTTGAATTTCAGTAAGTATATATCGAGATTTGGATTTCATAAATTCGGTTGATTTATCAAACCGTGTGCATCGTAATACTCCTCGTGATTGTAAGATAGACAATTATGCTTAAATTATTAGATTATGGTTAATTTGATAGATTAAATCTAGTTTACTTTCACGCCCCGACATGGTTCAAGATTATGAAACCTTCCATGTAGATTGTTATAGTAGGTTATAGACATTACTCTACTTATGTACACAGTTCTAGAGTAATACATTATGAACAGGTCCTTAAAACTATCTTGTAAAAGTCTCTAGTGCATCATTTTTATTCATTTGAGAATGGAGTTATATTAATAGGGCAAAACATAATTTGAACATTATCCTAGTCTGAGCATTTTTCACATCTTATTTGCCTCTACTTTCTTCAACTTACATCTTTAATTACATTATACATAATTTATGTTATACAAAAATTATTGTTTATCAAACTAAAAAATTAAAATACATGCACATGTATAAAAATATATTTTTTGAAACGTATGATCCAAGTTGCCTAGCTATATGGTCGGGGCTGGCCCTACTAACAACCAAAAATTGATACGATTAATTCCCCTCAACTAACGATGATTCGAGATACATTACGATTCAAGAGGAAAACGATACACGATTCTATAACCATGGTGTTGAGTCCTTGATCTGTTTGATTTCGATCAATTTTCATGTGCTCTTGGCTAATCTGAAGTAGGCCAAGCATTGAATTCCTCATTCTAGATATCCACGGTTCGGGTTAGACGAATGGCCAAATTTTGTCCCTATTTATGTGTCTTCTTATCAAAGATACCATTCCAAAATTCAGATTCCATTGTTTTGCTCACATTTAACACTAAAGTTGTGTTTGGTTTATGGATTACAGTGAGTAAATCAAAAGTAAAACGAACAAGAAATGAAGCTCAACTTGCGTCATTGTATGCAAGAGAAAACTTTTCTTAGCGTTTTACTCACTGAAATTCCAATAACCAAACATAAACATAGCCAATTTTGTAATTTAATTCAAGCATCCATATGCTGAAGTTGTTTTTTTTTTTTGTAATTTCCTCCTTTTGATCTCTTACCAATTTTCTGTATGTTGAAGAAACTGTCCTGAAATAGCAGCTGCTAAGGCTGCTTTGAAATTGGGATCTTTGGTTAAGGTTGACGCCATATGTTCCACAAAGTATTGTTGAATTTGTTCTGGTGCATGTGCATCAACTTTGCTTCTTGAATTTCTAGTTTCTTCATGACTAGGTGGCTTTTGTTTTGTGAGATCAAGAGTAATGGTTGGTCCAGATGAAGCAAGCGAAGTCGAACACGGCACACTGCCAAGTGTCAAACTCCGGTTGGAGCCGGAAGTGGACTCAACATTTGAGGGGTGAGGATGGTTGTGTTCCCCTTCATAAGTTGCAACTATAATTGATTGATCTTCTATGCTTCGTTGAACCTGACAATGGCAAAATGAAACATTCCTCAGATTTCGTTATAAAGTTTGTTCAAAAGTATTCTGCAAACATATAGTTGATCTCAACTAGGAATTACCTTCTTTTTGACTTGGCAACTAGGAGCAAAAGAACATTTGAAGTAAGCTCTTGGAGAAGGATTGTTTCTGGTGACTTTCTGCCCATATTTCCTCCATTGATAACCATCTTTAACTATCTGTAATTTGAACTACTTTGTATCAGAATCAGAAGATAACACAATTTGTCAAATTAAATGGCATTCTGAACTCACAAGGCTTGTATGATCAGATGCTTCTGCTCTCACGGAAACTTCGGAAATCTTCGGTTTCGTGTGGTCTTCCTTGTGTTTCTTGGATGAATCTTCATCACTTGAGCTGCTCTCAGAAGAGCCAATATTTGTTCCTTCATTGTTACCATTGTCGATACTACTATTCTGAACTTTTCTTTTCCTTGATCCAGGTGAATTTTCAACACTTGAATAATTCTTGCTTTTGTGCTCGAATAATTGGTTCTTCAGTTCAGTATAATTCTCACACATCACTGTTAAAAGCTCGGTCAGCTTCTTGTTTTCAGCACTCACCCTATTCAATTCCTCCATTAAAGCTCCTCTCTAACAAAAGCAAATGAAAATTAGGCTACATATAATTTCTACCAAGAAAATTTAGTATGTGATATATATGTGTTTTTTTTTACAGTAATAAAGAGCTACCCACCTCTTCTTTTACATGTACATTTCTTCCCAACTCAATGAAATGACTCTCCACTTCTTGTTTCTGTACGTAACCAAAAGCAATAAATACACACCGGCCTATATAAGTTTGTTGAATCCAGAGTATTCTAAACCAGATAAATTTAGCATTTGGCTATAGAATATATCGAAAACTAATTTACATACCGGTAGTATAGGATGATCCTCGTCGTAAATTCTTAGAGGTCTGGCATTGAGATCAAATGAATTGTTGAGCAAATTTGTGAATTCCATAGCTTCTTGAAAAAAATTGAAGTTTTAAGGGATTTTATGAAGCAACTTTCTTCAGAAAATGGTGTCTTATTCAAGTTTCTTTGTTTTGCTGTTGCATATGAATGTTTTTGCAGAAAAGTCTAAATGAAGATAGGATTTATGTAGGATCATTTTATAGGACACACATAAACATGTACAAGTACAAGTTTTGGGAAGGTAGGGAGGAAGATGGATTTAAGGTTATAAAATAATGCTACTGACAGTTGTAATGTAACCTGGAATCATCTGATTCAAAGGCATTTGTTTATTTTGAAATTTATAGAAAACTATGTAGTTGGCAAGTAAAGTGGAACTTATGTCGGTTCATTTAAAAAATATATTTGTGATTCAAATATCAACGGGTGTTTGGTCTAGTATAAAAGTACGTATTCATAATGTGGCGAACGTAGGTTCGATTCCTCGTTGATAGTTGTTCTCACATAATGTGTTCGGCGCTCCCCTAATGAAATTAAGTCATGTTTAAAATTTAAATATCATTAAAAAACAAAACAAAAAAATATTTATGACTTAAATTATACGACATCGAGATAAAAACCGTTCAGATGTATTTCACAACACAATGTAAAATTCCATAGTTCTAAAATTTAGAATTTCAAATTCGGTGCTTAGCAACATTTCAACAATAAAGAAAATTCCAAAAAAACTTTTACATTTTTTAAAAGATACGTTCTTGAAAAATCTTAATCGCAAACATATTTAATATATTTTACATTTTCAAACTTGAAATGTTGTTGTAATATGACAATGTTAACAAATTAAGATGAATAACAAAGGAAGAGAAAGGAAGTGACAAGACTTGGGAATTGAAATTCTTGGGAAAAGGTCAAAGTCACGCCCACAATTAGTACATAGTGGTAGGAAGAAGAAGAGATCGTACACAACCTTTACACACAACTATATTGACCAATCTCATTTTACATCGGGAAGTCTATCCTGACTCTTGGCTGCTCAAGAGTCAAAATAAATCATGCTTCAAAAATTTGTACTTCAGGCTATTAAAATTGTACATAAGTGTACATGGGTGTATGATGGTATAAGAAGTGGGGTAAAAGAGTATGAACCCACAAATTAAATCGTACACCCCTAAATGTTATTATGTATATTTTTTAAAAAAAAAATTTATGTTAAATTTATAAATAGTATAAAAAATGTTCCAACAAATAAGTTCTTTAATTATTTTTTACATCATACCAATAAAACTTGAGTTGATATATTTGTAATATTTTTTCTAAAACATTATTGGCTTTTATAAAATTTTATAAACATGTGCAAGGCTTGTGAAAAATATTTAAATTTAGGAAAGTGTATTTCAAGAGATGAGTGAATGATCAAGAGATGAGTGATCAAGAGATGAATTTTTTTTTTGAATTATCTTTTGAATGTTTATGTATATAAATTGAATATGTTATTGCATTTTCTATCATGTAAAATATAAAAACATTAAAATAATAAAAATAAATTTGAATGTTTATGTTTATTTGAATTTATGTCTATAAACATTCAAGAGATTAGTGATCATGAGCTGAGTGATCAAGAGATGAGTGATCAAGAGAAGAATTTTTTTTTTTAAAATTATCTCTTGGATGTTTATGTATATAAATTCAAATAAATTGAATATGTAATTGTATTTTCTATCAAGTAAAATATAAAAACATTAAAAATAATAAAAACAAATTTGAATATTTATGTTTACTTTTTTTTATAAAAACATTAAAAATATTAAAAACATTAAAAATTAAAAATAATAAAAACATTAAAAATAATAAAAACAAGTAAAATATAAAAACATTCAAATTATTATTTTAATTAATAAAAAATATAATGACATAATCAATTTATTTGAATTTATAAACATAAACATTCAAGAGATGATTGATCAAGAGATGAGTGATTAAGAGATGGATTTTTTTTAAATTATCTCTTGAATGTTTATGTATATAAATTCAAGTAAATTGAATATGTCATTATATTTTCTATCAAGTAAAATATAAAAACATAAAAAAAATAAAAACAAATTTGAATTTTTATGTTTACTTGTTTTTTATAAAAACATTAAAAATATTAAAAACATTAAAAATTAAAAATAATAAAAACAAGTAAAATATAAAAACATTCAAATTTGTTTTTATTGTTTTACTTGATAGAAAATATAATGACATATTCAATTTATTTGAATTTATATACATAAACATTCAAGAGATAATGTTTTTAAAAAAAATCATCTCTTGATCAGTCAGCTCATGATCATTCAACTCATAATCACTCATCTCATGATCACTCATCTCTTGATCACTCACTCAGCTCATGATAACTCACTCAGCTCATGACCACTCATCTCTTGATCACTCAGCTCATGATCACTCAGCTCATGATAACTCACTCAGCTTATGACCACTCATCTCTTGATCACTCAGCTCATGATCACTCATCTCTTGATCACTCACTCAGCTCATGATCACTCATCTCTTGATCACTCACTCAGCTCTTGATCACTCAACTCTTGATCACTCATCTCTTGATCACTCACTCAGCTCTTGATCACTCAACTCATAATCACTCATCTCTTGATCACTCACTCAGCTCATGATCACTCATCTCTTGATCACTCACTCAGCTCATGATAACTCACTCAACTTATGACCACTCATCTCTTGATCACTCAGCTCATGATCACTCATCTCTTGATCACTCACTCAGCTCATGATCACTCACTCAGCTTATGACCACTCATCTCTTGATCACTCACTCAACTCATGATCACTCATCTCTTGATCACTCACTCAACTCTTGATCACTCAGCTCATAATCACTCATCTCTTGAATGTTTACGCATATCAATTGAAATAAACATAACCATTCAAATTTGTTTTTATATTTTACTTGATAGAAAATATTTTTTATCAAGTAAAATATAAAAACATTAAAATAATAAAAACAAATTTCAATGTTTATGTTTATTTGAATTTATAAACATAAACAAATTTGAATGTTTATATATATAAATTGAATATGTTTAACTTAAAAAGATACACTTTCATCAATTTTTTCAATAATTATCGATATATTTTAAAATTTTGGAGGACTTGGTGTTACATAACCATCTAATAGAAAATTTGATCGAAATAATGACCGAATCATTGTTTTTTTTTAAATTATCGATATATTCAAGAGATGAGTTATTATTTCGATCAAATTGTCTATTAGATGGGTATGTAACACTAAGTCCTTCGTAACTTGAGAATATATCGATAATTTTTTTAAAAATTGATGATTCGGTCATTATTTCGATCAACTCAATAATTTTTTAAAAATGATGATTCGATCATAATCCTGATCAAATTGTCTATTAGATGGTATGTAACACTAGGTTCTCCGTAATTTTAAAATATATCGATAATTAAAAAAAATGATGATTCGATCATTATTCCGATCAAATTGTCTATTAGATGGTTATGTAACACTAAGTCCTCCGTAATTTGAAAATATATTAATAATTTAAAAAAAAATTATGATTCGGTAATTATTCCGATCAAATTGTCTATTAGATGGTTATGTAACACTAAGTCCTCCGTAATTTGAAAATATATTGATAATTTAAAAAAAAAATGATGATTCGATTATTATTCCGATCAAATTGTCTATTAGATGGTTATATTACACTAAGTTCTCCGTAATTTTAAAATATATCGATAATTTTAAAAAATTGATGATTAAGTCATTATTCCGATCATATTGTCTATTAGATGGTTATGTAATATTATGTCCTCCGTAAATTGAAAATATATCGATATATTTTAAAATTACGGTGATATCGAAATAATGACCGAATCATCAATTTTTTCAAAAAATATCGATATATTTTCAAATTACGGAGTACTCAGTGTTACAACATTTTCAATATTTAATGTTACAATTTTTTACATATATTTTTACAATATCAACTCAAGTAATTGCAAAGTAGTTGAAACGAACTTGATTACAATTTGCAAGTATCTTTTATAAAAAATATTGTAAATATATACTCAAGTTTTATTGTTGTGATGAAAAAAGTAATTACAAAAATTCTTTATTGGAACATTTTTTTTTAAATTATTCATTAATTTACAATACAACAATTTTCAAATTACAAATATTTATTAACATTTTAATTTTATAATTAAATTTAAATATAAAAATATTTATTTTGTTTTTTATTAAAAAAAAAAAAAAAAAAAAAAAAACCAAAACCCTAGAACCCAACCCACCCACCCAACCCGCCGCCGCCTCCACTCCCTCTATCCCAGGCCGTCGGAACGGCCGATCCTAGGCCGGCAACGGCCTGGGATCAACGATTCCAGGCCGGCGACGGCATGGGGAGAAGTCCCCAGGCCGTTGCCGGCCTGGAAGTAAATTCCCGAGGCCTGCGACGGCCAGCCGTCGCAGGCCTCCGATTGTTCGTTCCAGGCCGGCGACGACCTGGGAACTTCTCCCCAGGTAGTCGCCGGCCTGGATCCGGCGTTCCCAGGCCGTCATGACGACCTGGGAAGATGGAGGAAGGCGGGGTGGGGGGGGGGGGGGTGGTGGCGGGTCGGGTGGGGAAGATGGATGCAATTTTTTTTTTTTTTTTTTTAATTGTATGGGTATTTTGGGTATTTTATGCTTGAGTAGGGTACGTACGTTGTGACAAATGGCACAATTTAATTGAAGTCGTTCATGACTCTCAACAGCCGAGAGTCACGATAGACAATCCCATTTTACATTAGATATTTTATTAGTAATAACTATTTCTCTCAGTGTGGGCAACTGTAATTTTTCAGGACAATGTTTACGCGCATTTTCCTAGTTATCGCAATCTTATTTTTTATGGACACCCACCAAATAGTAGTAGTTAGAAAATTTTATTCTAACTTATAAAAGTTTCATACAGTCTTCATTATATTTTTAAATTTAAAAAAAAATATGAATGAACAAAATTACCTTTTTTATGTGTGATGCTTTAGCCCTCTATATTATGATAAATGTTACACTTTACCCTCTATGTTACAAAAATACTTTTCATGTCATTTCTTAATATCGACGAATGAGTTATAATATCTGCTTGAAGGATTAAATTGATTCTTTAAGATTTTCAAAAAGTTTAAAATGCTTATTTTAAATCACAGGGGATAAATTAAATATTATGCATATCAAAAGAGTAAATTGACATAACTCCACGATTCAAATATAACTTTGAAAATTGACATGAATTGGACATTTGGTCCTCGTGCACCACGACGGCACAACCCCTTCGTGCATGTCTTTTTCCTTTATAATTTTGTCTTTTATGAGTATTTACATTTCACAATCTAGCGTAAGCCCAAGGAGAACTAAATCAAAAGAGATTTTGATAACATAAATAAGTTGTGGTAGATCATCATAGTTTGTTCCACAATTTTCTTTTTAATTTAATTTGTTTTCTTTTATATTTTACCTAGATTCTTTAAAATGATATTAAATAGATGCAGTATTAATTCAAAATTTGAGTTTCCTTTCTCCCTGTGTGACTCAATCAAAACAAACATTACTTAAAATATTTCAATTATAATATGGATTATAATTTTCCATATCGAACCACTTGGGTACATTAACAGAGCCGTATTGAATACAAAAATAATAAAGTTACTTTCACGACTTAAAAAGTCAAAATCAAATCATAAACCAAAACTGGACGGTGTTGTATATTTGTACGTCATTGTCCTTAGGTCACGATATTATGACCTAATCCAGTAATATTATAACATAATTAAATGAAGCAAACATAACAAAGGTTAAAAAAGGTAACATAATCGATCCATGTTAGAATCTTCATCGGAAGAGATTTTCACATTAAAAAAAAAAAAGCTAACATAACATTACCAAATGAAGCAGGTAGGTTTGCAATTAATCAGGAGTCGAATTTTTATGAATATATAGTCGAATTAATTATATTACTGCAATAGTATTTAGAGTAAATGGATAAGATTGGTCAACGTCATTAATTTTATTTCAGAGTCATGTCTTTCTTTCTTTCTTTCTTGATTCTATAATTGCATTGTTGATAGTCAACGGCTTTGAAACATTTGAAACAAAATAGAGATGCTCTATACAGACTATACTCTGTTTGTGGCTAACACAGGTTTACAAATTTGACACGCCTTTCCTTCTTTGCGTTCCCATTTACTTTATATACCAAAGTCTTCTACTTAATATATATACATCCAAAGAAAGACCATACCAACTATTTCTTTTTTATATTTTTTTAAATGTACTAGGAAAATGGATACATCCAAAGAAAGACCATACCAACTATTTCTTTTTTATATTTTTTTAAATGTACTAGGAAAATGGACACGCATTGCGCTTGTTCAATTAATTACTATTGAATTTTTTTTTCATACAATATAATTCACAGTTTTTTTATAAATATAGATATTAATAGAAAAATTGAACGTATTACAAAATTATATAAATATAATTTCTTTTATAACTATAAAGTATATTATACATAGTTTTATTATCTATATAGTTCATTTTAGACTTTATCAAAAACTATAAAAGCTTAATATTTTTGTATCTTCTAATTTTACGACAATAGGTTTAAATATCTAATAAAGTGAATTCAAAATCCAAATACACACAATATGGCATCAAATTTGTTGTCAAATTGTGTAACATCTCTTATGCCATTATGGATCTTATCTCGTGGCATTGCTCAATTATACAACTAACATATTGTTTGTTTCAATTTTAATTATAATTAAAATTGTATTATGTTAAGTCTTTTAACTTACCAAGCCTCGTAATCTACTTATACCTTGTGATTCCTAATTGAACTATACTTTTTAAGTTTATTTTGCCTATTAGAACATTTTAGTTAGAATTATATTATGTTAAGTCTTTTAACTTCTTATGTATCCTAATCTAACTATACTTCTTGAGTTTTTTTTGCTTGTTAAAATCATGCAGAGGTATTTTAGTCGCACAAAAAAGTTAAGGAATATGTTGGAAAATCAGTTTTAAGTTTATCAAATTCTGAACACAAATCGAAACTAATGCAAACAAACCAATTTGAACAGTAAAAGAAAGTACAATCAGTTTAAATAACCGAACAGATAGTTTAACAACTTATCTCACAAAGAGAATAGTGCTCTGAAAAACACTCATATATATTTGGCAATTAAAACTGGCCATTAAAATATGAATAAAACGGCCCAATTCAATTTCCTTAACTGAAACGTTACACAATAAGTCCAAGACGAGACAATTCGCCCAAACGCCGAGCCGAGTCGAGCGGGGGGCGGCGGCGGCGCGCGTGTGGTGTATTCATATGACCCTCTTTGTAAAGACTTATACCAAGTCTATACACTTAAGTTCATATATATTAGTACACACAAATATAAAAAGTCAATGTGGGACAAATGAAGAGTTTGAAACTCTTCAACTTCCTCACAAGGCTTTTATAATATGCCAATTAGTCTTAGACCAATGTGGGCCAAACTCACATACACATTATCTATTTGGACTATCCCCACTATAATAATTTATCTATGGATTCTAACCTTTTAATTAGGTATCCATGCATATAATTACAACAATATATTCATGCTTTTATAATAGTAGTGAAAAAAATCACCCGCCTAAAAAAGAAAATTTTTGAAATTGATTATTTGGTAGCATAAGCTCAACAAGTGATATGATTTCTGGTGCAATGCAAGTTCTTTCTTTCTCACAACGTTCAAATCTATTTCAAATTTGTTAGAAAGTTTAATTTTAATATTTATCGCAATGCAATAATAACATTAAATACTCTCACATCACATATATATTGTGGTACTATTGCGAACAATTTGCAGAAAAAATTATCCATATATAATAATATAATATGGATGGTCCTTTACACAATTAAGACAAATACAAAATTGTGTATTATTCATTTAAAGTTTTATTGAAATATCAGATTTCATCGTCCGTAGAAAAAAAATATTAATACAAGTTTACTACATGTATGTTACTCTAAAAAATAACTACATGTATGTTAGAGTTAGAACTGATATATTCCTCTTGATGTCTTCAGTCTTCCAATTCAATTCTTAGTCGTTACAAACATGATATATACAAACAAAGGGCTTGACTTTGCCTTCTAGATCGATCGATAAATAATATTAAGAGCCCCCAAATTATAGTATGGTTGCATGTGATGATGCCATGCATGATATCATTTCGAAATTAAAATAAAATAATGATGATCATTTCATACTCAATCTAACTATTATCGCTATCAAAGTTTTGGTCAATTTACTTTACTACGTGTACCTATATTATGCATTGGTTTCTCTAATCCGTGTCAATTTTTACTATGACTTTATTATGGTCTTGGTCTATTTTTTCTATTTTATCCTCTAATTTCAGCACTACTTCTTTTTGTCCCTACCCCTCTTGTTTTACATTTTTAAGATTTGGTCTTATTAAGTAATTTTCTTAAAGAATTAGGGGCTCGTTTGGACATTTTTTTGTAGTTAGTATTCTAAAAAATCAGAATAATGGGAAATATATAAAATGTTCCAGAAATGTGTATAATGTGTTTCAAAAGTTTGATTAATACAGTATATGATCAACGACGATATTTAGAAATAAAAGTTTTAGGTTTGTGTTTCAATAGAAGCAATTCTGAAAATAAGTTGTTAAATATCAGACTAATCATAATGTTTGAAAAATAGAATAACGATGATATTTTCGAATGGCATCATTCTAAAAAATTGATATAGATTTGTATTTGTTTTATATATCATGTTAAAAAGTCTGAAAATTTCCAAAAAAATTTACCAAACAAGGCATGTGTAATGATCACTGGTAAGTGATCTTCATACAACTAGGACAAAAAAAAAAAAAAAAAAAGGTAAAAGAATGACTAAGAAAAACGAGAAGCTACACAAAATTAAGAATTCAGCTTACTTCTAACGTTAGACGTGTTAATCTTGGTTGGCACATGATATACTAATCTCGGTACCACTTACATTACATATTTACTACAACTCAATCACACATTCATTGTTTGATTGCTTGTTCGAATCTATCTGACTCTGTTTGGATTATTTAATTTTACCCATCCAACGTCGACGTAGTATATATGGATTTCATTACTTTATCGTATACACAAATAGCTCGTATGCCAATGATAAACAACATAAATTTCTTCATGACTTTTTCAATAGAATAATGGAAGAATTTAAATGGAGGCATTGATCATCATAATTAGTAAATAGCTATACGTTTGCCAAAATTCTATATCAAAATTAAAGTCATGATAAGGTTTCAACATAATATTGTTGTGATTTTATTAAGTCAAGTTTGATTTAATATCACTCATTCAAGCCCTACTCATCAATGCATTAATTTCATAAATAATAGGAGTATAAAAGATTGTGTCATTTTCATTGACATGCAGTGTTTTTAAAATCGGACCGGTAATTGAACCGGAAGCCCTACTGGTTACTTGTCCGATCGGTTAGATCGGGTCGACCACTGGTTCGATCGGTATAACCGGTGTGACTTTATTATTATGTAATATTTATATATATATTTTTAGATTATCTAAAATACAATTATAATTCAAAAAATTATCATTCGTTTTCAATATAAAATTTTATTGTTTCATTCAAATAATCAAAATGTCTTAAAAATTAAGATCAATGTCAAAAATATAAATCTCAAGTATCCCTCAAAGATACATACATTCAAAATAAGACAACAAAATTAAAAGTTCATCACATTTTCAAAGTTTTGGCTTGTTCATTTGGGTTCTATTGTTGTAACTTGATGTGTATATGGTAATTGATTTGCATAATTTCATACACAAAATAATATTATTCACAATAATGAGAAAATGGTTATGTACTTCTTTATGTAAAAAACATTGTAATATTGCATTGATTGTTCCTTATTGATTGTTAAAACACTAAAATAATGAATGTTTTTCCAATTAATGTATATAAATGTAATCCTATTAAATGTTAAACAAGAGTTCAAATAAATAATAATAACAAAAAATCTCTAAATTTAAAAAAAAAAAAAAAATTTAAGTGAACCACTGGTTCACTGGTTTTACCGGTTTTGGAGCCGGTTTTACCGGTTCAAACTGGTTAATTAGGAGACTGGTTTTTAGGGGTAAATCGGACCGCATTGGGGACCGGTTAGCGGTTAAACAGGGCCAACCGGCCGGTCCGGTCCGGTTTTAAAAACACTGTTGACATGCAGCTTGATTATTAAGAGTGAAAAATTGATGGAACATATTGGTCAAAGGTGTTGGCAGTAATTGTCCCGTGCCGGAAGCCCTCATGAGCGAATGCGCGGGGTCAAGTCACAGTCGAATTTTGTGGGTGTTTATATGTGTGAATGCATAATAAAGCTATGGTGAGAGCTGATAGCGTTTGAAGTCCTACAAAACATTAATTATTTGAGCCAAGTAATAGATGAAGGGATAAAGTGAAGATAGATTCGAGTAGCGCTCAATCGAAGCTCCATAAGTTGGGCTTTGAGTGGCCGAAGCTCAAACACCATCAAGCTTGATGGCAATAAAGCTCAAACTCGGCTCATATATTTTTTGTTCATACTACTCTAACTCAACTCACACATTTACTCGAACTTCTGCTTTATATCGGGCTAGCTCACAAGAGATCCTTAAAAAATTAAAGGGATTATTGCATTTTTGGTACCACAACTATAGTCCACTGGCGTTTCTACCCCATAACTTTTCGGGCTGGCACATTTGGTGCCACAACTTCAACATCAATGGCAATTTTGATGCCAATTGAGGCCCAATTTCAAAATTGGCCCGAAATTCCACCATGTGCAGGCCATGTGACATGAAAAATGAGGATTCAACGTCTTTTTCATTAAAAAAAAAATCAAAATTCAAAATCCTAACATTTCCTACAAAATTCACCAAACATTCCCTTAATTAAATTTTTACCGCCTTATTCTTCTTCCCCAAATAAAAACATCCAAGTAGCCTAGTTCTTGATAGATGAAAATAATTTTATTTTATTTTTAATAAAAAAAAAAGACATTGAATGATCAAAATCTTCAATTTTCATGTCACATGGCCCGCACATGGGGAAATTTCGGGCCAATTTTGAAATTGGGCCTCAATTGGCACCAAAATTGCCACTGATGTTGAAGTTGTGGCACCAAATGTGCCAGCCCGAAAAGTTACGGGATAGAAACACCAGTGAGCTATAGTTGTGGCACCAAAAATGCAATAATCCCAAAAATTAAACATTACTTACACAGGAAGAATAATCTTACACACTACACAAGAATGTAATTTCATACTAGTAGTCACTGGCATAAATTATTAAGAATTATTTCAAATTTAAAAAAAAAAAAAAACTATTAAAGTTAAAACTGGCCAAAATCTAATGTAGAAAAAGATTAAATGTACAAAAACAATAAAAATACTATCAAACTTTAAAAAAAAAAAAATTATCCTTGTATGCATTTCGTCACCTCATTAACATAAAAAAGAAGTGTTACTTTTATACACCGTATTAAATTATTTGAATATATTTATTTATTTGAACTTTACTCGGATTAAACCTCATTAAATTTAAGCTCGACTGATAAATTAATCAAAACTAATAAAATGACTCAAACTCAGTCGAACTTATAATTTAATAGGCTTCGCTTTATTCGGGTAAACCCACACATTTGACAGTCCTAAATTCGGGTAGTAAAGTGTGCATTTGTAATAATTGATAAGGAATATACGTAATTTACCCTTTGTTTTCTTACCCTAATCCCAAACTAAGATAAGTGGAATATCCTCTTACTAATTTATTTCAATCTTTTGGTTTTAATTCGAAATATATTGCATCAGGCCAAAATCAAATTTGGCCCATTATCTAGACTTTCAGTAGTTCATCATTGAGTCGGCCCGTTGTTTTGGTATTTCCATTTTTTAGTTGGGCTATGTAAAAAGGGAACTCCAACTCAAAGTCTCAAACTTAAGTCTGGTTGAGAACTTAATTGTAATTTTTGGCGACTCATTTATTTAACTATTATTATCTATTTGTCACATTTGAAAACTTTATATATACGTTTCAAATAGACAAAATTGCAGAAAACATCCTGAACTAGTTAGTAATTTTGAGTTTTCGTCCCAAATTATATCATCTCACGGAATTTCGTCCCGTAATTTAATATTTTTTCGAAATACTATCCCATACTAATTACTAATTTTGATTTTTCATCCCAAACTATATCAACTCGGCGAATTTCATCCTGTAACTTACCATTTTGCATGAACTTAGTCCCAATATTAAATTTCTAATCTAATGAAAATGACGGTTCAATCTTGTGATTAGTTTGTGACGAATTCTACAATATTGTATAATTATTCATGCTAAAATTTGCCACGTCATGACACGTAAGCAGCCACGTGGCAATTTAACGGACACATCGCAATTTTTGTCTCATAATTAACGGCGGGATGATATTCCAAAAAAGTATTAAATTATGGGACGAAATTCGGTAAGGTGATATAGTTTAGGACAAAAACTCAAAATCACTGATTAGTTTGGAAAGTTTTTGTAATTTTGCCTTTCAAATAATTGTATTTTTAGTCCTAGCTATAAGTATTGAATTATCGCAATTATTATAGTTGCATATATTTATTATTCGATAGTAAAATTAATATAGCTCTATAACTTTATAATTTGACAAAAAATCAACTTATAATATAATATGTTTCTTGCTAGGAAATAAACGGGTGAGCCAAACATGCACTTAACTGTCAATGGAGAGAATTAACCGAGTGTTGTTCGTATGGTTTTCTAATTTTCAAGTGTCGAACTGTCAACTTCAGTTTCAAAGAATAAAATCATAAAATCTAGCTAGATATACCTCACGTTACTTTCATATGTAAATAAATAAATAGTTGTGCACTCCTACACATCAAGATCAATATTATCAATCAAGTTATTGCATATAAAAAGATGAACGACAAATGTTAAATAGCACACGAGACCCAAAAGAATTATTAATTAAATTAAAGTTGACCAAATAATAACTTATTATTTTTGGTTCCTCAAGGAATATATATAAATATATTTTCAGACTTGAGACATATTTCAAGACACAATTATATGTACATAGAGTGAACACCGGTACCACTTTAACATGGATTTAAACCTGGATTATGCCACGTTATGTCACTAGCTAGTTCTTTTAATTAGACTGAACTCTCATTGATTAAATTATAGTAGATTCTTTAGAAAAATTAACATAAAACAAATTGGGAGAACATTCAATTATCCATCTCTACATATATTTAAATATTAAGATTGACAATTATAATTTACTTACTACATAATTGCTATCGGGATAGTGCCTAACTATTTTATCGGGATAATCTCTATTTTTGAAATGTCTATGTTTATGCAATAGTGTAATTACAAAATATTTCAGCCTAAAACATTTCACATTTGTATAATATATCCTAAGTGATAATAAATTCAAGTCTTCTTTCTATGAATTATGTGTTTCACAGTTAAGCTTATCGCTCCAGACCGAGTACTTAAGTCAGATGGTTAATTATACATCATCAAGTCTTTTAAAATGTGCGAATGTTTTATTCGCAATATAACAACTGATCAATGATCAAATTGAACCCATCTACAGGTACATGATGAAACCAGAGGTTGTGTACTCTAAATTATGAATGATAAATTTGATCATGGTGAAACTCAATGCCACATTATATACCTAAAGTATACATGTGAGCTGAGGTATTAAATTAATGTAAGGACTAGATAAGTTGGATCCTGGATTAGTTTATATATAATGGATCACATAAGTTGGCTTGTTAATATACTACATTTCTTTGTCAATATTATCCTTAATGGATAATTAGCCAGATAAGAATGAATCTGATCCAATTTATAAATTGCAATTACCTAGTGATATGTCTAAGAAATTACTTTAACTCAAACAAGTAGGAATTAAGGAAAGGTTTTGGGAGTTTATAGGTAGGAGGATAAGAGAGATGTCATCGTTCGAAGATTCGTTTTGGATGAAAATATTGGAGTAAATTAATGGAGATATATATTTGTCACTCTCTAACTTATGAGGTGTTAATTAGTAAAAGATTATCTATTACACTTTGATGTCACATGATAAATGAATTCACCCTTTAAATGAATGTGTTAGTCCACACAATTTTTGAATTTATTCACTTGTTAATGGATCTATATGTGTGACACCAAATTATGATAGAGAATCCTTCCCGACGTTAATGACACTAGCGTGTGACATCTTTATGATATAATAATATTGTTTGTACTATATCACATGCAATTGACATAAAATCTCCTATTTTTTATTTTACTATAATAATAATGAATATTACATTAAATTATATAGAACTTTGACCCTTGGTAATTGAAAGGAAATAAAACTCTTGAAAAAAAAGAATAGTTACTAAATTCCTATATAAAGTAAATAATTAAAAAAAAATGAGATAACTAAAAGAAAGAAATCTAATCCTAAGAAAAACTAATAATATTGATATGATTGTTGTGAATTCTCTTTCATTAGTCCTCCCATGCTGAAAATTCATCCTCGAGTTCAAAGTAGTGTCATCAGGATTCACAAAACTAGGATTGAACTGATGAAAACTGTCAAGCCAAGCCTTATATTTGGCTCGATCTGGGTCTGACTTGTTTTTTCTCGTGAATGTCTTAATTTCCACCACGTTGTCAGATTTTAGCTTAAATCTACAACTTTTCTTAGTAGATTCTCAGTCATTAATCCTTGAATCAAACATCATGGTCATGGTGTCGGCATTCATGAATCAGAACATGTCTAGTGCGACCACGACCACTACCACTACCACTACCACTATTGAAAATAAAAATTCACCCGAGGAAGAAAATAAATCGAGTCTCCCCAGAACATTGGTTAAACCTGCGACTTGCACAACAAATCCTCAATCATCAAATCATGAATGTTACAATCACAGTGTTTGACTCTCTAAGTCGGAACCTTTTCATGATTACCATGACTATCAACCATTGAAAGTGATGAAAATTCTACAATGATAAGAAGACTTGAGGCTCTGACACCAATTGAACTCTGATAGAACAACGATTATTTTGACACAAAAGATAGACACCTATAATCCAAGAGTGAATAAATTTCTTACAAAATGTTAATCTTCTTTCTATTTTTGAAAATAGTATATATAAATCTTATACAAATGTTTAAAATTAATTAATCCCCTTTCTCTAATTTTTTTTTTCGAAGCCCATTCTCAATCAAACCGTAGCACCCACAGGGTGCTCCAGATTGCCCGATACTGAAACTTGCACTCTTTAAGTTCCGGCAGTCATTTCTGGTATTTGTCATTGTGGACGGCTTGCACCTAATTACATCATTCTCCTCCAACGATTTTGTTTGATATTTTCAAAATTTCAGCATTAATCAATTCCGAAATCCCAAGTAATATGTCTTTTACTTTTAGATAATATACCAAGAGATATAGAAAAACACCACTAAATAGAAAGAAAAACTTTAATTTTCTCCATTATATACCAAATGAAATCTATTTTAAATACGTGTACTTTAGTCTTGTCGTTACCGGATTTTCCCAAACCAATCAAGGTTTGCCATTTGGACCTCAGTCTTATCGCTATTAGGTCTCTCAACAATTAGGTTTGCCACCAAGATTTCAGTCTTGTAGCTAATCAGATTTCCCAAACTAAACAAGATTAATTCTCTATCTCGACCTTTTCATGTTCTCCATCCAGACCGGGAAGATCGTTTCGGACAAAAGTACCCCAAAAAAACTTATTTATTAACCAAATTACACTCCGCGGTCCGACTCCCGGGTCAAATCAAATCAATAAATACTAGTATTAAATACTCTCATCCTTATCATTCAAAAGTATATTTTTTGAGATTGACTAGAAACATCGGAGGACCCGAACTGTAGACATACCGGTTAGACTGACCGTGTTTTGTGAGTTCAAGTTGATCCCGATTAACTTTATTAATTAATCTATATACTTGCTAATTACTAATTGAGCATATGATTTTGAAAGGCATTTTATAATTAGTACTCTTTTAATTATAACAGCTAGCCACTCAAAATATCACTAGCTAGCATTATTGTGAAGTTCTCTTTAAACAAGCCACCGCCACGGAACAGTGTCACTATATATATAAAGAAGTTCCAGGACGAGAACTGCTCATGGATTGAGAAGGAGAATTATATTGAATTCCAGTCACCTATCATTATTCTAAGATACATCCAAGAAAAAATATTATGTTTCAAGATAATTCCTCACTCTATAATTTATAATAGTATTAACTTTTTATTGGTAAGCTGATAAAAGTAGGTATAACAAACCACTATAAAAAATACTAGTAATTTTTTAATGCATATTCTTTATTTGGTGATGTAGTGTAACATATATACAACATTTATGTAAGGACATACTCCCTTCGGTTTTTTTTATTTGTCGTTTGGGCCAAAAAAATTGTTTAATTTTATTTGTCGTTTTGGGAGTTCAATGCAAAATTAATTTTTTTCTATTAATTTTATCCTTCTTGTTAATGCTTGTAATTGATGCTTATTTATGCAGTGATTATTTGAATATAAGTGTATTTTATAATTTTGTTTAAAAAGTGACTATTTATTATATTTTTTAATCCGTGTACAATCCTCCAGAATGAGAAATTAAAAAAAAAAACGAAGGGAGTAGCTATAATATTCCCTATCATCATATTAATAATGCTAATAAATCTAAACAAAACATTATATATACCAAATATTTATTTATGTTCCAGCTCATGCACAATAACTAATACCTAAATAAGTGCGGCTTAGTTTGTAAGAAAGCATTTGTTTCTTCATTTGCCACCATATTACCTAATATAATAACTATGGTGCACGGATACGGATACGGCGATACGAATACGACATGATACGGATACGGCGACACGGATTTTTAAAAATTTACTGGATACGATACGACATGGATACGAATCTAAAAAATATATATTTATATATTTATGCATATTGAAATAAGTAAAAATAATATATTTATATATTCATACATATTGAAATAGATCAAGTTAAGTTTCATAAGTACTAAATTGCATATGTTTAGTAATTTAATACTATTAATTGTACATCATGTTCATTGTTTTAATATGCTATATAAAACATGTCCCGTTATGGACATTTTATCTTGTATTGTAGTGTATATAATACAAAGAGTGGTTTGACGTCTTACATTGTCTTACCAATTGTGGTGACTTTAGCAAAATTCAGAATATGAAATGTGTTGGATACGTCTAAATAAGTATCCGATACGAGTGTCCAATTTTTCTTTTTAATTATATTTACCGACTCGCCACGTGGAGTGTCGAATACGTATCCCACGAGTATCCGAGGAGTATCGTATCCGAGAAGTATCCGACTCGGCATTTTATAATTTTTTGAAGTATCCGTGCATCATAGTATAATAACAATGCAAATGATTCTGAATTATAATGTCATTAAACGTCCACATTAATTCCTAAGCTGCATACTGCCATTCATTCCCCCTCAAACATTTTATTATTTTACTCATAGATATTTTATTTTTCAAGGTTATTGATGTTTCTAATTTAATTTAATAAGAAATTCTTGTTCAAATCTAGTTTGATCAAACTTAAATAACAATCATGTAAATTTAATGAACTTGTTTTGTGGATTGATCACTCTTCTTAAAGTTATATATATTTTTTTTGATAAATAATTCTTAAAGTTATATCAAATCTCAAAAAATGCGTACATTTCACTTGTCATGTGACTATTGTTCAATTGAATGCAATTTGAATTATAATGTCTCTCATTTAATTTTTTTTGGAGGCATACCAAACATTATGTAAAATCCTGTTGTAGCAAAAATCAATTCGCCAATTTTAGATATTTATTTTCTCTAAATCAAACAAAGCCCACGAGTCCTCCAATAACAAGTGGACACCCCTTCCCCAACCCAAACCCAACCCCACCCCCACCCCACCCCACCCCACCCCACTCACAAACACATCCTATATTTTCTAGCACCATCTCCCACAAGGACTTGACAAATTCTTCACTACCTTTTGTCACTTACTACCACCATACTAAACCACCACCACTTCACAAAATTTCCAACTCTTAAGGTATCAAAATATTCATTAAACCTGTATTTTTCATTTTAATACGATGTTCAAAAATCATGTTACATGGTCACAAAATCAAGCCCCTCAAAATTGATTTTCACATATTAATTTTAATTTCTCCAAAAACCCAATATTCTTAATCGGATCCTGGATCCATGGAAGATCCACCAATCAATGGATCCAACAGAAACATCATCTTCGGAAAATACGAAATGGGTCGTCTTTTAGGCCAAGGAACATTCGCAAAGGTGTACCACGCCAGAAACCTCAACACTTCCGAAAGCGTCGCCATAAAAGTAATCAACAAAGACCACGTCAAAAAAGAAGGCTTAATCGAGCAAATCAAACGCGAAATTTCAATCACTCGATTAGTCCGTCACCCAAACGTCGTCGAACTCAAAGAAGTCATGGCCACAAAGCAAAAAATCTTCTTCGTCATGGAATACGTAAAAGGGGGGGAACTCTTTGCAAAAGTCGCTAAAGGAAAACTAAAAGAAGAAATCGCGAGAAAGTACTTTCAACAACTTATAAGCGCTGTGGACTTTTGTCACAGCCGTGGTGTTTCACATAGAGATTTAAAGCCTGAAAATCTGCTTCTTGATGAAAATGAGAATCTAAAAGTTTCTGATTTTGGATTATCTGCTTTACCGGAGCAACTTAGGAATGATGGGCTTTTACACACACAATGTGGGACACCAGCTTATGTGGCTCCAGAAGTGCTTAGACGAAAAGGGTATGATGGTGCAAAAGCTGATATTTGGTCTTGTGGCGTTATTCTTTATGTGCTTTTAGCTGGTTTTTTACCATTCCAAGATGAAAATGTCATGAAAATGTATACGAAGGTTTTTAAAGCTGAGTTTGAATTTCCTCCTTGGATTTCATATGAAGCTAAGAGGTTGATTTCAAGGCTTTTGGTTTCTGATCCAGAGAAAAGGATTACAATCTCAGGAATCATGAGAGTCCCCTGGTTTTGCAGGGGATTTACAAGGCCAATTGGGTCATTTTCAATTCAAGGACAAATTCAAGAAAACTTTTTGGAGCAAAAAGAAGAAATCCCAATTGATGAAAATAGTAAAGAAATGGAATTGGTGAGGTCAAAATCATCTCCCCCTTTTTACAATGCATTTGAGTTCATATCCTCTATGTCGTCGGGATTTGATTTGTCGAATTTGTTTGAGAATCGGACGAGATCGGGATCTTTATTTACGTCAAAATGTTCGGCCTCGACGATCATGGCCAAGATAGAGTCACTTGCTAAGAAGTTGAACTTTAGGATTTTGTTGAATAAGGATTATAAAGTGAGGATGCAGGGGGTTTCGGAGGGGCGAAAAGGGAAATTGTTGGTTACGGCGGAGGTGTTCGAGGTGGCGCCGGAGGTGGCGGTGGTGGAGTTCTCGAAGTCGGCCGGAGACACATTGGAGTATAGGAAGTTTTGTGAGGAGGATGTGAGGCCTGCATTAAAGGACATTGTTTGGAGTTGGCAAGGGGAGAGTTGTGTTTGTGAGGACTAATTTGGTCATAGAGCATGGGTCACAAGGGTATTTGGGTCCTTTTGGTACAAATTTGAAACACCCCTAACCACATGTGTGTGTCCCAAACTTTTTAGCCAATTTTGTATAAACTTGCACTAGTGCTGTGTATTACATTAATTCCTATGGCTTTCTTTTGGTTTTATGCGGCAATTAAGTCACTACATTTAAGGTTTCGTAGCGAGACACGTGACGTTTTATTTCACATTTTTGCATTTCCATGAAAATAAAATAAAAGAGATGTCTCATAATAAATAGAACATTAGTTGTTGCGATAGAAGCCCTTCCAAAGAGATGTTTTGGCCTCATTACAGTTTATCTTGCGCAAGTTCCTAATAAGGGGTGTAAATTGGTGCCTTGATAAAGTTAGTTGTGAGTAGTTTTGGTTTGGATAGAAAACTTTGGGTCCAAAGACTTTATTCTGTCTGTTAAATTATGGGGAAAGAGATGGCTCAAATCAAATTTATTGTTAGTTCAAAGTTGAAAAATCTCATACTATGTACTTTGTGGTGGCTGGGCACTTGAGTTTGGGGAAGGGTAGTTTCTACAATAGTATGCAGTGGCCCAATTGTCAACATCATTATTTCTCCTAACAATATTTCTTTCTTGCCAAAGTGATTTTGTGCAAAATGAGTTGCTACGTATAATATATTCTTGCTCAATTTATAAGTGGGAGGCACACGTTTTCCAATCTACTCGATTTGCAGCTTAAGTGTTGCGTACCAAGTCCCAAATGTGGGCACCATTTTACTTTGAGGGCCGGGGTATCTATATAAGACATCATTATCTTATTCTTATTAAACCAAGGTCATCCGAACAATATTTTCAGCACTGGCTCAAGGATTAATTTGAGGGTTCAATTCGTGAGAATTCTTGAGTTGATGTGAGAATTTGAGCGAGTAACTTTCAGCACATTTTACCACATAAACAAGAAAGAAAAGAGAGGGGCATTTTAGAGAGGCAACAACTTCGGTTTTTGGCCATTCCGACTTTATCCATCGTTGGATCATAGTCAAATTTTAACTAGAGGTTCTACATTTTGACTGTTTGGATTGTCATTTTGATGCATGTAGGTGAAACGACATCCACTAGATGGTGGGGTAAAAGTATGAGTTTTATCTTCCACCCAACACTTTCTCATTTAATTGTGGAAGAGGAAGCAAACACATCAGTTGTTTCAAAAGATGTTACTAATACACAAAAAATGCTTCTAAAACAAACATCATAAATTTTCAAACTTTACTTTACACCTTATAAATTTGACATCTAATATAAGATTGAGGATATTGCCGGAACAACGATTGTTGCTGCCAGATCAAATTTTATATATAAGTCTTATCAATTAAGTAATCCCTAATAGGCTAATCTAAGGAAAGTCATTCCTTTTTCCTTGTATAAGTTATATATTACCACACTTTCCAAATTCTTTTTTCCTGATTTAACTTATATTCCTTATTTTCCAAAAAAAATCGTCTAAGAGTTCCGAACTGCTCAACAATGGTGGAAAACATGTTATGGTTTCTAATTAATTCTATTTATTGAGACTTTATCCAACACAATAATATATTTGGAAAGAAAAAAAAAGTATATGAAGATTATATGTAATTTTTAACATTTTTATTTAGTTTTATCAACATCAAATTGTTCCACTTCTCTAAAAAATTGAATGTAAAAGAATGGTTTATATACCAGAAGATTGAATCTCTGTTAAGGTCAATCAACTTCAATTTGCAACTTGTTTGCACTCTAAATAAGAAACAAAATCATACTTCTCAAGCATAATTTAATTTATTCGATATTCCCTTTCCTATTTATTTCTCAAGCTTATTCTCAATTCCACTTTTTTTAGGGAGAATTCAAAGAATCAAACTATAGAATGACAACTCATCTAAAAGATTAAGCTGATAGAGAGAGGAATCATTTAATATATATAATTTAACATGCCCCCTCACGTGTAGGCAGTATTCATTTACTCAAGTCTAACACGTGGAATTTAGAAATGGATGGGGGAGGGATTCGAACACATGACCTCTTTGGGTCTGAGCTCTGATACCATATTGAATGACTAACTCATCTAAAAGCTTAAGCTGTTAGAGAGAGGAATCATTTAATATATACAATTTAACACAAACTGTAAAATATTAGTAAACTACTTACTAAATAAGAGATGGAAATGGGAAAGATAAAGGACGAAGAAGACTCTGTTTTTGGGGGAAATGCAAGATACTCCCCTGTGATATGTTAAACCTGCAAAAAACTACCTTAATAAAAAATTTATTGCGTCAAACTTCCTTGTATTTTTAAAAACCCTGCAAAAAACATCCAATGTGTAAAAAATAGGTTGTTTTGGATCGACATATTTCAAGAAATAATTTTAAAAATATATCACGTGAAGTTGCAGGGACCAACTTGAAGTATTTTAAAAATAGTTTCTTGAAATATGTCGATCCAAAACGACATATTTTTATAAATTTTATGTTTTTTACAGGATTTTTGAAAACACAAAGAAGTTTGACGCAATAAAAATTTTACAGGGTAGTTTCTTGCAGATTTAACATAACACAGGAGAGTATTTTGCATTTACCCCCTCTGTTTTTTTTTTTTTAGATAAGAAAAGACTCTCAAAATGAATTTTTTCTGAATTGTGTAATAATTAACTTTTCCAAATTTTAGAGGACATATTTGGAAGTTTAATATATTTGTTCTGACAACAATAAATCATCATTTGTTGATTTGACAATATCGCTAGTCCTAATATAATTCTTGCTTAAAACCTTTTTCCACTAATAGATCCAAGTTTTTATTGCATGATTGATTCCTGCGCATATTCCAAATTCTCCCATTTTTTTCATATCATTTGTTGTGGCACGATTGATTGATACACATATGTCTCAAGTGTATGGTATGGAGATGAGATCATGCCAATGGGGCCTCTAAATTGACCCACAAATATTGGGATATTACCAACTACACAAATTATTACTCCAAATGGCAAATAATGTATTAAAATATAATATATGAACCCTACTTATTTTAACATGTAAAGATATCGCAAATAATATAGATGCCATTAAAATCTATAAGAATCCTACTTCTCTCCTCCCTTCTTTTTTTTTTTTTTTTTAATTATTAATTATATGAACCGTGTGCGTACTTCAATCAACTATATTTCCACTATAAAAATGATAGATGTTGGCCCAGCTACCTCAGTAGCTTTCGTTCAGATACCTTAACTAATCAAGTACCTTAAGTAGCTTTCAAACTCAAGTTTTAAATTTAAAACAATGTTCAAATAAACAAACACTATCACACAATGCATACCTAATTTCTCATTTTTTATATTATCGTTCTATATTTACACATCAATTAAGTTTCATATTAAGCTATCAGACTTTACTCTAGTCTTAAAAGTGTGAGTATTACTTTAATTTAATACTAATCTTGAGAGTTGATTTGTCATTATGGTACTTTTGTAGTAATCGAATAAATTTTTTGATGTACCATTTGATATTTTCATTGTTTCACTAAAAATATATAGAAAAATCCGATTAAATTGAGTCTACATGCGTGCTCTTAATTAATGCTATATCAGAAGATATATTGGATCTCTCATATGGATTCGAACCAGGCAAAATGAAGATTTGATCATCTACTAGAAAAAAGAAAAAGAAATAAAATTAAAAAAAAAAAAAAAAAGTAATTTGGCTTTTTAAAATTAATGGTACTATTTTTTTTCTTCTGAAAATAGTATCTTTATATGTAGGCCCAGTTGAAATATTTTGGACAGTTGCAGCTAGTTATTAGGTAATCACTTATTCACAATTTTTGGTGGAACCAAATTATTACAAGCAATCAAAATAATTGTGGAGAATATTTGTCAAAGAGATTTGTTGAGGTAGTTGTTTTGGCACCTGGTCTGGTGAAATTAACGAATCATTGAGGCCATTTTTTGTTTAATACTGAATATAAATTTCAATTTTGTACTCATGAATGCACGTTAAATTCAAAAAAAATAAAATGAATGCACGTTAATATAACTCTCACTAAATTCATCAAAAAAGAAAAACTCTCACTAATACTAATAACTTCCATGCATTATTTGTCATTGTTTAATATTTTAATAAATTAAGCATTATTTTCTATTTATAAATTTGAGTTTTATGAATTATTTATATATTTTTAGTAATTAAAAAATAACAATTAAAATTAATAATTTTGGAAATTCTTGGATATTTATCATATTTAACTTCAATAAAGATCGGATCAGACTCATATTTGAGATCGGCATGACGTTTATCAAATTCAAATTGGAATTCCAAGTTTAGAATCCAATTTGAATTTGACTCATGATCAGATCAGATCAGATCATGTACGTAGTTCTTATTGACAGTTAATTCTTATAAGCAAACATACATAGAACCTGTTTGGATCCACTATTTCTGTTATTTCAAATTTTCGAACCCCAAAATTCAAAAATTCTCATCCCAACCTATCAATGAGATCACATGCCAATACATCTTGATATTCTTAAATAGAGTAAAAGATAAAAACACCCTCTATGCTTTGTCTAACTCTAAAAAATTCCCTTGTATTATTTTAATTTCCAAAAAACCTCCCATGATCTCAAATAAGTGTCAAATACATCCCCAAAAAAAAAAGTGTGTTTCAAATGCCAAAATTGCAAGTATTTGTTCACATTTTGCTTTTGATATGATAATTTTACCCCTAACATCGAAAGATAAAAACACCCCCTATGCTTTGTCTAATTCCCAAAAAACCCCTCACGTGTCATTTTAAATCCCCAAAAACCCCTATGTTTGATTTTAAATACCACACTCGACCCAAGTAGTATATACTTAATTTTTCAAAAAGAATAAATAAATTTTTAAAAAAACAAACACATAGGAGTAATCTTGTCATACCACCAAAAGTCAAAAATAAAATTATAAGTATATACTACTTGGGTCGAGTGTGGTATTTAAAACCAAATATATGGAGATTTTTAGAAGTTAAAATAACACAGAGGGGTTTTTGAGAATTGAACAAAACATATGAGGTGTTTTTGGGCCTGTTTGTTTGGCGTTTCCCAGATTTTTTTCGTGTTTGGGAAATGCCAAACAAACATGTTTTCTATTTTCCGAAATAAATTTTTCATCCATTAATTTTCTCAAACTACTCTCTCAAAACCCAAACAAACAACAACTTTTTTATCTCTAAACAAAACCTATACAAACTCTACTTTGATTTGACATAAAGTAACATATCTCTTACACAATTTATCTCACATAACAAACATGATTTGACATAAAGTCTTACACATCTTACACCTACAACCCAACTCTTCCAAAAAAACCTACACCTACTTTATTTCTCAAACCACTCTCTCAAAACCCAAACAAACAACATTACGCAAATCGAGATTATTTCACAAACCTCCACTACTCTCCCAAACTACTTTCCCAAACGCCAAACAAACAGGCCCTTTGTCTTTTGCTCTTCTTAAATATTATAAAACTTTGATGGCCCTCTATTTTGGTGGAAAATACTAGTATATATTATCATCTAACACGTAACGCACATCATTTTATGATTCTTATGATCTTGTCGGTAAAATAAATCATTAGCAAGACATTAAAAGTACACTAAACGAGCCTTATCATCAAATTAATTATTCATCATGGGGCCAAAGGTCAACCACTATATACTTTATTATTTGAGAGAAGGTGAAGGGAAATCAAAAGATATTTCGTCTAGTAGAAGAGACTAGTGTATCTAACAAATTTAGGTCCAAATTCTCCGGAAAAAGGTAACCATAACAAATTTAGGTCCAAATTCTCCAGAAAAAGGTAACCCTGCAACGTGCGACAGTACTTCGAAAGTGATTAAATCAAACACAAAGATCTGAATACCATTTTGTGCACATGCAATAGGAATAGAAGCCTATAAAATGATAAGTTTTTCCTTTTGTGATGCATGGGTCATGAGAGATTACTTTGTGCATCATATGGATTCGGACACGGTATCCACGGAGTTACACATATAAATTCATAAGATAAATTAAATGCGTTGTCCCGCACAATCTACTCGGACATATTTGGCCCATTTTCCATCCATATTAAGGCCATCTCCAATGGAGAGGGCCAGCCCCGGGGCTCCGGAGCCCCGAGCCAGCCCTGCATACCCTCCCCCCCCCCCCCCCCCCCCCCCGAGCCCTGCCTGGTCGTCTCCAATGGCAGGGCTCCGAATGGAATTAATTCCATTTTGAAGACTTGCCCACTCTCACCTATACTTTTAGTTTTAATTTTGTTTTTAATATTATTATTAATAATAGTAATAATTATTAGTACTTGTAATTAAATTATTAATTATATTAAAATATTAAAATTAAAGAGAGTAAATAATTAAGTAAATTAAAATTAATACATAATACGAAATACAACAAATTAATTTTAAAAAAATTAATTTTATTATATTAAATAATTAAATTAAAAATTGGTGACTACATATATTTATTAAATATGTACAATAAATATACTAACACATTTTATTAAATAATTCGATTCTACAAATTTAATTTAATTAGGAGAAAAATTTAATTTTATTAAAAATTACTTTAAATAATTAGTGAAAAAACATTCGATGTATAATGCATTTGATTTTTAATTTCAATGTAAAAAATAACTAATTTAAACATACATTTACAATATCCTATCTTCACTTTACCCGATGGATATTACACAGTGTGCTTCTTTAGAGCATCTCCAATGGTGGGCTCGGGGCGCGCGTGAGGACCGGGCTGGGCTGGGTGACCGTCTCCAATGGTGGTGCGGGGCGGGGCGCGGTGCGGCACGGCTGGGCGGCGGTCGCGGGCGGGAACAGGCTGGGGAACGGGGCGCGCGTTGGTTGTTGGGGAAGAAGATGGGAGAGTGCTATGCACTCTCCCTTCTTTAAGTCAGGCGGTGCCACTTGGCGCCACCTGACTGGTTCCTTTTTCTTTTTTTAATTTTTTAGTTTTTAGTTGTTTAATTAATTGTTTTAAATGTATATAAATTGTTTTAATTTTGTAATTAAATTTTTTAATATTTGTTAATTTTATAATAAAATTTGTAGTATTTGTTTTAATTATTATTATTGATTTTCAGTTAAAATTCTAATTATTAATGGTTTAATAATAATAAAATTAAATAATGTTTGTAATTGTTTCTTATATTAAAAAAATAGCAATTAAAATTTGTAAATAATTTTTTAGTATATATTTTTATAATAATTTGATAGTAAAGAATTTTATTTTAATTAAAATTCTAATTATTAATGATTTTATAAGAATAAAATTAAAATTTCCCCATTAATTAGAATAAGAATTACTTGAAAATATCATTGCACACTTAGACAAACAATTTAAATATTATTATTATAATATTTTTAAATTAATTATATTATTAAAATAATAATAATTATTATTATTATTCTATCATTATTATTATTAATATCAATATTAAAAATAATATTAAAACTATTATAATAATGGTGAGAGTGGGGAAGAAAAAAAATTGAAAGAAATTGAGTGCTGGAGACCACCACTGGAGATGATCACCCAGAGCTCGGCCTGGCTCGGGGGCTGCCCCGGGAATGGCCCCGGGAAACCATTGGAGATGGCCTTACAAAGAGACTGGAGGTATCTTGGTCATTTATTTATCACATGGGGTGAACTTGTCTTTTAAGAATATCACATTGATGATTTGCTATTAACTCCAACTAAAATGGCAGTATATTCATTTGTATAATCAAGCACCAAAAACAGAGAACAAACAAAATTCAGATACAGTAATCAAACAACTATTATGAATGAACTAAAAGTTAAGTATTAATCAACAAATACTATGAATTACTATGATTTAAACAAGGCTCAACAGCACCTAGCCTTCTTTGTTTCCAGAAATTAGAAGGTTCATGAATAAGCCTTTCACCTGTTCTTGCAGGTTCTGATTTACATCTTGTAAGCAACAAAGGGTGCACTGCAATTCCTGAAATACCCTTCAAATCCTCAACATTTTTCTCTGTTTTACCCGATTCTTTATTACTTTCTTCACTAATTCTTGCTATTTCCACCACATTTTCACATTTGGGCTTCTGTAAATCCTCTGTTTTTACCTCATTTCCTCCTAATTAAAAATTACTGTAAATAATTAAAAGAAAAAGAAAAAAAAAGAGGAACCAGTCAGTGGCGGCACCCCTCTTCTTCCCCGTTAATCCGACGCGAGCCCAGGGCTGGGGCGCAGGGCTCCGCCGAGCCCTGCGCCCAGCCCGTTCCGCCCCTGCTGCCGTCCCGCGCCCCTGCGCCATTGGAGACGCCCATTCCGCTGTAGCCCGGCCCCGCCCCCAGCCCGGCCATCTCCATTGGAGATGGCCTAAGTAAAATGGGCAAAACCCAACCGACCCCAGACCCAAACCTCCTCCATTTAGTATTTACAGTTTGCAAGATCAAATTTTACCATACTAATAAAAGAACCAAAAGACCATGTAAAATACACTTCGTATAAACGGTTGACCCAACCCAAACCCAGCCTTTTTTCCAATATCCAATCCAATGAGATCCGACCCACTTCTTGATCCATACACACATTGATCCGACTCATATGCCCAGAAAGGCTTTCATTTCTGGTTCATCATCATCATCATCGATCACATGAATAACAACTTCACGGCTTTCATTTTTTGATCTGGCAGAAACATAAACGTTAACCATCACAAGGCCATAAAGAATTTGCTGAAATTTCTACTCAAAAAACCTATGAAGTTTTAAACTTGAGAAAGGAAAACAAACTTTTTAGATGATGATGCAGCTCATTTTGTCAATGAACTTGCCTTCCTTTTTGTTGTCCTTTTCTGACTCCTGCTCGTGTTTGTAAAATAATCCAATTTAAAACCAAGAGGAATATATATATAAACTTCAATAGATTAGACTTCTACCATTTCTTTTTGCCGATGTCAAGGACAAAAGTGTATGATAATCCAGGAGGGTAAAAGAGATATTTGAGTGATATGCAGACTTACTTAATAAGCTCTTCAACAGGAGACTGCTGACCAACTTCTTCTTCTTTCTGAGAGGATTGTATCTAAGTTGATCAATTTTTTCACAAAAAGGAAAGACACAATAAAATCGCAGGATAAGGTTTATTACGGGATAAAAAAAATTTAAAGAAAAAGAAAAAAGGAAAATCTTACTTCTTGAGGTTGGTCGTCACTGAGCAGTTCCCATTTTTCCTTTTTTAGGTTCAAGATTTCTGTTTCATCATCATCGTAAAGAATCTGCAAGAAAGCAGAAAACTATACCATCAGAGGGATGAAGGTAAATCCAGCAATTTAATCAGGAAAAATCACTTAAATGCATGGTCTGCAATGAAGGGTCTTAATTGTTTTCTTACAAGGTTCAAGAAAAAGGTAAGTCGCTTTAAATCCAACTCGAAAGAAAAGAGCTTTACTAGTCAATTACTGCTATCTAAAAAAGGAACACACAGAAGAAAACATGAATAAGAATAGAAAGCATATCATCACCATGTGCTTCTTTGTTGCGGAATAGTAACCCTTAATGGTGCCTGCGTAGAACCTGCATAAAAAGAATCTTGAATATGAATAATTAAAGTTTAAAAATATAATATTTTTTCCCTTGAGGCAAGAATCAAAAGATGAGGTTCGAGGTAGTTTTATTTGAAGCCCAAACATTACAATAAAACAAAGTATGGTAAGGAGATGATGATTTGAGCATTTAGTACTTACACTTTGTCCATTGGCCACCAAACCTGTATCCTTGAATTGACTAATTCCTCCCCATATTCAAGAACGGGCTTTTCAGGCTTTTGAATTATGTATGTTACAAAATAATTATCAGAGTAAGCACACATGGAATATTTTAAATTTACAATATATAAAAAGCAAAACCATACCTTTCCTTTTTCTTGAGACAAATTCTTCCTTTCTTGGTTTTGGTAGGTTTACACGCAGAATGAGACTCCACCACCTACATAAATGTCAAAATTTGAACCAAGAAATAACTAAAAACCGCAGAAGCCGTAAAGCAACAATGACAGATATAGTTTCAGTACCTTATCCACATCACTTTCTAACTTTTGTTCCCGGGATGTTTCTTCATCCATTGTTTCTTTTGTCGACTCATCTTCCACTTCTTCACTGGTGTCACTAAGAACCTCATGTTTCTTCTTTACACTAACTGAACTCGGGCCAGCAATATCCTTTCTACCAGTTCTCTTAGGAGCACTTGAACCTCTCTTCTTCCCCTTACTTTGCAAGATTGTCCTTCTTACAGTCGACGACCATTCCACTTCATTTTTCTGATTTTCCATGCTCTCTTTCTTCTTTGACCAACTTGTTTCGCCAAGATCGACTTTTTCTTTCTGTAAAGAATAACTTTGCCATATATTTACATACCCCTCCTCTGGCTTTATCAAAGAATTGGTTCTTATGCTCTTTTTACTTCGTACGTATCCTGTATTCATCTCTGACTGAACAATTTCTGCAGCTTCCGAATGAGATGTTGCATTGTTAATTTTAAACTGCAAAATTTTCTCGCCACATTTTAACGCTTCCGATGAATTTTCATCATCAGGTACATTTTTGTTGCCGTCAGGAACGCAAGCTTCTTGCTCAGCCTCAGAAACTACATCTGAGTTGGATACCCCATTATTACCAGACTCAACAGTTGGCAAAACTTCATTTACCATCTGATTCAAAAAAGATAATGGAAAAATTGAAGTTATTTGACTTTGTTTACTATCTAGATAAACATAGCAGAAACATACAGCAAAACATATTCTAAAATGTTGTGCAAAAATTGTACTAAAATGCAGCACTTATCCTATAAATAAATTTTCATTTAGAGTTGGTGTACATAAAATAAAAATAATTTTTATTTGTACACATAAGATTTATTGATCCGTTATAAGACTCTTTGTAATATCTTTGATTCTTTGCATAGCACGGGAATTTATAGTCATAAGATTTTTTTTCTGTGCATAGTACGAGATTATATTAATAACTCATGTTAATAATCTTATCATAAAAGTATTGTTTAGAATAGTATTTTCATATAATTTTGTGCATAACACGGGAATAGGCTAGTATTTATATATAGGAGAATGGTCTTTGACTCCAATTGGACCAAATTCTAATTTCTGGTAATTTTGAATTATTTTTGTTAGTGTAATATTTATGATTGATCTATTGAAATTCACATATTTATTAAATTTATTAAGTTTAATTTTTACTTAATATAACCTAATTAATCTACATCAACTTTAACTTTGCGTAACTGAAAGGAAAAACATAAGATTTCCCAAATTGTAGGCTTAATATGAGGAAAGAGAAGTTTTGTAACTATATACCTTATCAATATTCAAATTCTTGCATTTATATTTCCGTAACTTATAAATTAGGAGATTTTAATTACATTTCCTAATTATCTTACTCAACTTTGAAATCCGGATTCCTCTCAAATTCATCAAAAAATTATTCACCTCAAACATCTTTCTTGAATTTCATTCTTTTGTATTTTCCATGGACATTTTCATTTAACAAAATCTCATTCTTTTGTATTTTTCAAGGACATTTTCATTTACAAGTAAGTATGTTTTTCATTATGTATTACATTTTGTCACTTGCATTATTACATAATTCTTCGTGTAAGTTTTCAATATACTCACAATGTTTTTCTCTTATTCTAATTGCAGGAAATACAGATCATCGAAGACTCAAATTCCTCCCAAAGTCATATCTTATTTTTTATTGAAGGTAAAACATCTACATTTATAACTAAACTTTGTTGAAAATTTAAAAATTAAAGCATAACAATTGTGATACATTTTATATGTTCTATTAAGCTTCGTCTTTCACAATATCATTCTCTTTGAAGCATTGCAAGTGGAATAGTTTGGTTAAAGACTTTGCACTATCATTATCTCCAAAGTACTTTGAAAAAATTTGGTTGCGAAAAGGTTATTAAAGACAGGGTTGAAGGTTGTTCTTTTCAGATGTAAATATTATATAATTTTCATTCTTCTCCGGTTAATTTTCATTTGAATTTTATTTACATTTTTTGTTATCATTTGACATAACAATGTTAATGTCAAAATAAATTCATTCAGGAGTAGCAATTTAGAAATATTATTTAAGTTGACTATCCATTTAGGTAGTCTATTTATAAAATATTCGATTGAGAAAAGCTTTGGCCACATTAGAGTTTATACATACCAAATCTAGATTAATTCTACAAAATGTAGAAGTAAAGCTTTTGTTTGAAGAATCAATGTTGTTTCTTGGGTATATTTACGTAGTTTGAATTCATACAATATTATTTCGTATCAACTTTAACTTTCGATTTCTTCTATTCATTACCTACTACTTTCCTATCTCACTTTTGTTGTAATATAAGTTTAATGAGGGAATTGCATTTTTCATACCAAACTTTTACCTACTTTATACATTTGGTACCAAACTTTTGAAAAATACACATTTAATACCAAAATTGAAGGACTTTTTGCACATTTTCTTTCTCCGTCAATTTACAAGGCCAAATTTTATGTTCTTTATATGGCTGGAAAGCTCTTGATAAGAGCTTTCTAATGGTATAAGTTTCAGTTCATGAAACGCAATAAATAATCCGCAAAAAATTAACAAAGTTTCGGGATATTAATCAAAATTAAATCATATGTCATAATCTACAAGGAATCATGGCACAATAATTTTCAAATATGATATAGGGCACATAAGCATGCTATGGTAAAAATTTTGGAGCATAATTTTAAACATACCAAAAAGCTCAAGCAAATGTGAAAAAAATCCTTCAATTTTGATATTAAATGTGTCTTTTTCAAAAGTTTGGTATCAAATGTATAAAGTAGGTAAAAGTTTGGTATGAAAAATGCAATTCCCTCTAAGTTTAATGTTAATTATGCTGGTGTATTGTTATTTTCTCTCGAAATTATCTTATTGTCATGCACTTATTTAATTTGCTAGAGATGTGATTTTAGGAGAATTTTCTTTCTTATTTTTTTTCATTCACATGATTTCTTATTAAAATATTGGTCTGGTTTTCTTATTATTCACTTGATGAATGGAAAATATTTCTTGCATTTCTCACGTTATTTTATTCCAACTCTTACTATTTCTTTTTATTATTTATAGAAGTGGTATTTAGAATTTTGTGATCCCCCTTTAAAGACTTGAAACGACGACCATGTCTCTTATTGAATTATTTTAGTAAATTTAATTATGCAATTCAATGTTTGGAATGGCTGATGATTTTTTTTATAAAATAGTTTATGGTTGATTGCCGAGAAAACTTTAACTATTTACTTTAAAGATTGTCAATTGGGTGGTGTTGATAAATCATGCTTGCTTATATTCAATATCAAAATTCTGCCGTAAGTATTCAATATATGCTCACATTTTGTTGTATTATTTTCCTTTTCTATTTTTACTTCCAAATGATTTTATTATTGTATATCATATTATCAATACTCATCTAATTATAATTTTGGTGTTTAAATGCATAAAACTATGAATCATACGTTGATATATTAATATCTCCATAAAAAAAATCTATTTAATTTGCCTCTTTTTAATTTATACAAGCATTTTATTTGTGTCTGATCATGTGGAACGTTTGGCCAAAATGGAGATTTTAAGTTATTTACTTTTATTAGATGTTGATCAACTCCCCTGACTCTCAACTCAATTGGGCTTTAGAAATTAAACTCACAAAATCAAGAACTTTGGAATAGTTGGCCAAATGGAATTCAAGTTCATGTAAAAAAATAAAAACGGAGTTTTTTTAATCTAGACAATCTTCCAGTTTGTGTTTTTTGAGATGGGACTATCCCTTTTGTTTACTAAGTTGCAATTAGTGGAAAAAACACCATTAATGAATTTTTTTGTATACCGAATTAAAGAAATTTGTAAATTTCATCATTGATTCAATCTTTTATGTGCCTTAAAAAAACCGGTCTTAAGGGAATTTGTAGTGAATTGGTAGTTTGGATAAATTCTGAAAGTTGTAGAGCGATTGTGTAATTACACTAATTTTGAGGGTTAATATGAGAAGATATTTTAAAAAAAATATCAGGGGTATTATTGAATAAAAATTTCTTTCTGATAAAATTACATGTGCCTTGAAATTAACTTCGCAAGAGGATAAATCCAAAATATATGGAGTAGTGTGAGTAATTTTCAAAACTTAAAGGGGTAGTAAGTTATTTACACTAAATCTGGGGATAGTATGAGCAATTCTCCATTGATATTATTGAATTAATATGATGCATTGTTTATTATCCATAGTCCATATTCCATGAAGAAAAATAAATATGAAACATTCGTTCTAATTAAATTAGACTTTTACATATATTCCTAGCAGTGTAAAAACTATTCAAATTGTAATTCTCACGTGAAAATTCATACATTGTAGTTTATTTTGGTATAAATTAATATTAATTTTTAAAATTTGTGCATAGCACAGGAATAAGCTAGTATTGTATATATGGGATGCTCTCTTTCCGACTTCCCTCGTCACCTTTTCCCAAATATAATTACCACCATCTCTCAAAATATTGTAACAAATTAATTTAATTTTCATGTTTAATTTATGTGATATAGTTTTGAGTATCTAATTGAAATATATGATACTAGCAATTTTCTATTACAATCATAACATTATTACTGAAATAATTAATTCATCCACTGTAAGATTAATCTCATATTTGTCAAGGGATTTACTTTTCTTTAAGTAGACCATTGATTTATCTTCCATATTTTTCCCTAGTTAATTAGGGAATAACCAACAAAGTGCAGATTTCATGGGATTTCTGTACTAATTTATAAATTGAATAATATGGCAAGCTACATATTTTGTGGCATATATTCTGTTCTTCCCAAAACTTTGATGGGAAGTTTTGATATATACACCTCATTTTGGTCCCCAAACTCACTCATTACAAACCCTTCAGTATACACCATCTACATAGAGTGAGTCGAGTTTGGAAGACCAAAACCGACAATCAAGAGTTAGAAACATTCAAGCAAAGCATCAATGGCTGGAGGTATATTTTTTGGGCTATTTTCAATTTTTGATCCATGTTTAATTCCGCATTTATTATTTGGATCGATTTAAGTTTATGTTTAACATCCACTACATAATATAATATATCAACCTTATAAATTCGTTAACATATTTATCCTCATACCCAAAATAAAAAATTAATCAATTAAATATTATATCACTATAAATCATATTTTAAATTTTCAAAACTTAGAAATTATTGTTATTTTATTAATATATTATTACTAAATACTTCAATCATGACCAATTCAAATTGTGTTTAAAATATATTATTGAAAACATCCAAATCAATTTTAAATATCGAAACCAGGCCAAAATGGGAAAAAAAATCCCTACGCCATTGCTAATCATAAAAGTGTACCACGCCAGAAGCCTCAACACTTCCGAAAGTGTCGCCATAAAAGTAATCAACAAAGACCATGTCAAAAAAAAGGCTTAATTGAACTAATCAAACGCGAAATCTCAATCACTCGATTAGTCCGTCACCCAAACGCCATCAAACTAGAAGTAATGGCCACAAAGCAAAAAATATTCTTCGTTGTGGAACACATAAAGGGCGGCGAGCTTTTCGCAAAAGTCGCTAAAGAAAAACTAAAAGAAGAAACCGCGAGAAAGTACTTTAAACAACTTATAAGCACTGTAGACTTTTGTCACGGTTGTGGTGTTTCACATAGAGATTTAGTGGGTGTTTGCAACACCTTCCGAGCTTATTTTTGCTCAGAAGTTGTTTTCTAGTGTTTGAAATATCAACTTTTGCTTCTATTTAACTTAAAATAAGTTGAAAAATGATGGTATTTTTCATCTTAAAAATACTATCATTATATATAGACCATGTTGAAATATTTTGGACGTTGCAGCTTCTTATTAGGTAATCACTTGTTCACAATTTTTGGTGGAACCAAATTGTTACAAGCAATCAAAATTGTGGAGAATATTTGTCAAAAAGATGTGTTTGAGGTAGTTGTTTTAGCACCTGGTCTGGTGAACTTAACGAATCAATAGGGCCATTTTTCGTTTAATACTGAATATTAAATTTCTGTATTGATGAATGCACGTTAATATAACTCTCACTAAATTCATCAGAAAAAGAAAAACTCCCACTAATACTAATAGGGAAATCAAGGATACCCTTGAGGTAAGGTCTAAATACGAAAATCCCTATCACGTATTGGGTATTACAAAATTCCCCTCGAGTTTGTCACCTTCTTACAATTAACACATTGCCTCTAAAATGTTTCAATTTTGCCATTGGGGAATTATTTGTAATGTCTATAATATCTGATAAATTTTAAAATTTGGGTGCTAATTGTTATATCTAATAAATTATAAAAATGATAATCATATATTTACTACCAAAATAATTGATATAATTTATAAATGCCAATAAATTTCAATAAATATTGCAACTTTTTTTACATATTTATTAATAATTTAATTTCTATAATAAAATAAATAAACAAAAATTTAATAATAAAAATTATAAACATAATATTGTATTTACACTGATTATTTAAATAAATAAATAATATATTTATTGCATTAATATTGAATTTATAATACAATATAAACTTTATTATATTGAAATATTTGATTTATAATACAACATAAATTTTATTAAATTTACTAATATAGAAAATAAATTCTATAACTAAATATGTAAACAATTTTTTTATATTTATAAAAAATTATTATTAAAATTCTATTAAATTTATTGTTATACAATTTAAATTGTTAATAAATATGTAAATAATTTTTTCTTTTTGCAATATTTGTTGAAACTTATGGACAATTATAAATTTTATCAATTATTTTGGTAGTAAATATATAATTATCACTTTATAATTTATAAGATATAACAATTAGCAATCAAGTTTTAACATTTATAAATTAAACATTCTAAACAACACTTAAGGGCAAAATTGGAACATTTTAGATGCAAGAGATTAATTTTAAGAAGATGACAAACCTGAGGGAAATTTCTGTAATACTCAATACGTGAGGGAAATTTTTGTAATTAGGTCTTACTTGAGGGGTATCCGTAATTTACCCATATTAATAATCTTCCATGCATTATTTGTCATTGTTTATAATTTTAATATTAAAAATTATTATTAAGCATTATTTTCTATTTATAAATTTTGAGTTTTATGAATTATTTATATATTTCTAGTAATACAAAATATGAATTAAAATTAATTCTTTTGGAGATTCTTGGACATTTATCATATTTGACTTCAATAAAGATCGAATTGGACTCAAATATGAGACTCAGCATGCAAATTTATCAAATTCAAATTGGAATTCCAAGTTTAAATCCAATTTGAATTTAACTCATGTTTTGTTATTTCAAATTTCAAACCCCAAAACATAAGAACTCCCATCACAAACTATCAATCAGATCACATTCCAATACATCTTATCACAAACTAGTGTACCTGGCAAATTTAGTTCAAAATTATCCTGAAAGAGGTACCCTTGCAATGTGTGCGACAGTATTTGTAAAGTGATTAAATCAAACATAAAGATCTGAATACCATTATGTGCACAAGAAGACTAGCTAGAAGCCTATAAAATGATTAATCACTTTCCAACTCTTACTATGGTGAGAAATTTTCTGGTTCATCATCGATCACATGAATAACAACTCCGCGGCTTTCACTTTTTGATCTGACAGCAACATAAATGTTAACCATCATCAGAAAGGCCATTAAGAATTTACTGCAATTTCAATATCTTTACTCAAAACAACCTTTTAGAGATTTAAACTTGAGAAATGGAAACCAACCTTTTAGATGATGAGGCAGCTCGTTTTTTCGATGAACCTGCTTTCCTTTTTGCTGTCAATTTCTGACTCCTGCTAGTGTTTGTAAAATAATTCGATTTAAGCAAATTGGAGTTGTTAACTAAGGGGAACATATATATTTCAATAGACTGGACTTTCTACTATTATTTTTTCAGGTGTGAAGGACAAAAGTATATGACAATCCAGGAGGGCGAAAGAGACATTTGAGTGATATGCAGAGAAAATATTTATAGACTTACTTAATAGGCTCTTTAGCAGGAGACTGCTGACCAGCTTCTTCTTCTTCTTCTTCTTCTTCTTCTTTATGAGAGGATTGTGTCTAAGTTGATCAATTTTTTCACAAAAAGGAAAGAGACAATAAAATCGCAAGATAAGGTTTATTACGGGATAAAAAAAAATTAAAAAAGAAAAAAAGATGATCTTACTTCTTGAGGATGGTCGTCACTAAGCAGTTCCCATTTTTCTTTTTTTAGGTTCAAGATTTCTGTTTCACCATCATCATAAAGAATCTGCAAGAAAGCAGAAAACTATACCATCAGAGGGATGAAGGTAAATCCAGTAATTTAATCGGGAAAAATCACTTAAATGCATGGTCTACAACGGAGGGTCTTAATTGTTTTCTTACAAGGTTCATGAAAAAGGTAAGTTGCTTTAAATCCAACTCGAAAGAAAAGGGCTTTACTAGACAATTACTGTTATCTAAAAAAGGAACACACATAAGCAAACATGAAGAAGAATAGAAAGTATATCATCACCGTGTGCTTCTTTGTTGCGGAATAGTAACCCTTAACGGTGCCTGCGTAGAACCTGCATAAAAGAATATTGAATATGAATAATTAAAGTTTAAAAATATAATCTTTTTTCCTTGAGGCAAGAATCAACAGATGAGGTTCGAGTTAGTTTTATTTGAAGCCCAAACATTACAATAAAACAAAGTACGGTAAAGAGATGATGATTTGAGCATTTAGTGCTTACACTTTGTCCATTGGCCACCAAACCTGTATCCTTGAATTAACTAATTCCTCCCCAGATTCAGAAACGGGCTTTACAGGCTTCTGAATTATGTATGTTCCAAAATAATATCAGAGTAAGCACTCAAAGAATATTTTAAGTTTACAATATATAAAAAGCAAAACCATACCTTTCCTTTTTCTTGAGACAAATTCTTCCTTTTCTTGGTTTTGGTAGGTTTAGATACAGAATGAGACTCCACCACCTACATAATTTTCAAAATTTGAACCAAGAAATAACTAAAAACCGCAGAAGCCATAAAGAAACAATGACAGATATAGTTTCAGTACCTTATCCACGTCACTTTCCAACTTTTGCACCTGGGATGTTTTTTCATCCATTGTTTCTTTTTCCAACTCATCTTCCACTTCTTCACTGGTGTCCCTAAGAATCTCATCTTTCTTCTTTTCACTAACAGACCCCGGTCCAGCAATATTCTGTCTACCAGTTCTCTTAGGAGCACTTGAACCTCTCTTCTTCCCCTTACTTAGCAAGATTGTCCTTCTTACAGTCGACGACCATTCCACTTCATTTTTCTGATTTTCCATGCTCTCTTTCTTCTTTGACCGACTTGTTTCACCAAAATCGACTTTTTCTTTTTGTGAAGAATATTCTTGCCATATATTTTCATACCCCTCCTCTGGCTTTATCAAAGAATTGGTTCTTATGCCCTTTTTACTTCGTACGTATCCTGTACTCATCCCTGACTGAACAATTTCTGCAGCTTTCGAATGAGTCATTGCATTATTAGTTTTAAGCTGCAAAATTTTCTCACAGCATTTTATCGCTTCCGAAGAATTTTCATCATCAGGTACATTTTTGTTGCCGTCAGGAATGCAAGCTTCTTGCTCAGCCTCAGAAACTACATCTGAGTTGGATACCCCATTATTACCAGGCTCAACAGTTGGCGAAACTTCTTTTTCCATCTGATTCAAAAAAGATAATTTGGAAGTTATTTGACTTGGTTTATTATCTAGATAAACATAGCAGAAACATACAGCAAAACATATTCTGAACATGGTAAGCATGGCCTCTTTAATGATGCTGGCAACGTGCACGTGGACTCGTGTTCAAAACATAAATCTTAGTAAAATCTATTGCAATAGAACTAGATTTTGTGATGGTAAAAAGTCACTTAAAAGAAAAACAATACATGATGTCAAGACACCATTCTTGTTTAATATTAATTAATGCTTCCAAACATGTTAAAATGACTTCAAGCTAGGGTGGTGGAAGCATGCAGTTTTGGATTTGTGGAATAGCAAGTTTATGAGTGAAGCATTCTATTCCAAATATTTGAAGATCATAGAGCTTGTTTTATTTTATGTATATCATTTATGTACTAGTACTTTAGGTACTAAACTTTCTTGTTATTTTAAGTCTTGTAGAAACATAAGAAACTAGAACTAAGTTATCCCACCAGGTCCAATTTCAAACCGCGGAATTCAGATATATGATTTGCACAACCTCAATCTTGTGTTGATAGCTCTCTATTCTGAATTAAGAAAAATACTATCTTGACATGACAAACAATTACGAAGTCATATAATTTTCAACATGTGTTGATAGCTCTCTATTATAAATTAAGAAAGATATCATCTTGACATGACAAACAATTACTAAGAAATATAATTTTCCAACATGTGTTGATAGCTCTCTATTCTAAATTAAGAGAGATATCATCTTGACATGACAAACAATTACGATAGCTAGGTCTACAAAGATTACTTTTTCTTAATAAATTGAATTATGATAGTCAAGCTATCTAATTGGAAAACAGGAAATAGTTTCATAAAATATACTCCCTCCGTCCCCTATTTTTTTGCCCCCTTAACTTTTGGCATGGAGTTTTAGGTAAAAGTTGAAAAGGTGGAACTTTGAGGTATTTTTACATTTATGTCCTTAAAACTAGTTGTGTCAAATCATTACTTTATGTGGGAAGGCATTTTTGGGAAAATTCATTTCATTTAGAAAGACAGTCTATTTTGGGACATCCCGAAAAGAAAAATAGGAGTAAGAATTTAGGGACAGAGGGAATAACAAGTATTTCATTGGCACAGATACTAAGTATGCAATGAGCTTAAGTAACTCACATAGAACATTTTTTATGGGATTATGTGGTAAAGGGGAGAAGTTGAGTAAGCATGGAGCATGAATAACTCTCTCAGAATGCATTTTGATGGTATACACTGTACGCGCTCTTTTTGCTTCGCTTTTTTTTATTTCCCCGAGCGAAACGAAATCTGAAGCACCCTAGCATCACAAGTAATGGTTTTTTTCTCTTTTCCAAAAAGAATGAAATGATTAAAGTTGCACTGAAAATAAGAATTGAGTGTCTTCCCTTAGTTTCTTACATTTCTTCTTACTGCGAGGTTTTTCTCTAAGTCTCCAGCGTTCTGTGACAACTCTGGTTGAATCAAAGTGACTTTCTTCAATTTGTTGAGGTTTATCCTTTAGAGATACTCAAATTGGATCCACTGAAATCTAGAGTTCCTTATTATTACCGGTAACTTTTGGTCCTTCTGTGACAACTCTGGTTGAATCAAAGTGACTTTCTTCAATTTGTTGAGGTTTATCCTTTAGAGATACTCAAATTGGATCCACTGAAATCTAGAGTTCCTTATTATTACCGGTAATGAAGGACCCGCACCCAGGTTCATAAATTTTGGTCCACTATCCCTCATTTTCTAATTGTCTTAGAGGGTTGCGGACACCGTTTCCAACTGCAATCTTATGAAAAATCGATCAAATGGATTATCTTGTCCTTCTTCTTTGAGTCTTGTCCCTAGTTTTCCTATTTAGATTATCCTCACATTCAGCAGATTATCTAGAATTCCCACTATTTAGCTTTTGCCTCAGACCATTAAAGCAATGCGAAGTGCTTTCCCCTTCCAGGAGATTGATTTTAAATGGAGATTCCTTCACCAAGAATTTTCTCAAAGGAATTGATGGAGTATTAGATCAAATTTGTATGACGCTAGAGTGTCACGTATGATCTCTTTGAGAAGTTGAGAGGACCTTTTTCGAGAACGAGAAGATCGAGAAGGATGCACTATTGTGCTCATGGTAAATGTTTGATAGACCATTGTGGAGCGGTTAGCTAGACAAACTGTTAGGCAACTATTAAGTTAGGTCGAAAGAAGACTTTCTTTTTTATCATCTTCCAAGAAGTTTCTTCCACTTTGCGGATCCATTAACTGATCGAACTAATAAGAAAACTTCATTAAAAAGCCCATCCCGGTGGTGGATTGAAATGGGAAGGGCTAATATGCAAACCAAGTAATATTTGGATAAAAATCTTTTCTTGCATCATCCATTATGTAATAGAAAAATCGCAGAGGGGATGGACTATAGATTGAGCAAGGGAGTTGCTCTTTGAATAGGAAAAAGAGCTCACAAAGTATAGTTAAGCCTAGAATTTGGAGTAAAATAGGTAAATTATTTGTTTCACGTGAAGCTCATGCATTATACTTCATCAAAAGTAAGTTTAAATACAAGAAAGGAAAAAGTGTGCTTGTCTTAACCATATTAAGATATTGGTGTTTTTCATAGTTCGTTCATGTAGCTCGTGCAGGATGGAGTAAACCCACTTTGTGATTTTTCGCTAGTTCATGCAAATTCGAAATAATTATCATGGATGAGCCACATGCAAAGATACTTGCAAGCATGGTTCTAGCTGGGCTTTCCAGAGGTACTTCATAACCTTGCTTTTGCTCGCCTTTTGCAATTTGCACACCTCTCCTAACTATTGTCTTATTATTCTAGAATATTCTTTCTAAGAGAGACAATTTTACATAGTTATGTCAACTGCTTCTATTATTAAGTACGACTTGAATCGATATGCTTTTGACCGTAAACAATCGAACTCAACGGCCACACCTGAGCTCAAATAGTAAGATATTTAATAGTGTCTATGTAGTGATTGGAAAGAAAAACTCGAATGCGGCAAATTAGTTCAATTCTTTTGCGGATGCTATAGAATATACCATTCTTGTAGTAGCCACCATGTCAGATCCTTGCTCCTCTGCAATTTGGGCCCCATATTATGCATGGAGCACGCACGGAGCTTCAATAATTCACTAAATGCCTTTTAAAGGATGACGTGGTACATCTGCTCTTTTTTGCGTTCTCTTTTTGGATTGCCCCAAGCGAAGCGCACTCTGAAGCACCCTAGCATCACAAATACGTAATGGTTTTTTTCTCATTTCCAAAAAAAAAATGAAATGATTGAAGTTGCACTGAAAATAAGGACCTAGCGTTTTATTAGTCTCTAGCGTTATATACCATATTTTTCTCGTTTTGAGTATCTTCTATTAGTCTCTTCCATTTCTTCATCCCGCATGGTCTTTCTCTTAGTCTCTAGCATTCTATGACATGCTCTGGTTGAATCAAAACGACTTTCTCCAATTTATTGAGGTTTATCCTTTAGAAGTACTCAAATTGGATTATTTTATATCTAAAGTCCCTCATTATAGCAAAGATATCGATTATTATTGCGAAAGTTTACCATTCTTTTTTTGTCTTCCATTAAGTAATCCCAAAGTTTCTTTTGTAGAATAAAGAGAACGAAGAACCCGCACCCGGGTTGAGTAGCTTTTGGTCCTCTATCCTTCATTTTGTAATTGTCGTAGAGGGTTGCGGATGCCACTTCTAAGTGCAATCTTATGAAAAATGGAATATATGGATTATCTCGTCCTTCTTTTTGAGCCAATCATTTGTCCTTGTTTTCGTTTTCCAATTTAGATTATCCTCATTTTCAACGGAATTACTAGAAATTCCCACTGCTTAACTTTAAATACGCCTTTGACCATTAAATGAAATGCAAGTGTTTTCCCCTTCCCGAGGATTGATTTTAAAAGAGATTCCTAGAAGTTGCAAGAACTAGAAATCCCACTGCTTAGCTTTAAATTCGCCTTTGACCATTAAATGAAATGGCAGGTGCTTTCCCCTTCTCGAGGATTGATGGGGACTCCAGAGCAAAGTTGTATGATACTAGAGAGTCAAGTACGGTTTCTTTGAGAAGTAGAAGACGTTCTTCAGTTTGTTACCTTCCAAGAAGCTACTTCCACTTTGCAGTCCATTAACAGATCAAACTAATAAGAAAACTTCCTTAAAAAACGATTATGGTGGAGGATTGAAATGGTAACGGCTAATACACAACCAATTAATGTTTGGATAAAAATCTTTTTTGTTCATTCATTATGTAATAGAATAGTCGGGAGGGGATTTGGCAATGGACTTAGCTAGGGAGTTGATCTTTGAATAGGAAAAGGAGCGCACAAATTGATCTTGATCAATGTAAGCCGAGATTTTGGAGGACAATTGGTAATTTATTCTTTTTATGTGAAGCTCAGGTAGTGTACTTCCTTAAAAGTAAGGAAAAAGTGTGCTTGTCTTTACCACATTAAGATACTAGCGTTTGCAGAGTTTGCTCATGCAGAAGGGAGCATCCCCACTAAGTGATTTGTTTGCTAGTTCACGCGAATCTGAAGAAGATACATGGACAAGCCACATGCATGGACACTTGCACGTGTGATTCTAGTCGAGCTTTCCGGTGGTATTTAATAACCTTGGTTCTACTCGCCTTTGGCACACCTCTCCTAACTATTGCCTTATTATTTTAGGATATTCTTTCTAGGAGGGACTATGTTATATCTTTATGTCAAATCCTTCTATTATTAGTTAAGACTTGTAGTCTTGTACCATTTTGATGTGTTCTTATTTCTTTGGACAAAGAGTGTTTTGATGCTTTTGACCGAAAGCAATCAAATTCAAGGTCCACCTCTAAGCTCTGAGAGTAAGACATTGGAATGTGTCTATGTAGTGATTGGATTAGTTCAAATTTTTTCAGAAGCAAATGCTTTAGAATATTACATTCTTGTAGTAGCCACAACGTTAGTCCGCTGCAGTTTTTTGGCCTCATATTATGTCATGGGGGAATATTTCCACAATAATGGAATGCTTGCATTAATAATTTATGACGGTCTTTAGTAGAGAGGCCATGTCATATTTGCAAATGCATTATTGTTACGCCGACCACCAAGTCGGTATGTTTTCCAAATAGATATTTTCTATTTGCATTCATGTCCAAAGTACATCCTTGATCCGGAGCTCTCTAGCTTTACTTTCCAATGAATAAATCAAACCAACTAATTAACTATATTACTGATTATTTGCCTACTTTGGCCAAAGTATAAAATAATGTTTTATACCATAACAAGTCGTTTGCATTCTACCATAAGCAACATTGTAGAAGATTGCACCTCAAAAACCTCTAGTAATCCAAACTCCATGACCAACCCTGGGAGCCTGGCTTGCGTTTGGAGCTAATGCTCGCAATTTAGTGTTTAAAATTATATATTTCATCATCTTATAGGACATAATCATGAATTCATTAATCCCTCACTTCTATTGGGTTACTATGGCCGGTAGTTTGTTAAAGGTTGAGTTTCTTAAGTTCCAAACTCCAGGAAGACAACCAAAACTAGGCTTGCGCTCTTTGGACTTAACCCAACAACTTAGAGCACACACGGACGACAGCCATGAAATACGTATCAGCCTCCTTCTCATCTTCAGAGTTAATTAAATTTAATTGATTGTCCAACTTCTAAATGTATTTGCTTGTTAGGTTTTACAAGTTCCATTCCCCCCCCCCCCCCCCATATCCCCAGACACACACTATAGTTTATATCAACAGTGACAAGAAAAGGAATGAATAATGCAAACACAAGCACTTCGGCTAGATACTTGCATCACATTCAGATTTGAGAGGGAAGTGCCAAAATTAGTGAATAAAATGATAATTCTACGAACATTAGTCAGGTCTTAGGCCCTTCTTTTGATTGAGTTTTGACAAACATTTTAACCCAGCGGATCTCATAGAGGAAATATAATATGGTGGATGACCAGTGGAAGAGGTACACCAAGAATCCTTAAGATTTGGTATATATAAGAGAAAGGAATCAAGAACTTGTTTGGTAAGTCCTTTTGCTACTACCAAGCATACTTTAGTTGCTTTTTGATCCTTTTCCTTTGTAAGAATTGTATAAAGTATAAAAAAGATGGGACTTTTCAGAGGTTCCATTATTGATTGGATTGAAAATGAGAGCTCAGTTACAAATAACTTAAAGTGCTAGGTTTCTAATGTAAAATCCCATACAGAGATAGTTACATAAGCAAATCGCTTCATACCATATGAGACTGATAACATAATATTTCTCTTATGAAGTTACTTTAAACAACCAAAGGAAGAATTAATAGTCAATGAGTACTATCACAAAAAAAGGAAACATCAGTCAAAGTGTAAATATACGGTATAAGGTTTGGAAATGACAGTTAAAGTGTAAATGCTTTGACATGTTCAGAATTTCAATTTAGTGTAGAATAATGAACGTTCAAAAACTGTTTAGAACTACACAACATAACATTAGGCATCAAGAAGTAAGCATCTTCCATCAACATGTAATAATCAATCATGCAAACTGACTTCCACATACTCAAGGTCAATCAAACATTGAATTATTGAGAAATAGATGGTTCAGATAAAACACTTTCTAAAAGATCCACACAAAGTAATGAAATAAATCAACATTTTGTAATCTCTAACAAATAGAGAAGGAATGGTTCACAGAATAAACTTATTCAAATCGCAATGGACTTTGCCACAGTAAACGCAAGGAGGAGAAGAAGAACCAACCATGTTATCGCCATTGGATGATTTATCCCGACAGAGAGAACCTATTATCTCAGCATAATCATCAATATTGACCTCCATTTTCTTCACAGCTTCTCTAATATGAGGCTGGAGTATGGTTGCACAGCTCTCAATAACATGTCTCCCCAACTCCCATGAAATAGGTGAGATGTCCTGAAACCAAATGTAAATGAAAGTCATAAAAATGAGAATAATCACAGAGTATTATAATTGCACACAAGATCAAAGAGACTTAAGAGGGAATATTTACCTGATTTTCCATGCTGACACTATCTATAAGAGGCTTCACATGTTCAAATGTGAGATCATTGCCATCAGTCTCTTGTATCACACTACACATGACCATTTTCATGTAATAAAAGGTGTTTGTGGGGTGATCGCAGCTTCAAAGAATAATCAAAACAACTTCAATGAGACACTCAAATGAGCGGGTTAATTGAGTCATAACCTTTTTCAGGTAACAATGGACAAAATCTTGAATATTTATTTACCTAATGGTACTGAGAAAAATTTGGAACATTTCAGCAACCACTTTAGAATCTACGTCCATCATTAAATAGCACGATTTCACTTTTTCCATAGTTTCGATCATCCTCCTCTGTCTGTACCACCTGGTGGTAGACTCACGGGAGAGCTGCTTTAGTAAAACCAAAAATAATTGGAAAGCTACCTGTCACCAGCAACCCCAAACTTATTGCTTGATTGATCTATCATATATGAGAGAAAGAAAGAAAATATTGAACAGTATCTGCATACCTTCAATATTTTGTCTTTATAAGGGGCTAGTGGAGCTGTAATTCTTGTAATTTCATTCATACAAGAAGCAACTACAAATTGGATATTTTCTTCAGGATGCTTTAGGATCTCATCAGTCATGAGAGCCGTCATTACTCCACCAACTGATCTCGCGATAGATATTGTAGGAGAGACCTGAGGAAACTTGATCAAAATGTTCTCGGCTTTCTGAAAGAAAAAATATAATACTATCACTGTTGGGGAGGAATGGGGAAAACAGTTGTGGTCAAGAAGGATAATAAAATAAAGTCAGTGACACTATGTGCTATAAATCAAGATGGAACAGAGCCATTAGCAAACAACAATAAGCACTAAGATGAATTACAATTTGAATAATAATAATAATAATAATAATACAAGCAACACCTACAAGAAGTTTGCAGTCTTCGATATGATAAAGCAGCAAAGAAGTTGGAAATCAAAAACATCAAAGAAGTCGCAGATTGATGCAAGTGGGGTCAGTGTAAATGCAGATACAGTTTCTAGTTTTAAAATGTACAACCATTTTTCTGGAAAAAATGACTGCTGCCCACTTAATATCCAGATGATTAGTTGGGGGGGGGGGGGAGAAGATGCCAGGGTATTTCACAGGTCCATTAATGCACACTTTGTTCGTCCAATAAGTAATGTTGCACACGTACATAAACACTTGAATGTGTTATGATTAAGTTTACCCCCATTTATTCATTTACAAATAATTAACCCACCCCTTAAATGCATCCATTCCATCAAGTATAACCAAAAGAAATAACATATCCACCGGATTTTATAAACAATGAAGGAAACCTTATGTAAAATAAATTAGTAAAGATTTGGTTGTGACAGTCAACTACCATGATTTAAGGTTAATTCAACACCACATGCATAAACACATTAATCACAAAATGAAACTTATGTTTGCATAAAAATGGAATCTTTACAGAAAAATCACAAAAATAAAACCTACAAAAGGATTTGGGTTCTACCTCGAGGAGAACGAGTAACTCTTCGTTGGGTGAAGAAAGTGACGCTAAAAGGCTATTCTTAATGACAACCAATTCATCTTCAAGCTCTTTCTGTGAAGCATCAACAAAATTAACAGAACCCATTCTCCAATTCACCTGTCCAAACAAAAACAAAAATTAAAATATGCACAGAAAAATTAGAAGAACAGATTTTTTCAATTAAGAATTAAAAAAAGACAAAAAAAATCACCACCCACAAGAAGCAACACGGTTGTTGTGATGGAAAAATCGAGAATGCAGATGAATTGTATGTAATAAAGCCTCAGAAAAATCCAAATGCAGTTGAATAAAAGAGGGGTCTTTTGCAAAATGTCCTGCATGCAGAGCCCCTCTAAAACCTCTACTCCCGGATTTTGCCTCACTCGATAAACTTTTGCTAAATTTTGTTTTCAAATCCGTGGATTTACAGAATTGAATTTTTTCCCTTTTTGGCATATTGGCTGGATTTTAATAATTTAGGGGAAAGGATAATTGTGATTAATGGTGTTTTCCCTGTTTCAAATCCTTGCTGAGTTGCTGCTGACTAATGGCTTTTTCTTAACAAATTTGGGGTTTGTAATGCAATGTTGAGTGAGAAAAATTTGAAATTGTGGGAGATAGAATGACATGATTGCCCTTGGAGTTTTAGGAGGATTTTGCATAATCCTATTATGTAAATTTATTTTCTTTCTTTTATAGTGAATGATGATGATACTCTATATTTTGCGTTTTGACCCAAATTTTTGGCTCAGGTCCAATTATTGTTTCGGCCCATATTGCATATGTGGGAGGCGCTCTTTCCGACTTTCCTTTATCACCTTTTTCCAAATATAATTATCACTATTCTCTCTCAAAATATTGTAACAAATTATTTTAATTTTCAAGTTTAATTTATCTGATGTAGTTTTGAGTATCTTGAAAAATATGATTCTAGCAATTAGTTTTCTATAAATTCATTTATTTTTAATAATCTAAATTTTCTATTACAATCACAACATTATTACGACAATAATCAATTTATTAGCTACAAAGTATAATATTATATAACAACCTTATAAAATCATTAACATATTTATTCTCAGACCCCAATATACAAAATCAACCAACTAAAATCACTATAAATCATATTTCAAATTTTTAAAACATAAAAATTACTACTATTGTACTAATATTTTATTATTAAAACCAATTCAAATCATGTTTCAAATATATTATTGAAAACATCCAAACTAATTTTCAAATATCAAACAAGGCCAAAACGAAAAAAATAAAAAATAAAAAAATCGACCCAAATGAGTCTTATAGGGCCTTATTGATGTATTTTGGCTGGCGGTTTTGAATATTCAATTTTCAAAATTCAAAACACGATATCATTTTCATAATAAAGACATGATCCCATGTGTTCCTAGACAACATTAACAACACATTTAACACATTATTATTTTTATTTAAAAAAAAAAAAAAAAAAAACTAACGAGCCCGTATATTACTTAAAACTAACTTATGAAAAACACATCAATACGTATTTTCATATTTTTAAACACACTAAACATCGATCAATTAATACCACATGTTTCTTTAATAGTTTCGAGTTTTCATCTAAACTATGTTTTGATAGATATTTTCTCTCTCCAAAACCAAGAAAAAAAATATCTCAAAATATATGCAAACAGGGTCATAAGTTCATAGCTCCATGTCTCAATCTATATATAAATGACGTTGGTCTAAATTCATCATAAAATGTTCCACATATCGAGACTAAACACTCTTTATAAAAATGTGTTTAGTACCAGACATTCATTCAAATAGGTTTTTTTTTAATCATCATTATGCTTCAAAAATTTCAAAGAGTCAAATGATTATACTTTTATTTATTGTTTTGTTTCTCAAAGTTATTCAAATCTTATACTTGACTTAATTCCTTTCGAGACCCATCGGACACATTAAATATGCAATTTTTCTCTAAAATAGATTTAATTTGGATACTTTACATTGTAATAACTAGTACAACCCGCTAAACCAATTAATTGTTAGTATCAAATTATTATACTAGCATTCTAGAATTGAATAATAGCACGGGTGATTTATTACATTCAATAGTATGAAAGTGCTTTAAGTTTCATTAAATAATTCGAGGGGTGAAGTCTTATCCACCCTACCATTGTAAAATACTATAAATTAAGGTCATGTTTGAATTGTTTTTCTAAAATTATTTTCGTAAAACAAAATAAAAATACTTCGTATATATGATATATTTGAATTAGTTTTCACTTGTAAAAAGTTTGATTTAGGTTATAATAATAATAAAATAAAAATTTCGATGACAATTGAGGATATCTTGTATTTTTGTAGCTAGGGAGAGTTCTAGTATATCGTTGGATGTCAAATAAATATGTTACGAGATTTAGAAAAAAAAGTTTGATATATTTTGAAATTCGATTCTAACGCCATTTAATTGAGTCAAACATGACAATTCATAATATCATCAAAATAAGTTAGACTTGTGTTTGGCTCGATTCATTAAACATAAACAAAATACAAACACAATTTGAAAATAAGATAATCAAATTAAATTTAATTGTCAATGAGGCAGTGGTCTAGTGACAATCATCGACAAAGCTGACGCCCCAAGACCAAGACGTTTTGGGTTCAACTCCCACGAATGTGGGTATTTCTCTAGTTTTAATATAGTTGTTTATTGAGAGAATTGCATTTGTTGTACCAAACTTTATATCGATTCTCACTTGTGGTACCGTAAAATGTAGGCCGACACATTTGGTACCATAATTTAACAAATCCACTCATATTTGATACCGCCGTTAAAAATCACGGTTAAGTCGTGATGTGGCAGTTAAGTCTTATTGTAAAATTGATGTCATTACTTATGTTGACTAATAATTCTACCCAATAACATTTCAGGCTAGTAAAATAACCCACATTTTCAAATTTACTGACGATTTTAATCCACATTATTGCGCAATTTCAAAATTGGCTCGAATAAGACACGTGCGAACCAATTTGAAGATTTTACTTATTATATTTACATATTAATTTAACTAATTTGATTTTATATAAAATATTAATAAATTAAATAATACTTTAATATAAATCCTACAAAAAATAAAAATAAAAATATATTTTTAAAAATTTATATAATTAATATTCATTAAAATAATAAAGGTATATATTAATAAATAATTATAATTTAAAAAAAAAAACAAAACCCATTCCCACCCCAACCCCCGTAACCACCACCACCCCCGGCGGCCTGGGATCGCCAGGCCACCAGACATGGGTTTTGCCACACAACTTTAATTCTAAAGTGACATTTGTTCACTGATTTAAACTTTATACTATTTCGGAACTTTAATTAGCCCAAAATCCAATTTCCTATTTGAAAAAGAAAAAAACTTGGCCAAATTTGGGTCAATTCCCTGAAATTATCTACATAATTTCGTTACCTTAAACAGTTGTCAGTTTTTTCTCCTGATTTTAACCTTGTGTTACACTTTGCAAACTATACAGTTCCTACTGGGATTGCATTTGTATCCATTCAGTCTCATTTCCATCTCCTCAACTTGTTCTTGAACCCAAATATATATAATTATTTTAACGTTGTCGAGATATTGTTTAGTGCAACAAATGTTATGGTGCAAAACTGAAACTCATCTATTACTCTACACAGGATGATTCTGCCGCCGATTAAATCACTTTTATGTAAAGACAATTAACGGGAAATACATAGTACAAAAATTTCTATCATAATTAATAAAAGACAAAAAAAAAAACCCTGAACATTTCTACCCAAAAACAGATTTATGTTTAGGAGCAATTACTTTAATGCCACCCATGAATGGCCTTAAAGGCTCTGGTATGGTGACAGAGCCATCCTCTTGCTGGAAATTCTCAAGCATGCAAACTATCATTCTTGGAACTGCACAAGCTGTAGCATTCAACGTGTGAACAAACTGTGTTGTACCTTTTTTAGTCAGAGACGAGGATTCTGGACGATATCGTATGCCTAATCTCCGGCTCTGGTAGTCCGTACAATTAGATGCACTGGATATCTGTCCCATAAGCAGGTTTTGGTGGTTAATACACTATCAAATTAAAAAACAAAAACGAACAAACGAGGCTGCCAATAGTCCCGACTAATTTGAATACTTCTAAAGTATTAAACCATTTTTGCATCAGAAAGAAACAAGAACATAAGTATTTGATGGTGGACAAAAGGAAGCAACGTCATACCTCACCATACCGCCCCAACCCAGGCATCCAGGCTTCAATATCGAATTTACGGTAAGCTGGCGCACCCAAATCCTCTGTTGCCATGTCAATAGTCCTACAAAACAGCATCATAGTTAGAAACTCATGGATTTGGGCATTCTTATTCATAAATCAAGATATGGAGCTTAGAGTACATACTTGAAATGAAGTCCCAGTGACAAGAAAAGATCTTCTTCGATTTCAATAAGTTCTTTATGGAAGGAATCACTTTCTTCTGGCCTGCATAAGATGAACATCTCCACCTTGCTGAATTGGTGAACTCGATAAAGACCCCTGCTCCCAAATCGTCACCAATCAATTAGTAGTTGCAAAGGAAGAAGCATAAGGACTTTTAAACAAGTGAAAAAGCTACCTAGTTGCAGCGCCTGCAGCTCCAGCTTCTGTGCGAAAGCAATGGGAAAAAGCCACGTACTTGAGAGGTAATGATGACTCATCAAGAATGGAATCCATATGGATTCCACCTACAGGAATCTCTGCAGTACCTATGAGGCATTGATCTGTGCCCTCGATGGAATAAACCTGCCGCAGTTTATCATTTATATTAGTCAAAATGAAGAAGACTAATATTATAAAGACACGTTATCATGTTCAAGATCACCAACCTGAGTGTTTGTTCCACGGGGTTGGAAGCCACACTTCTCTACGACAGAAGATCGTACAATTTCTGGAGTTGTAAGAGGTGTAAACCCCTTTTTCATGACTTCTGAAACAGCCCAGTTAACAAGGCCCATCTCTAACATAACTGCTTCATTTTTCAGGTAATAGAATTTTGACCCACTCACCTGTAAAATAGATTGAATAGGTACAATAATGTCAATAGAATTCAGTCATTTTCTCACCTTATAAGCACAGAGAGATCATTAGCAGGCAGTCACCTTATCAACAAGACAATGTGCATTAAATCTGACATTTCTACGAGCAGACATTTCCAATAATATAAGAACATCAAGAATCATTGGTTGTACCACTGAAGGCCTCTTTTCAGCTTACTAATTAATGTTGATCAGAAAATATCTGTCACAAGCAAATTGAAGATGAAAAATGGGCATGCTAAACCTATCACATGGGCAATAGGGAAGAACGAGGATAGCTGATTCTGATAATTACGCCCTCCTTTTTTCTGAAGATATTTTGTTTTTAAAAGAACAGCTAATTTGATAAAATTTAAAACTTTACACGATTGGATGTCAAGATAAACCTACTGAATATATGAAGTTCATAAGGGTAGGTCGAACTTCTTCCCATAATTTTGTTGGTTGATATCCATCACTGATATCTCCCACCAATGTTATTATATTGACATGCTTTTTAATGTATATATGAAGTGGGAAATGATTGCATTAACATAAGAAATTCCTATTCGTCTCACCTAATTACTGATTGCCTCGACAAAAGCTCGACTATAGTAAATTGTTATATTGATCCAAGTCTTTGTACACAAGAGATATTCGTTTACCAAGTATTTCAACTAAAACATACATGATCTTGATATTGAACACCATATAACAATCACAAGAATAATTTGGCTTGATAGATGGAGACACAGTAATATATCCAGCAATTAGATAATAGATGAAAGAATACCTCAGCAGCAGCATCAAAATCAAATAAGTCCAAATCTTTTCCAAGCTGGACATGATCCTTTATAGAGAAACTAAACTCTCGCGGTTTACCAACCTATAAATGGTTGAAAAAGACAAGGTGAGAGAAAGAGGGGAAAGTAGGGGTCAAATTGGGTGCATTTCACGACTGGTAGTTAACAGATCAAGAAAAAGGAATACCACTTTTCTCACAACTGAACAATCTTCTCCACCTGCTGGAACATCTGGATGTGTCATATTTGGCACACATTGTGCTTCCTGCTGTAGCTCATCCGTAAGTTTGAGTAAGTCTTCTTCCAAGGTAACAAGACCTTCCTTAAGATTCTTACCTGGACACCACATACATAGGATCAACAATGTATTCATCGAACCTAAGATTCAAGTATAGAATGTAGAAGTTTTATAGGAAACCTTCTTCTATGAATTTCTGGCGCTCAGATGGTTCCAGTTTTCCCTTCATTTTGTTTGCAACTATATTTCTCTCCGCGCGAAGCCTTTCGACTTCCTGCTATCTGTAAGTAACAATTAGCTAAAGAAACTAGTATAACATAATGTTATTTAACAATTTGTCAGCTTTGTTAGATAAACGGTTGATTTACTGTTTTAGTTAGTTTAGTTAATCTATTGAGCATGAAGAAAACCTTGAATTCACATTTTATTATTCATGATTTTCAGATGAAGTTAATTAAGCAATAGCACAAAGGCTCATATGGAATGAGAGATTTCGAATTCGATTAGGCTTCATTTCAATTGACAGGTTTGGATTTGATGAAGGATTTGGAGAAATTATTTCAAATGGCTCCAATATTGGCAGATTTAAAATCCATCATTTTGGGTTAAAGAAATGAATAACAAAGATTTGAAATTCATTCGAAACCAAAGTGATCCAAACAAGTTCTACCTCCAAATTCCTTAATCCAAATGTATCCAATGACTCTATAATTGGTGGATTTCAAAGCATCATCTTGGTACAAAATGATTGTATAAGGATCCATACAGAATCAATTTAATTGATATTATGAAATTTCCAGAAACATTGCTATGAATTTGATATTTTGAAATTGAAATACTCCCAAATCCCTCAATTCACGTAAAACCTAAGCTTCTTCCCAAAACTGTCACTTCAGGAGCAAACAACTAGAAGTAGGAGGGAAAGGATTGCTTCATTTTATAAACGCAACAAATAGTTTTGACAGAAACTGAACCAAAAAAATGCAACTAATTAAGAACGTGGTAAAAAAAAAAAAAAAAATTGGAAACCTGACCTTCTGAACATTCAAAAGTTTGTCATAAAGCTGAATAACAAGGTCAACATTAGCATTGGATTTTCGGTTCTTTATGTTGGCGGCAACAGCCTCTTTGTTATCTCTAATCCACTTGAAATCTATGGCCGCTTTCCATTGAGGCCCCTTCACAACTATAAATCCCACATTCAATAAAAAACACAAAAAAGAAATTAGAAGTTGAACATATTTATTGTCAATATAAACAAGATAAAGTTTACACCTTTGTTCTCATCTGGACTGGGGGCGGCGGAGGAAAGTGCTCTGGCAATGAGCGGCGGAGGGCGGCGGTAATTGAAATGGCGAGATAAAGGAACAAAGGTAATTGGGATTCTGGAGAGAATTGAAAATGGAGAAAGTTTCAAAGAACAGGATTGAAGTCCCATTGCTGCTGCTGCCTTTCTCCTGATTCTACTATTCAGTATTATCCTTCATTGTCTCCCTTGTTTATTTATTTGGGAAATTTACATAGACACCCCAAACTTTTACCCTAATTATCGAGACTTACCAGCCTTTTCGGAAATTACCAAGACACCCCCTCTGTTCATATTACAAGCACACGCTTACGGCTTTAATTTCAGACGGTTTATGATGATGTCATAAAAAAAGTTAGTGTTTCTCCAAATTTACGCTCGATCGATTTAGGGTTCAATGTCAATAACTCCGGGGGTGTTTTTGTATACACATTTGAAATCTTTTAATAAAATAAAATAATAAATGTATTCAAATTTTTCGTAGCAGATACGTTCATTTTATCAATGTAGTGTAATATTTCCGTCCCTCTTAAATCCATAATACATCATTTGGTACTAAAATACATCATAAAATGGACGAAAATTGATGCATTTTGGATTTAAAAGGAACGAAAGTGTTACGTTACACTGATAATAGGGACACATTTGCCACATAAAATTTAAGAGGGACGAATGTGTTGACAAGATGAACGAATCTGCTACGAAAAATTTAAGAGGGATGACTGTGCAAAAATTTGCCCATAAGGAGGACCAAAAGTATTATTTACTCTTTATTAAATTTGTCTAAACTAACTAAAAATAGAGTCAAAACAAAAATAAAAATTAGTACAATTAAAAACTATGGTAAATTATGAATACCCCCCTCAGGTAAGACCTAATTATAAAAAAATTCCTCACGTATTGGGTATTATAAAAATCCCCTCATGTTTGTCACCTTATTACAATTAACCCCTTATCCCTAAAATATTTCATTTTTGCCCTTGAAGGTTATTTGTAATGTTTACATTGTTGGAAAATTCTTGTCCAAGTCTGGCTTGGCCAAACCCATCCAACCATCAAGCAAGTGTATTGCACTTGCTTTGTGATTGGTCACTCTCCTGGGAGTTACATCCAATCCCAAAGCAAGTGTATTGCACTTGCTATATAATTACTTTGGGTTTGGCCAAACCCGATCTGGATAAGAATTTCCCTACATTGTTATATCTTATAAATCATAAAAATGATAAACATATATTTACTACCAAAATAATTAAAATAATTTATTGCAATTTATAATACAATATAAACTTTATTAAATTAAAATATCTTATTTATAATACAATATAATTTTATTAAATTTACTAAAATAGAAAATAAATTCATTTAACTAAATGTGTAAACAATTTGTTCATATTTATAAAATATTATTATTAAAATTATATCTAATTTATTATTATACAATTTAAATTGCTAATTAATATATAAATACTATTTTTTTTTGCAATATTTATTAAAACTAATAGGTAATTATAAATTTTATCAATTATTTTGGTAGTAAATATATAATCATCTCTTTTCTAATTTATAAGATATAACAATTAACATCCAAGTTTTAACATTTATAAGACATTACAAATAAAACCCAAGGGCAAAAATGGAACATTTTAGGGACATGGGATTAATTGTAAGAAGGTGACAAACCTGAGGTGAATTTTTGTAAAACTCAATACGTGAGGAATTGTTTTGTAATTAGGCCTTACTTGAGGGGTATTCATAATTTACCCTAAAAACTAAAATGAAAACTGCACAAAAATATGGGAATTTCTTACCCACATCGATTTTGCCCGAACCCAAAATAATTGTATAGCAAGTGAAACGTGATTGGATGAGTTTAGCTAAACCGGACTTGGACAAGAATTTCCCAAAAATATTTGCCTAGGAGACTGGCCACGTCGATAGGCCAACTCAACCAATGATAATTACTCACGTCAGTTAAATCCACGTGGAAGCAAACCATTGGGCAATTTTACAAACCACACGTGGCAACTCAAGTAATAAGTATAACTCCCCAGACCCAATCGAAGAAAAATATTTCATCCCCACAAGTTAAACAGACTACCTCTTTAACCCGATTCGTAATTTACTCGGATCTTGATCGGAGCTCCGGCACCGTTAAGAGGCTCTAACCGTGGCTCCCTCCGCCCAACAGCATCAAAGTAGCAATCTCACTCGGAGAAAATCCGCACCTGCGTCCGCCTTCACCTCTAACTCGGGCCCGACCCGAATAGTATACAGAGAGTCCGTTAATTCGCCTTCAGGTTCGGATCTGAACCTACCTTTTTGGCAGAAGACTTGGTTCATAGTTCTGTTGCTACTCATGGCGCTCTCATTTTTCGCGTTGGCGATTTTCCTATTGCTCGGTCTCGATTCCGATTACGCGTCCGCTCCTGTTTCCGCAGCTTCCGAAGGCGTTCAGGCAAGTCATCGCTATTTCACACAAATATACAACTTTGTGATGAAGTGAGATTTTATTTATTATCAATGCATCTGCGTAGTTTGGTTATTTGACGGCGATTTTCTGGTATGAATTGCGCTTCGATTTTTTATTAAATTGCTATTTATAGTTGGAGGAGGTAATTTGTCAAATTTGATGTGGAAGCTAGATTTTCTACCTTAATTTGAAAGGTAAAGTTATTGAACCGATTTTGTTGAGTTTCAACATATTCGTAATGTTCTCCTTAGTTTCGGTGCTAGGAAGTTTTTTTTTTTTTTAATTGTTGATATGAGCGACTTGTGAAAACTAATGTGACAGTTCTGGCATAGTCTGTAAGACATTGGATTTACTGAGTCAAACCTTATTGTATAATGGTTGGAAGAGATAATTTTGTATGTGTTGTATACCAGTTTATGTAGTTCTAGACCTTATGTAGTTTTTAATCTGTCTGTAGATTACATATGGTTCTGCCATCAAGCTGATGCATGAGAAGACGAAATTCCGTCTGCACTCACATGATGTGCCTTATGGTTCCGGTAGTGGGCAGCAGTCAGTTACTGGTTTCCCTAATGTTGATGATGCTAACAGCTACTGGGTAATACTGCACTCCCTTAGTTTCTTCTGCAGTTGAAATTTATGCAGAGAATCTGATACGTGGGATTGAAATTTTTGGTTTTAATTGGAGTTGTGGCTTGCCTGATTTTGCAGGTAGTGAAGCCTACAATAGATTCATCTGAAAAACAAGGAGACACTATCAAAAGTGGCACCCTCATTAGGTTGCAACATATGAGAACTAGGAAATGGCTGCATAGCCACTTGCATGCATCCCCCATATCTGGCAACTTGGAGGTTAGTATCCATGGTTTTCCTTTTGGCCCTCCCTTGACCCTATAAATTACTGGAATCATTAGAAATATTATGTACATGCATTTAGTGTAATGTCAAAGCGAATGTTTCCATCTTTTTTTAAGTTATAGTATAAAGAACTCTACAGTACTCTAGAACATTCCTGTGGTGTTAATGTATGTCTGCAAGTATGCATTAACTGCTGATGAAATTTAACAATATCATAGAAACCCATAAGGCTCAACCCTTAAGCTTCTAGATCATTTTTCTTGGCATGATTTCCCCCTTCTAACCCCTCTCTCGATACAAAGAAAGGTTAACAGCTTTTTGGACGTTCAGTATCTTCACTAGTTTCGGTGCACACCATCGCTGACAATGACGCACTACTTAATCACTTCACCTATTATCGTTACTTCATGAATTGAAGTTTTGCAATTCAGAGACACTCTCAGTTATGGGTTCTCATCTGTATTGTGAAACAAGTATTACTTTCTGCATGTGGACATTACTACATTATATCTTAATCACATCAGAGTGTCTAATTTTGGTTTGCTGAAAGATTCAGCTCGCAGCTATAAGAGCTCAGCATTTATATTATACAGGGTTACATTTTTTGGCAAGAGATGTTCTGAAGTTGATCTCTGATTTTTTCTCTTCTCTGTGTTAGACATCTGCTTTTGCTTTTCCCCTTGTCAAAATATGTTATCATATATATGGAGGGGCATGCCATTTTTTGTGTTCCCTGGTCATTGTGTTTTTTAGTTTTAAATCTTGTGGATTTTGGTTCATGATGACTTAATGGTGTCATCAATTTATAAACATTTATAGCTCCTTTGTGTTAGTCCCCTTCAAGGTAATTTGCTTGTTCATATACTTAATAATTTCATTATAAATGTTACATGTAGGTGAGTTGCTTTGGCGGTGATGGCGAGTCTGACACTGGGGATTACTGGAGGTGATTAGCTTCTATTCTGCAATCAATCTATTACCCCATCAGCGTTTTTATAGAGCTTTCATTAATATATTAAAATCCTTATAATTGTGTTTTAGACTTGAAATTGAGGGAAGTGGAAAGACTTGGAGGCAAGATCAAAGAGTCAGGCTTCATCATGTAGACACTGGTGGATACCTTCACAGTCATGACAAGAAATACACGCGTATAGCTGGAGGTCAACAAGAGGTAGGACAACATACTTGTAGTCATCCTTTACGGGCATGATTTAGTAGAGATATGAGATTTTACTTTGGTATCTTCAGTGATAATAACTTTTTGTTTCTTGCAGGTTTGTGGTGTTAGGGAAAAGCGTGCTGATAATGTTTGGTTGGCAGCAGAGGGTGTGTATCTCCCAACTGCTGAAAGCAAGTGAAATTAGAACTAATCAAAGTGCAGCCAACTTTTTTTACTATTTTGAGTATTCACGTTTTTCACTTCGTCCAACTTCCATTGTGAACTTAGTTGATTCTTCTTTGGACATTTGAGTTTTATAGAACTTTTTAAAACAGTCATGTAATTTTGGTAGGAAGAAATGAAATATATTATGTATTATGTTTTCAATCTTATTCTATTTGACACAATATGTATCTGCAATCCGAATTTTGTGCTATTTATCTTTCAGCAAATGTGAACATACTGCATTTATGCATTCTGAAATAAACGCGAAGAAGGATAAAAGCTTTTGGGAATTTTGGTTCTGTTTAATTATCTGACAGTCAGACTAATGAGCGTTATTGGCTAGTTTAGATCAATTTTGGTCAAATGAAACGGTGATACAAATAGTGTTTATTCTTAGAATGGCATGACAGAAAATTAATCAAAAAATCTATGGAAACTGGATTTTGCTCCTCCTTCCTAGAGAAAGTATTACTTTCTGCATGTGGACAAATGACAATACATAAAGAAAACATTTTTAAGAACTTATAAAGGCACGTTGGTTCCTCCCAAATAAGATTACTTATTTGGCCCTATTAAAGTATTAATAATATACTTGAGTGAAATAACATATAGGAACATCACCGTCTCAATGAAAAATTAAACAAAACAAATACTCCTAGCTCGGCGACTACTAAATTTTTTATACAATGAGAATGCTATTCTAGACTAAGGGTGGGGAAGACTGTGAATATAAAAAACGTTTGTTGATTCAATATCAACATCAAATTGAAAGAGAAAAATATTTTCATCACCTAAACATAAAATTGAAAGAGAAAAATGTTTTCATCACCTAAAACATCATATTGAAAGAGAAAAATCTTGTGACCAAAACATCAAATTAAAGAACGGAAGAGATGAAGTTTTTCGTATGATACTCATTTTCCCCTTCATTGTTTATCTTGTGAAAGTAAAATTTTAAAATATACCGAGAACATAAAAGTCCACTAAATTCGCAATTGTATATATAACTCTTATTTGTATATTTATATATATGTAAAATAAACTTATGCATATCATATAATAATATTTCTTATATCTCATATATTCATATAATAAAGTGCATTTCCCTCAATATCATCAAATGTCAATTTAGTTCAATAATAAAATTTTATTTAACTAATTGTGATATTTTAATTCTTAATTAATTTAGTAGATGTAGCAACCAAATCATTATTTATTTAGAAAAACGTTTTTCCAAAATTTAACAAGAGTTTAATTGTTCTAACTTTCAGTTCACTTGTTGATTATTAGAAGACTAGATTGAGACCTATGAACATGTAATTTCAAGCTTTAATATCTTTATATATATATATACAGAAGTTACATTTTAATAAATAGACATGGAATGTTCTAATATTTATATTTATTTCGTAGAATGCAAAGTCAACTCGAATATATTTAATTGAAGTAATTCTCCATGAAAATTTTCTTTAGGCTCTAATCACTGAAAATAATTGCGATATAAAAGTAAACCACGCAACAATAATTTATGCAAAAAAAACCTACAAACAAATAAGATAAATCAATAGTATAACTTCCAATAACATTAAACGCAGAAACAGCCCCAAAACTTGTTCTCAAATTAAATCATAACCACCAACTGCTTTGAAGAACAGAATCTAATCAAAATTTCTTGAAGAAACAGGAAAAAGACACTAGAACTTCGGTCTCTATTCCTAAACTCTCTGAAACATTTTAGAGAATTCATCTCCACATCTACTCTCTCAGTGAGACTTCACATACTCCTGAACAATGTGGAGACCTTCACTTTCCTCGCCGAAATCCTAATTAATAAATTCAATAGCAAAATATGATCAACTGATATACGCAACAAAATTAATATGATAACATCAGTTATAATATAATAATACCTTGACGACAACGCATGAGGCTCCGACTACCTTCCTAGCCTTTCCTTCCGAGTCGATCTTGCACAACTGTTGTAGAAAACAATCAACACTGAAATCAAAATACTATCACAACTTGTCCTATGCACAACAAAAGACAACAGGCTCAAGATGATCCGTCATCACCATTGTCATCATGGACTGATTCAACATAACCTTGAAGAATCTAACTACTCTTGTCTATTTTAAAATTCTCAGTAATCCCAAATAGTAGCATAGATGAGTAGATTGCACTTACACCAGCCCATTCACCAAGAGTCTTGGCACTCGAGACAGTTATAAGGTTCACATTGTGGTCGGCACATAGTGCCTTGACCAATTTAATGTAGTCTGGTTGGTTGCAGTCCTCTGCCAATACACAGAGCTGGGCAGCGTGCTTCTCGATTGCCTTTGCGCCCTCATGAAGACCTCGAATTAGACCTCCATGTGCCAATGACTTCCTGAGCACAAGTTGCAATGCAGTCATGATATCCATAGGCTCACCAAGAGCTGGAGCCGGAGCAACAGCAGGTGTCTCCACAACAACAGGCTCTTCACTGTAAAGCAATCGATTCAGATTAATCAGAGAATATCCGGAAACGAACAAATGCTTTGACCAATGTAATCAAAATAATGTGGATGTATCATTCCAACAATGATTCTTCGCTATTGTTTCAATATCAGATGCCATAGCTATATAATCGCGGTAACATTAATGCAATTCCTAATTTTTAATCACTAGTGTATCAAATAACACTCAAGTTTATCGATTCTCATTTGAAATGATCAGAAATGCAACCACATACTCGTAGATGAAGTAATCGATCTGAATTCATATCGAACTTACATATATGACTATCAAATAACAAATTCATCCTAGTCTAAAATAGCTTAGAACCACAAAACACAAGGATAATCAACGATCAGATCAATTTTTGAACGAATGTACACTATATATATCTTTAAATAAATAGGTAATGGGGTAACATACCCGGACATTTTTTCTTCCTGGTAAATAAGTAATTCGATCTACACCTGCGATGATTCAAACGTTAAACAAATTAGCAAATAAGCTAGCTGGGCAGCAACTGATTAACCTAAAAAACCCATCAAGTAAAGCATGCAGCTTTATAGTTTCTCACAATCAATCATTAAAAATATAATAAATATTCACACTTCATATATAATTTAACCTATAAAATGGAATTAATAATAGAAAATGGAGGAGAAATTACAAAAATTAATTGCGGAAGAAAGGATTGCAATAGTTGGAGCAGCAGAGGTGATAGAGGAAGCAAGAGAAATCGCAATTTTTATATGGAGAGAATGAAAAACTTAAACCCTAGCTCTAACAGAATTGGACCCATATGCGCCCTGTCCAATTAAGATCTGGGTTCATCACTGTATACAAAATGTGGTTAAAGCCCAAATCCCCTAACAGTTAATTGGGTTGGACATTACTTACCCAATTGGCAAAATCTCTTGCAGCCCAATATTGGTTTTCATAAATTGGGCTCAAGTTAAGAGAAATATACATTTAAATGTTTAATGGAGTTGGGGTGGTCTGAAATTCTTGAAAATTTAAATTTGACAGTACATACAAAGTTAGTATTCCCTCTGTCCCAATTTATGCGTCGTTTTAAAAAAAAAAATTGTCTCAAATTATTTGTCACTTTCGGATTTCAATACAATATATTTTGCCCTTATTTAATGCATCTAAAACTCTATCTTATAGTTAATGCTGAGATAAATAGAGAATAAAAGTATTTTATGTGTATAATTTGTTTTTCTAAAAAATTGAGGCTATTTAATAGGTACATTAATATGTGTGAAAACATGTAAAATGACAGATAATTTGGGACGGAGGGAGTACTATATTTTTCTTTTCTTTTTCAATCTACTAAATTGTGGATCGTCCGAAAAATCCTCAACTTCTGAGCTAGTTTTTGATGTGAGTTAGACTCAAGTCACTTAATATGAACTTAGTTCAATCCATGTGAAAAATTCTAATATGGTATCAGACTCACATATTAATGTGGGCCACCTCTTTATTTGATGGACTCCTTGTTCGAATGATGAACATCATTATCTTCACACACATTTCGCTCAGATAACAAATGTCTGAGTTGTCATTATTCCTCCAGCTAACGAGGTCTGGAGTGTCATTATTCGTGTGTTGGGTCTTTAACCACGTGTTGAAATTTCGCAAGGTTGATCATTAATATATTACGTGTTGGACTTCCTTCACCCACACATTTAGCCTGCCCATACGTGAAGGAAGGGGGGGTCTTGAGAGTTGAGACTAAATTTTCACATGAATTGAAAATTAAGTTTAAGTTCACCTTATAAGGTATTGAACAATCCTGAACTCCTAAACTAGCTTTTGAAGTGAGTTAGGTCAAAATCACTCAGTGTGAACTTAGCACAATCAATGTGAAGAACTATAATATTTGATCCAATCAGTACATTTACTATTATTTAATTAATACTCTACGATGTATTTATTTAATTCGTTGGGGTGAGATCAAACATAACATAATCCTTATTAACATTATCATGATCTAGCCTATATTAAAAGAAAAAGAAGTGTAGAATCATACAAGAAAAATCCATTTGCAAGTTTTTACCTATTTCACATTGACTCCTTTTTTCCTTTATTTTTTTCTTAGATGAATTTCACACCGACTCTACTTCTCCAGGTTTCAAAAGGCAAATAGATCACCAAAATTAAACAAGTTCATGATTTAAGTTTCTAAGCTTTTTGTTACTAAAAAATATCAATCAAACACAAAACCAAAATCAACTCAGACAGAAAAATTCTTACCTAGATCTTATCTAGAAAAAATTCCTAAACTTGTGGTTATGAATAACATCATATCATCACCAGATTCACTATTACGGGATCAAGTAAATGATATTGTATCGATGATTCATTTATAACCATAAGATCTACGAATCTTTCTTAGACTAGACTAGAAAAAATTTCCCCAAGGGGACAATAAAGAAAAAGAGAGAAAAGAGCCCCATCCATTCTCGTACATAAAAATCTATCACCTTCCTCAATCAATACTCACGCCTCTGCCGACCTCAATTTGGTCCACTTTCCAACCACTAAAGTTTCCAAGTACAAACAATTCACAAAATCATATCCACAATATTATTATATTATAGAATACAGATCATTATTGTCTCTCTGTGAACAGTTATTCTTTCACCACTCAATCAATTTAACCAATTGAAAAAAATAGAAAAGCTAGCTTCAAGCTATTTCTTGTTTTATACTAATAAATAAGTATTAAAAATTTAATTGTGTTGTTTCACGTGAGAATAATCTCGTGAAAAATCTGGGAAAAATGTTTCATAATAAAATAAAAATAAAAGATTTATGCATAAAAAATTACTACTTAATACCAAATACTCAAACTACATTTCTTATTGCCCTTAAATGCTGAATAAATAACTTTTAGTACGTAGGACTGTGTATGTTATTATCTACATTAATTGATTCTTAACTGAATAGCAAGTACTTTTACAATATTTCTTATTGCAATTAAATGGCGAAATATCAAAATTTAAAATAATTATAACAAGGAATGTACATATCAAAATAATTCTCGAATTTAGTTGAAATCTATATAATGTTCGAATCGCATTACATTCAAAGTAACTAGTGTGCGCTTGTCGCATGCATTGATTACTAGTAATTTTAAATTCAACTTTAGAAATACATTTTTTTCCTCTCATCGTAAACAAGGATGATAACAAGTTTTTTTTTTTTTTATAATTATACTTCTATGAATAAATGACTTGGCAAGAGTGATAGACCACGTCACCACAAGGTGTAGGAGTGACTCCTAGACCCGATCCATCTAAGTACTTTCCACTTATATAAATAATCGGTCTCGTAAGCGTTTTCTTTTCTTTCCAAGGTGAACAGAGGAAAAGGGTCCCCCAACCGTGTTCATCTTCTCTTTCCTAATTAAAAAAAAAAAGAAAAAAAATAAAAAAAAGTTGAAAAATAATTCGAAAGTCGATTTTCATATTTTTCTCATTTAACCCTAAATTTCTTTAATCTTCTTCTCTCGCCCCTCTCATCGCCGCCTTACATTCAGTTGTGATTTTTCTCCTGTCCAAACCCTTCCACCCTCTTCTATATATATGCACTCATGTATATTTGTAACTTGTAACCTGTAACGTAACCTGAAATCTGATTTTAATTTAATTATAGATCGAATCAAAAGGTACGTTTTCTATCTTAATTTTGTGCGTTTGTCTGTGTGGTTTGGATTTTTATTACCATACATATATCAAGGTTGTGATTTGATATTGTTTGTTCATTAGGGTTTACGAGAAATTGGGGCTTATAGGCGTTTGATTTTTTCTGCAGATCTAATGTAAGATCTGTGACATATTGACATATATGGGAGGATTCTTCCAAAGAGTTCAAATTCTGAATTATCAGGAATTGAAAAAGTAAGAGGATTTGAGATTTTTTGCGAATATTGCTCTGATATTTGTTGTGGGAGATGTCGCTTTTGCCCAAAAGCGATTCTATTCAAATCCGAGAGGTTTGGGCATATAATTTAGAAAAAGAATTTGCGCTGATTCATGCGGTTGTCGATGAATACCCTTACATCGCTATGGACACAGAGTTTCCTGGAGTTGTGATTCGGCCCGTGGGCAATTTCAAAAACTCCAATGATTACCATTACCAGACATTGAAAGACAATGTTGATTTGTTGAAACTGATCCAATTGGGTCTCACATTCTCAGACGACAAAGGAAATTTACCCACTTGTGGGACTGATAAGTATTGCATCTGGCAGTTTAATTTCCGCGAATTTAATCCCGATGAGGATGTCTTCGCCAATGACTCCATCGAGTTATTGCGCCAGAGTGGCATTGATTTCTCGAAAAACTATGAAAAGGGTATTGATGTACGGCGTTTTGGGGAGCTTTTGATGTCATCAGGGATCGTTTTGAATGATAACGTGTATTGGGTGACGTTTCATAGTGGGTACGATTTTGGCTATTTGCTCAAGCTCTTAACTTGCCAAGACTTGCCTGAAACACAAGCCGGGTTTTTTACTTTGATTAATGTTTACTTTCCGGTGGTTTATGACATCAAACATTTGATGAGGTTTTGTAACAGCTTACATGGTGGTTTGAATAAACTCGCGGAATTGTTGGAGGTGGAGAGAGTTGGGGTTTGCCATCAAGCAGGTTCAGATAGCTTGCTTACCTCTTGTACTTTCAGGAAACTGAAGGAATACTTCTTTAGCGGTTCTTTAGAGAAGTATTCTGGTGTGTTGTATGGTTTAGGTTTTGAGAATGGACAGAATACGAATTCGCAATAGGTAAACATGTGGAAAAATAAATAAAAAAGAAAAAACGAGAAGATGTGAAATCGTAGGGGTTGATGAAATTATACGTGTTGTGCACGACAGAATGTTATGATGCCACACTCTTTTGTAAACTTATGAATTGATGATAGTTGTATTAGATTTAAATGTTTTAACTTATTTGCTCCTTCAATGCCTTTTACGTTCTTTATTTTGTTAATGGGGGTTGTGTTTGTCCGCGAGTTGCTTTTTAGTGCAAAATTGGTAGTTTTTGGCTCGATTTTTTTGCCAAAAAGTTTGGTGGTGATTGGATAGTTGTTTCTTGTTGTCCTTGGTTTCATTTCTATGATTTAGATGGATACAAGGACTTCAGTCTTAAGATGTATTCATGGCTTTCCAGAGTACCTAGATTCTCCTTCATTTTACAGCAGCTGATTTGCTCAAGGTCTGTTTTTTATTGCCTAATTCTGCACTGTTGTGTTCTTCAATGCCTTTTGGCTCACCTAAGGTCTGCAGCTTTCAAATAATGAGGCTCATTTAAATCCTTTATATTTCTTCTCCGGTGAATTAGAGAGTAATAATATACTAAAACTTATACGGTACCTACTATTTATTTCATCCATAACCAACATTTTACAAAAAAGATATCAATTTATATCTTAAGCCATTTTAAAAAATGCGAGACTAACATGTCTTCTATTTTTCCGTACACATATTCCTTCCTTCACACACACTGATAAAATGACAATATAAAATTTCATTACATCAATTTTTTAGTAGCCTGTTATATCGGCTCCAACTGATAACAATAGTATAAATTAAGTTTTCTTCTCTAAAAGTCTTCAGTGGTCTATCCCCTCGTAACATGTTCTTTCATTGATTAAATTCTTGATTATTATATTTTCCAAAAGCACACGTACTATATGATAATATGTTTACATTAGTGAAATAAGTTATGTACTGTTTCTTACCAAATTGTAGTTTTCCTTTATTTTTTTTATTTTTTTAATTATGCACTCATGATTTTATACAAATTATTTTTTAGTACTTTTCATTGTTCCGATATTATTATTATTTCTATATATTGCTCTCTTCATTTTTTTTATTAGTCGTTTTGGTGAAAAAAATTGTTTATTTTTATTTGTCGTTTTAGGAGCAATGCAAAATTAATTATTTTCTACTAATTTTACCCTTCTTGTTAATGGTTGTAATTAATTTTAATTAATGATGTGATTATTTGGTTAAAAGGATATTTTAGAATTTTTCCTCAAAAAAATGATTATTTATTATATTTTTAAATCTGTGTACGACACTTCAAAACGAAATATAAAAAAAACGGAGGGAGTAGACTTGAGGAGATGCGCACTAGACTAGAGAGTTGTGGTAATTCCTTATGGTTTAAATATTGGCTGGTACTCATGGTGGTTGGCATTCTGCAGTAGCTGCATTAAAATAAATAGAGTTTGTACTTTGTAAGTACATAATCTTAAACGTACCGAATAAAAATATCTGTGTCTACATGTGTGTATATATTTTGATGAATATGTTTTTGTTTAATTAAATTAATGAATAAACATAATATATAATATATAAGAGTGACTTACAAAGATCCAATTGTGTCAAATATGCAAAATCAGGACTGCAAAATTGAGTCTGCCGGTAGTATTTGTCCATTGCATAGGATGCATGGGATCCTATGGTGTCTGGGAAAAAACACGCACCACCTTGATTTATCGGTGCACAATCTATTATTACACAAGCATAATCTATAAATTAATTCTTGCATTTTATGAAAAAATGCGGGAAGTGCATCTATAAATGCAATATTCATTGTATTAATTAAAACAAACACAATTCAAAAGAAGAAGGTACATAGATTAGTGAAAATTTTCAATTGAGAAAAATGCATTAACATTTGCCTTGTGTGCCATGTGTTTACATCAATTAATTGAAATATTCATTGGCCAAACAATTCAGAGTTTCCAGGCCTGGCATATCCAACACCAAAAACGCAATTGATTACCATGTATATATTAATTCTTTGCTTACAATTGCAAACTTTCTGAGAGGAGTTTAAATAGTTTCAAAAACATTTTGGAAAAGGACATATAGTATTAGTAACCCACATGCGATTAATTTTGCGATATCTAGATAATAGTTAATAGTTACTACATATAAAATCATTATTGCATGTCAATATATTAGTAATGTATAAGATTTTACGACCATGATTGTCTATAATTACCAGAAAGCACGGCCTTTTTTAATGCGTGACATATTGAGATAATCTCTACATACGGGTAAAGATATGTGTGTATCCAAGAGGATTTTTACATAAACTTGGTTCAGTCAAATTTTTATAATCAATCAAATTACAAGTATATTACACTCGTCGTATAATTGATCATTCTCCTATTACACTCGTAACATAGTCAAACAACATGTATGTATATTGCATATGTCTCGTCATATAATTTATCATTCTCCTGTTACACTCGTAGTATAGTCAAACAACATGCATGTATATGTATATTGCATATGTATGGACAAAAATTACATGAACGTAAATTGAATGATTTTTTTTCATATTTTCTTTCTCCATCAATTTTTTGGGGCCAAATTTTGTGTTATTTATATGACTGAAAAGCTCTTGACGAGAGCTTTTTAATGATACAAATTTCAGTTCATGAAATGCAATAAATAATCGACAGAAATTAAATCATATCTCATATTCTACAAGAAATCATGATACCATAATTTTCAAATTTGATATAAGACATAAGCATACTATTGTAAAAGTTTTGGATCATAATTTTAAGCATATAAAAAATCACCACTATTAAAGCTAAAACAAATGTGAAAAAAGTCCTTCAATTTTTTAGTATTAAATATATTATTTTTTGACAGTTTGATACCAAATATCTAAAGTAGTTAAAAATTTAGTATGCAAAATGCAAGTCCCGCATTGCTTGCTTTTTTATAACTGGACTATTGTTTTATTATAGTTCGTTTAAATTTATACCAATTTCTAAAGTGGAATAAATAATCTTTTTGAGTCTAATAAGAGCTAATGATTCAAACTTCAACATAATTACCAAATTTTTTTCCCAAAGATAATCAATCTGCAGCAAGGGTCTAGGGTGACGGCTAGTAAACACTACCGACACTTACAATTCTTCAATTACATCTAAACTACTACTCATAAGTTTGGAGTCCTAATTATCTTCAAACTTGTTCATAATATGAACTTTTCTCACCTTGAGATTGAAACAAACCTGTTTAACCTCTCTTGCGCTTCAGTGACTTCAATTGCGTAAAGATGTAATTAATTACTTCCTTTAGAGTGGCCTTTCTGTCTTCTTTAAAGTTCCAAAGCTCAGGAACAACATATCGACCACTTGGATTATATTCATTCATCTCCTTTAAGGCTGTCGTAACTGCATCATAAGCCTCAACTCCCCATTCATCCTTAAGGCCGCATAGTTTTTCATCATCCTCCTTCAAAAATTCCTACATTACACCACAACATTTGTTATGCATAAAAACTTTCGCCAATTATATACTATATGTAAACAAATTTGATAATTAAGATGGTTAAAATTGCAATATATTTATAACGTTGAAGTTAAGTGAAGGTTCATTCCAAGGCACCTGAGAAATATCCCTGTGATCAGTAATGACTCTGAATGGGTGCCAGTTAGGGTCTTTCAAATATTCTTGCCATTCGGAGCATTTTGTCAAAGCCTGGATTTCAACTTCAGCAGTTGGGAATTTTAGATTGCAAGCGTTCTTGAAGGCTTTCTCATCAATTTCACCCATCCTCTTTATGCCGATACTAACACGGTTGCTAGTTAGCATATCTTGCAACCCCTGAAAACAAATAAGACTAATTGGAAATATTCACTGCAGAATAAAGACATAATAAAATTTGGTTGTATGAGAATACACAGTCAATTCTATTAGAAAGATTTGGAGCTTGGGGTGGAGGATGCTTTGTTAATGTGTGTGCTGTGCGTGTGTGTCTGGGAGGAGAGACAGAGAGGCTGAATAACATACCGCTATTAGCACTTTGCGAGCCTCTTGCAACTCATCATTACTTTCGCGCTCTTTTGCAAATAATTGTTTATTTGTATCCTCAAGATGGTTCAAATCATCTTTTTTGTCTTCCAATTGCTCATTCATCTGCTTTATCTTTTCCTGGAGAGCTTCATCATCATCACCTCCCATATGCTTCATGACCTCTAATTTTCCTTTCAGTTCTTCAATCTCCATTTCCAATTTCTGCTTCTCACCTAAATGTTTTTCTAGCTCAATAACTTTCTTGAGAGCCTCCTCCTTCTCCCTCTGCATAATATTATGTATTTCCAGTACATGAGACTAGTAGAACCAGTACTAACTGACAAGACTTTATAGTTAACTTCATCTATGAAACGTAAATAGTGTGCGTGTCATGGAGAGAGAAAAGGAAGTGTACTAAAGTCTCGAGTTTGCAACCTTTTGTTCTTCAACTAGCCTTAAGACATTTTCATCAGCTTTCCTTTGCTCCACAGAAGCCATTTGAAGCGCATTGTTCCTCATATCGTTCTGACATTTTATTTTACAACATTACGCATCAACATAACAATAGGTGATTATAGCTATTAGCAAAAATCATAGGCAAATTAAATTAATTTGATATCTGAACTAATTACATAAGCAAGATAGCATATGATAATGGGTAAATACAACTTAGGCTGAAAATTCAGAAGTCTGCATTATGCATGCCATATAATCAGTTGAAACAATTGGGCGTGCACACAATTTTCTTTGATAAATATCTAATCATATCATGTTGGGACTAGAGTAACTAGTGAGGTATATTGAAGTGTCAGTCCACATTAGGGTGTTTATCTGTACATGTATCATAAGCCGTGCACACAATGAATACCTTTGCTTTCTCCTCGTCAAGTTTCTGTCTCTCGCGTTCAGTTAATGCCTCCCGCTTATTCAGTTCTTTGCTCCATGAGTCAAGCCGTTTTTTCTTATTCTCCAACTCTACATTCAGCATCTCCTGTTCATCCAAAACTCTCTGAATGCGCTCCCTGGCAATGCGTTGCAGCTTCCTTGTTTCTGGAAAAAACATCAAATTAATATCAGTCTCAATTGAAACTTGGCATTAGCAATATTATGTAGGTTGATTCAGTTTCTAGACATTAGCTTTGGCTCAAAGAATACCAAAATCAACCAACTAGTCACCATTTGTACTGTATAAAAATATTCTGATGTAAGTGCAGATAGATCCAAGCAAAATTGTTTCTACATATATAAGTTAAAGGAGCTAATTGTCAATCACGAGCATATAGGCATGGCTACAATATATCATGAATAAACAAAGTTAAAGGCCTCAAATATGAAGCTCCAATACATTCACAAAATGCGAGGGACAGGGAGAGAATTTGCCATGTGGGCAAACACTCATGCAGTAGCTGACAGCCTGACAAAAAATTGAAGAAGGATGACAGAATGTGAGGCAACAAACCTTCATAAAAGCAACGGTGAAGTTCGTCTTTCTCTTCCAGCATCCTACTAAGGGACATTGTCTTTTCATTGTACTTGATCTTCAACTGATCCAGATTATCATTTTTCAGGTCGATCTCACTGACCAGACTACCCACGATTTTGTTCCTATCCTTAGTTGCTTCATGGACAACATCTTTGATTGTTTTTAGTTCCCCTTTGTTGCGAAGATAATCTCCCACTGGCCCTTCTGATTTGTAATCATCTTCACGAGCAAACCATCCAAAAATACTCGGACCTGGAGAAGTTTTTCGATTATCCCATTCTTTCTTACTTTGGCCAACATGTTCAAACGACCGCTCAAACTCCATGGCATTTTTGAACCCACTCCAATCAGCATCAAATTTTATAACAGCTTGCGCGGTGCGTTGCTGTTCATCCCAGAAAATTAAAATTTCTAGAGGCTTGTATTTGGAGAATTTGCTCAACCAGTAACTGCTGCTATCCACACGATTAGCATTCTTTGGCTCTCTTATTATGTTGGCTACAATCCCTATCCAAGGCCAACAGTACAATTCAGTCTGCTCAGGTGTAGCAACAGAAGCAGGTTCCACTCGTTGTGGGAGTGGTTCAGCCTCATCCGATAGATAATTTGCTAAGTATGAAGCCAAAGCTAGATGATTAGCTTTCTGCTTAGCACTTCGAAGGGCAGATCCCTTGGCGACTCCAATAGCATGTTGATAAAGATGATTGTACTGGTAGACCTGTTTTTTCTTTCCTGCGCAGAATGGGCACCTAAGGGTACCATTTGGTCCTTTAACCTTGTAAGTCCCTGCCTTCAGTAGCTCATATGGTTTCTCCTTGTATTCTTCAATCTCTGACTCACTGAAATCTGACTCTTCATCTGAGCTGCTTCCCATCTGAGGTGTCACATATAAAAACAACTGGATGAAGCAATGTTATGAAGACTGAAAAGGAAATGTGATGTGATCATAAATCACCACCAAAGATTGTTACACCAATAACATGATTTCCAGTAAGTAAAGGTAACATATAATCTTTCAGAAATTAAGGAATGAGGAGTCAGTAAATATAATTATATGCAAGTCAAAGTATTGGTACTTGGCAGTCATTGAAGGGGCTTCAAATGGTTCCAACTTACAAATGTACCATCCAATACATGTATACATAACCGGGAAGCCACTGGCGAAATTAAGCCAGCAGGTACTTTGCAGGCATATGTATAAATTTACAATGGTGTTGTCGACCGAGCCAACAAATAAAGAAACCAAAAAGAACATATGAAACTAAGTTGGGAAATGATATATACTCTGCAAAGTTTACTTAATTTAAGACAGCAACATTTCTTCTATTTAAAAGCAAATAGTTTTCTTCAAAAACAATTGAAAAGCTTCTAAAATTCGCTGATTGAAACTAAATATATGTGCTGCATTTTAGACTATGTAGTTTTCGTGAATGGCTAAAATTTTCTCAAAAAAACAAAATACCATGTTGTTTTCCAAATAGAGCACAGGCCCGAAGGATATTCAATCATATACAAAAAGACAAAGCCACCTATGCAGTTTACCAACAAAAGGCGATACTCTCGACTTATTAATGCAGATGAAATGACTAAACCAGTAAACCTTCAACAGCTTATATATTCAATCATTAAGAAACTAATAAATGTAAAACAAAACCAAAATTGATAGCAAAAATACCACTCCCCATAGAAAAATGCCAGTTTAACTCATTTTGTAGCTGAACTTATAACAATCACTTCTCCACAGCACCAGTTTACTCAGTAATATACAGCATATCTAATTAGATCGCACATCAGTTGTCTCCTAAGCAGAATCTTCAATTTACTGGTAAAACCGAGTCAACTCAACAAACGACAAGCAGATTGAGGTGCACTCTTTAGAACAACTGAACAATTTTTTGAAAACTTTTTAGCTCAGCACAATGGGGTGTTTATAATTGCTTAAAAAAGCACTTCTCAGCATCTGAATGTAGAAAACGTGCTGAAGTAGTGCTTTCAGTGACAAATTCATAGAAAAAAGAGTGACAGAAAGGCACAAACAGCAAAAGGCTAGTTCACAAGAATCCCTAGTTTAAGTAAAAATTGAAGCATTTCAAAACACCCCTAATATCATAAACACAGAAATCTCTCACCTCGATGAAGATAATATAAGTTTGCAGAGAAACAGAAGCCGGTGGTGACTGAGAACGTGAGCGCTGAAAATGCTGGCCGGAGATATCTATGTGAAGTTGGAATAACCCTAGAGAGAGAAAGAAGAGAGAAAGTAGTAATTGAGTGCGCAGTGGTAATGGAATCGGGAAATTTGGCCAGATATCATTCCCAAATGTTGAAATTAGAAAAATGCCCTTCTTTTTTTTTTTTTTAATATAAAATTTAATTAAAAAAAGTAAATAAAAACTTAAAAAATTACAAACAACCCCCTTATTCCTTAATCCATAACCAAACACCCTACTTCAATAATTAAAAAAAAAAAAAAAAAAGTTAATTTTTTTCTTTCTTTCTCTCTTTTCTCTTATTCTCCCAACTCTAAACTCTTATCTAGGGGTGGGAGTTTGGTATCGGGAATCGGGAACCCGAACCGTACCGATCGGTTTTTTCCCAAAAAAATGAAAATTTGTGGGTTTTCCGGGTTTTGGGAAACCCGATTTCCCGATTAATAGAAACCGGTACGGGTTTCGGGTAGGAGGTCCTACCCGATCGGGAACCCGGTATATAACACACAGTCCACACTCCACACCACATCTATTCTGATTTTTATAATATTAAAAATAAATTATTGTCTACTTTCACTTTCACGTTTTTGTTAAATGAATTCTAAGTATCTAACACGTTTTTTCTAAATAATCAATTCTGAAAATCTATTCTAATTATCTCAACAGTCAGTTCTCACTTCTCAAGATCTATCTCAAGTTTAAAGTTTCTCAACTCTTAAGTCTCTAACCCTAATGCCGCCGTCATCCCTCCACTTCCACCAATTAATTACAAGAAAATGACAAGTAAGACAGTTAGTCATGTAGCACTTGAGAGTGGTGTTGTTTTCGGTCAGTACTAGAACAATAGAAATATATATTTTTTTGGTTAATTCAATCTATAAAAGTAATTTTCTTTTGGCAGAAAGGAACGAATTGAAAAAAGAAAAAGAAAAAAAGAAGCACATATTTGTTTCTATTTTTGTTGGGAGGAGATCTTGAAATTGTTTGGGTCAATCTACTTATAATTTAAAAGCACATAATTTATGGGTCAATCTCAATTTTTTTTCCTTTATTTTGGGCCATGGAAAGTCCAATTAGAAAAACTGAAAAAATAAAATTTTCAACATTAATGGGTTTCCCGAACCCGTTCCCGAATTCCCGATTTTTTTCGGGAACCCGAAATACCGGGTAGTGGGTTAATCGGAACGGGTTTCGGGAAGGAAAATTTGAATCCCGAAACCCGAATACCGATCCCGAATTTCCCGAATTCCCGAAAACCCGTACCGATCCCACCCCTACTCTTATCTCTTTCAATTTTTCCTCAATTTTATTTATATATATATATATATATATATATATATATATTTATGAGTTCAAATAGAAGACCACCTGAAGTTGGACGTGGAAGAGGTAGAGATGACAGTGCTGTTGGAGGATCTTCGAAAGGGATTGGACGTGGCGATATCAATGATGAATTCAAAGGCTGGGGAAAGGCTGTGTCTGGCAGAGGTACTTACAAATCTATTTTTATAATCTTAAAGAATGTCTATGGCAGGACGTGGAAACCATCACCACTTCTGATGCAATGTATCACATTTTGGATATGAACAATACTTTTTGAATTATTTTATACAGAGTAATAACTTAACTATGATTATGTATGAGCTAGATATATTTCTCTTTTAATTGCTTGAGGAACATGTGAGTTGTTTAGTAAAGTTGATATGAAAACTGAAATTACTTCATTAAGATGTTGTTTTAAGGGAAAGAGGAAGGGGAAGCTGGACAACAACTTTAAGTTCATTTATTGAAAGCTTTTGTTGTGATGTGAAAATGGATTTATATAGCATCTGCAAATCAAGTAAAGTCAAGCTTTTATGTTGTGTCATTGTGTGAAGATTAATTTTTACATCATCTTTTTTTACGAACATGAAATACTTAAATGCATATTACGTTTCACTAAAATAAATTTAACAACTACAAATCAAGTAAAGTCAAGCTTCAATTAAGATTTTAAGTATATTGTGTTCCACTAAAAGAAATACATGTAGTTTTACCACTACATATTTAAGTAAAGTCAAGCTTCAATTAAGAAAATGACAATTAAAGAATTTTGAGCAAGGCAAAATAACTAGGCAAATTGTCCGACTGTTCAAAATAATCAGGCAACATTATGCACACAATTTATTCATTTAAACTGGGTAATAACCTCCACGCACTTGCGTGGAGCAATTGACCTAGTATATATATACAGCCCATATGTTTTGAGTTTTTATTAGAAGTAGAAGAATATATGTGATATTTGTTTCTGTATTTTTGGCGCGGAACGGTAAAGCATCGAGTTCAATTTCTTGATTGATTTATGCTTTTCCAGGATGTATATAATGTGGAATAAATTCAATGCGTGGAAAATTATGACAATTCTTTTATGAGTCTTATTGAGCTTGGAAATTCAGGTGGAATGAATTTAAATTTTTGGGGCTAATGATTCTTTCTACTGATATGTAAATTGGTAGCTATAGTTTTTATTAAACTTCCTTGTCCATTTCGGTACATAAGGATGAGAATTCAGAAAATATCAATTCCCTTGGAAAAGAGATTCGTTGCTCCACACTCTGTAAAGGTGAGTGCATTCGTCTATCGCCTTTACTTGAATTTTCTTTTTAGTAGCTCTGAAGATTAAAATGTAATTTAGATTGTATCTTTCTTCTGCTTTTGTAACAACCCATATATACAAGTGCACATGTTAATGGATTTATTTGTCTAAGAGGTATGTGCTGCCACTAACTTTTCATACTTTTGTTTATCGCAATTTATTAAGTCATATCTTATTTCTTCAAACTAATATGTGCATCTCCATACATTTCATTGCAATGGATTCCGAGAAATTCAACCGGAAAAAATGATGGTTTAAATGACACAATCACAAGAATTCAAGACACCATCTTCAGTTCTGTCAAATTTGAAAACCTCCAATATTTTAGGTAAACTCCTTTCTCGGTCAAAAAGTGCAGAATGAATGATGCAATATCATACACATGATGTCAGATTTGTGAAAAACTTGGATATTTGTTAAAGTTAACGTAATTCCTAGATTAATAAATATCCACATACATGAACTTTTAGTTGCAATGTATGATAGGATACATGAATACTTAGATGCATGCTTTGACTACCTAGTATTCATGAACTACATTTAATTTGATACATGTACTTTATATGCCTAGACTAGTATTAATAGGTGTAGAGTTTTTACTTGTAATCAATCAAGTCTTCAACAAATAAACTATTGCTTCTGTGAAAAGGTTGTGGCAACCATCTGGTCGATTTGGAAAGCACGAAATAAATTCATATTCCAGGGTGTTAAAGAACATATTCAGCAAACTATTGCTTCTGTGAAAAGGTTGGCGGATGATCTTATGAAGCTTGGAGGGAAGCAGGACAATAGGAAACTTAATTCTGTCCAGAAAGTTAAATGGAAGAAACCGGAGATGGGCTGGCATAAATTGAACACTGACGAAAGTGTTTTTAAGACAAATAGTAGCGTGGCTGCTGGAGGCTTATTGCGAAATGAAAGAGGCGAATGGATTTTTGGTTTCTCTTGCAGTTTGGGGAATGTCCCAATAACCACTGCCGAGCTAATTGCGGCAAGAGAGGGGCTGAATTTGGCGTGGGAACGACGCATTCAACATATTATTTTGGAGATAGATTCGGAGGTAGTGGTCTCCCTTATTAGGCCATCTCCAACCCAGAGGCCTTTTCACAGCCCAGGGGTGTCAATCTCCACCCGGGTGAATCTGCACCCCCCTGAGCACCGTCTCCAACCCACATGGCTATCTCCTCCAATAAATTAAAAAAAAAACTTCCCCACTCTCACCTATATTATCTATAATAATAATAATAATACGATTAATAATAATAATAATAATAAGGTTAATAATAATAATATGTAATTTTATTTATTTATATAAGTTTTTAATGTATGAACGTATGTGTACCAATATTTGGCGTAATTTAATGCAAATATCGTATTTCGACATTTTGTCCAAATTGTACATTTAACATTTATGCTAAATAAAATTTAAATATTTCAAATCAAATTTTAAATGTGGTTAAATAAATTTTACTTTTGTAGACAAATATATAATTTCCAAATTAATAATGAATAAGGGTTTTATTATACTATAATGTTGTTAAATTTTACTTTTATAGGCAAATTTATATATTCAAAATTAAAACTAATAATGTTACATCTTTAATTTAAAATAAATTGTTATTAAACCTTACACAACTTTTATAATTAAATATCTTCCATTTCTAGTTAATTAAATTAAACAAGGTATTGTTAAATTCGTAGTTAATTTTTTCAATCTTTAATTTTTTTTATTAATATTTTTTTTAATTTAATAAAAAAAATAAAAAAATGTAAATGCACCAGGTGGCGCCAAGTGGCACCACCTGGTGCAATGTTTGGAACAGCGCGTCCCTTCATGAGGGCTGTGTAAATGCACAGCCCTGGATGGTTGGAGACCATCCAGGGCCGTGCATTTGGGCCATCTCCATCCATCCCCCTTTGGGTTGGAGATGGCCTTAGAGATGCTGATGTTGATTCCCACCCCCTGGGATGTATTATACAAGTCTGCAGAAACCTTTTGAGGAAACCTTGGGTTAGTAGAGTAACTCACACTAGAAGGACTGGCAATGGATGTGATGACATTTTGGCAAAAAAGGGACATGAGATCAGTGGTAGTACTGTTGTTTGAGATTTACCCTTGGAGGAAATAATACCTCAGCTTTTGGAAGAAGGATTGTAATTGTTTTCAGTTTTCCATTTTACCAAAAAAAAAAAAAAAGTCTTCAACAAGCATAATAAAAAAGGAGAGACATACTCTTAATTCCTCCAAATATTTCCTTGTTGTTCTTGTTCACTAAATTTCACAAAATATCCAACAGATATGTATATTGTAAACAATAGGATGGACTGTCTTTTAAGTTTGAATGTAATTTAAAATACTTGAGTATTTTTATGAGGTAGGATAATAAGGTCCTTGCTATTGATACAGGGTGATGACAAGTCTGATTAGTCATATTATATATCAGTTCTAAGAAAAGCTGTTGGATTCATTGTTAAATATTTGACTTGGTTGCATTAATTATGTCATCAACTTTTAGTAATCTCAAACATACGTGGATAGTGAAACCAATTAATTAGTTGGGATTGTCTAGGATTACTCACGCCCGTTCTAAAGTCATTGACGAAGGCATGAGGGACTGCCATGTGTACAAAGTACCACCCCCAACAATTTTGTGTACAAACCCATTCTATTTGATAATCAATTATATAAAGACAAAAATACCCTTTTAGTTAAAAAAACAAAAAATTCCTTAGCACTATTCATCTTCTTCTTCTTCCCTATTCATCTCTCGAAATTATCTCTCCCACCCCAAACCCTAACCCACCCACCAGACGCCCCCTCCCCTCCTCCCTCGATGGTCGTTCTGGTCGCGGCTCACTAGAATTCTTGCTCTGGCAGCCTTTGTTAATATTTAGTGTAGGTTTTAGATGTGTAGATTATGATTAATTTTGTCAAATTTGAAGAGAAGTGTTTGCCTTTTGTGTTAAAAGCTACCATTTCAGTGATCCCAGCTCTTGAATCTTTACCCAAAGCTAATGGATGGTGATTTAAGAACTGTTTAAGTTCATTTGCAATATTGGGTCTTGAAAGATCTATGCTTTCGTAACATAAAAGCTCTTTTTCCATTTAAAATAGCTTTTTTTTGTGAAGATTCGATTTCTCCAAGGATTAAGGTTACCTGAGACTTAATATATTTTCTTGGGGTTGTGATTGTAATGAGGATTCCTTCACCGGTGTAGCACCGGTGATGATTTGAAGAAGATGCCGATTTCTTTTTCTTTTTCTTTTTTAATATTTTATTATGTAAATAATATTTAAACTCATTTTAAAAAAAAATAGGGAAAGACATTAAAATACTTAATGATGTGCAACTTTTGTAATAGAATATTTAAATTATGAGAAAAGTGTATATTTTTAAATTAAACATCTTCAATTTAATTTAATATTTAAAAAAAATCAATTTAATTATTTTTAATGTATTTGTATTTGAAATTATATCGATAATTCAAAAAAAAATTGATGATTCTATCACTTTTTCGATCAAATTATCTATTAGATGGATATGTAACACTAAGTTCTCCGTAATTTGAAAATATATCGACAATTTAAAAAAAAAATTGATGATACGATCATTATTTCGATCAAATTGTCTATTATATAGTTATTTAACACTAAGTCCTCCGTAATTTGAAAATATATCGATAATTTTAAAAAAATTGATGATTCGATCATTATTTCAATCAAATTGTCTATTAGATTGTTATGTAACACTAAGTCCTCCGTAATTTGAAATTATATCGATAACTTTAATAAAATTGATTATTCGGTCATTATTTCGATCAAATTGTCTATTAGATGGTTATGTGACACTAAATCCTCCGTAATTTGAAAATTTATCGATAATTTTAATAAAATTGATGATTCAGTCATTATTCCGATCAAATTGTCTACTACATGGTTATGTAATACTAACTCCTCCGTAATTTGAAAATATATCGATAATTCTATAAAAAAAATTTGATGATTTAGTCTTTATTTAAATCAAATTGTCTATTAGATAGTTATGTAACACTAATTCCTCCGTAATTTGAAAATATATCGATAATTTTTTTCAAATTTATGATTCGGTCATTATTTCGATCAAATTGTCTATTAGATTGTTATGTAACACTAAGTCCTCCGTAATTTGAAAATATATCGATAATTTTTAATTTGTTTTTTGATGATCCAGTCTTTATTTCAATCAAATTGTCTATTAGATAGTTATGTAACACTAACTCCTCTGTAATTTGAAAATATATCGATAATTTAAAAAAAAAATTGATGATTCGGTCATTATTTCGTTCAAATTGTCTATTAGATTGTCATGTAACACTAACTCCTCTGTAATTTGAAAATATATCGATAATTTTTGAAAATTGATAATTCAGTCATTATTTCGATAAAATTGTCTATTAGATTGTTCTGTAACACTAACTCTTCCGTAATTTGAAAATATATCGATAATTTTTTTAAAAAAAATTGATGATTCAGTCTTTATTTCGATCAAATTGTCTATTAGATTGTTATGTATCGATCAAATTGTCTATTAGATTGTTATGTAACACTAAGTACTCCGTAATTATAAAATATATCGATAATTTTTAATTTTTTTTTATGATCCAGTCTTTATTTCAATCAAATTGTCTACTAGATAGTTATGTAACACTAACTCCTCCGTAATTTAAAAATATATCGATAATTTTAAAAAAATTGATGATTCGGTCATTATTTCGTTCATATTGTCTATTAGATTGTCATGTAACACTAACTCCTCCGTAATTTAAAAATATATCGATAATTTTTAAAAATTGATGATTCGGTCATTATTTCGATAAAATCATTTATTAGATTGTTATGTAACACTAACTCCTCCGTAATTTGAAAATATATCGATAATTTTAAAAAAAAATTTGATGATTCGGTCTTTATTTCGATCAAATTGTCTATTAGATTGTTATGTAACATTTCCTTCGTAATTTGAAAATATATCGATAATTTTAATAAAATTGATGATTCAGTCCTTAATCCGATAAAATTGTCTATTACATTTTATGTAACACTAACTCCTCCGTAATTTAAAAATATATCGATAATTTTTAATAAAATTGATGAATTGGTTATTATTCCGATAAAATTGTCTATTAGATTGTTACGTAACACTAACTCCTATAACTACTGTTGTTTAAAGAGATACAAAAATTTATACTTAGAATACAAATTTTATATTTTTAATAAACATATTTTCTACTTATGTTCCATTACATTTTAGTATATCAACTATAATGTTAAAATAATTATTAAATTTTAATAAACCATCAAATTTGAATATGGTCGTTAAATTTGAATTCTCCATTTAAAATTTAATAATTTTATATAGTAATTAAAATACATCTCTTCCGTTATAGATACATTTTGGATCAACTTGATTGAATTGTGATACTAAAATTCATTGAAATTACATTCGATTTACAAGCCAAATACAAAAACATTAAAAATAATTAAATCAATTTTTTTTTATGTCTATAAATATAAAATTAAGTTGAACATGTTTAATTTAAAAGGATATATTTTTTTTTTATAATTTAAGCATTTTTATCATTAAGTATTTAAATGTCTTTCTCTATTTTTTTATTTAAAAAAGAGTTTAAACATTGTTTATATAATAAAAAATTAAAATTGTTTATATAATAAAAAATTAAAAACAAATGGTCATCTTCTCCGATGCTTCACCGGTGAAGGAAGCTCGTGAGCCCGACGAGGACGGCGGCAAAGATGCGGCGAATTTGGTGCGACCAGAACGACCCAGAGTGGGAGCCGATCTGTTGGAACGAGAACAGCGGCGGCGGCGAGACGCCTCTTCGCCGTTGTTTTGGTGCGACAAAAACAGCCCAGGGTGGGAGCCGATATGGTGGAACGAGAACAGCGGCGGCGGCGAAGTCTTGTCGCTGTTCTTGTCCGAAGAGAAGGAAGGAGGGAAGGGGGATGAAGGATGGTTGGGGTGGGTTAGGGTTTGGGAAGGGGAAGGAGATGGAGATGGAGATTGGGAGAGAATTGGGAGAGATGAATCGATGAGAGTATTTTGGTAATTGTGAAAATTATTAAGGATAGAAATGTTAACTTTTAATTACAATTTATTATTCAATTTTCTTTATCTAATTTGTTGGGTTCATACACAAGAATGAAGTCATACACCAATCAATGCCCAAGATTAATCATTATTTACATCAAAGGGCTAGGAAAATTTTGCTACCATGACTCTTCGATGAACTGTGAGTCACGATAGACTCCCCGTAGTTTGATTAAGATGGTTGTTTGACTTAAATAGATATATAAGTAAATTTTTCGACGGTAATTATTCATTACGGATTGAAATATACCTGGGTCTGAATATGATTGGACCAGCTAGATAAGTAATAATGTGTAAACCTTGAAATGTTAATTAGTGGATGCACATGATATTATTATTTACTGTGTTTTTCTATGTTTCATGATGTCAGTCTAATTCTTTTTGCATAAAATCCAGGTCCTTTATTTACTTCTTTAGCTATTTTGGATTCAGACTTTTTGTTTGGTGCGGATCGTTGTTTGAGATCGTATTTGTAGACGAAGTAAGTGTATGTGGATGGATGCTAAAGATGTCTCTAAGGCGAGTCGTAATGATAGTGGCAATTTATGGTATAGGGGTATTTTAGTAATTTTCTAATTAATAAATTTGATAATAAATAATTATCACTCATCTAAATAACTGTTTTGCCCCTATTTAATTCGTTGACATTTATGGGAGAAAACTCTTCACCTCCCAAATTCTCCTATAAATAGCACCTCATATTCAACAGAACAGGCAAGTTTTTTTGGAGAGAAAAGAGAAAAGAAGAACACTGTTCTCTACAAGATCGTCCCTTGCAAGTCAGCGTTTATAGCTTGGATTTCGACAGCTTTCAAAGCATCTAATGCAAAATGAATACAGTAATCAATTCCTTACACTATAAAAATTGGCATTAGCTCCATAATGAATACATTAATTAATACAAGTTAAAAAATTTACAGTTACAAAATGGCCAAAGAGAATCTAATGCAATAGTTAGTATATTCACGGGTCTAACTGCATGATATATTCAGAATCTTTGGTAGGGTAAATAGAACTTAAGATTGAACTCACAAAATAGTCTTTTGACTTTGAACTCTATTCCACTTATAGTCTTATTTAGGTAAATAGTTTTTGGATTGTTAACTACTGGTCAGGGCCGGCCTGACATATTACAGGGCCATAGGCAATATTTAAAATCAGGGCCCTCTTTTACAAATTAGCTGATACTTTTTTGTTTCAATTGTAATAAATTTTTATAAGGATTGTTATAGTTGGATTTAATATAATTGAACCGTACCAATTTTTGGTATCTAGTCTGACGCGGTAGTTTCAAAATTTGTACAGTACATCAAACCGAACTATTTGGTTCGATTATCAAACGGTTCAGTCCGCTACAAAAAAACCGAGACGTGTATGTAGTTTGAGTATTCTTTGTAATAAATTAATATTAAAAATTGTAGCTTGACTCAAACTCGTTGAATCTAAGTTACATCAAATTCTAAATTTTATTAATGCAAAACAACAATATTATAATATTTTTTTTTTCAAAATACTAAAAGACACAATAAAACAAAAACACTTGCATTATCAATTAGCATATTCTCCCTCAGGATTGAACACGGATTAATAATTATAATAAATAGCCACTTTTTTAAGTAAACGTCCCAAAACACCCTTTTAATCAAATAATCATAGCATTAATAAGAAGGGTAAAATTTGTATAAAAAATTTATTCTACATTGAAATTCTAAAATGATAAATAAAAAAACGGATGTAGTAATCTTTATTATTTGACACCAATAATATGAAATAATCATTTTTACATAAATTAGATCAACAAAGCTTACATAACAAACACAAGGAGAATTTCAATAGAATGTGTAATGTTAATCGAAAAGTTAATTTGATAGATTAAATCTATTTTAATGTCACGCTACGATCATTGTCCAACGCATCTTAACCAATACATGACGCATTAATGTTAATATAATATGATGCAGGTAAAGGGGGGCAGACATAGCAGAAATATATAGCCCATAAATATATCTAAGACATTTTTTCGCATATACATGGTTCTAGATTATGAAGTAAAACATTCTAGACAAGTATATATGAAAAGTCTCTAGAGCATCAGTTTTAGTCACTAGATCAAGTTGATTTTCACCGTCTGTTTAAGAATGTGGTTATATAAATAGGGCAAGACCTTATTTGAAAATTTCTATTCTTACATCTTATTTGACAAAAAAAAAAAAAAAATTTATCAAGTAGAAAAAAACTGAGATACATTTACACTAACAAAAAAAATAATTGAGGCCCCTCTATAGTCGGGGCCCTAGGCGAGGGCCTAAATTGCCTAGCTTTAGAGCCGGCCTTGCTACTGGTTGAGCTCTATGGAGAACTATAAATATGAAATATCATAAAGCTCTCAATCTCTTACCACCAATCATAAAGAGCTTTGAGTCAAAACATGATAGTACGAATGATATAGAAAAATTCATAACATTTTGTCCAACCAAATATCATATGTAAAATGTTTAACTTTGATGAGGTTATGTGTCAAATTTATACAAGATTCCATACAAACTTAAGTATATTTTGTTTATGTACACAAAAAACTCACTCATCCTCCATATCATCACCATCAACAACCAGTAACATATTTTCTAAATCATTAGCAAATACTTGTAAATTGTGAGGCAATATCTCTCCCTCATCCTCCATATCATCACCATCACCGTCATCCTCATCCACTCCGCTCCTGCCCCCTCCCCCTCCCCCTCCTACCCTTCCCTTGCCAGCCAGTAACATGTTTTCTAAATCATTAGCAAATACTTGTAAATTGTGAGGCAATATCTCCCCCTCCCCTCCCACGTCATCCAATACTATGTATTCTAAAGGAGACTTTATCTCCCCCTCCTCTCCCTCTCTTCCCTCCCCTCCCTCGACATCCAATAATATGTTTCCTAAATAGGGAGGCAATATCTCCCCCTCCTCCTCCTCCTCCTCCTCCATGATATCCTCCTCAACACCCTCCATCATATCCTCCTCATCCACATCCACGTCCCAATCATAAGGAAAATACATCTCAACTATTGGCTCCTCATCATCCCCCATGATATCCACCTCTTCATCCTCGTCCTCGTCCTCGTCCTTGTCATCATCATCATCATCATCATCATCATCATCACAATGCTCCTCCTCCTCCGCCTCCTCCACCTCCGGAGGAATTTATGGGTCGTCGACGGCTACCCAGATGATATTTTCTTCATTAATCCCCTCCTCGGACCCTGAAGATGAATCTTTACTTGAAACTCGTAACTGGACCACAACATCCTTTGAAAAATGTACAACAAGGAAAAGCGTTGCAACATCTATCAGTGGCTGAAGTGTTAGATTTCATTATTTGATATTGGAAAAGAAACAAATAGAACATGTTACACACCATATGGAAGAACAAACTCTTTGCTGCCAAAATTGATGGAGAGATGTGATATACTAAGAATTCGAAAATTCATAGTTACAAACTTCAAAACTTCGATTTACAATCGAACTCTTGAACTTGGGGGATTATTGATATACCAAATATTCAATCAAAGACATGGCAGAATAAAGTCAAACTGAGACTAAAATCTACTCTTATTTGACATAGACCAAAATCTGCTCTTGTTCGACATAGACCAAAATCTGCCCTTATTCGACATAGACCAAAATCTGGTCCTATTAGAGATTATAAAAACCCATCCATATGATCAACCTCATGTAGTTCGACATACACATATGTCGAACTAGACATCAAATCTGGTCCATGTTATTCGACATATATCAAGTAAATCTGCTCTATATTATCGAACTAAACTGATCTAAGTACCTTCGATCATTCCATTCGACCAAAAATATATCAATTGGATCGAACCAATAAAGATCCGACCCGACCCGACCCGAATGACCCGACCGATCCGAAAGATCCACTTTCCACTCCTATAAATACTCCTCATTTCTTACATTTAAATGTACATTCTGCTCGACTTAACTACAACTTTTCTGCTATATTCTACTATGCTTTGAATTGATCTGACTTAGGCATCGAAGGGTCAGCGCGGGGTCAACAACCTGACGAGTTTCTTTGAGCACAGGGTTATGAATCTTGAAGTGGAGTCCAACTCGATCTGACCGACTTAGGATTCCATACTGAGGAGAGGAAAACATCATTACGTGGCACATTGAACGTGGACCAGTCACTTAGACGAAAATTCCCTTCATCAAGATGTTCATAGTCTTAACTCGAGCTACCAAACAAAGCATAGTAGAGGATGTTACGTTGCCTTTAGCAGCTTCATGTTCTATACATTTTATTAAATTAGATTTTTTTAAGGTATGTGTCTGATTTAAGTAATATTGAAAATCTTTCGATAAAATTATACTCTTTTTCTCCTTTTTTTCCTTCCTGTTTTCTTTTTGGGATATCCCAAAAAAATTGTCTATTTTATAATATGAAATTATTTTTCTCAAAAATATCATTTTACAGAAATGACTAATTTGTTATCACTAATTCTCTAGCACTATTTTTAAAGGCATAAATATAAAATTGCATAAAATTCTATTTTTTCAACTATAGCCTAAAACTCCATGTCAAATCTCAAGGAAACTAAATAAAATGAGAGAATGGAGACTTACAAATATTTACTAGTAGTACGATGGTCTTATTATTTGGGAACGTAAAAAGGGATTGTCTAGGATTACTCACGCCCGTTCTAAAGTCATTGACGAAGGCATGAGGGGCTGCCACGTGTACAAAGTACCACCCCAACAATTTTGTGTACAAACCCATTCTAGTTGATAATCAATTATATAAAGACAAAAATACCCTTTTAGTTAAAAAAACAAAAAATTCCTTAGCACTATTCATCTTCTTCTTCTTCCCTATTCATCTCTCGAAATTATCTCCCCCACCCCAAACCCTAACCCACCCACCAGACGCCCCCTCCCCTCCTCCCTCGATGGTCGTTCTGGTCGCGGCTCACTAGAATTCTTGCTCTGGCAGCCTTTGTTAATATTTAGTGTAGGTTTTAGATGTGTAGATTATGATTAATTTTGTCAAATTTGAAGAGAAGTGTTTGCCTTTTGTGTTAAAAGCTACCATTTCAGTGATCCCAGCTCTTGAATCTTTACCCAAAGCTAATGGATGGTGATTTAAGAACTGTTTAAGTTCATTTGCAATATTGGGTCTTGAAAGATCTATGCTTTCGTAACCTAAAAGCTCTTTTTCCATTTGAAATAGCTTTTTTTTGTGAAGATTCGATTTCTCCAAGGATTAAGGTTACCTGAGACTTAATATATTTTCTTGGGGTTGTGATTGTAATGAGGATTCCTTCACCGGTGTAGCATCGGTGATGATTTGAAGAAGATGCCGATTTCTTTTTCTTTTTCTTTTTTAATATTTTATTATGTAAATAATATTTAAACTCATTTTAAAAAAAAATAGGGAAAGACATTAAAATACTTAATGATGTGCAACTTTTGTAATAGAATATTTAAATTATGAGAAAAGTGTATATTTTTAAATTAAACATCTTCAATTTAATTTAATATTTAAAAAAAATCAATTTAATTATTTTTAATGTATTTGTATTTGAAATTATATCGATAATTCAAAAAAAATTGATGATTCTATCACTTTTTCGATCAAATTATCTATTAGATGGATATGTAACACTAAGTTCTCCGTAATTTGAAAATATATCGACAATTTAAAAAAAAAATTGATGATACGATCATTATTTCGATCAAATTGTCTATTATATAGTTATTTAACACTAAGTCCTCCGTAATTTGAAAATATATCGATAATTTTAAAAAAATTGATGATTCGATCATTATTTCAATCAAATTGTCTATTAGATTGTTATGTAACACTAAGTCCTCCGTAATTTGAAATTATATCGATAACTTTAATAAAATTGATTATTCGGTCATTATTTCGATCAAATTGTCTATTAGATGGTTATGTGACACTAAATCCTCCGTAATTTGAAAATTTATCGATAATTTTAATAAAATTGATGATTCAGTCATTATTCCGATCAAATTGTCTACTACATGGTTATGTAATACTAACTCCTCCGTAATTTGAAAATATATCGATAATTCTATAAAAAAAAATTGATGATTTAGTCTTTATTTCAATCAAATTGTCTATTAGATAGTTATGTAACACTAATACCTCCGTAATTTGAAAATATATCGATAATTTTTTTCAAAAAATTTTGATGATTCGGTCATTATTTCGATCAAATTGTCTATTAGATTGTTATGTAACACTAAGTCCTCCGTAATTTGAAATTATATTGATAACTTTAAAAAAATTGATGACTCAGTCATTGATTCGATCAAATTGTCTGTTAGATGGTTATGTAACACTAAGTTCTCCGTAATTTGAAAATATATTGATAATTTAGAAAAAAATTGATGACTCGATTATTATTTCGATCAAATTGTCTATTAGATGGTTATGTAACACTAAGTCCTACGTAATTTGAAAATATATCGATATTTTTAAAAAAATTGATGAAACGGTCATTATTTTGATCAAATTGTCTTTTAGATGACTATGTATCACTAACTCCTCCGTAATTTGAAAATATGTCGATAATTTTAAAAAAATTGTTAAATCGGTCATTATTTTGATCAAATTGTCTATTAGATGGTTATGTAACACTAAGTCCTCCATATTTGAAAATATATATCCTCCATATTTGAAAATATATATTATCGATATATATTCAAATTACGAAGGACTTAGTGTTACATAACCATCTAATATACAATTTGATCGAAATAATGACCAAATCATCAATTTTTTTTTTAAAATTATCGATATATTTTCAAATTACGGAGGACATACATAACCATCTAATAGACAATTTAATTGAATTAATGACTGAATCGTCAGTTTTTTTTAAAATTATTAATATATTTTCAAATTACGGATGAGTTAATGTACATAATCATCTAAAAGACAAGTTGATCGAAATTATGACCGACTCATTAATTTTTTTAAAATTATCTATATATTATCAAATTACGGAGGACTTAGTGTTACATAACAATCTAATCGACAATTTGATCGGAATAATGACTGAATCATCAAAATTTTTTAAAATTATCGATATATTTTCAAATTACGGAAGACATAGTGTTACATAACCATCTAATAGACAATTTGATCGAAATAATGACCGAATCATCAATTTTATTAAAATTTTCAATATATTTTCAAATTACGCAGTAGTTAATGTTATATAACCATCTAAAAGACAATTTGATCGAAATAATGACCGAGTCAATAATTTTTTTAAATTATCAATATTTTTTCAAATTACGGAATTTAAAAAACAAGAATTTTAAAAAAACCAAATCAAATGAATTTGTAATTTAAAAAATGAATTAAAATTTTTAAAAAGGAATTTTTTAAAAAAATAAAAGAAAAGGAAATTCACCATCTTCAAAAAAAAAGTTGTGTTTTTTATTTAAGATGTGTTGTATAATAATTAAGATTTATTTAAGTTTTTTTTCAGAAATTCTAATTAAATCGTATTTTTTTATATTCATACTAAATATTTCGTATGTTTAAAATCCCAGACTTAAAAATTAAAACTAATAATATTTAAACTAATCACGTTATTAAATTTTAAACTTTATTAAATCTTACAAAATCTTTAATTTTTCCGCAAAACTGAAAGTTTGAGGGCGATTTTGACCAGGGACAGAGCCTGGGGCTGAATGTGCAAATATGTCATCTTCTCCAACACAACTTCCTACGGTAGCAGGTAGCAGTTGAAGTAATGAAATACACATATAAAACCAATTTTTAATTCCGCCAAATTAACTCAAATCTCACCAAATTAAATCAACCACCAACAAATTCGAGCACATAAGAATTGAAATCAAGAATGATTAATATATAAACAAAAAAAAATTAAAAGAACTGTGTTAATTTCTACCAACAAAAAATTAATATATACTTTCACTTAATCGACGATATCGGGTGTGTCAAATCGACGATTCTATTTTCGTTCGCAAGTTTAGAGCCAGCTTCAATAACCAGAAGTTGTCTTTGTGGATGTTTTGCGGATTTCATAAAATTTGATAGAGGAATTGTTCGATCTCCAAATCTCAGCAAGAAAGAAAGTGGGAGGGGTAGAAAGGGAATGTGTAATTTCATATATTATATATGGGTAAAATTGTAAATTATGTGGGTACAGCCCATCTTACTGGTGTCATACCCGATTTCTTGGGCTCATACTCCTGTACATGTATTAACGTAAAGATTCATCCGAAATTATAATCAAAGGCTCACAATTGTTTTTTATTATGACTCACGTATGGGATGTGAGTTATAATAGAATACCCGCATTTTGTATATTCAGATCAATTAATGAAGAATACTTCCACTAATATTTCTCTCTCTAGATTCTCTAATAGTAGTATTTGATAGTAGAGTAGTTTGTTTGATAAATAAATATTTAACTGTAGTTAATAAAGATAATTTGTGAACGGTAGTTCATAGAAAAAGTGTATTTAAAGCAATTGATCAATTTTTGTCCAATTTTGAATTTTGATTATTAAAATAATATCTTATTATTTTGCTCTTTTTTTTGGAATTTTTATACAAACAAAACTTTATTGATGAAAAAATGTAAATTTTATAAGGAGACATTTGTTTAATCGGCACTGTATAATTTGGTAATCTGGTTGCCTAAAATTAACTTTTTTATTTGTATGATTTACTTTATTAAATTTTAAGAAAGGACAACTTTGTCAAAATTAAACTAGAGATTCAAATCTCATATATAATCTGATGAACGACTAAACTCTTGTATGATAATCTGATTCGCTGTGAAATTATAACTAGTTTTCATTTGTTTGCTTTATTAATGTTTAAGAAAATAAATAAATCTTTCAAAACTAGGAATATTAGATTTAAGAATTTAAAATTTTATTTTTCAAACTAGAAAGAATAGTTTTTAGAGATATATTATTAATGGACATGTTTGCTTTTTGGGTTTCTTTCTGAATGAAAAGTCATCATACATGTTTTCATCCAATTAAATTCACGAAACAAAATTTTTAAACATAAAATTCAATCAAATAATATCAATTATCATATAATGTAAGTATTAATTAATTTAAAGCAAAAAAAAAAAGGATTGGCCTATCCCCTAATTTATCCTAAAAAACTCCAACATCGAAAATACATGTACAAAACAAATCACATTTCAAACTCAACTCACAATTAAATTAACATTATTTTGCATTCACAATATTTTAGTCAAAATACATTAAGTCCGATTTCAATTATTTCACATAAGTTTAAAAATATCTTCAAAATACCAAATCAAAATTATTTTCCCCCAAAGAAGACTAGACAATGCCAGAATACATGCAAACGTAGTATATCATCTCACTTTTCACAATATGTAGTACTTTTCACAATATTTGAGACTAAGGGATTGTTTGTCTCGCATTTCTCAAAATTATTTCGTTTTTGAGAAAAGCAAAACTAACATGATTTCAACCTACTTTTAGGAATAAATTTATCATGTATCAATTTTTTCAAATTACTCTTTCAAAAGACAAACAAATAACAATTTTCTTGTCTATATAAAAACTTAATTCTAATTTGATTTGACATAAAATAATTATCTCTTCCAAAATTTTATCTCATTATAAACATGATTTGACATATAGTCTTACACATCTTACACGTACTACCTAAACTCTTCCATAAAAATATAAATATACACTCTCCCAAAAATCAAACAAATAACAACACCCAAATCGAGATTGTTTCACAAACATCCAATGCTTTCCCAAACTACTCTTATCAAATACTCCCTCAATTCCATTTTAATTGTCGCTTTAGAGAATTTTTCTTGTTCCAAATTAATTGTCGCTTTAGGATTCCAATACAAAATTAATTACATATATTTCAATTTTACCCTGATTTACTCTTTGTTGTTCTCTCTCTCTCTTCTACTTTAACCAATTGAAGAAGATAAAATAAAAAAAAATCAAAGAGAAGAGAAGAGGGATATTTTAGGTATAACTCTAATTTTTTCCTAAAATGTAGGCTAATTATTAACTTCCTTAAAACTTGTGCGAAAGCCTAGAAGACGATTAAAATGAAATGGAGGAATTATTAAATACACATGCCCTAAAATTTTATCTCAGATTCAGTTTGCACAAAATCATCCAACAATAAAGTAAGGTGATATTTGTCGGAGCAGCTAAGACATGTTAGTTTTTGGTATAACAGGTCCTGTTTGCAATACCATTTAGAAAAACAACTTAAAATATTTAGGTTGTGTTTGCAAACTCTAGCAAATAATATGAATTTGAAAATTGTGAGTTAAGTTTAATAATTAGAAGCACATCAAAGGAAGTTAATAACTATGAGCTTAAAATAGCTTATTTTGAGATAAGTTGAAGACAATTTTCTCAAATATTAAATTGCACCGTTCGAGATAACAAATATATCTAGTATGTTTGTCTCGCTTTACAGAGAGTTTTTCAATTTGAGACAGAGCCCTAGTCTCCTAAAATTTATACATTCAACAAACTCAAACAAATAACAAAAATCTTTGATCTTAATTTATTTTTGAAACCATTTTAAAAACGCTGAGACTGACAAATAGGTCATCCGTTTATTTCATCTTCTCGCTAACAAGACAATCACGGCCTAAGTTTTTTATCATTATACAAATGACAGATTTGTCCATTCTAATTCATACAAACAAAGAAGTTTATTATGAACTGAGAGCTTCTCCTCTAGATGACCCAGTAAGGGCCAATGTTCCAAAATAACCATTCTAACTAGAATGAATGCAAGACAATCTCCTCAGTTATTATTGAGATTAAATATCTCACATGATTTGAAAACAATAGTTGAGTCCACTTTATTTATAAAATCTAGGACATTTTTCATCTCTTAAGTTGGCTTTTAAGGCGTGTTAGACCCAAGCCATATAAATGAACTTAGCCTAATCCATGTAGTGAATTCTAATAGTTATGCAAAGCTTCAAGTGGGGATGAATGTAGTAATCTCCTAAGTTATGCAAAGTCCGTATAAAATTGTCATATGAAATGATTAATTGTATAAAATTCTTGTGTACTATTATATATTCGACTTGAAAACCCTATCTAAATACATATTTCAGTTACGGGTGTCAATGGAGCCAATATCAATCCGAATTCAATCTAAATTTGGCCTATTGATTATAATTTTTTGTTCAATTAGAGATTCAATAGATCCCATGAAGGTTTTTAGTCCAATTCGTGAAAGATCTATATATGACAAAATAAATTTAAATATATAATATTTCATTAAGATAAGTAACATTAATAGTCACATTTTTATACACATTTTTTTCTGCAAAAAATATTAGTTTCAAAAAGAAAAAAGTTTATTAATGAAGATGGAGTTTGTAATCATGTGTAATTTTGCAAATGACAAAAGGTTAAGAGGATAGCCTAAACAAATATTTACTATGTTGGGTCTTTCTAAAATAATTTTATAGAACATAAGTGTATATGAGATACCCCATCTCAACCACTTAAAAAAGTCAACAACAAATCTGAACCACAATTTATGGTCAAAATGTCCAATGATGACGTGGCATCGGACATTTAGAAAAAATAAACATATGTTAAATTACATACTAACCCTTTAATTAATATGTTTAAAAAAAACTCTCTAATCTCTAACTAATTTCATATCTCTTTCCCAAAATAAAAAAATCGAGGGAATTACACTTTGCATACCTAACTTTTGCCTACTTTATACATTTCATACCAAAATTTTCAAAAAGACACATTTCGTACAAAAGTTGGACAACTTTTTTAACATTTCATTCGGCCGTTAGTTTTTGGATGAAAAAGGCCACGCGTCAAACATGTGTCCGTTTAAATCACCATTTTTATCTCTTCAGGGGATATTTGCAATTGGACAAAAAATACCTAAAAAGGTAAAAATTGGGAGGGGGTAATTGTAATTATTGCCGCCACCAATTCCTCTCTCTTCACCTTCGGCACCACAACCACCGCCCAACCCTTCCCCACCTGAAAACAGATCTTGGACTTGTAAGAAGTGTTGTGACTAACTTTGAAATTACATGTGAGGCACACATGTATATTTTTAGTCGAACAAAAATTAAATAAAATTATTTGAGGCGGTAAAATGCTTAATTTGTGCATATGGGTGGTAAAGTGCCACAATATCTAACTTTGGGAGATAAGATTTTTGTCAATTTTTTAAAGTGGATTTCATAAATCATATGGAAGTTTTTGTCAATTTAAAAAAAAAAAAAAATAGAGGGTTTATTGCAAAATTTTAAAGCTACGAGGGGATATTGGTAATCTTTTAAGTTAAGGGGGGTGTTTTTTTATCTTTTTATGGGGTAAAATTGTCATTTTGAACTGAGAAAGATTTTTTGGTAATAAAAAAAAAGTACAGGGCTTTTTTTTTGCTAATAAAAATAACACAAAACGTTTTTTTTAGTTAGGCAAGACCCAAGGGGTATTGTTGAATTTCACTCATTAAAAAGGGTAAATTTGTCTTGAAGAAAATAAATTATTTTAACTTAAATTTTAAGGGGACACGTGTCAGTCACCAAGATAAATGCTATCTTATATGCTCTCTATCCCTCAAAATCTCATTTTAGACGGACCCTAAATTTTACGGGGACATGTGTCAGTAAGATAAATATTATCTCATGTACTCCCTATCCCTCAAAATCTCAATTTAGACAGACTCGAGTTTCAATCAACTTCACCATTATTCTTTAAATATCTTTTAGTTGATTCGTAAAATAAATAACACTTAAACCTAATTAAAAATGGATCTCGTCTTTAGACTTAGACTAATTTATGAGCTGGACTTATATCTCGAAGGAAAAACACTTTTGATACAAAACTTTAATCCAAAAAATATATTTAGTACCAAGTTTTACGAAAAAACACATTTCATATCATGATTCACACCCTCTTGACACATTTAATTTTGTCATCAATTTTCGGATGGAATTCAGCACGTGCCGCTCACATGCCCATTAAGTTGACAATGGGAGGGAAAACAGGCACGGGTTTTAAAGACCCACCATTTTTAACATAACCGACACATGTTGAATTACGTCGAAAAGTTTATCTTAGTCATTTTCTCTAAGATATTAGAGGAAAAAACACATTTGATAAATTTTAGTCCAAAAAATACATTTGATATATCCTCGATTAAAAAATTACTCCAAAATGAATTACCAAAATCTTCCTCTGTTTCACAATTTCTGTCATTTTAGAGTTTTTTTTGTTCGAAAATACTTGTCACTTTAGGATTCCAATGCAATATTAATTACCCATTTTTTTAAATTTAGCCCATATTTTTTTATTCCTACAAACTCTATCTTATTTATTCCAATATAATATTAATTAAGGGTATTTTAGGTATATATATATATATATATTTTTTTTTTTAATCAAAGTTTCATACTATTTATTTGGATCCTTAATACCTAGGCAATAACGGAGGGTTTCTTGTAATATGCCCAAATCTGAGAGGGTGTGAATGTAAATCAGAGTTCTTTCATTTTATCAAAAAAAAAAAAATCAGAATTCTTATCCGTTTTTCTCTCTCTACCGACATCGTTTCTTCTCACCAAGAAACCGTGAAAATCAGAGTTTGATGGAGTCCGGAAACTATCCTGGTAGCGGATCAACTAATTACTCTTCGGAATCTGGGTTCGCAGACAACGACGCCAATTTTTCTAGGATTCGCCGAAGAGAGAGCCAATCCAAACACGGACCCGGATCCGACTTGGATGAAAGTCTTGACGATTCGGCGCGTAATCCGAAGCGCCGCCGTGAAGAACACCTCGACAATACTAGTGGTTTGTTAAATTAATGCACGTTATTTGTTAGGGTTTTTTAATTTTTAATTTTTTTTAGCATTGTTAGTATGGATTTTGATTGTTTAATGTGTGAATGGGTTCTTTAGGTCACAATAATGTCATAGTAGCGATGGATAAAACCACAAAGTAGTCATCATCTGTAATAGACATGTCATGCATATTATAAGAACACACTCACCAATATTATATTCTTGTTGGGGCCGTAATAATATTATAAAAAACACACTGTAGTGTAGTTCTTTGCTGTAAATATTAATTAGCTTCTGCCCTACTAGGTTAATGAGATTTTTTTATTTTGTATGCAATTCTTACGAGGTTTGGCATTTACCATGTAATTTTGAATACTACAGTACATATTCTTAGAAGATAGGTTTGTTTACTTGTGTTTGCTGACAGATGGCGAAAATATTGGATTTGCTTATGTGTATTAGTCCATAAGGATATTTACAACAAAATATATGAAAAGAGGAGAAATGATTATCTTATCTATGAAAAGAGTATAAATAATTTTATCTTGTTCCATTTATTCCACATAAACGTTGTGTGACTGTCTCTTTTAAAGAACAATTGACAATTGTTTGTCTGTCTGTCTCTCTGTGGGTGGTGTGTAGAGGAAGTTGCCGTGATGGATTTGTTGAACAGCTTTACGAATAGCAATACTTTACCAAGAACCACACCATCTGCTTTGCTGAATGTTTTAATGGCTGCTGACAAATGCACGAGGTATTGTAGCCAATTATTGCAGGACTTACCAATGACTCGTGAGTCAGCCTTGCTTTATTTGGATACTATTTCATCGACTAGTTTAATGGGTGATCCAGTTCAGCCGCTTATAGATGCTGCTAAGCTCTTCCTTGCTTCACATTTCAAATACATAAGCAAGTAAATTTCCATCTATAATTATGATTCTTTTTAATGGATATCGGTTTTTTTTTTTTGAATCACTCGACTTAACTTTATAGTACTATTATTTTTCTATTCAGTGACGCTAAGGTATTATTTTCTTTAGCTGTAGAAATAAATAATCTTGACTTGTTATCTATCTGCTGCAGGTTTGAGGAAGAGATTCTTAATCTGCCTTTAGCTGGTATCGAGGCAGTTCTATCGAGTGACGATTTACAAGTAGATTCAGAACATGCAGTATATGATTTAGTGATGAAGTGGGCACGAACACATTACCCAAAATTGAAAGAAAGACGAAGAATATTAAGGACTAGTCTACTTGGTTTGATTCGTTTCCCATGCATGACTGACATAAAGCTGAATAGAATCCTGAATTGCAAGGCCATTGGCCCTAAACTTGCATCCAAGATTGTTAGGGATGCTGTGTCTTTCAAGACTAGGGGTAAATCATCATCATCATTAACACATCGAAACCGTATTTCACTTGTGGGGGCCCATCGGTTGTACAAATATCATCCGGTGAAGGTGGTTGAGTTTGAAGAGCCTTGTCAAGAGCTTATTGTTTATCTTGAGATTAAACGGGCAAATCCCTACTTCATTGCTAATCCTGGTCGAGTCTACTCGCAGGAATTTCAATTTTGCGGGCAAAGATTTTACTTGTGTGCCTATGGCAACTCGGACGAAAAAACTCCTTTTGTGATCGCACTGGGTATGACAAAGGAAGGATCAGAAGAACATGATGAGCTTAAAGTTAAATGCGAGTTTGGACTGGGGAGAGAAGAGGAGTTTGTGAGCAAAGCCAAAACTACTACAGCTACATTTAAAGGAGGGAGGCAATATGGCTGCGGGACTTTGGTACGTGTCCCATGGGCTGCATTTATAGCCGATGACAGCCCTTACTTCATTAATGGTATTCTTCATTTAAGGGCTCGCCTCACTCTTATTAAGTAAATACTCACTCACTATTAGACTTCTGATCAAACCATGGATGGAAGAAAGCAAACTGAAAGAATACAACTCTCTAGAATAGTTTTGACAAACAATATTATATTAGTATTTCAAACTTATTTTCACGAGCTTATGTTGGCATTTGTTTTACTAACCAGGTAAACTTTATCATTAGGTCTGGTCTGCAAAACTTAGAAGAAAAAGAGTACCGAACAAGTTTCCTTGGAAAGTTTGGATTATTACAACCTTTAGCAACACCTAAATGAATGACTATTATGAACATTGATTTGAGTAATTAATTTTGTTTCATTTCTAAGTTTACACAACTAACTACCTTTATTACTTATAGTAACTCTAAATTTTCAATTTTAAACTTGTGCAACATGGCCAAGTGACCCTTACTTTGTGAGTCGATTTCTATCAAGGGAGATGGACCTAAAATTGCTGATCCATCTGACTGTGGATGAGGTATTGCTAACTTATACGCTGCTAGAAATCCAGGTTTAGTTTATGACATAGGTACAAAAGATTACATAGCTTATTTAAGTGGGAAATGGTACACAGAAGCAACCATTAATCAGCTAACTGGTTAAATCAATTCATGTCACAATTCTAGCAGGTCTATGTGAACCTTCTTTCAATTACATTGCCAAATCTAAAAGGAGGCTTGGTGACTGTAACAAGAACAATATCTGAAAGTTCGATCATCTCTAGAAAAAGTGGAATGTTGAAAAGATCAGTATATCCTCAATATATATTTACTAGTGTAGTTGCCTCCGCGCAAGGCACAAAGCTTATTGCCCAATTATAAATTGTAACACGAAAAAAATGAGAATTTTATCGGCATGTTATATTACTTCAGTTTTATGACCATAGTTATTATTCATCTACTTCATTTACTGTGTATATTTTCTGAGACTTTTTTTTTTTTTGGGGGATTCTAGGGTGCCGTTACTCATGTGACGTTAGTTTATTTTGGACCATTAGATTCAAACTACATAATCACAACCGCTTAAATTATTAATATAAACAAAATCAAAATTTAATAAATAAACTGAGTACCAGTTTAACCGGTAAATCAAAATAATTAAATTATAAACCTAAATTACTTAAAATTCTTCTACATCGCTTCTCTCTCTCTCTGTGCAAATCGTTTTCTCTGCCCAAATTCCACGCCTATCCCTCTCTGCCGTAATTCATCAGTCTGTTTCCTTCATCTACCGTGGCAGCCTGTTGTCTCCTTCATCCTCCGCCATCACCCACCACCTACTTGAAGCAGCGGTGCCGCCCTTTGCCGGAATCCATCTTCTTCATCAATTTACTGAAACTTAGGTATGTTTTGCAAAAGTTTTCTTATTACCAACTGAGATTTTTTTATTAGTATTGAAATTTCTATTTGCTAATTTAGGGTTCAGAATTAGGGGCATATTTGTACCCATAGTGCATCCATTGTTTGGTACTAGGACAACTTCAATACCTATAGCTTCCATAACTGTTGAGCATCCATGAATTGTCGTATGTACATACCATATGGTGTTGATGTTTGTTCATATGAGGAAACTCAATTTTTGAGCCATACTCTCTTCAAGAAGGGATTCTGATTAAAATTTGATTAATTGATGAAAAGCCAAAAGGTGATGTTTTGTTCATATGGGTCCAGTATAAAGTATCTTTATTCTTTACTTGTGATGGTAAGATGGATGTACATATAAGTTTTTAGCATTGGAAATGAAAGTGAAAAGATTCAAAAGTGCAAGTGAACTTGTATAGTTCTTCAACAATAATAATAAAATGGAACTTCTTCGGTTTGGCTCTCAACTCTTTCACCAATATATGTTATCTGTTTATGCCATACTCTATTTAGATCACATATCACCATTATTGTGAGTCTGCCTCTGGCATTTCAGTTTATTAAGTGATTGTGCTTGGAGAGAGTTGAACAACGTAAAAAGTTTTTGATGTATTCGTTGTAAATGTGCAGATATTTAGTTAATCTTTTAAGTTCTAATCAGTTTCAATCTCTAAAGAGTTCCTGAAAGTGATTAACTGCAAAATCAGTTTTAATCCTCATGAAATGCCAATATAGAAGAAAACAAATAAAAGGTTGAGAGGTGAGTGATTAGTACAGTCTCAGAGGACAACAACGGTAGTCAAAGATCAATCAAAATAACAAAGGATGGGACATTGAGTAAACTATGAGATATAACTGCTTATAAAGCCTACATGAGTGTTTTTGTAATCTGAAATGCATGAAAGCAATAAATCTAAATAATACGAATCCACTTATATCATATAACAATCTATTTCTGATACAGATTACGACATAAATAAAGCACTTAAGGTGACAAAATAATGTAAACCTAACCTTCTGTTTTCTAATTGGATAAGTTTAAGTATCTTGCTTATTAGAATGATGAACATTCATTATTAATGTCAAATTAGGCAGGTGATATTGTCAATTATTGCATAAATGTGTTTAATGCATGGCTGCATGATGTTGATGCTGTCCTTTTATATGCAGACTTGGTGAAGACTTTCATCTGGATTCAAACTCAGGGCCCTTTCGGTGTGCGATTTGCCAAGTGGATCAACTACCTATTGAGGATTCTAAAGCACGTAATTTTCCAACTCTTGTTACCCAACTTGTTTGTGAAGTGAGCTCCCTTCCTCTTTTAAAAGTGGGCTTTTTAAAAAATTGTTGATATCTTCCTCTTTTTGTTGCACAACACTTTTTGTTAAACTCTTCTCTAAAGAGAAAACCATTTCCCATTGAAGCTCGATTTTTGTATTTATATCAGTCATAGTGATTCATAATAAAATAATTATTTGCTCAAACTCATATTTGAAGTTAAAAACATCTACACTAGATCATATATTATGTGACAGATCATTGATGGAGTCTAAACTGAGGAGTAGAACCACACTTACTGTAGACCGATATTCTTTTTATGGGGTTATGGGGTTGCTTTCTCATCTGCCCAAGGACTTGATTTTGACTGGTGTAATGTGGGGATATATTTCAGTAGAACAGAACAAGAAATATATATATACAACTTCTTTTATACACACATCTCCATTCCATGATAAACCAAATAGAGAGGTGGGGTACTTTGAGGTCAATATACAAGGATAAATTACATTGGCGTAACAAGTAATATCTAAGTTAGGACAATTTCTTGCTGGCATTCAACTATATCTACTGCACCATATAAGTTAAATTTTTTTTGAAATGTGCAACAATTAGAGCTAATTAAATTATATTGAATGGCATTTAATATAATTAGAGTTAATATCACCTGGCTGGGTATTTGGGTTTTAGAAGTTATTCAAAAAGTTCAAGTGCATTAATACATATAATTGTGATAACATTTACACCTCCACTGATTCATATATTCAATATTTGAAAAGAAAAAGATAAGTACATTGATTTATTGAAATTAAGTCATGTGCATCTCAAATACGACCATGCTAAAGCTAAAACAAACTAATTAATATATCATGATTGCAGGATACAAGAATGGCCGAGTCAAATACCGGTCTTTGTTTATCTCATTTTGTATTCTGCGACGAGGCCCGGTCGATTGGTTGAACCTCAGAAGGGCCCGACCCGATACTCATTAAGCAATCCCGATCCATAAAAGATCAGGAACAAGCTGGTTGTTGCTGTGTGATGCAGTGTATATTTCCTCCTCCTAGTGCAATCTCACGAGCACCTTCAATTCTCACAATCTGAAACCCAAATGTTAAAGAAGATGAATCAGTCGAGTGTTTGTAAATAATGGTAGAATATGCAGGAAAAGTGACCACAGTAACAATTTTTATAGTAGACCAAAACATAGACCAAAAGGAAAAATTCATGAGTTGGTATGGTATACACAAGACAAACTATCATAATGGATGAATATGATTTGTTGTGTTTCATAGTTAACATCCCTATATCAAATAGCTTTTCGATGCTTGACTTGTGTTCTTGTTTGAATTTGATTAATTTAATAATAAAGTTCAAATACAGTTTCAAGCTCAATACAAAACCTAAAGGGGTTTTGGGCATCCACTGCTGAAAAGAATTAAGTATAGGATTTGTGAAAAAAAAAAAATGAAAAGGATTTGTGAAAAAATTGATCATCATGGCTTGTCGTCAACTAGAATCTATGTTTGCCGAATCTTTTGCGAAAAAATGATTTGAGGGCTATATCCTCCCAACAAAGAACAAAGGTAGAAAGGATTAAAACACATTCATTACTACCTAGCCCAAGTAAGGCTTCCGACTCAAATGATTAAATAATATCGGATTACGTGAAATTTTATTTGGCTTTCATATGTTAAATCTGCATAGATGCAACTTTATAAGGAAATCTAGGCTTCCTCACCTCATAATCAGGATATGCCAGAGACAAGACACGAACAGCTTCATCATCCCACTTCTTATCACCAAATTGGGGTGTAATAATTGCTTTATTGGCAAGGTAGAAGTTGACATATGAGGCAGCAATTCTTGAGCCAGGAAGCCTTGCTTTAGCATCACCATCATCCTATTGTTTCATTTTAAGCAAAAGAGGAATGTGAGTGAATGAGGGAGAGATTGCATCTGATTAACATATCATATAAACTCAAAAGGGTGGGGGTGGGGGTTCTTGGGATGTTCTCTTATATGATCTCGCCCAAAATAGGAACGAATAAAAATAATTTTGACCTGTTCCAATCCAGCAGCCTCCTCTTCGGTCATATAGAGTGGCCCAGGTACATGAAGTTTGATAACTTCGAATTTTCTACCTTTGGCGTCTGTGACATTGTTAAGAATCGAAAGGGCTTCAATAGCTCGTTCATAATGCGGGTCTGATTCATCGTCAGTCCATGACAATAAAACTACACCAGGCCTCACAAAACAACACATGTTGTCAATATGACCATTGGTGTCATCGTCACCTGCAAAATACCATGGAAAATTTTAGTACCGATCGTTATTTAAAAACAAGCAGTTTCAGTTCTAACAAAGATTGAACTTACTTAAATTTGATTTCATATATACCTAAAACAACCTTTGATGTTCTCTCCATTAATATAAGTCTACAGCTCAATCTATTCCGCATAGCAAGTGGTATATTAACATTTATGAACAAAATAAAGAGAATTATAAATTGTGACTCATTCTCTCTCCCATCCCAATATCATTACTGGTCATTACTGTCCTTGATTTCATGGATGTGCTAAAGTATAATTGTAGAGTTTGGGGAGAAGATATCTTAGGTGTAGTTTAGAATTTCTATTATAGTTTATGTATACATCATGTTAACATGGTGGAAAAACAAGTTCTGTCATTAACTACAAAAAAGGCAGAGCATGCCTTACATTTATAACCAATGTGTTATAGACATAGAGTGGTCCTCTTACAAAATTTTAGGACTACAATATTCTGGAAATTCTATCTCAATGCGGCATGTATAAAATATTCATGACATTAAGAGACATTATTTTTCATGTACCTTTTTCTTCCACCTCGTTGCAATAAGTAAAAGAAAAAACAAAAACTACAAATCTGAATCCTTAGTTAGCATGATGCCCACAAACGTTAATTGCTTAGTGTTTCAAAAAGAAAATTACCAAACAAAGTCAACTCTGGTCGAATCTGCATGTAAAGCATGTTTTCTCAACCAAATGGAACACTGAACTAAGTAAGAAGTACCCATGAATTTCTAAATCTACATATGCACGTAACAGTTTATGCGATCATGGAGAAAGATCAAATGCTTTACTAATTTTATACCTGTTCTACTCATACATTGGAATACCTAATGTATATAAATTTTTAGTTATTATAGCCGATAAAATCAAGTGCAGAGAAGCACGTCATCATTTAGGAACTTGTCAATGAACCAGGTAGTAAAGAATGCAATATGATAAAGTGAAAAAAGATGAATACCAAACAACCCACGAGGCAGCCAAATGATCTTCTTGACCCCAAGATATGCTTTGAGCTCATCCTCAATCTGTAATTTGGTTAAACCAGGGTTTCTATTTTTATTTAAAAGGCACTCTTCTGTTGTAAGGCAAGTCCCTGAAAGAAAATAAATAAGCCAACTTTCAAGTTACTCTTTATATTTCAACATTATATGGTTAACTTAAAAACTGATTATCTTTTACATATCATCATTCTCACTGCTAATACAGGGCAAGAAGTTAACTACAATTCAAACAACAATTTATGCCTTCCGGAGGGTACAAAGTGTTGTCTATAGAGCAAAGCAAGGAGGAAAAAAGAATCCTAACCTTCCCCATCTACATGTATGCTTCCACCTTCCAGAATCATAGAATGGGAAAACCTTGGAATCTTCTCAATTTCCAGAACCTGTATTGACAACATCAAGCAAGCCAAAAAAGTGGTAAGTTGTATGTTCGAAAAAATAAAAAAGCTTTCACTTTTGGATTGTTGGTTAGAATATGACCAACCTTTCTAGCTATAAGAAGGTCGAGGCTCCAATCTTGGTAACAACCTTCATCTATGCCTAGGAAAACCAAACAGGGATATATTAAACATCTCTGTCCACAAATAACCAAAGGATGAGACATTGAGAATAGAATATAGCTCCTTAGAAAATTTATTTCCAAATATCGGAGATATATCCTTGAGAACTCTTTAATGCAGCTTTAAAATAAACTGTAAACACCACAAGCCAAGATAAAACCCGGTGTAAATTAAACAAAAGTGAACAACAATCAAAAATCACACGAGAGAAGCTACACTTGTAATAGCACAAATTCATTTTGATAACCATAGACTAACACATGGTCAAAGGAAGAGATGCAATACTAGTGAATAATGAAACACACAGTTTTTCTAGCCCAAATTAAATTTGAAGAACACCTAAAGTTCATCAGACCCTAGGACTAGGTTGTAAGAAAAGTGTACTTGAAGAGATAGACCAAGCATATGATATAAGTGCTAGTCAACATTCTAGTACTTACAACCGATGATGTTTCTCTTGATAAGTTTTATCTTAAAAGGATATGAACACTATTCAAGTTTCAGATATACGTACCAGTTGATTTTAATCCCAACACCTCATTTATATAAAAATCTACCAAAACAATGATCAAACGCTGTCTCGAAATAGTTCAGAATTGCAACTAGACAAATTCCCCCCCAAAAAAATCACATGTTCCACAAGAGGAATATTTTCTGCAAATAGTTTCTTAAAATGACCGTAAGCGTAGAGTAGCAATTATTATATACACCAGACTTGTTTTCAATTAGAATCTGTGCAACATACTTTCGGAATAAGTAGACAATAATAGAGGGACCACCTAGACTGCCTTACCACCATAGCTGTTGAAGTTCCAGTCAATTCCTGCAATCTTGCTACGCAGCTTGTCATTACTCGATATACTATTTCTCACAACAAACTGCAAAAAGAGAATTTCCCTTTTAGAAACACAATGCAGTGGCAAAGGATAGTAACAAAAATTAACAAAGGAAGTGAAAAACTCACTGTTGGACCAGTGTCACGTAACCAAGAATCATTCATGCTCATCTCAACCACCCTAATATGTTCTGGCAACTGAGAACGTGCATTTTTCCACTGTCCAGGAATTTTTTTATTACGAAGGTAAACTAAATTTAGAAAAAGATAACTGCAAATAGCTAAATTCCAGTGATTCTAACCTGTGCGGAACTAGCACAAACAGTAACGGGTTCAAATCTTGAAATTGCTGAGGCAACATTGGCAAATACAAGTTGAGCATGTACTCCATGTTCCCGCCAATTGTCTGGCCGTTCCTATGAGTCAAGTCAAACATGAATATCAATAAACTTTCATAGTTATTTCTCTAAATGAATCCACATATACAAAAATCCCTGCTTATATTCAGCTTATCATTCAGAGACAAGCCAAGTGATCAGTCCTTGCAAGTAGTAAAAGCACATCAATATTCTTCTTTTTTCGTTTCTTTTTCAAGACGGTGGACAAAAGAACAGACATCCGAAACTCATGTTGATACAGCTATGATTCAACTACAAAATTACATGTCATTCTGTTTCAAGAAAAACTTGTCAAAATCTAAATAATTACAACTGGAAGACTAAATCTGAACATAACAAAAATAGTCTATTCACACCAATTTAACATCTCATAATTCCAAGCCATTTTCTATCTCTTGGTCAAAGTGAGCCCAGATTTTGATGAAATTGCAAAATCCAATTTCCAGAGATTCCTATATTTAAGTTTCCCAACTCAAAAATCTATCTGATTTTTCTGTGGGTTACTGATTTTCTTCAGCAACAATAAAAGGAAGAAAAAGACAAAACCCCCAAAATAAAAAAAAAACACAGATAAACAAATTATTTCCAAAAAAAAAAAAAAAAACTCACAGGCCAACCAATCCAGCAGTGAGAATGGGGTACCCACTCTGGGGGCATGTAGTATTCATGCTCAGAAGGTTTCCCCTTTACTTCCATTCTCTCAATCCCGATAATTAAGATGCTTTTGTTAAGACGATTTTCAAAATACAACGAGAAAATAAAATCGGCAAGTTTCACTTGAAAGTTGAAACAGCTATGCAGGTTTGTTCGATTCGGCTTTATTCTGGTTTGGATTCATTTTGGGCAAAAAAAATTATTGTTTATTTTATTTTTTTCAATGGGAAACAGCTCAATGTTTGTAATTTTTTCAATTTGTTTATAATTATAGCAAGAAGAAGAAAACCATTAGATCTCTTTTTCTTATTTGATATACTATTAACTATTAAAAATAGTCTACCAATTACAATAACAAGACATACTTTTTTAATTAATTTGACACGACTTACAATTCAAATATTATGGGGGTAAAATATTTTTTCTTGACTTGTCACTACTAGTTTAACAGTAGCCCATATGATTTCTCAACACAAAAATTTAGAACTAATTCAAAGATATTTTTATTTCATTCACTAACTTATTCATTAATAATGTTATACATTATTTAATATAGGGTAATTTCCATTTACTCTCACTTGACATGCATAATTTTTAATTTATTTCTACTTTTTGCTATTAAACATGGTATAATATTACCAAATTATCATGACTTTTCCAGATTTACACACATTCTTTTTGAGGTGTTACTTGTGTTTTTACTTAAAAAATATAAGGTGATGAAAGAGCTTAGCTTATAAAAAAAATACGTGTAATGTTTGCAAAGGACATGACTGACATTAATGTTATTTTTATTCTTTTTTTTTTAGTGTTTGTAAATTAGCATATGCAAGTAAAAAAGTTGCGACAAATAGAGTGTTTCCAGATGAAGTCCAAATTTTGCCTCTTGCTCTAACAAATCATTCAAACATTATGATGCCCTTCTTTAAATGGAGTTATAAATTTGCATAGTGATTTTCATTTCATTTCTTCTCAAGCGATAGATCTTGCGTCCTCCATTAGCAATCATTGATGATATTTCAACTGCCTGTGACCTTTTGTAATGGTGCAAAATCCACAAGTTTCATCCAAAAAAATATCTATACGTTACATTGAATATTGCAAAAATTCCATTGTGTAATTCGATTAGAAGCACGATTCCGTCAATAAAAAATTATTTGTGAAATACAAATGTGTGACATCTAGTCAAAATTCTGATACCAAATGTATATTTATGCAAAAAAATGGGTACCGAAAGATGCCAAACACCTATTGTGTAGTATAAAAAGACAATTTATCTTCTCAAATGTACTCGAAAAGTTGTGATAACCAAGTCAAATTGAGATCTAACATATAATTTTCACACGAAATTGACCCTATGATCTAATTAAGACCGTAATTAACATATACGAGTGTTATAGCAATACACCATTATGTGCAATAAATTCCAAATCAAGAGATGTAATGCTTGACTTTTTCTTTCAAAATTCAAATTCAAATAGAGGGAAACTAATTCTCAGTTGCAAATTCGAAAATAATATATAAATAAATTTGCATTACTTGAATCATTAGGGTCTTGTAACTGAAATTCTACTCCCATACATAGTTCCAATACATTAATTCACATCAAAACTTAAGTTAAAACCAAACCCTCTATAAATGGAAACACAAAGATTAACACAACTGCCATGCAATCATTCTAAAATTTCAAAAAAAAGTTCACTGTCAATAAGCCTAAACATTTCAACCAAGAACCAAACAAAAAGCAAATGGAAGAACAAGTTACTACTCCTAAACAAGAAGAAATTCAGATTAATTCCGATAATCTTGTTTTAGACTTAACCCTCTCTACCAAAGATTCAGTTCAGAACTCAAAGCCAGAATTCAACCTCTTCCACAGAAATAATGCACCTCAAATAAATTCGCAATCAGAACCACGCGTATTTTCATGCAACTATTGCAACAGGAAATTCTACAATTCACAGGCTCTTGGGGGGCATCAAAATGCTCATAAAAGAGAAAGGGCCACCGCGAAAGGGCGGTGTATTGGTGGGGCCGCCTCCTTCAACCACCACGATGGGAATTGCTACTCGAACACGGGTTCTATCCCTCTGCATGGATCATTCAATAAGTCACTTGGAACTCAGGTCCATTCCATGATCAATAAGCCAAGTTATAGTAGTGGAATACAAATATATGGGCTTAATTCCGGTTGGCCTATAAAGCCTATTGATCAGAAACAGGAAGTAGAGCGGGTCAAGGCGGAGAATCATGTTGGTCCGTCATCAAGTGGTGCAGCTAGGTTCGGTGGTGGTCGGAGGTTCTCTCCAGCGGTAGATTGGATTAATAATTTGAAAACTAGCAATGATCAAGAAGAGTTGGAAAAATTAGACTTGTCTCTCAAACTATGATTATTTTACATTTTCTTGTACTTCTTAGATTATTATTTTTCAAATTTTTTTTTTGGGAATAATACTCTTCTGAGAGACCGATCAGAAAGTAAAATTATTTCATTGAATTATTATAAAAAAAAAAGAGGCTTTTCTGCTTTGATCATGCAGTAATGTCAACTATAAAAAAATTATTTGTTTCAAGTGCCAAAACAACCTTTTCATCTGCACCAAGTAGTCTAAACCTATTTTTTACCTGCCAATTTTTTTTCTGACAGGGCCAAACCCAAAATACAACCCCACCCTAATGTCACTCTTTAAAAAGTAATACTACTACAATATATCTTCTAATCTTATGGTATACTACTAAAGCATCATGAATAACTCAATGCATTATGCACATTTTATATATGCCCCACCTGCAGTTGAAGAAATGTGACCATCTATATATTGAGCTCTTAATTGTAGTGTCAGGTTCTTTTAAGCTCCAAAATCACTTCACCTTTCACCTTTGAAATAGTTTCATATCTTATATTTCTTACCTAAGAAATCTATATAAAGAGCAGATATCCTTTCTTAGTGGTGGGGTCAAGATTATTGTCATGAATTAGCACGTTCCATGTTAATTAATGATCATGTCATTATCCATGGTTTCCAAAAATAAAAATGTCATTATCCATTAATTTTAATGTAGCCCTAATCTAGTTATTACTCATGCATTATGTTATGATGAAAGATGTAGGCTTCAATCTAATTAAGGAGTTTGCTTACTCTAATCCTCTTTTCAACTTCTCCACTGCCAATCTCCTAAGAGAGGGGCTTTCTGACCTCCTTCCAACTTCCACGGCATTGAATGACAATCTGCATTCATGAATAGTATACATAAATTATATATACATAAATTATATATTAAATCCCACAATTTAACATTGCATTTATACTTAACATTTTGGATATTTGAAAATTCACGTTATGTGCTACAAGGGTGTGCTCATCTTAACAACTGAACGAAAGATTTAAGATTTTCCATCCCCCGTAGGTACTACTCATTTCTATCATACCATAAAACTTCAAAAAATAAAGCTCCAACAAAAGCAGATTACATGTCCAAAGATAATCACTTACAAAATTCTGCCACCCATGAATCACAAATTCCATCAAAAGGAGAAGCTTTGAACAAAACCAACAAGGAAAGCTCTCTCTGACTTCCAAAAGCTCTAGACTGGATGCAGCCACTACTTTTCTGGGAAAGCAAAAAATCGAAATACATCATACTGTATGGCCAATTTGTAACATTGCATCCCTATAAACAAGCCATCTTTAGTCAGACTTTTGCTCAAACACTTAAATAGGTGTAATGTGGAATTTTCACTCTTCATAAATAAACATCTAATGAACAACCTGAAACAAGTGTCTGTTAACCCCCACTAACTTGATATATTATATTAGTTATAGTAATTATGATTAACATTATAATCTATAGTTAAATATATGGTCACAACACTTTATGAAATAATGCAGCTCTTTGTACTTTATTTGAAGTAAAAGGTGCATCTTTTCGTGAATAGCCACAAGAAACAATGGTTCGTGAAACATTACAACCCTTGACTATTATAATTAAGTGGTGGTGCAGAAAACTATTACTCCTGCAAAAAAGAAGTATTCATATTCTTCTATTTTCTTCATCCTCCTAAAGCACTCATGATGGAATATCTAATTAGTATCATAAAATGAAATAGAAAAATGTAGTAAACTTATCTTAAAGTGGTTAGGAGTCGAACGGTAATCCAATTATCATCAACCACAAAACTAAACCTAATAATTGTGGTTTCTCATCATATACCTAACCAAATAACAACAAATAACCAAGTATCCAAATCCATACAAGTTTATTTGTATAATCCCCCATTTTTACTAATCAAAATATCAATTTGAAATTGTTATCTTTAACAAGCCTCGGAATTCTTAAGTTCTTCACTTTAAATTCCCCACAATTCCCAACAATATCCATAACCAAGCAGCTCCAGTTTAATTCATGATTCCACATAATTATGAAATAGATATTAATTTGACTAACAAACTGAGAATGTATGAATTGCAGATTACTCTGAATTCTTAGAATGTAGTATTGGTGGAATTTGCATTCATACCATATTTGTCTTTCGATGAGACGTGCAATAACAATTTCCAATGAAATAAATATATAACAATAAACTGTGCTACAACAATAATTAAAAAGAAAAGAAAATACATCATTCCGCGTTCATTTTGCTCATTTCGCTCCTAGCATACTGAGCTACACGATACATACCTGGTGCAAAAAAACATAAACATTTCCATACTCATTCAAAAATAATAATATTAACTCTTTTTGTTAATAGAAGTGCAATCAGAGTAAATATCCAATCTGAAAACCAACTGTTTGGAAAATTGCCTCAAAGAAAAACTGAACAATATCAAGTAAAACAAGCCTGGTCACCAAGTTTCTTCTTCTATAGAGTTCGGCAAAGAGAAATTTGGTGGTGGCCTAATGCAACCGATGTTAACGAGACATTTGTACTCATCTTACTTGCTCAGTGAAGAATATATATACATGTAAGTTGTTACTATTTCCGTTGTTAATGGTGGCAGCTTTGCTTAGGGTCTGGTAGAGTTTGAAAATGGGAAGATATCCTTCCCGCCAAGAACTACTCCCATTTTTGTCTGCCCACGTTTCAAAGATTCGCAATCGCAAAAAGAAAAAGTTTCAAGGAAGCAAATTGTTTAAAATTTCTTAATGGGACTTTTGGATATATAAGTGATTGTAAATAAATTTAATGGGCCTTAATTTAGGAAAACCCAGAATGAAGCCCTTAATATATGGACAATTGGATATGAATGTTAACTGAGTCGGGTCTGTTAAAAAAATTATGGTTCAAGCCGGTCTTATTTGGACTTGGGCCTTATTTGAAGATTCAATTAATTTATAAGTAGAGTGGAAGCTAATTAAGCTCAACCAGAATAAATCTCAATTTGTGAAAATATTAAAATAATTTCATGTAGTAATGTCCGTTAGAAGCATACTGAGGGGTGGAAGTTGAGTTTTACATATAATATAAATTTAATTTTGATATAATGATTATCATTGTAACATTTAGAAGTTAAAATATTAGGGACTTATAGTTTGAGATTTATATATTTTTGTTTGTTTATACTCGCGGTACTTGCGTGCGTAGAATTATTTGAATTATAATTTATCTTGACATATTAATTTTTTTGATATTTTTTTTCTTTCTACTATATCATACTAAATTTGAATATGCATAAAATATATGCAAAGATTCAACTAAGAGAAGTTCATTGCACATTTTGACTTTAAACGAAGACACGCAAAAGAAAGGCAAAAAGACAATTAAAATCAACTCACACCTGTTGTTTATCTTTTCTTGTCCAGATATTATATCATATTTTGTAGTATACATCCATCAAAATATTAAGTTCCATTCATCGTCCCTGCAACCGTGAAATAAGGAACAATTATAGTTTAAGTTGAAGAAATATTAAGAAATCAATAAACATCAAAAGTAAATAATAGAAAGAGGAAAGAAATATGAGGGGGAAAGGGAATAGTGGAATCAACCGTGGCTTGTCATGGTGATCATAGTTGAAAAGGTAGTTTTTTTCACTGGGTAATTTTTGTGTTTTGTAGTTTTAAATTTTGAAAAAAAGGGTGATTTTGGAAAGTGACAATTTTATGGTGTAGCATGGTGTCACAACCACCACTTTGTAAGTAAAATCAGGCTTCTCTTTTTAAATAGTATAGATGTACAATTTTATCATTTATGCGCGTCTTAATAATACATTAAAAAAAATCGACATAAACTAAAAAGTCCAAGCATGAGATAATATGGGACCTGAGATTGAGCCAAACTTATGAGTCGGGATTGAGCTAATAGTCATCCAGTCCGATAGTATTTGAGATTGAGTCACTTCAAGCCCGCCTTTTAAAAATATCAATCGATCCCACATATTTTCATCTATATCAGATTTCTATTTGTACTGCGAATCATGTTGCAATGTATAATTATGTATTCCCAGTCCAAAACGCTGAAATTAGGAGACGTATGAACCAGATACATCCAAATTGTACCATTATGTTAGGCTGTCATTACATTTTCAATCATGATGTAACTTTTTTTTACACTTTCGTCCCTCAACACAAAATTTGTTCATGTGTCATTTCCATGTGAGTTTCCAAGTCAAATTAAAAGCACATGCTTCGAACTTAATTTTACGGGCAATTTTAGAAAATTGCAAAATAACTCAATTAACATGTGTTTTAATATATTCCTCGATGTTTAGTAGCATAGGATAAAACAATGTCTTAGTTTCATTTTGTGTATATTTGATTGTTTGAATCGTTCTAAATTTCTAATGGTTATTGCAATTCTAGGATTTAAAGAGTGTCTCAGAATGACAATATTTATCACATTACTCTTAACTACGTGTTTGACTATGTAATTATTGAAACCTTATAAAATATATATGTCTATAACAATACATACTTCCATTCCTATTTTACCGAAAAATCACAGATCATCATTCCATAAGATTATGGAGTAATTAATATGAATGGTCCCACAAGAAGAATCAAATTTTTTAAAATAAAATAAGGAGTATAATAATCCACACTCTTAGTGCACCCCATAATGAGCATACGTTACTTTCTCCAAGAACTTTAAAAATAAAAATTGGATCACACACACCAGCTCAGATTCCAAACACCACCTGCCCCCCCTCTTTTCCAGGGCCCACTTTTTATTTACTAGTATTTAGTATTTAGTTTCCTACAAATCCCTGATTTTTATATATTCTCAAATCAAATGGTCCGCCAAAAGTTGACAGTGCGCCACTGAATTGCCGCCGGTCATCTACCCCACTTCTAAACTTCAATTTCAAGATTTTCAGTTCAATTTTTCTTGTGACGAACATTAAAGGGTCAAAAAAAAAAAAAAAAAAACCTTTCTTTTTTTTATTTTGCTTTTAGTAATCTGAACTGTTACAGAAATTGGGTTTTGATTGAGTAACAATGTTATGTTGGAAAATTCCAGTTAAAAGTAGCGGTGGGTCGGTTCCGGTTTATCTTAATGTGTATGATCTTACTCCCATTAATGGCTATGCTTACTGGCTTGGACTTGGGGCCTATCATTCTGGTGTTCAAGGTTAGTATATAGTAAAAATCAAAATTTTAATTTTCTTTTAGCAAGTAATTTATTGAATTCTTAGTTTGAGTTTTGGTTATTAATCTGCAGTCAAAATCAGATCTGCATTTGCTTGATAATTAAACAAATCCCATGAATTATTTGCCTGGTTAATTTCTTGATTTAACTTAATTTTGTTATAGTCAATCAAAATTAGAATTAGATGTTGGTATTAGACTATTAGGTGATTGTGTTTAAGTAGTATTAGGAGTACTGTTTAGGTGACAGTAAGTATGAAGTTTAGGTACGTATATTTAGCTAATTGTGTTTGTGTAGTATTAGGTGACGACACTATTTTCGTAATGTTAGGAGTGTCAGTTAAGGATAATTCACTACTTTATTGTCATATCTCTTGCATATAAATGCCCTTTAAAATTATGATTTAATCTTCGATGATGTATGGATACTTCTAAAAAAAATTTGCAGTATGTTGTTTCGGACACTTCTGGGACACAAATACAACCAAAACACGTTTTTGATACTGAAATTTAAAATAAATAAAAAACATTACACAGAGCAAAGGATATTGTGATGGATACGTCTCGGAAACAGCTAGGGGAGTGTCCGATAGGTTTCCGATACCAAGTTTTTTTTTTTTAAATATCTTTCATAATTTAGGAGTGGAAAAAACTTTTTGTATATATTTTAAGAAACTAATTTAAATATATTTTTAATGTATTTGGGTTTATTACGGTTTTTTTTTTTTTTTTTTTTTTTTTTTTTTTTGTATTACTAAGTACTCCAATAATTATATACATCATATTGGACATGCAAAATTCTTCTATAATATTTTTAATATCTAGAGCTAAAAAAAATTAAATATGCTTAAATTTTACCAAATTTTTATTATGTTAACGCTTTAACTCATTTCCCTATCATTTCCTACCCTATAATTTAAAAAAATTCAGTGCCACAGTGTCTGTATCTGAATTGTCGTGTTCGTGCAACATAGGATGTAATATACTCCATGAATATTGAATACTAATGAACACATATTCTCCTATAATACTATGAAACACAATCACTATCACATCTAATACCAATATGCCCATCAATTCAAGGGACTAACATAAAAATTGTACATGCATTGATATAAAACTCGGGTTTTTTTTGTTACGAGTTATTAATTGTGGACACTACTTAACATATTTGTACGCGGCCTTGTTCATTAAGATTAGTTTGAAGATTTCACACTTCTAATTAGGTTGTCCTAGTTTTGGCTTATAAACAAGGAACATGTATTGGTGTCCAATGGTGAGTTCTATTGTAAGACTTCTATTTATTGAATTACCCTGTATAAACTTGCGTGTTCCTGATGATTTGAATTCTTCGCGTTTGATTTTGTTGTTTTGGATAACAATAATTATAACATTTAATTTCTAACATCGGAGACGTGGGATTTTGGCAGTTCATGGAGTTGAATATGCATTTGGAGCTCATGAGTATCCCACAACTGGAATTTTCGAGGGGGAACCAAAACAGTGTGATGGATTTACATTCCGGAAATCGATTCAGATAGGATGGACAGATATGACTCATGAAAAGGTCAAGGGAGCAATGGAGAAACTTGCAGAGAAATACAGAGGAGATGCATATAATCTAATTACCAAGAATTGCAATCATTTCTGCAATGATGCCTGCGTTAATCTTACTGGAAATCCAATCCCGAAGTGGGTTAATCGCCTTGCAAGAATCGGTAAGTCATAATTCAGTTACTAAAGCAATTTCTTTATGTTTTTCAATTACCATATGACATTATGTAGTTTCAGTTGTTTTTAGTCAAGATTTCCTAGTGATGAATTTTTATGAGTCTTGTCCCATTTTGCTAGCTCTATTACTAAACATAATTTGTTCTATAGGTTTCTTTTGCAAATGTATCATTCCAGTGAACTTGAATTCGACAAAAGTTGGAGATCACAAAATTGAAGACAAAGTTTGTGAAGGTGAGAAGAAGAAACTCAGAAGCCGATCAAATAGGTTCTCTAAATCGTTTCCCAATTCATCATCGTCTTCTCCTCCTAGAGAAGAAACCAGAGGAAGTCGAAGCAAAAGTCCCGTGACGATGTCTTCGCCGTTGATTACTGATTCTGGTACAAGCTAAAGGTCTCACATATATATTAATGAGCAATATTTGTTTCATTCATTCTATTTATTGTGATCTTATGATGCCAACAACAGCTTGGTAAGATTAAGCCCCACAAAATTTGTACATTGAACCAATTCAAATGCTCAAGAAAAATAACTATGTTACTCTCATTTATTTTATGTCTAATGATAGTTTACAAGTTCTTAATTGGCCGAAATTATATAATTTTATTTCTTTCATAAGATGTACTAGTTTTTAGTTTACAAATTCAGTCATACCTTTACTAAGGATATAAGTTTCGCCAGCGATTGGATGGACAATTCTACAATATTTGATTTTTCATAAATTATTATTAAAAATAATTGATTATAATGAAAAAAAATATTATATACTAATTGATTTTGTATAATTGCTTTTACAAAAAATACACTTTTGTTGCTTTTGAAAAAGTATGATTTTCTGCGATTAATTTTTTTAAAAGTGATTATGATAATAAGGTCATACATAAAATATCACGATTGATTAAAATTATTTACCATTGATGAGTCCAAACTCTCTTAAATATACAAAAGTGTTTTTGCGAGTATGTTTATGTATTTCTTTTATTGAAAGAAAAATCAAATCATTGAACACAAACATACAAGTGCACGTGGTTTTCAAGATCGCACCGTACCATATCGTATTAAAGTTTAGTTTTTTCTTTTTTCTTTTCTCAAAGTCAAAGTTTTTGGGTACATATGAAAACTGTACTGAATATTTGGTATGATATAAGTTTTTGAATTTTCATAACGCGAAAAGATGCACATCTCATATTTAATAAAATACATTCATAAATTAGTTATTTATTATTTGATACAATAAAAATGTATTGTCTATTATTTTTCAACCTAAAGTCTAATACTTGTAGCATATTTAATTAAAAAAAATTCATAACTTAGTTATTTATAGATTGATACACTAAAAATATCTATTTTTTTTATAACCTAAAATATAATGCATGATCCACTATTATTGATTATTTTATGTTAGTAATGTTGAAATGAAAATATAAAGCAGGACCTATAGACAAAAACAGAAACTTCCAGGAACTAAATTGGTGTTATTTTGGAATTCTGCAAGTAGATTATGATAAAATCAGTAAACACTCACATGCAACATCATTTGAAATCAAGGACAAGTGAGAAAAGCAAATTACCTTTAGCTGTATGAGCATCACTGCAGGCAACAAACCGGCTTTCGAAACACACGAACTGCCCTATTGCTACGCAACTTAGGACCTGTATTGTTCAAGTGTTGTTGGGACAACTAATGACCTTAATGTGTCATATACCATAAATCTTAACTTTCAAATTAACTTGAATAAAAGAGTATAACATTAAGTATTTGAGATCATCTTAAAAATTAGATTTGATATATAATTTGATTCAATTAGTTTAGATCAAACTACAAATTTAAAAAAAAAAAAAAAGTAAAATTGCAGAAATGTCCCAAACTAATAAGTGATTTTGGATTTTCGTCCCAAACTATATGACTTAGTCAAATTCGTCCCAAAATTTTATATTTTTTTGGAATATCGTCCCACTTGCCACATGGCTGCTTACGTGTCACAACGTGGCAAATTTTTGCATGAACAATTATACAAGATTGCAGAATTCGTCCCAAACTAATTACAAATTTTGGTTTTTGGTCCCAAATTATATTAACTCACTGAATTTCATCTCACAATTTGTCATTTTGCATGAATTTAGTCAATTGTTAAATTTCTAATTTAATGAAAATGACGATTCATCTTTTACTTTTTTAAGGGACTAATAGCAATTTACCCCCTATAATATTAATAATATTCAATTTACCCCCTGTAATTTGAAAAAGAGCAGTTTACCCTCTGTGAAAATTTTAAAAACCATTTCATCCCCTTGAACCGGAGAATGTAATTCAATTGCATAAATTGAGAGTGGGCGTGCAAAGTGTTTTATAACAAGGGGATAAATAGCTACATTTATTATAATACAGGAGGTAAATTGCCACATTTATCACAACACATGGGGGTAAACTGTCACGTTATCATAACACATGGATGTAAATTAAACATTATGAATATTACATGGAAATAAATTGCCATTAAATTTTTTTTTTAAGAAAAATAGTATGAATTTTTGAAATTCCCATGCGCTTTTGTGAAAAGAAATCATATCTAAGTTCATTAGGAAAAAATTGTGCATTTTTTTATTAATAAATAATAAATATTCATAATTAGTTTGGAATGAATTCTTTTTACCCATGTCAATTCAATTACGGGACGAAAGTCGGGGTGTTGATATAGTTTGGGACGAAAAATCAAAATTTGTAATTAGTTTGGGACAGAAAATCAAAATTTGTAATTAGTTTGGGATGAATTCTGCAATCTTATATAATTGTTTATGCTTAAATTTGCTACGTCATGACACGTAAGCAACCATGTGACAAATGGGACGATATCCAAAAAAAGTTAAAATTACGGAACAAATTTGGCTAAATGATATAGCTTGGGACGAAAATCCAAAATCATTAATTAGTTTGGGACCTTTTTTGCAATTTTGCCAATTTTTTTTACAGAAAACTTACTAAAAAGGCTGAAAACTACACTTTTTGATTTTCTTGGCAAATTGTTTGATTTTGCCTAACTAACCAGCCTAGATATCAAAAATTGGTATGACTAGGTTCGATTTTACTGACACACTCCTAAGAGTTAGGAGGCTCTTTAGTAACATAATTGCGAGAACATAATGACACTACTTTTTTATATTATACCTATTTATTATTTTGACAAGTAAAAAGTTAACTCTATTAACGTAAATTAAATATATAAATATAGCCATAATACTTGTACTAGGGTTTTAAAATTGATTGTGATAATTTAAAAGCATATTACGATTGAATTTTCAAAAATAATTAAGTTGATTTGTCATTTTATCTATTTATGACATATATGTTAGAGATAAATCATGTAAATACTTATAAAATACTTTTACAATTTTAAAAGTAATAAAATAATTAATAATGATTTTTTTTGTAGAACAAGATCCCGAGTTACAATTTTGTCTAGGGCCTCCTAATATGTCGAGCTAGCCCTGCTTGGATTGCATCCAATCAACAAAATTGTCCAGTATCAAAGGCCAGGCGAGTTCTGGATCATAATTGCTAAGATCAGGATAGCTAATCTGTTACAAAATCATCAATAGAGTCTTGGGTTGAGATTCTCGATTGTATTATTTACTGTTAATAGGTTTAAGTTCATATTTTTGATAAAAAAGTGAAGCATCATATTACCTCATTGCAGAACCGATAGAACCCCATCCACTGGTCCATGTTAATGACCTTGTAGTCAATTTGCATCTAAAATGAACCACAAAGATGATAAGTATTTTTACTCAATTCTACTCATTCAACCATCTATATGATGTATTACAACCTTTTCTTTAGGCGAGAACAGCTTTTGTTGTCGATGATAATTTGGACTTTTTCCACCCTCGAAATATTTATTTCTAACATCTTGTAATTTGCTTATTTTTATCTATATTAACTTAAATTTTAGTTGGCATGGGCTCAACATGTGTATTTAACAGATACTGGCATCATTTAAGTCATCTTGGCTTGGGATATAGGAGTTGAACCAAATGGCTTCTCGGAAACCTTATTACAATTTTTTCATGCCCAATTGACAAGAATACAAGATCAAAGAATGTACCTTCAGGTACTGAATAAGTGCATCCACTTGAGGCCCAAATTGAGATCCTAGTACAAGATCGAGAAGTACACAAACACTTTCAGTGTCTATGCTTTTCTGCTTCTCCTCTGGAAGAATAATGGAATACAAACAGGTAAGTAGCAGAAACAGGAAAATACAGCCTCCAAAAGTTAATGCCACTATTTGATTACAAAACCTACCAGTAAGGCAATATCTAAAGGCGTACGAATAGAAGTCCACAAAGTTTGATGGCCTTCTAACCTATTTACAGGAAAAAGGCAAGTAAATCACGACACCACTAACAAGCCATTTCAATCTCATATGAACACTGTGACAGCCCAAAATATATCAGTGGACTGGTACTTTCATTTAAAATGTAGAAAGTTAGTTAACCATAAAATATACCTCATTCTCGAGATCCAGAAGTGACTTCTTCAATTTAATTATTGTGTCAGCTCTCAGTGCTTTAAGGCCTCTTCGCCACTCATCCTATACAAAAAGTTATATTGATTAAACATATCGAAAATGTTTTTTTTTACTAGAAAGAAGAGTTTGCACAAGAGGCTGGTTGGGGGGGGGGGGGGGGGTTTGACCCAGACAATTTCCAACCATTACGTATGTTTTCTCACTCCACAACAAATAAATAAAGAAAAATTCTATATAAAAAAGAAGGGAAAAACTCATTTTTCTTCACCTTCCCATCTATATATTATGGTCGAGGTATCCAACAAAGGAAACATGAGCATCATAATGGCACATTAAAACACATTGACATGTAACGACCAAGCACAACCCATTTAATAAGCCGAAGTAAATATATTTTGTGAGAGAACTACTCTTACCAGGGTGAAATATCCTTGTTTCTCCGCTTGCATTTTCCTAAAAACTAATAACATCAAAACCAATTCCCAATAAAAAAGATATAAACTGTAAACAGGATAAATACAATACTAAGTTACCATGCAAGCATCAATATCCGCACGTCTGTATGATCGACTTCCAAATCTGAACAGAGGGCCTCAATTCCTTCCGGGCTGCTCGATTTGATAATAAATTAGACCCATTCAAACAAATATAAGGAAAGCAAGAAGCACAACGTAAAATTGTGAGAACAATTTAACATAATGCGACCAATGATTAAAAAAATTACATCTCAAGTCCGATGAAGTAAAACAATAGCAGAATGAATGAATGAACGAATGAGTGTTAAGGGTAATGCAGTTGCTGGAGAATGATTTCTGTAAATCTGCTTTTTTATACTCAACAGGATCATAAAACTAAAAGTTCATTATGAGCCCAAAAACAATGTGGTTTTCTCTCCGCTCACAGAATAGACGACTCACCACACAATGTATGACCATAAGACTTCAAAATTTCTTACAGTTCCCAAAGTTGTTGCCATTTTACCAGGAAAACCTAATAGAACTATTTCCTGGGGCTCTTGCAATTAAAGTTCAGTATGCAAAGGTGCTATAGATGCCAACTGAGCAATGTATAGACAGATAGACAAGGAAGGCTGCTCGAGTTGATCTGACTTAAGCATCGGAGAGTCTTCGACGGGGACAACCCCGATGAGCCCTAATGAGTTTCTTTTGAGTGCAGGTCAGGTCCCAAGGAGCTTTGATCGACCTAACGACGTCATCAACTAGAGCTCCATTCTAGTGTAGGAGGCTTATACGTGGTAGTCCACCGTTGACTTTCCAATCGACAAAGTTGTCCTTCATCAGGGGGAATTAGGCATAAAGGGCATGGAAGAGGAAATACAGCTTAACCATCATAATGTATATCCCATTCCTTTAATTTATAAGTGTGCTTTGTCTGGTTTTTGATTGAGGAAATTCAACTTTGTATTCTCTCTTAAATAAAGACTACTAACATTATTATTTTTTACATGTAACCGAATATCAGGACAAAGGAATGGTATAATATATAAACAACAAATCTCTCAAAATTATGTATGTAAAGGTTATTTCTCTCCAAAACAAACAAATACAAACATGTTAGTTAATGTTTCTTCAATCAATGTGAAGAGGGAACTGGCTTTATGAGCTTCACTTGAGATATAGTAGAGAAGTCTAACATAAAGCGAAATGATTTAACCATAAAAACAAAGGAGGAAACTTACTCAATCACACCAGAGGAATTGCTGGCATATGAATAGAAGAGTTGGTCAATTCGCTCCAGCTCTTTGGATGCTGCTTTTCCAGAAGCTGAAGGCAAAGAAAAACATGCTTAACAGTTAGGGAATGCAGCAGCGCATTTAATAAAAATGCACAAATCGATATGAGAACAATATTAGTCCCCTTATAAAATTTGCCTCTTATCTTTCAATATAAACAAGCAGGTTCTCAAAATACAGAAATCGGCATATATGAGTGCTGCATCATGCCTAATAGATGTAAATAACAACACCAATTGCATGAAAAATAGATCACCTCATTTAAAATGCTAAAGTCTTCTATCATGTTTTTGTAACCTTATGATGCGATAAAGAAATACATCTAATTGAACATGCTTGCCATATCATTTTGAACAAAACCACATAATACAATTCCCTATAGTGAGACTAATAGTTAGGTGATGAACCATGAGCCTTTTCCCAATTCCTTTTTTATGTGAAAACTGTGAGAACACTTTAACTACTTTCTTCAGATACATTCCTTCAGATTCATCATTACACCATAAACCACAAACCACAAACAACATGGTAGGCATACATGAAAACCTTCAAAAGCCATCCCCACTAGGTCATACTCTGGCTGAGACGAACAGATGACCATTGTTTCACTTGAAATTTTTAGCTTGCCTTGTGCATCAGGCAGCCAAAAAAAATTCTTATGAGGCAGCAAATGCCTTGAACTTGTACTAGGATATGTAGAGTACTGGTTTAACTATGAATGTCTATTTCTTTAACTAAAATGGGCAAGCTCTATCTAAATCAGACTTAAACAAGATTATAAGTTCTGACTTTTGAGAAACATAAAAAACTAAGTTGAAGAATATGTACTTTTCTTTGTGCATGGTGTACTTGGCTTCTTCTAAGAGTAATGAAGAGTGAAAGTTGTTTATTGTAAAAGATTCATTTATAAGGGAAGATCCATTCAGCCAAAAAAAAAAAGGAACTAACTGAAACGGTAATACTCATGGAGAAAAACTATGACACAATGTAATAATGGTTGACAAAAACCTAGTTAAACAGATTTTGGAGAAGGTAGGTCTTGAACAATTCTCGCTTTAAACTATCAAACCACCAGCACCAACACAGCGTTCATCATTTGTTTTCAATGAAGAACTTGTAAGGTCATAGCAGCTCAATAAATCACAATCATTTTCATTTTCATGGCCTAGACTGACCTCATAATGTGCTCTTCCCTACAAAGCCCTTATTCTCAAAAGAAGAACTTCCTTGTATTAACTAGCTCTTGTATTAGATTATCAAAAATCTCCCTGCCCCCTCGCTTAGTTGGGGGCATTGGATTTAAATGGGTGCATTGCATGCCCTCCCAATACGCACACCACCACCACACACGCACACACGAGCGCTTACACACACATAAAAATAAAAAATATAAAACTAAATAGAAACCTCTACCAAGGCATCAATCCTACTAGGTTTTTGACATCCTTCAGTTGCAATTGGTAGAACAATTTTTGAGGCCCAGACTCGACATTACAGATAAAATAAGGCTGCAATCTTATCCAGCAATCACATCATCCACTTCATCTTTGTATATATAACTCAGCTAACTACTAATTCATCCTTACTTGACTCAGATAAAATTTACAAGGGGACACCTCAAATTTCAAGCAAATAAACTGACAAGGTAGAAAACACAGAATAACTAGCACCAGAATATTTAAGTGTTAAATCAAACTTGCTTCAATTTCGCAATCAGAATCCATCAAATATCAAACATGAATACATGAACATCACATCAAATAGATATTCTAAGCTGAACTCAATTCTCCTTGAATTTCTCCTCACAAAAACTATATACACAAAATATTTCTAGCAAAAAACACATGAAAAGATTCCAATTCAGATACAAAAAAACTAAGAAACCTGCGCGGAAAAGATCCACGCTTGATGAGTTGCCCGACGCCGTTGAATTTGTGGGGGCTTTCCTCGAGGATGTCCGCGGCATACTTTTCAATCAAAAAAAAAAAAAAAAAAAATCGAATTTTACGATGGCGAGAAGAATGGTTTATATCGAGATCACCCTTCTCTTTCTCCAGCAAAGAAAAAGAGAGGGGTTTTTATCAAAGGGAACAAAGAAATCTACTGAAAATTTTGCAGTTGCGTCTCTGTTTAGGGGTCAAGGGAGCAGTACGAGCAAGTGTCAGAAATCTGCAGCACATGTACTGTAATGAAAATTCTTTGTGGTGGAGCTTTGTTATGATGTGATGGTCCACAGAGGAAGATTTGCTGGCCCAGCTAATAGGATCTTGCCACATGGGACTTCTTTTTCCCTTATTACGTTAATAATTACCTTGAGGGAGGGTGAAATCATTATTTTTAAATTAAGAGAATATCTACAAGATTTAATTAATTTTCAGAAAAATACATTAGTTGGGATTATTGGTGTTGCTGTTGAAATCATAATTTTTAAAACTAATAATTTCAAAGTATGTTACAGTGTCATCAAGAAATAATCCATGATGATGTGAATAAAGGAATTCATCGACATGTTTAATAAAGGAACTAGAAAATAGATTAAAGTATTATTCAAATATGAATAGAGAGTCAAATAATTAACGATCAAATCATTTTAATTATATAATGAGTAATCAAATTAAAATATGGTGCACCAAATATAATTGAAAGTCAAATCTAAACCTTTGAAATTTTAAGATACAGTAATAAAATTGTTTTGAGCTCAAATGGCTATACAACGACTCAGAATTACATTTAATCTCATTGTAAAATCTATTTAAGTTAAAATTAATAAAAACTTATAAAAATATCAAATCATTCAAAATTCTTTTGAACGAGGTTATATAAAATTAATTTTCAAATGTAATAAAATCAAACTTAAACATAAACTTTTCGACTCATTTACACTTATAAACATTAGCATTGTAAATTAAGTTCATCATCAGTGGAAAATGTAAAGCACAGTAAATTTTCCAGATATTCTAGTTTAGTTCTACAAATTTCGGCAAAGAAATTTCACACTATAAATCTGGGGAAAAATTTAAGACAATTAATCTATAAACACAGTATCTCAACTTTCTATATCAAAGCACAAAAAACCAAAAAACTGGCAAAACAATTCAATGTCCAAGATACTCAAAAAATGAGGTACAACACCATACAGCAGAAGTACAGCATTCCTTAATTACAAAACTTAACCAGAGGAAGCCATCTCGGAAAGATAACAAGTAAAGAGTGAAACTGCGTCCTGCAAATGGTATGAGCGCAGATCTTCAGGTAAAGGTCCCTTAAAAACAGTTTCAAAGCAGGTTAATTGAACCTCGCCAGATGAACCTTCGTTGTTATCAGAAAGTAGCAGACTGCAAATCTCTTCTGCCATCTTCGAGAACACCACTCTATGACATAAATATAATTCAATAGTTAAATAGCGACTTGAATGTAGCCAGTCGAGAACTTTGAAAGGTATTTTCAACCATAGAACGCACAAGAAATTTTTTAATATAAAAGAATATTATGGCTTAATCCTAGAATCCTCAGATACAATAGAAGTAAAAAAGGACCTTTTTTTCCTAAACCAATAATGATATATACAATAGTCATCTAATTTTGTCCAAAAGCTATAACAACAATTTGAAAATACTTTTATGCTGTTCCTAACATTGGATAATACTACTGGATATGGTTTAGTTAACGTAGTTAATTCTGGCAATTTAATGTCAACTATACACTAACTCTATAGAAGTCAGCCAGCTCTACACTAGACTAGATTGCCCTCAAACTACATTACTTTTATACATTAGAGAGACAAATAGTCAAACTATGTCCAGTCAAGCTGTGAACCTGCACATGATCAAAATTTTACCACTACTGAATATAAATATTGCTACCTCGCATCAACTGATAATTTGCTGCCCCAAACTGCTAAAGACTTGTTCAGGCGACCAAGAAAATCTGCACATGCATCATTTTTGTCCTCAAGGGTATCCTGCCAAAAAGATTTATCAGACACCATTTGAAAAACTGTCTACTGGAGATTAATATTTTTCTGTAACAATTTAATTGAGATTCAGTTTCTCAATCAAACAAAATAATCATTGTCACCTTATAAGTCTATGAATGCATACATATTCAACTAGGAGTATGTTCAATCAATCATATATTATTATTATGCTAGAAAGAATAGGTCATTGTAACCAGCTTCATCAAATGCAGATTAGACCCCTACAACATCTATTTCTTCATACTTGATTACTCACAGGATAATTTAACAGACAATTACATGGAAGCCATCATGAAAGTGGCAAATATTATTACAAAAAAGGTAAGGTGGCTTTTAAAATCAATGCGAATATTCCCAGATGAAGTGTACTAGGTTAAAGGAAACATGTGAAAAAACAATAAAAAAATAACCAAACGAATTGAGTCTTCATATTGGGATCTGATACCAAACTACTTCTGCAGTTACAAAAGAAAAGATAGTTATACCAGTTCAGTCATGGTGTCGTCTTCCTGCAAGGAACTTCTTAGTAAGTAAAATGAAATATAAATTCCAGCCCCAATATCCCAATCTTCGATTTCGGACTTATGGTCCTCCATGGACGTAGCAAGCCTCCATATCTCTGTATGTTTTGCTGCATGAAGTAGATTGTGATGAGAACTAAGTAGCTTAAATTTTCTCTCATGAAGATGTCACTTGAAGCAGACTATTTATATTTAACATTGAGGCAAAATACCAGCCCAGGAAGAACAGTGAATCCAAAATAGAGGGGAAAAAAAAAATCTCAATGAACAAAATAAGAATCTATTTTGATCATTCAAATTCGACAAATACTTATGTAGAATATCTTTACCAAGTGCTTTTGAGTGAATTCATGGCAAGAGATATATGGGGTAAATTCATGAAGACACTTTTTCAAATGGTCTTTGACTTCGGAGTGACATTATCAATTTGTTGCAGGATACAATTTTAATTTAGCAAGTCTGTGGCATACTCTAAATCCAGGAAGCTTGTTACTTGCCTAGAAGGCCATATACTCTTTATATTGCCACAACCAAGAAAACATAAACAGTCAGTGAAGCTAAAGAAAATAAAGGTAAAAACTGAGATGGGTACTCTCAAAGTGTTTACATGCACCGTATTGCAGGATGTAGTTTGACGAGAGATATTTGATACTCTGCAAATGGTCTTCATACCACTAACTACTGTGGCCAACTGAACACGGGAAATAGCACTTTTGGATATTTACATTCTCCACATCTGATCTTTAGAATTAATTTTTTTTCAAGAATTCATTTTCTCAAAACACACATTCCCAAGAGGTGAGTACCTCACTCAGGATAAAGCAACATAATGGATACCATATATATCAACTTAGGACAGTGAATAGATTCAGCTAAGGAAGATCAATATGACACAAAAAGTAAATTAGGTCTCTACCTGACAAAAACAGAGAGTGAGCAACTGAAGTCAAGAAAATTGAGTGTGCTCTCTGCCAGTTGGCACATTCAATAAAGTGATGCGAGGCCTTTGATAAGTCACCAATATAACTGTAATATATTGCCTGCATTTGATGAAGAGACAGAAGATAAGATTAGACATCCATGAACAAGAATATCATAGCAGCAGACAATAAGCACCCAACAACTCTATTTACAGACAAAAGTAGTGTCATGAAAAGTCCACATTTCTAGTAAATATCTATTAAGAGGGAGGGAGGGAGGAGAAAAACTTATTAAAATGATCACCGAAATCTTTCACAGATTCAGCAACACTTGCAAAAGTTAACTGCTACAGGAAGACTAACTCACCAAAGCTTCATGCAGCCATGCAGAAGGAATGCCTAGATCTTCAATAAATTTCCATTGTGAGTCCTGCAGACTCCAAACTTCACAATATTGGAAGAGAATTTCCCTTATAACAGTAGTCTGCAAATAAGGATAATCTTCACGATGTGGCATATGAAGCACCACATAGATGGCCCAATGACATTGCCCAAGACACAGCAACTGAGAAACAAATGCCATGTCAAGAACATGAAGATCACTAGAACTGAAAGTGCCAATGGCCTCTAAAACTGCACGGTGATGCCAAATCATGTGATAATCAAGTGGGTCATTTGTTGAGGCAAAGGCACTGAACATGGTCTTTAGAGCACCAAAGTCATTTTCCTGTCTGGCGTGGAGAAGCATAAGATAATAAGAAAGATCAAAACGTCCATTTATGTCCCAATTGCCTGCATTTTCTACCCCTTCATCAATGTAAACTGGAACAGGATATGGAGCATTTCCCTCATTAAGAAGCTTCTGATAGGTATTAAAAACAACAGGCAATGAAATGTTAGGTGGAAGCTGATACCACATTAAAAGTCCTAAGAACCTTTTCCAATCAATCTTTACACCGTGTAAGGCTTCATGAATATTCCCTGAAAGTAACTCAAGAAGCCTCACCCTATCCTCCTCAATGAAACTAAAATCCATCCCATTTTTTCTCCAAAGATCAAGCTGATGAGCAATATCAGAACGACTTGTTGTGGATCCACCTGACTGGCTCAAAAGGCAAGATAGTCTTACATCCCCTCTTGAAGCAGCAAGTTCCACAGCAGCATCTAGCTGTCGACCAGTAAGCAGCAAGAATATGTGTCCTAAATCACTCGAATCTTCGAGCGAACTAACTTCATCTTGTACACGGTGGTAAACACTCTCTTGCAGCCAATTACTGAAGTCTGCTCGCCTCATAAGCGGAAGTGCTTCCTGGTCAACATCGGGATAACTTTCCCTTTCATCTGTTATCATATCCTCATCATCAAATTCCACAGGCTTTAATTGACCACCCGTTTTCCTAGTGGAAAAGAGAACATTAATTAATTCCCAAACCAATACTTGGTGCATCAACAAAACACGAGAAGCAGACGATAAACTATGCACCTCTAGTTGCTTCTCAATGACGTCTATGTAACTTCGACAGATATCCGGGAGAGTCACACTGTTAAAAACAATCTTTTGAAGCTTCAAACTGAAAGTTCCTAGTTCAACTTTTTTCATTTCACGACTCAATTCCTTGTGAAGACTAAGCGGAGAGTTGAAACATAAATCAGTGAGTTCCTCTTGAACTTTATTGCTACCGTCTCTCGTCACTTTGTCAAATGCAACCTTTTCGAGATTGATCACAGAGGATAATGCATGTTGAGTATCAGAACAACCAACTGGCGTCCCAGAATGAATAAGGATACCATTTGGGCCCCAACCTACTCGAAAAGATCTACCCATGAACAGTGCCGCATCAACTATATTATGTGAATGACTTCCAGTTACTGGTGTTTCGTGCTTAAGCTCCAGCTCAAAACCTACAGATTTGGATGTCTTTAGATGCAAGCCCTTATTCTGTTGAGACATCAAAATGGCTCCAGGGGAGTTAGAGCTAAAACTACCAGGGTTATACTCTATTAAAGCTAATGGAGTCTTGCGAATAAGAGGGGCATTCGTTTTACGAACTGTATTCTGAGAGGAATAACGTAATGGAGATCTTGAGGATTCTTTTGCAAAAGGGGGACTATCCTGCGAGAGCATGTCACTGAAGCCCTCTACCTCGTCTTCCCCAGCAGGTAACAACAAAAGTCTCAAATCTTTCATCCTGTTAGGATCAAGCCCAAGATGTGCAGGAAGCGAATGTGAAAGTGGAGTTCGGTTTATTGCACCAGTTTCCTCGTCAATGTATGATACCTCACTACCATTCATGTTGACAGGATCTTGAGCTTCCGGAGACGCATCATCCATTGCAGTATCCTCTTCATCATCCTCATTCAGACCAAATCTACTAAAATGCTGTACTAAAAATTTCCATTGACCATGACCTGGATCAAAAGAGATAAATTGTGCCCCTTGACTCTCTGTACTGCGCTTCAATTTTTCCTCAATTTTTTTTAAATGAACCTCAGTCAAATTATTCAAGTGATTTATTTGAAGCAGCAAAGTTACTTCAGCTGGCTTGTTAAGACCCTGACCAACTGCAGGCTTGGAACTTTCATCTTCATATACAACAACTTCACATCTATTGAACTTGACAATATGATCTAAATTCAAGCATCTAACATCAGTCTTTCCAATAAATTTTACACATCCATAACCAACCCTTCCAACTACAAAATCTTGGACTCTGCTGCAATAACCTGGATGCATTAACTCTCGAATAGCCAGCTCACTTAAGCATGGTTGTGTATAATAATCGGAACGTCGCACTGTAGGTAAATACTTTTCAACTTCATGTAAAACCTGAGATGATAGAGAAGCATCTACGCCATCCACAGAAATTTTTCTTTTTTTGTACAGATACTGAGGATCAGTAACTAGGTTTAACAACCCTGTGTCAACATCCATTCTTGGCTCGAAGAATTTCAGCTAATGAGCCTGAATTCATACAAAATATGTTGTAATCAAGCTGCTGAAAAGAGCACACAATGCTCACATTGTCACAAAGAAGAGATAAGCAACTCGTAAAATCACATCAGTTAGCCAACTGGATAAAGGAAAATATCATCTACACAAGCCCTCTCCACTCAAAATTTAGGTAAAGAAGTTCAATAAACAGAATCACTTGAATACCACTATCAATTTCCACACAGAATGATCAAACAACTAAAATAATCAGGGCTGGCCCGACTTACTAGGGGGCTCTAGGCGAAATATAAAATTGGGGCCCTATTCTACAAAAAGTGTAGTTTTGGGTCTTTTTTGTAAATTTACTGTAAATTATTTAGGAAATTGTAGCTTGACCCAAACTCATTGAATCAAGATACATATCAACCCTAATTTTTAAGCTCATCCCAAGTACCAGAATAACAAATCAAAGAAAACTGGCACCTCCATGCCCCAATTAATTCTCCATTTAACTCTGACGCCTCCAAATTTAACTTATTATTGCAAAATTACAGTATCACAACGAGTTTTACCAAAATACTAAGACACAACAAAATAGAAACACTTATACTATCAATTAGCATAGATTTTTTTATCATTTAACACCAAAATTATGAAATAATATTTTTATAAAACATCAATTAGCTAACCGGAGATTATGAAATAATTTTAAAACATCAATTAGCTAAACGGCTCTTGCATAACAGAGACAAAAAGAATTTCAATATAATATGTACTGTTATTCAAAACAAACAAAGCAGGAAGGAAAAAAGAAAAATAAGAAAAGAGATGAGGAATGGAACCCTTGCCAAGAGATGAACGGCTGATGGGAATAGAACCGGAAGAGGCGGACGGACGACACAGGCTTTGTGCAAACTTCAGGCAAGTGAAAGAAATCAGAGACGCGGGCTAAGGTTTTACACTTTTACTGAAAGGACCCTTTTTTACAAGGATAAATAAAGTTTCAATTACAAAGAGTCGACTTTAGTAAAAATAGAATTCAAAATTTTCTTAAAAGAAAAAGAAGAATTCGAAATTTTGGTATTACCAGTTCGTTTCGTAAACAAACCGGTAATTCTGAAATCAGAAATGAATAAGGTTTGATAATTAGTTTGAAACTAGGATCTAGATCTAGATCGATCTCGACTCGGACAGTTAATTTTTTCCCAAATCAAATTTGATTTTTTTTTAAAAAAAAATACATGGGTTTGGGTCTAAGCCCAAACTGTCAATTGAGTCAGGCCTACCCGAATCCCAATGACTCTGCCCGATTAAATTTAATCCGAACCCGAATAATTACGAGTCGGGCTGAATTTAAATTATTATATAAAACCCGATTAATTTATAAGCTGAGATTGAGCCTAATAAGGCTCACCCCGAATATATAATTATTTTAAATACTCTATAAACTACTATCGTGAAACAAGAAAAAGTTTTCAAATAATTCACTGTCCACATATATCAATTATAACCTTTTAAACCATTTATCAATTATAACTAATGTATCTATAAGCTAAAGGGGAAAATAATTTAAAAAAAAAAGAGAGAAAAAGGGAAAAGTTAAAATAAATGGTCGAATAAATTGAGTCTCATAGGACTTTACAAATTTTATTTAATGTTTAGTATTATGGATTAATACAAATATAAAATTTATATATTTTGTACATTAAGTTAGAATAGTCTATATATAAGCATATTAACAATGACTAGTTTTTTATTTGTTAATTAAAATTTATTAGTGTGAGCAAGCCTGATATAAATTCGAAACCCGAAAAGTTACATGAGTCGAGTTTGAGCCTATAGCCGTGAAGCCCGATGATATCAGGGTTTGAGCCTACAATAGTGGAACCAAATGATATTTGAGTTTAAGCCACTTAAAGCTTATTATAATTCACCACATGAATTGTGTCAAGTTCACATGGTTTATGCCTAACGCATCTCAAAAGCTAGCTTATGAGTTGAGGATTGTCCAAGACCTTGTAAAATGGACTTATTTTTGTTGTAGGACAATTTATTCTCAATGCCCCTTCACGTGTGGGCGGGCTAAATGTATGGGTGAATGAGCATCATATGGATTAATTGAACTAATTTCACATTGCTTGCCTCAGGTCTAACTCAACCTCAAAAGCTAGTTCAATCAATGTGGTGAATTCTAATATGCTATCAGAGGCCAGAGCCCCGAGTTGATGTGGATCACCTTATTTCCGTGATGGGCTCCTCATTGTTTGCATGATGGGATTATTTTCCACCCAGATAATAAAGGCTTGTGTTGTCATTCTTCGTCCAGTTAACAAAGGTTTGGACGGTTATTATTCATGTGTTGGAGCCCACATGTCACAATTCGCAAGGTTGGGATTTAATATGTCATGTGTTGAACTTGTTTCACCCACACATGCAGCCCGCCCACACGTGAATGGAGAGTATTGAGAATAAATTATCCCACGTGGATTGGATAACAAAAATAAATTCACCTTATAAGGTTTTTGACAATCATCAACTCATAAGCTAACTTATGGGATGAGTTAGACCCAATAAGTGAACTTGACACAATCCATAAATCTCAATTTACAATGCCCAGTTGACATTCCTAGATATTAAGTCTGTCGACAGGTAGTTTAACAAACCTCTGAACGGGCTTGACCACCTTTGACAGGCCTACTTAAATGCCATCTTTAATTGGAATCCAATTTCAAAAGCAAATTAATAACATAATTATTTCGTGTTTTGAATTAAACTCAACATCAAAGGACATAAAGTGACATTATTCGATGATATAATGTTGGTTTCGTGTTATTTTCTCATTTATTTTAGAATTCTTATCCTTGTATTGTGGACTCATCGATCCATTAGACAATTCAGTATTATATTGATATATCCTCAGTAATATTTTTATTACAAAATTCCCAGAATAGATTTGACATGTGAGTCAAAAGAAAATTTCTTACTTAAACCTGATATAAAAAAAAATTATAGACATTGTGATTAGGAATGCACATGTCTACATCAAAATAAATAATATGTTGCGCTACTAGAAAAAACACGGTATTCACACGTACACTAGCTAACACTTACTGAATGCAATTACTAGAATAAAATCAAAGGTGACAGGGTACTTTAGAGGTCTTGAAAAATTAGACATCTAGTTTAAATTAATTATAGTTCCAACAATTTTTTTTTTTTTTTTTTGAATTATTGCAGTCTTCCAGATGCATTAAAAAAAAATTACACCAAATTTAATTTTGTTTTATATTGTTGAACTGGAGAGACAATTTATGTATATGTTCATGATTGTCTTAGTACTAAAGTACAATGTAATGATATACTATTATACATTATTTTACAATGGATGGATGAGAAAATGATCTCAAGAGGCCCTCTAGGTATTGAGTAAATGTGAAGAAAAGAACACTAATTTTATTTTTTTTCATTTTATCTTTTGGATCCTCAATGCACGCGCAATCTCCCCTTTTCCTTTTGTTGTTGTAATTCTTTGACGGCTTTATGGCTCTTCCACATGAAACACTTATTTTATAATAATTAGTACAATTTTTCTCAATGGTATGTAATCAAAGTTGCTTCTTGCTTGGAACTATAGATATTATATAGGCCAGATTGATTTTTTCGTAGTGAGAAATCAGTCCAATTCCATCTAAATTATTTAGTTTATGTGATCATTGATCAGTAATAAACATGTCCAAATATATCGTGATCGAATAGGCGCTCAAATCGAATATAGGCTAAGTTTTTCTCTCGTAACAGAGGAGTTCGTTATTAATCATTATAATAAGACCTCCAAGAATATTATTTAGACATAAATATATATATATATATGAGGAAAAGTGTTCAACAAAAACATTGATTGTGTAAAAAAAATGATTTCTTTATTTAATTTTAAAATCATAAAAGCTTTGTTATTCGTCTAACTAATTCCATGTTGGTATCTTCATGGATAGATATAGACTTTCAGACCTGGTTAATTTATTGCAGATATTTTATATATGGGATTATTGCATTTTTTATCCATAATTTAAGTTCGTTGATGTTTCTACCCCACATCTTATCGGGCTAGCACATCTGATGTCACAACTTTAATTTCGATGACAATTTTGGTCCACATTAAGGCCCAATTTCAAAATTAACCCGAATTAAGCCACGTGCGGGCCACATGACTTGTAATTTGGGGTTTTTGGTGCCATAACTTAAGCTCACTGATATTTCTACCCTCTCATTTTATCCAGCTGGCACATTTGGTGTCACAACTTCAATTTTGGTTGTAATTTTGGTCCACATTGATGTCCAATTTCAAAATTGGCCCAAATTAACCCACGTGTGGGCCATGTGGCTTGTAATTTGAGAATTTTGACCGAATTTAACTAAATTTTGAAAAAAATAATCAAAATTCATTTTCAAAACTCAAACCACCTTCGTCTCCCTCGAATTTCTCCATCGCCTCTTCCAAAAACTTCACTTCAACCACGGCCCTGCCACCCTCCTCCGTAACTACTCCACATTTTCAACCATGGCCCATACGTGGGTTGATTCAGGTCAAATTTGAAATTAGGCCCCGTGGACCAAAATTACAAACGAAATTGAAGTTATGACACCAAATACCCTATAAGATGTGGGCTAGAAATGTCAGCGAACTTAAGTTGTGGCACCAAAATTCTCAAATTACAAGTAACGTGGCCGGCACAAGGGGTAAATTCGGGCCAATTTTGAAATTGAGACTAAATATGGACCAAAATTGCCACCGAAATTGAAGTTGTGGCACCAAATATGACAACCCGTTAAGACGTCGGGTAGAAACGTCAGTGAACTTAAATTGTGTCACAAAAAATGCAATAATCCCTTTTATTTATTTATTAACTTGGTGCGGCAAGTTAATATTAACGTTAGGGAGAAAAAAAATTGTGGAGTCCGACAAGTCATCAACTCATCGTGCATGTATATAGAATTTATGCATGTTGCGTTGTCACCAAATACAGTTTCTTTTTTAACATTATTATAGACTATTCGTAATTCAGATATTATAAATAGTAGTTCTTTTTTTATATTTAGAAATGGATTACAATTAAATTACTTGCAATTTGTATTCTAAAATGCAGAAATGTAATTAGCTCTACATCATATATTAGAAGAATACTTATTATTATTATTTTTGTAAATAGTTTGTTGTGATTTTGCATGCACACAAATATAGCTAGTATATGTAATGTAATATTCAAGCTTAACTTCAAAATTTGAAGCAAATTGAAATGGCCAAAATTTAACTAGTTATATTTCTATGTATCATATTGGTTCAAACTGAGGTCCTGACTCGTCTTCTCGATCGAACCTCCTAAACTTGTTAGACCTACGTCATATCCACGTGATATGATACGTATCCACGTGATATGATATAATATCATATCTCAAATTAGATTTACAAAAGTAAATGATTCGACGCTGATACTTATCACTTTAATTTTCACCCAGAACTTCAACAAAATTCTATCCAAAATCGTATATCAAAGTTTGTTGAAACCACTCAAATCAATTTTTTGAAACCAAAATCAAGCAAAATCACGTCAACGTCAATACATAAATGGGTTGGTGTTGGCTCGGTTTCACTTGATTTTAGTTTCGAAAAATGGTTTGGTTGGTTTTAGTAGAACCTTTGAAACACCATTTGAATTGAGTTAGGATGTCCGGTTTATGATTTAAAAAAATTTGAAAATGATTTGGATTGAATTTAGATAATGCGGTTTGAGGGGGAAAACTAGTTTTATAAGTATCAACTTAACGATTTTCTAAAAGAAAAGCTAGCTTGATATATATTTTTGTAGATGTGGATAGATAATGCGGTTTGAGGAGGGAAAAGTAGTTTATAAGTATCAAACCAATGAATTTTCTTAAAGAAACGGTAGGGTGATATATATTTTTTGTAGGTTCGAATAGAAGAGCTTGAATCTGAGTTTCATAAAATCCATAACCAAACATTATGTATTAAAGTCGGTTCAATTTTACGATTTCACAAAATTGGATCGACACCAATCCATATAGAGATTAGAGCCTATAATTTTTAAAATCACTAAAGACCACTCTGAACTTAATCTTAAATGCATCACCAATTTCAAGTGGGAGGTGCATGTGAGAGTGACCTAATCATAGGAGTGAATGGAGGATGTAAAATCTGTGTCAACATCTTAAAATTGTTGCAGTACTCTTTGGATGTTGTGAAATCAATAATGGTCAAAAATATCAGCTACAACCCTCCAAATATCATGAGAGGAGCATTATATGCAAAATTTTCTAATACATTGTTTCAAGTGTCTTGACCTTACAGTGAGGCACATGGGCAAGTTTCTCCTATGTTTAGTAAATGTGAAATGTCTGACGTACTTACAATTGGCTAAATAGGTTACAAGTAACGGTTCATTCATATTCAATCCAAATGCGACTCAAAATGATTCTAATTATAATTATGTCGGTTCGACTTGCACTAAAATAATTAAGCACTTTTAATCTTTTTTTCTAGGTTCTCATAATTAAACAAAAACATAAGCAATTACAAGCACCTCTCGAATAAGACAAGATCCGAGTACTCACATGTTTGACTCGATCCCGACACAATTCTAGTCTGGCCCGACTCGGACAAACCAAATTCATTTTGTTTCAATAATAAAATATTTCATTAACCCGACTTATTTTCGACCCATCCAATTTGATAACACAATTCATAACCTTGGACCATAATAAATACCAACATACCAAACTTTTATATTTATTCTAATGCTTACACATAACATATTAAAATGGTCCTGCCAATGCCATTACCCCCTGCAGTGAAGCCTTAATCTTGAGAAAGATACATTTAATCCAACTTCACTGAAAATCACATTCATGCCCATCTCATCTCAATAAAATATCACTGATATAGAAAACTCATACCAAACTACTACCAGATATTAGACACATACAAAATCATACAGAAAACAAATTAAATTAATCAAAGTTACAATTAATTCTTCACTTTATTTTTTTATTTTTTTTTTATTTACCTTTTCATTGGAAAAGGAAAGATGAAGGGTGTAGAAAAGTCTTGTGGGGCCAAACCCCCATACTAATTGCCATTTGAAGGCCGCAAAGTGTGCTTACTTAAGTCCCCCCTTCACTCCCTCCCTCAGGCCTACAAATCCTGATCTCAAATTCTGTACCACCATTTTCAGTTCTCTCCTGGACATTTTCACAAACACTTTACCTTTCTCACTTGTTTGAAGTCCTGAATCACCATGGCTAGACCTCAACAGCGGTACAGGGGAGTACGCCAACGACACTGGGGTTCTTGGGTTTCCGAAATTCGCCACCCTTTACTGTATAGCCTCTCTTCTTAATTCTCATCATTTTCTTCTTAATTTCTTTGTTTACACTTATGGGTTCATGAAACCTGCAAGAAACTCACCTGTGAAATATTTATTGCATTCAGTCCTCTTGTACTAGTACTATTAAATATTCGAAAGTAAACTCGAAATTTGTAAAGATGGAGGATTTCGTGTATTTAATCGTATAAACTGGAAAAAAAATTCACATGGTAGTTCTTTGCAGGTTTTGCGTAATATATGGGAGTGTCTTGCATTTATTCCTAGAGGTTCTAACATATTTTTTTCTTATTTTTATCAATTTAGAAAGACAAGAATTTGGCTAGGCACATTTGAGACAGCAGAGGATGCAGCAGAGGCGTACGACGAGGCTGCAAGGATCATGTGCGGGCCCAGAGCACGCACGAACTTTGCTTACAATGCGAACGAGCCTCGATCATCGTCAGCAAAGCTTCTTTCAGCCACCCTGATGGCTAAATTACAGAAATGCCACATGACGTCTCTGAAAATGGCTAAGAAACCAGTTGTGAATAAGCTAAATGAACCTGATAGAGGAAATCATCACGACATTGAAAAACAGAATAATAATGAAAAGGCCAGTTCGGATAGTTTTGTAAGTTGTGAGAGTTCTGGACAGCAATTCAGTTGTCTTGAAGATGATCAAATAGAACAGATGATTGAGGAGTTGCTTGATTATAGTTCTGTTGAACTCTGTTCCGTTATGGGAAATTGAATCAAAATGTAAGGGCGGATTGTATTATCAGTCAGTTTTCCTAATTTCTTTTTTTAATTTAAGTTATATATTAGTATTGTATTTTTTTTTTTTTTTCTGGAGACTTTGTTCTGAATATGCAATGATAAACGCTGTGTAAGTAGGCAACATAAAGTGTTTGATGAAATTATGAATCCAAGAATCCACTTTTTAATTAGGTGAAGTGTTAGACTTTTAATTTATTTATTTTGTCTCTTTTTTCTTATCTGGTCACAGTTACACTAATTTAATCACAATACAAATATATGTACAAGACATGCAACTTTAGTCTTAGATGATTAATTTGTGAACGAATAAATTCAGGATGGACTAGAATCATCATTTTAATGTAATAATGATTTGAAATTCATGTCACGTTAGATCTTTAAGAGCAAGAATACGAGATGGTTGAACGAATTGCATTTTACCCACGTGATATCAAAGAAAATATGTCTGCCTATTTTCATTTTTCAGGAAAATATTTGGTCACTTGTTGTTGCCTCATATTTCCCAAGAGTACTAAGTAAAGGGGTAACTACATTTGCAAACATCTGAGATTCGGTGAAATTATGGACGTGGTTTCAAAAATTACAAAAACCTTCACTTTTTCGGCCAAACAATTTCTGGGATACAACCAAACAAGGCCCAAATACTACAACCAAGTCAATGTGAATAGGTTGATGAAAACTTGGGCTCATAATTGATGTTCATTTCTGGAGGAACATATTCAGGTCTTTTTTTCTATAAAATATAGCTTTATATCTAAGTCTAATATATTACTAGATAACAGCTGCAAGTTTAAACCTTTTTGACCCAACATTGCAATTTTAACTATTCTATCCTATCAGGATTGCGTATTTTCTTCAATTAAGAACAAGACAAGACAAGACAAGAGACAATCTCTAGGTTTGATACTGTCGATAAACCATTCAAGGATAAAGTTCCACGCCTATTCAATATTGACAAATTGGGTAAAGATAGTGAATCAATCTTAACGGCATATTGGAGAGTAATAAAAGGCAAAAATGTATTTTTAGTCAATTAATTCTTGAAATAATTTTAAAACTATATCACGTGATGTTGTAGGGATCAACTTGAAGTATTTTAAAAATTGTTTCTTTAAATATGTTGATTCAAAACGACTTATTTTTTATAAATTTGGTGTTTTTTGCAGGATTTTTGAAAACACAATAACATTTGGCGTAATAAAAATTTCACAGGGTAATTTTTTGCATGTTTAGCATAACACATAAGAGTATCTTGCATTTACCCCATAAATTGTGGGGAAGGATAAAGCATGAATGAGTTAAAGGGGGCAAATTGAAATTAAATTACCCTCCAAAAATAAAAAGGAATTAAGGTACCATTTTTTCTAGGGTAGGGTAGCATCTAAATCTAGGGAACCAATATATAGAGAGAGAGAACTATTATAACAAGAAATTAGGACTTAATCTCACTTTGCACCCTATAAATATATTAATTTGGCACTTTGCACCCTCGAAAAAAATCAATCTCACTTTACACCCTCAAAATATATATTGCATTTTACTTTGCACCCTATGATTTTCAAGCCAAATAGCAAGGGTATTTCCGTCACTCCCTTAAAAAATCAACATATATTCCCTCCAAAATATAATAATGTGAGATTTATATACAATTTAGAGTATAATTGAAAATTTACCCATTAAAATAACTTTGAAAAATATTCATTTTGAAGGGCAGTTAAATAAGTACTTTACTTATTCTTAACTCGACCTAATACAAAATATTATTCTAAAAAAATATGTATATAACTTGAAATAAGAAAATATAATATCAATAAATAAAGAAAAATAGTTTTGTTTTTACAGTCTAGTGGAAGAGTATAGTAAAATGGAATAACTGTCGAAAATACTTATCACTCGAAAATTTATCAAAAAAAAATTGACACGATGTTTTTCGACGAAATGTTTCGGTCCCAATTTTTGCCGCGACAAATGTGACGGAATATCCATTGAAGTGTAGTGAGCTAAAAAATTAAAGTAGTTGGTTTAGATTGTGTTTCATACGAAATATATATATATATATATATATATATTAAACTCCAACATGGGAAAAAATATCATATGATATCGGTCTTTTCAAATTTTTATTTACAACATGTGACGTCTCATTTTTTTTTTTTTTTTTTTATGTTTTTTCGGAGTTATTTTAATGGATAATTGTCAATTTTACTCTTAATTACACATGAATTAAAACCCTAAATCCCAAAAAAAATGAGACGTCACATGTTTTTTCGGAGTTATTTTAATGGGTAATTGTCAATTTTACTCTTAATTGCACATGAATTAAAACCCTAAAACCCCAAATTCAAATTTATATTTACATCATGTGACGTCTCATTTTTTTTTTCCGGAGTTATTTTAATGGGTAATTGTCAATTTTACTCTTAATTGCACATGAATCTCACATTAATACATTTTGGAGGGAATATATGTTGACTTTTGAAGGGAGTGACAAAAATACCCTTGCTTTTTGGCCTAAAATTCACCTAGGGTGCAAAGTGAAAGACAATATATGTTTTGGGGTGTAAAGTGGGATTGATTTTTTTCGACGGTGTGCCAAACTGATATATTTCTAGGGTGCAAAGTGGAATTAAGCCAGAAATTAGTTACCGTTCTAAAGAAAAAGGGATTTTTTTATAATTAAATTCGTGATAAATCAAATTCATGAGTTTGTAGACAAAGACACAATTAATGGTACATAGGGGCTAATTTTTTTTTTACACGAAATTAATCAAATGGGCATTTCAATCGCATGTGCAAATATATTTAATTATGTTTGGGATACAAAACCATGCATGTTACTCAATATATTGTTCATTTTGTTGGGCACGTGGGTATCACTTGTCCATAAGCTAGCTTAGCTTTCAGCCCCCATGTTATGAGAATGGGGCATTGTTCCGTATATTTAATTTATGCACGATTGCATGCACATGAAATTGGATGATCAGCAATCAACTTATATTTTCTTCTCCAAAATTTAGTACCAATGTTGAAGATAAGACGACCAAGATACGTGAACGATTATAATATATACAGAAAGAAATTAATAAAAACAATATAATCCAAAAACAGACTTCAATTATCAAACTAGATTTAGCAGGCCTTTTAAGTTAGCCCAAGTTATAGGCTGCCAGGAGCCTTCTACTTTTAAACAGATTGGATACTAAAGTACTTAGGCCCGGCCCATCAACGCTCGTATAAATTCATTGCTATTATCTATGATTCACTGCAATGAAAGATTGTTTTTTAATTCGATTTAAATCCAATAAGTTAAATTTGAAATCAAACCCAAATACGATATTTATGTTAATCTAATAACAAATTTTTTTTTTAATAATATTAAATGAGTTGACAAAACTTAGACCACAAGGTTTAGGAGTAAAACTGCTAGAATTGGTCGTCGGATCAAGTTTCCTTAGTTTAACAACTTTGTTATATGAGCAAATGAATTGGTAACTAACTATATAGAAGATGATTGGATTTTGACCCAACATAAGCTCTGACATTATCAAATCAAAAGGACGTAGCATTTGACTCGGGGTTTATTTAACCCCTCTATCAAAAGTCCCGCTTCTTCACACATTTACATTGCATGGGATTATTATAATTCCGAAATTAATGCAATCCATCTACACTCCTAATTACACAATATATCATATCATATCATATCCAATTTTATTTTAATTATTAGTAACCAAATATCTTTTTTTTTTTTTCTTTTTCTTTTCCCAGGTAATTAAGTTCACATATACAAGGACTCAAACACTGACATAGAAAGCCATATATAAATAGAACCCTTGGGACACTAGAAGTGTTTTCTTATTGCATCTGAAATTAATAAAACATGAGAAGTATTTTATTTATAAATTCTGAGCGTCCATATATTTTCCAACCATTTTACAGAGAGGAGTGATTATATAGAATTTTTCATTTTTCTTTTTATATACATAATAATATTTATTGCATAGAAAGTGAAGATGGCGAGTATCAGTTTGGAGGGTATCAAAAAGGAGAATGTTGATCTGGTATATTAATTAATATCATACGAGATTTTTTTTTTTTATTATGATGATTGTTTTTCATTGGATCTGTTTGTTTTTTCAGATAATTGATTAATTGTTTTTTATGTAGTAATCATGAGTCTTAGAGACATTAACTGTTTGCATGCCATGCATATATATATGTCCTGTTGATTTTTTCTAGTATTTTTTCATGTAGCAATTGAACATATTTAGCTTAATTATGTACCTTTTTTTATTTATTTGAAAAAATTGTATATTTGGTACCACAGTAGCTAATAATCGTGATATTATTACGTTGATGGATCGTTGTTTGTAAGTTATGTATTTTGATAAAATTGTTAAATTATTGAATAATAGTAAAGGTTTGAATTAAGCAGATTACAGTTAACTCACAAAATTTGAGCTGTACTGCGCGTGTGGCTTTGCAAGTACCATAGATTATGGTTTTAAACTTGAATTCTGGAAAAGAATTGTACTGTTAATATAGATCCCTTAATTTATCGTATAAAAGTGCGATTTTGCCTTTTTCCGTAATATTTGATAAGGTTCCGGCCAATATATACAGCATGTTATAGATTTTTGAAGTAGGTACATACAACTTCTCTATTTTATTTAATTACATTGGTGCCTTTATGCATCATAAAAACATATGTACATTTTTTTTTATTACTTACAGTGTTGGAACTTGGAAACCAAAGATACAATTGTACTATTTAGACTAAAAGTTGATTTGTTGTCCGTTTTGAAATTTATTGATTTAAGTAAAAAGGAACTACAGAATTTGACATAAATATGTATATATATTTAGCACCTCTTTCTCCAATTTATCGAATGCAAATGATTTGTTTATTAGTTTCAATTTCTTTGAGTAATATATTTGGGGTGCAGGAGCACATACCACTTGAGGAAGTATTCGCTGAATTGCAATGTTCAAGGGAAGGATTAACTACAAGTGAAGCTGAAAAAAGGATCCAAATGTTTGGCCAGAACAAGCTAGAGGAGAAGAAGGCATGCAATTTAAATTAAATCTTGATATACATTCGTCTTTTTTTTAACTTATTGTAGTCTAGCTAACTCCATTTTTCTTTTGAAAAACAGGAAAATAAGATCCTCAAATTCTTGGGTTTTATGTGGAATCCTCTATCTTGGGTTATGGAGTGTGCTGCAATCATAGCCATTGCTCTGGCCAATGGAGATGTTAGTTTGTGATACATCGATCGATAATATATAATACAACTTTATGTATATAGTCCACTCGTTCGTTTAATTTAATTAAGATTATACTTAAATTTCTTGATTTCAGAGTAGACCACCAGATTGGCAAGATTTTGTAGGTATAATGGCATTACTAATCATCAACTCCACCATCAGTTTCATCGAAGAAAACAACGCAGGCAATGCTGCAGCCGCTTTAATGGCTGGCCTTGCTCCCAAAACTAAGGTTTAATATTATTGCTTTGTTTTCGTTTGATGTTAGATAAGATAAAATGACTAAAATACCCTTTCAACGCTTTTGCAATAGGTACTGAGGGATGGAAGATGGGGTGAACAAGAAGCTGCAATTCTTGTACCTGGTGATATTGTCAGCATTAAGTTGGGTGATATTATCCCTGCAGACGCTCGTTTGCTTGAAGGGGACCCACTCAAGATCGATCAATCTGCTTTAACCGGTGAATCATTGCCAGTGACTAAGTATCCAGGAAACGAAGTCTATTCAGGTTCCACCTGCAAACAAGGTGAGATTGAAGCTGTAGTTATTGCCACCGGGATCAACACCTTTTTCGGAAAAGCAGCACATCTTGTTGAAAGCACTCAACAAGTTGGCCATTTCCAAAAGGTATAATAAAGTTCGAAACTTTAGCCCATTCTTGTTCTGGTTGATTGGAACATATTTGCTAACGAAAGAATGATGGATTAGGTGTTAACGGCGATTGGTAATTTCTGCATATGTTCTATTGCTGTGGGGCTTATAATAGAGATTGTAGTTATGTACCCAATTCAGCATAGGAAGTATAGAGATGGAATTGACAATTTGCTGGTTCTTTTGATTGGTGGAATTCCGATTGCAATGCCGACTGTGTTATCTGTGACTATGGCGATTGGATCTCATAGATTGTCACAGCAAGGTGCTATTACTAAAAGAATGACAGCCATTGAAGAAATGGCTGGAATGGACGTTCTTTGCAGTGACAAAACTGGTACCCTTACCTTAAACAAGCTCAAAGTCGACAAAAACCTAATCGAGGTATTTGCAAAGGATTTGGACAAGGATTCTGTTGTTCTTCTTGGAGCTAGAGCCTCGAGGGTCGAGAATCAAGATGCTATCGATGCTTGCATTGTAGGAATGTTGGCTGATCCTCGAGAGGTATGTACTCCTCGTATTTTAGAACAATTTTACGATGTTTTAAAGAGAACATCTCTTAATATTATTTGACTTATTTGGTTTCAGGCAAGAGCAGGGATCACTGAGGTCCATTTTCTTCCGTTTAATCCAGTGGAGAAGCGTACTGCTATTACTTATATTGACCAAAATGGGAACTGGCACCGAGTTAGCAAAGGTGCACCTGAACAGGTACACATACATAAAATTCTATAAGTTTTAGCTTTTCAATTTATTGTAATTGTAACAAAGTTCTATAACTTAAATCACTCAATATGTATGTTCGACTAGATCATCGACCTCTGTGCTGTAAGGGATGATGTGAGGAAAAAAGTTCATTCTATCATTGACAAATTTGCTGAACGTGGCCTTCGTTCTCTTGCTGTAGCTCAACAGGTAAATTTCGTGAGCAAACAAATTTCCATTTTTTTATGAACTTATTTCATACTTTTTTGTTTTGTTTTACAGATTGTACCGGAGAAGACGAAGGAGAGTGCAGGTGGGCCATGGATATTTGTTGGTCTTTTGCCACTTTTCGACCCTCCGAGGCATGACAGTGCAGAGACAATAAACCGAGCCTTAAACCTTGGCGTTAATGTAAAGATGATCACTGGTGATCAGCTAGCCATTGCTAAGGAAACAGGAAGAAGGCTAGGAATGGGAACAAACATGTATCCTTCTTCATCACTTCTCGGTCAACACAAAGACGAAGCTATCGCTGACCTTCCCGTTGAAGAACTCATCGAGAAAGCCGATGGCTTTGCCGGTGTCTTTCCTGGTAAGCCCCAAAATATGTCAAATTTTTAAATTTATCGATTTTTAACTTTATCTTAAATATGTCCGAGTTTGGTATTATTTTATATATCTTACATATTATTTATCAAAAATAAAATAAAAAATAAAAAATAAGTGGAAGGGTATTTTAGTATTTTAAGCTTTACCTTGTATATTTGATTGTTCAAACAATGGCTACCAACTTTATTTGATTCCTCTGATTTATCAATATATGCTTACTGTAGAGCATAAATACGAGATCGTGAGGAAGCTACAAGAAAGAAAGCATATTTGTGGAATGACGGGAGATGGTGTAAATGATGCTCCGGCCCTTAAAAAGGCCGACATTGGAATTGCGGTGGCTGATGCTACAGATGCTGCTCGTAGTGCGTCAGATATAGTTTTGACCGAACCCGGATTAAGTGTGATTGTCAGTGCGGTTTTAACCAGTCGAGCTATATTTCAAAGGATGAAAAACTACACGATTTATGCAGTTTCCATAACCATACGTATAGTTCTTGGTTTCATGCTAATTGCATTGATTTGGAAGTTCGATTTCTCGCCCTTTATGGTTCTGATAATTGCAATTTTAAACGATGGGACCATTATGACTATTTCGAAAGACAAAGTGAAGCCATCACCGATGCCTGATTCATGGAAACTTAAAGAGATTTTCGCCACTGGAGTTGTTCTTGGCACTTACCTTGCTATAATGACAGTCATTTTCTTTTGGCTTGCTCAAGAATCTAACTTTTTCTCGTATCATTTTGGCGTGAGGTCGATTAGGAACAATCATCATGAACTCGTTGCAGCTCTATATCTTCAAGTCAGTATTGTAAGCCAAGCACTCATCTTTGTTACTCGATCGAGGAGCTGGTCTTATGTCGAACGCCCTGGTCTTCTCCTTTTAGCCGCCTTTTTCGTAGCACAGCTGGTAATTAATTTACTCCAACAAAAAAAGAAAGAAAAATTCTTACGTGTGTAAAAGTAACGTTTTTTTTTTTTGTTCCGTTACAGCTTGCGACTTTAATAGCAGTTTACGCGAACTGGGAATTTGCAAGGATACACGGAATAGGCTGGGGATGGGCGGGTGTTATTTGGCTGTATAGCATCGTATTTTACGTTCCTCTAGACGTGCTCAAGTTTATGATCAGATACGTACTGAGTGGCAAGGCGTGGAATAATATGATTGAAAATAAGGTAGGTATATAGTTTGTTTTATCTTTTTCTTTTTTACTTGGAAGGAACAGAAATTATAAAACTTAAATTTGTGCAGACTGCATTTACGTCAAAGAAGGACTATGGGCGGGGAGAAAGGGAAGCACAATGGGCTACTGCTCAACGCACTTTGCATGGCCTTCGATCAGCAAAAGACAATTCGGAGATCTTTAATGATAAAAATAACTTCACGGATTTGTCTGAAATCGCTGAACAAGCTAGGAAACGTGCTGAAGTTGCAAGGTTAATTTTTTTTAACTGTTATTGAATAACAAGTTTTTTAATAGTCATTACATACATGTTTGAGTTTCGTTTTTTTTTTTTCCATTTGGTTTTTAGGTTGAGAGAGCTTCATACTTTGAAGGGTCACGTTGAATCCGTGGTGAAGCTGAAAGGTCTTGACATTGAGACAATGCAGCAACACTACACAGTGTGAGAGATGGCATTTATCAAAGGCAAAAAACTGGAATAAAGGGGAGAAAACAATTTGATGAAGTAGAAAGTTACTTTTCTTAGTTGTCTTTCTTTTATGATAATGACGAATAATCCAACAACTGAGAAGTTGGAAACATCAGTTTTGTAACTGGATTTTGATTTGATTCATTGTTTTTTTCCTACATTTTTAGTTTATTACTACTCTGCTATAATCAGATTATTGATTGATTCCAGTTGATGAATTTTAACTACTTTTGTTTTGCATAATCCAGTTCAAATTCTTGGTATTGTTAAATAATCTTGAGAATGCTATTTTAATGCTATTTATTATCTGCAAACAGATGAATGAACAAAGGATTCCATCATTTGGAGATTTTCAGTTCACTTTGTTTAGGAGTGCATTTATTATTTAACACCAATAGCAGAATTTGAATTTAGTGTATTTAAATGAAGCAATCAAATTTTGTTTTACAATATGTCTTATTGAAAGTATCCTATGCCTGCATTTTACATAATTTATGCAGTTAGATTTGTTGGTATCAGTCAGAACCTCAAATCTGGAATTTTATTTATAATATTTGTTTAAGATTCATGTTAAACAATGAAAAATATTTTAAGTTCAAATCTAGACAGTCTAATAATTTGATTAAGATTTAAACTTAATCAAGTTCAGTTCTGAATTTTCATCATCAAAATCTTCAATATTCCTATAACCCCAACTTTCTTAAATTTAACACAGAGCAATTATATTGTAGAGTAATGCCATTTTTTTTTATTTATCATTATTAAGTTACGCTGAATGATGGAATTCAGCATAATTCAGAATTGTGGAACCCTAATTCCCAAATAGAGAGAATGATGGGCCGGTTCGTACCTGGTCGGGTCGGATATAACTGGTACGGGTGTGGGTCGGATTGCATTGTACAGGTGTTGAGCCGGACATTGTTATACAGCGGCGAAGTTGAAAAATGAAGCTTTAACAATGTTGGGGCTGTTCTGTGGGAGGACAATATTCCAGACTCTTCAACGGGTAAGAAAATCTCTCTCTTGAATCCTTATTTCATTCTTGTTATTTTTTTTGTGAAAATATAATCAGATGATGTAATGAAATGGCGTTTAATTATTAATATTTTGTAACACAGTTCTCTTTTCTGTGTTCTTATTTTCCATAGCTGGAGTGTATGCATTTTCCCAGGTTTGCTTCCACTTACATTTCCTACTCAAAGCTCTTATCACAGCTTTCCCTTACCAAGTCCATCAAACAGGGCATCCAAATCCATGCGCACCTAATTAAACTCGGGTTGTCTCCTGACCCAAAACATCGGAATCATTTGATCAATTTTTATTCCAAGTGTAGATTTTTTGTTGATGCCCGCAAACTGATCGATGAAAGTCCTGAACCAGACTTGGTCTCTTGGTCATCTTTGATATCTGGGTATGCCCAGAATGGTCTTAGTGAAGAAGCCCTTTTGGCGTTTCACGAAATGCATGTATTGGGCGTTAAGTGTAATGAGTTTACCTTCCCATGCGTGCTCAAAGCGTGTGCGAGTAGAAACAACTTCATGCTTGGGAGACAAGTTCATGGGATTGTGGTGGTAACTGGTTTTGAATCAGATGTTTTTGTTGCAAATACTTTGGTGGTTATGTATGCTAAATGTGATCATTTTGTGGACTCTAGGAGACTGTTTGACGATATTCCTGAAAGAAATGTGGTTTCTTGGAATGCTTTATTCTCGTGTTACACGCAAAGGGATTTGTTTGGGGAAGCAATGGATTTGTTTCAGGAAATGATTGCCTTTGGAATTAGGCCTGATGAGTTTAGTTTGTCAACTATATTGAATGCTGTGACGGGGCTAGGAGATATTGGAAAGGGGAAAAAGATTCATGGATATTTGATAAAGCTTGGATACGAGAATGATCCATTCTCATTAAATGCACTAGTTGACATGTATGCAAAAGTGGGGAATCTTGGAGATGCAATAACTGTTTTTCAGAATATTCCGGAACCTGATATTGTCTCCTGGAATGCTGTCATTGCAGGTTGTGTTTATCATGAATATAATCACAGAGCATTGGAATTGTTAGATCAGATGAAGAGGTCCGGTATATGCCCAAACTTGTTCACCTTATCAAGCGCTCTTAAAGCTTGTGCAGCATTGGGTCTTCAAGAATTGGGAAAGCAATTTCATGCCAATTTGATAAAGATGGAAATAATGAAGGATCCATTTGTAAGTGTTGGCCTCATTGACATGTATTGCAAGTGTTATCTGATAAAAGACGCAGAAGTAGTTTATCGTGGGATGCCACAAAAGGACTTCATTGCAATTAATGCAATGATCTCTGGACACGCACAAAATGGGGAAGGCATAGAAGCTCTATCACTATTTGTGGAGATGTACAAGCATAGAATGGAAATTGACCAGGCAACTTTACTAGCTGTCCTTAATGCTATTGCACACTTGCAAGATACTAATATCTGCAAACAAGTTCATGCTCTTATTGCAAAGTCAGGCTACCAAGCTGATAATTTTGTTTTAAACAGTCTTGTTGATTCATACGGGAAATGTAGCCAGGTACACGATGCAGCTAGAGTTTTTGAAGAATGCTCAACTGCGGATTTACCATCTTATACATCAATGATGACTACATATGCTCAATATGGACATGGAGAAGAAGCTTTGAAGCTCTACTTGAAGCTACTACACAGGAATCTTAAGCCAGATTCTTTTATTTGCAGTTCTCTTCTCAATGCTTGTGCAAATTTATCAGCTTATGAGCAAGGGAAGCAAATCCATGTTCATGTGTTGAAACTGGGGCTCATCTCGGATGTTTTTGCTGGGAATTCACTTGTCAACATGTATGCGAAATGTGGAAGCATAGAGGATGCCGGTTGTGCTTTCTCTGAGGTTCCTGAAAAAACCGTTGTATCTTGGTCTGCAATGATAGGGGGGCTAGCTCAACACGGTCAAGGTAAAGAGGCTCTACAATTATTCAATAACATGTTAAAAGACGGAATTTCTCCCAATCATGTAACATTAGTTTGTGTCCTTAGTGCGTGTAATCACGCTGGTCTAGTTAACGACGCTCAATGGTATTTTGGGACAATGAGAGAGAAATTTGGCTTTGAACCAACACAAGAGCACTATGCGTGCATGATTGATGCCCTTGGCAGAGCTGGAAAATTGGACAAAGCAGTGGATCTCGTAAATAATATGCCATTTGAAGCTAATGCCACCATTTGGGGAACGCTTCTTGGCGCTGCAAAAATTCACAAAGATGTGGAGCTTGGACAACGTGCTGCTGAGATGCTTTATATTCTTGAACCAGAAAAATCGGGTACTCATGTTATTCTTGCAAATATTTATGCCTCAGCAAGATCATGGGAAAATGTTGCAAAGGTGCGGAGATTAATGAAAGACAGCAATGTGAAGAAGGAACCAGGAATGAGTTGGGTAGAAGTGAAAGATAACATATACACATTTATAGTTGGAGATAGAAACCATTCTAGAAGTGAAGAGATATATGCAAAACTTGAGGAGTTGGGCCAGTTAATGGCAAGAGCTGGATATGTTCCAGTAGTAGAGATTGACCTCCATGATGTTGAAAAGAAAGAAAAGGAACTTCTTCTTTCATACCATAGTGAGAAACTTGCAGTGGCTTTTGCGCTGATTGCCACTCCACCAGGAGCTCCTATTCGGGTGAAAAAGAATCTTCGTATCTGTGTGGATTGCCACACAGCATTCAAATATATCTGTAAAATTGTGTCGAGGGAAATCATTATTCGAGATATCAACCGATTCCACCACTTCAGAGACGGGTCTTGTTCCTGTGGGGATTATTGGTAGCATTTCTTGCGTCTTGATGCGCTCATATGTTGCTTAGGAAGGAAGACTCAGCATGTTATAGTTACTTGGATTCAGAAGGTTAGATAACAGGCTATGATTAAAATAGTCCTTTTTCAAATCTGATAACTAGAAAGCCTATGTAAATTTACTAATGTTGAAAATGTTACAGAAGTAGAGGCTATCTAAAGAAATCAATCAAATCTAATAACTAGAAAGCCTATGTAAATTTACTAATGTTGAAAATGTTACAGAAGTAGAGGCTATCTAAACAATCAATTTTTAGATAGTATCTATATGAGAAAAGCTGATCTGGTTTTGCTATAGAGAGGATACAAAACTGATTGTAATTGTTGTCACATAAGTATCATTTTCTGAAATTCTTTACAAGTTTAAGATTGGAGAACCTCTGAACTTATGTGTATATTTTGCAGATGAAAAGGCCAGTGCTGAATCCGCTGAGGAGATGCTTTATTTGCACATAAAGCATCTCTTCAAGATGGATTGTGCTCCCCTTGGATTTATTCTGAAAGGGATTATCTTTATGAAACTAAGAATGCAACCATGACCAGAACCAATTGAAATTTTCTACACTCTCTGGTATGTTTTCACCAGATAGTGCTTGATCTTCATGATGTTTTTGTTATAATTCACTTAATCTCTTTTGTATTTTGTTTGCGTGGTAATGTGAAAATCTAGTTTCTGATATGTTTGATTCATCAAAGGTATGAATTGAATGAAAATGGATTAATTGCCATGAATATGACAATTAGATTTATCACTAGACTGCATAATAGTGAATAGAGTCGTCAAAATCTGGATACTTATTCTTTTGCTGATTAAGATGGTGATCAACAAAGCATGTTGTTCAAGTGGTTTGGAAATAAATTTTGATGAAATGTGAACATAAGAACTGATAAAGTCTTGTGTTCCACAAAGTTATCCACCAAATTATGGAATTGGCTATATATTCTCATACAAAACCAAAATTTAATGAGTTCAATCTGCGATTAATATTTCTAAGTAGCAGATATAATATTTCAGGATAAAGAGGATGGATAAAATTGATGATAAAGCCTTTAAGAACGGATGCAAGCTAAGATTCCCACCTGAAGAAGCTGACAGCATGGCTGTGGAATTGTTCTCTTTGTGATTCCAAATCATTGAAGATTAACAATGAAATCCTCAGGTGGTTTGAAGATGACCTTTACTCAACTTGCCTCATATATTGTGATTGCAATTTTATCAATTTAATTATTTTTTATTTTGAAAATCATGATTTTCTCCCTTTGGCTTGCTTTCATTTGAATCAGAACCTCTACTATTTACTGAACTTCATGATTAATAAAACTTTCTATACTTAACCAGTGAAATTGCGAAGGATGAACTTTAAAAAAAAAATCGATCAATTTCTATGCTACCTAAAGGAGAGGGGGTGGGGGGGGAGCTTAAGACTCAGTTACTGCAGCCTTAATGAGCCGAACGAATATAATCCAAGTGGTCCTTATGTGATTCTTGAGATATGGAACCTTCAAAAAAATAGAAAGACAACTCTAACGGAAATGATCCATTACATCTTCGGGTGAGTTTGGCCCAGCGGTGGGAGCTCTTAAAAGCACTTCTAGACATTCATTGTGATTTTTGAAGTGTTTGGCCCCAATTATAGAAATTGCTTTTAGTCAATCGTGATTTTAATGATGTTTGGCCCCTAATATCATAATCACTTTTGGGATCTCCAGAAGCTAAAAATCAACTTATTTCATAAGCTACTAAAGTGTTACTTTTGCAAAAGCTATTATCCAAAAGCAATTATTTTATAATTGAATTTTATCATAATCAATTATTGCCAAAATCCATTTTAGTAAAATTAATTCTCCTATAATTGATTTTCGAATCGCTAGGCCAAACTCACCCTTCATGAAATTGAAATAACTCGAGCTGGAAGATAAGAAACCAATTAGACTATGATTTACATCTCTCTGGTTTACAATTCTAGTAATAAATAATTTATGAAGCACAAATGATTTCTGGTAGGTGCACATGGGAAACAGGTACTGGAACCCTTAGGATTCAGACTTTACCTGCTGAGTTTCTTGATATTTAGTAGTGTAGCTATTTGAGTGGTTAGACATTGCGTAGTTATTTCTAGAGTGTTCATTAGCCAACACTGTAGTCCCTTATTTGCATTGGAATAACATTATATAATCATCAATAACTTGACTTTATTAATTAAGTCACTCTTTGAAATCTACAAGATGCATTTTCCTCTTACATGTAAGGAAATCTTGGTTGTTTGGGAATATTATTGGTGAAATACAAAACTTGGTAGTTTACTTCTGTCCCTTGATCAGACACCAATATTTACACACAAAGATAGAATTCTTCGTGTAAAGAAGAATACTTGCACTTGAAAAATATTCTTCCATCAAAAGAAAAAAAGATAGTCCTAGCAGTAATCCACAGTATGTATATCATTTTATTCTTCTGTAATGCGTTCAATTCCAGGACGCCAATTATTGATAGACGTGAGAGATAATCTGGCAGGAGATGCCCCTCCATTACCAAACCTTTTCTTGCTCCTAATTGTCTTCTTCTCGGAATCCTTTGAACTCTTACTACTCATCTGAAACCATACATATTTACCATTTTTCCCCTTCTGAGCATTCTTACTTTTATTTCTCAACAACCAACATATAGAATCCGTTTCATTTTGCTGATCGTCATCTTTTTCCTCAGGTCTGTGATCACTTTGTTGGATATTGGATGAGTACCTGAGCTGAAGTTTCCGGATGGTTCCAAGTGGCACAACATAGTATTTCTGACCTAGCTCAAGTGTGGTGTCAGGCGAAACGATTGCGTGTGGTTGCTGGAACACGGTGGGGTGAGCCACACAGCATTTGGGGTTCCGGTTGAGCAACTCTTCGGCTAAAATAGGGCGATCGTGTAGCTCTACATGACCACCTGGATGAACTATTTTTACAAACAAATTTTTGCTGCTACTGGTGCAAAACCAGCTAGAAATGGAATTCACCATCTTTTTAAGAAATTTTGATTCGTGGAATGGCTGTGTAAATAGGGCGATATTTATTTATTTATTTTTGTGACGTGCTGTGGATTTCTTGAAGAGGAATTAGTCCCTTTAGATTCTTGTTCGTGTCCTATTTTTATTATGGAATTTTGATATTTCCGAGAAAACAATACAATGTTATGTTTTTTAATATTTGGATGGAACTTGATACAGACAGCAATTTATCAGTTTCTTGTTGGGACAATTTTGTTCTTCACCGTAATTTGGAATATTTTTTAATTTGTCAGTTTCAACAACTTATCTTACATCAAAATGAACACAGAAACAATTAGTTTATTCAATTAATTTGATGAAATTATAGGCACCAACAATTCAAGGATGCAGGTTTCACTCTACATAATCGTCTACTCTAATCAATGAAAATGTTGGAAGTACCAGGTGGTGATGTTTAGGTTTTTCTTCCCATGAAAATGGTGAGTAACCTTTCTGTGGCTCATTATATTGTTGAAACAGAGACAAGGCAAAACCTCTGTATTGAATTTTGAAGGTTTTGTCCTATTTGAAAATTTTTGGATCATAAAATTTAGCAAGCAAAATTGGAACTTTTGGTGTTTGAGAACCTTGGAGTTTAAAATTCCTGACAGTCGATGGAATTTAAGTTATTCGAGACAGTCCATATTAATCATCAGTGATCGATTGACCTTAACTCCACAGTCAATCAAAATTTAAGTTTTTTGGATTGACATTAATACAGATTGAATTTGCTGAAGAATTAAAGCAAGCAGCCGTAGTGGCAGTACCAGGATCTTTACATTGATTCCCCTAGGCCTAGCTCGATTGACATACCTTCTTTTTACTTTGTGTTCGATCTTGAGATTTTATATGAAACTTGGTTTGAGTTGGGATTTTTCATTTGTAGAAGATGATGGATATATTTGATCTTTACACTTTCACATTGTTCGTGTTTTCTTTTGTGAAGTCATAAACGATTTAGTTGAAATTAGTGAAAAAATTGATGATTATGGTGAATCATTTTAAATCCGTAAAAAACTGTTCAAACAGATGGAATCAAAGAAAAATCGCATGAAAATGCTGAAAAAACTGAGTTAAGTCAGTCAAAAAAGGTGTAAATCGATGAAAACGGTGATGAAATAGTTTAAATTGATAAATAAAACGATTTAAATCGATAAAAAAAAATTTAAATCGATGAAATTTAGTAAAAAAATAGTTTGAAAAACGAACGAAAATTGTGAAAATATTAGTTAAATCAATACAAATTTGAATTAATTAAATTAGGGGAAAATGGGTTAAACCTGATGAAATTATTGAAAAAACGGATAAAAACGATAAAATAACAAGTTAAATCGGATCAAATCAAATTTTATTTCTCAATTAGTTTGTTTATAAAGTTGGAATCTAAATTTAAAAATTTGTATAAACAATTTTTAAATTAAAGGTATAGTTGAGAATTTTAAATACCTCAAATCGCTTATACCAAACAATGGATTTTAAACAAGTTGATATGAAATACCTTGTAATTTTTTTTCCCCAAACAAGAGATTTCAAATATATGGACATCAAATCAATAGAATTTCAAATCCCTTGTCATTTTGAACAAGCACCTAACATAATAAGTATTAATTTTGTGTAACTTGTAGATATATATACAGTGAAAGAAAGTTTTACAAACACAAAAGTGAAAAAATTTCTTTTGCAAGTAACAATCAGCAGGGGTCTCTTATCCGGAAGTTTAAGGAGCTCAAGACATCCATGCAATTAGCTACATACACAAAAAAATTGGAGGCAAGAAAGCATAATCCGTTTAATGTTAATTGTTACCTCATATCATATACTTGTTTACAAATGTGTAGGCATGGAGTTTAATGCTTTGCATTTTCATCACCTCTCAGGGACCACACAGAGCCTTGTGATACACACAGCTCCTGTAAGACCTGCAGATCACACATGGAAAAAAAAAAAAAAGGACTGGAAACTATATTAACACGTAATGTTAGGGGCAAACCATTGTGAAAGATTTTATGAAGAAGCATTTATTACTACGAACGTAAGAAAATCACATACATGAAGTGATCCTATGTAATAAAGGCAACTATTTTGTTTTGTCAAAAACAAGTGTCAACCTCGCAAAGGTAATAGTTTTTCCAACATAAAGTTACTCTGACCAGTAAAATAGTGATGGATAAGAAAACACCCTGTTCTTTCATAAGGTCTTCTCAGAATCCAAAATGCTTCTTAAGACATCAAAATATTAGCCAAAAGAAAATTTCCATTTTTAGATAGTGAGTTGCACAAGCATAGGTGTGTGAAATAAGAAAACAACACTTGATATTACTACCTGGTCACACTGCACAAGAAAACCTGAATACAAAGTAATCATCCTCAAAACTACAAGCTTGAGTACCTTCTGATACTCAGTCAGAAGTATGTCCCTTTTGAGTTCCATCTTAGCAGCCTCAATAATTGGAGCCTTTTTCAGCTTTACATTTGGTCCTTCAGCAACAAAAAGATCAGTAACAACTTTCCTGCAAAGAAAGAATCACTTATATTGTACAGAAAAAACTGTGGCTGTCCTCGAGTTAAACTCAGGCACTTCTACTCAAATCACATAAAACAACTTTTTTTTTTTTAAAAAAAAGTGAAGATAGAAGGCAGCAGCAACCTGAATGGATCATATTTTGGGTGATTTTTTGATGATTTTGGAACACAGATGCCGTGTATATTAACAGCTACTTGACTAATGATGGCCTGAAGCTCATATGGAAAAGTATCAATGCTTTCTGCAGCAGCTACTGCTTGTCTGGCAAACGTCGTTGAACGCTTCAAAACAGCCATGTCTCTTAACCGCTGGCTAATTTGTTGATAACTGCAAAAACATAGCACAAGGTATAACTTCATTTATACAACAAGGCCAAAATGATTGAAGGAAAACCCTCTTCCCCTCAGAACACATTTATGGTCCCATCGAGATGGGGAAAAAGGAAAAGGAAAAGTTGAGAACAAATATGACTATCCAGGAAAATATCTCGTGGAACGAAGAGATACTTTTCCCTTATCTTTCATGAAGTTTCTTAGAAACTAAATAAATTTTAGCATAATCTTTCAATCAACGAAGATGTAATCACAATTTAAACTTTACAAAAGTATTTATCCTGTTCTATTCAATCAACCTCACAATTTTACTGCGTCCACATACACAATATACAGCTGTTTTATTTCCTAATATGCAAATGGAGATATCCATAGAACAATACAAAAACCTAAGTTAGATAGAAAAAATCTTCAGACTAATCTTAAAAAACTTAAGTAGCTTCAAAATAAATTTACAGAATGACATCTTCAGTTGAATAAAATCCAGACTTAAGAATTTCATAAATTTTGGGTTTGTTTCAATTTATAAACCTTGAACATTAAATACTTATCTAGAAACATCCTATTATGTCAAGGCAATAACCAAAATTCTGTCAAAGAGCACCTAAAACTTGAAGATATCACATTACAAGAGGATCGAAACATTCAAAATGTTCACGCACTCATCAACATAAATAAACATGCCAAAAATATGAAAAACAATAGCATATAAAACCTTAATGTGAAAGAATAAATGGTTAAGAGGACAAAAAGTAGATAAAAAACATTACGGTGGGAATGGCATAATATTTCCCGCACTTTTAGGTTGGAAGGAAGCTAAAGGCCTTTTGTGGACAGTATTTTAAAAGTATTTGTACACTTTCAAATTGCATTCTTAAAATCTTTCTCTTTCCGTTTAACCTACGTACATTCATCTCAAACACTACTTCTTTTATATATTCCTATCACTCCGTAAAACCTATAACCAGATACACATAATCATTACGTTTACACTCTCTCGCTTCTTCTCCATTTATCTATTTTTCTCTTCTTCCAACTAATTTCGCCCCCACTAACTAGGGTGTGAACCTTTCTTTTTTTCACATTCTATCAATCAACTTTTTTTTATTCTAAAACAAAACGTACAAGTTTCACATTTTCATCTCAAAAAATGAATTGTTTAAACTGCACAAAACCAAGTTATTATATAAAGTTCACCTCATGTTCTGAAATCCCACTCTAAACATTGTCCAAACAAGGCCAAACATTTTTTAGATTTCCAGAATTACCAAACTTGATAGTTTTTTCCATTATTATTATCAAAGAACATCAGTGCAACCAAATTGAAGTAAATGAATAAAAACATTAACTTGATTCTTCCCTTCCCATTCTGTTCTATCACATCCATAGCAGCAGCAACATAAAGGAATATAGTTTTATTGTCGGTTTCAATTGCTTTTGGAAATTTCATCCAATGCTCACTAAAGCAGACAATAGTGCACATGAAGGAGTCACAGACTAATGGTTCCAAACAAATAACAAAATGATTACATCCTGAACTTCCACTCACTTTGTCCACTTCTTAAACTAATAAGATCATTATTTAATTATCTATTATTAGAGAAGGAATTGAGTTTCATTCATAGAAGATCATATTATGTCTGAAGAATGGTCATGCTTTTTTTAACTCACATTCGATTAACTGCTCAGACAAAACATATGTTTCTATACCCCGTTGGTGTGTCTTTGCAAAAGATGAACGACAATAACAGTATACTATTAGGAATTCGGAATAAAAAAATCAAAATAATAGATTGTCTCACCTGCAAACCTTGATACTTTTAAAAAGTTCTTGAAGGGCTTTCTTAATATCCTCTCGAGCTTCTTCTGACATTGCACTTCTTGGGGTTGCTCCATTTGAAATTCTTGTTGTGACTTTACTGGAACTTTTTGATGTTACCTGGTTGTTTATGGTGTTAGAAGACTTTGAAGAGGTTTTCATACGAGGCCCATTTCTTCCTACATAAAGATGTTCGTTAATGTTCTTTTCCAAGCATTCCCACTCTTCCTCTTGTTTCTTTACGACAGAGGGATTGAGTTTTATGAAACTCATATCTGGGAGCTCCTTCAGCTTCCCATCACTAAAGGATGGTCTCTCTACAGCCAAAACATTTAGGACTTTTTTCATTTCTTCAGCAAGTTTAGGCCGTTGAAGAATTTGAGAGTTGTTAATGAGTACATTCTTGCTAAATAACAGAAGAACATAATCCTAACTAAATCATTGATTCCTGTATCTGTTGAATTCACCAGAGAAGTTTTTGGAATCCAAAGTCCTTGAACTAATCGAGCATGTTCCTGCAAGACCTCTAAAACTTCTTCAACAGACTCTTCCGGAGCTAAGTGCTTCAGAGCATCAAATCGGTGAATTGGAGGGCCCTGTTATAGAAACTTCACTATTCATTTGTGGGAAAATTTCTGTAAATACTAACAGATGCGGTAAAAACACCAAAACAAGATGAAGAAGAGGTGAGTGGTGCAGTGGTTGAAAGGATATGGTGTGATAAAAACTATCAATTTGTGGAGTGCTCTAATAGGAAAAGTGAAAATTGAATGAATTGTACAGCTGCGTATCAAGGTAAGTAGCCACATACATTAGCAAGCCAAGTTCTAAACCGCTCTTGCAATGGTAAAGTCATCAAAGACCTGAAACAACACAAAAATTTAAGCTCAAAATCCATATCCCAGATACAAATGTGGTACAACTGTGAGCTTTGTGCAGAAACAGAAGACATTATAAAAGCTCAAAATCCATGCTATTCGGTTGAACCAATCAATTCGATGAAAGGAACTAGTAACTGTCCCAGCCATGTGGTTCTGTGACCAATCTGGTATTCAAGACATTCTAGCTTTTATGTAAAAAATCAAAAGAAGAATATCAATTAGGCAGAAGGGTTTGGACCTTCTTGGAGGACCTTTGTCATTTAAAGTGCCACACAAGCTATCCAGATAATCATGCCTTCAAATTGAACAAGGAAGAGGTGAATTAGAACAAAATTATATAGTCTTCAAACAAGCTAAGTTTAATGAACAGCTGTTAAATTAGAAGTTCAGAAAAATTGAAGTTGCTGCATGTAAATGCATACGAGCTCATAGAAAAATAAATTGGATAGCTTTCTTCTGCCATCATTTTGCGCAGGTATCTTTCAGCCAAGTCACTATTCGCGCCATGGTGTTTAAGAGGAACCCAGCCCTGGAAAAGGAACAAAAAAACGAAGAAACTTGGAGTTCAAATCAAACCAAATGAAGGAAATAAGATCAAATGCATTGCATGAGATCTTGCCTCAAAACTAAAGATTAATAATATAATACCAAAATATAAAAAATAGCACGTACAATAGGATCAGTTGCTCTAAGTCATAAGAAATTTACTGAAAATAAAGTTTTTGATATGTGGGATTTTATCTACATTCGCCTTGAAGGGTACTAGAAAATTAACTAAAACTCTAACATTGTTATAGCAAAGAAAACTGCAAGTGATCCTTTTGGCTAAATATACCCTACGTAGTGGAAAAACATAGTGGTATAACAGATTACTAGCTGAACACACATGATGTATACGAATGTCTTGTGCAGTTTTTATACACATACAGGATTAAGTGTCTATAATCAATATGCTCATTGACAGTATAACCTAGCACAAATACTTGGAGGATCATTGTTGTTTGACCAAAAACAAACCCGTTTACCTGTAAGAATACTCCCTCATGCCTTATACATACTGCACATGATACTATAATCTCCAAATCTTCGTTGATGTACAACATAATACAATCAAAAGAATTAGAAAATATAATATTTTAAGAATAAAGTAAATGAGATTGAAACCAGGATGGAGTAAATATTATTAACAATAAGAAAAGGTAGAAAACTTAAAATGCATTCCGCTCCACTATCTTTGTTTAGCGTTGAAGGCTTACTCTGCAAGGAAATAGGGTCTCAGTGTAGAAACTAAATTCTAATTAAGATAATCTATGCATGAAGTTTGATACGAACATATATATTCAGGAACTTTAATATGTCGCTCTTTGTAAGAACTTTGAGAAACAAGTCTCATATATTTCTTGATATCATATAAACATATTTATATTTCTCGCATTGTTCACTAAACATTAAGGACTGACTTCTTAACTGAACTATAAAAGTGTGTATTCATTCAATATACTTCTTTATTCATAAAACTAAACAAATCAATAAAGCAAATATAGTTTTAACCAGGATGTGTTGCATCGCCAGTAAGCATGTCAAAGAAAAACTACCAACCAGCCTTTTTGATGCAGCTGAAGGTTCTCCTTCTGTCTGTTCTGCCTTCACCGTCTCTTCAAGATTACTAGACATAACTGTATTCCTTTTAGATCCCCCGGTATCAAGATGCTGCATTGATGGTCGGAGTTGTACAATTGCATGTATAGGATTCAAGTGTAACTGCATGACAGACAAAAAGGGTGTAACAGTAGTATATAAAACTTAATGACTTCCAAAATAACCTTAGCTCCAACTATTGCCCGAAAGATATCAGAAACTGAAAAGAGATTGAGCCTCAAGGAGATAAATGCATGCCTTATTTCCAGTAAGAACCCCAGCAGCAAGCCCACTGGTATAGGGTGGCTTCCACGATGATGAAAGAGTCTACAAGAGATTTAATAACAGATTATTGAAAATCCAAACTCCCACAATAAATCAATAGCAATAATGTAGGTATACTCTAAGGTCGAAAAACCATTAGAACAAAAGTCATCATGGGGTAAATACAATAACAATGACGACAAAATAGAACAGGGAGGTCAGCATTTATAATTTTCTTCTAAGCTGAGAATAATGCCTGAGCACCTTCATGAAGTAAACACAGTCTATCATAAAGTTAACGGTTCATGCCTTTGGCATTCTAGTAAGAATTGACATAGATTTATGAGTTGTTACATGAACCCAGTACATATAAGTAATTCAGACTCGTAAACAAGAAACCTGCTTTTTAGTATGCAATCTGGGATCAGCACCAGAATCATAGTTCTTGGAGTTAACATGAACAGCCAGATCAACCTCCAGTTCTGAACTTGCAGGTTTCACCCTAACCTATAGCAACCACAAATTCTTCTGTAATCATAGGACAACAACCACATCAAAGGTTGCAGATAGAATATAAAAAGAGTGCATACCGCTTTGCATCTTTCCTCCAATTCAAACGGCCGCCACAATGGCCTAAGTGGATATTGCAACACATACAACTAAAGAGAAACACAATGTTCAAAATTACTCCCGCACCATCATCAATGTAAGCAATTAAACAGATACATTCAATTGAACTTTCTCAAAATGAAAAGGTCAATTACCTGAGTGTCAGGATCGAAACAAGGAGCAAAATACATATCGATTACTCGAATGATTCTATCTTCAGCATCGGTTACATCTTCCCTTCTTTCTTCCGTTTCCATTAAATCGTCTGCCTCTTCTTTTTTCACCTCGCTGTTAGCATTCTGCCCAGGCTTCACCTCGATATCCATCTCAGCGGTGTCGTTTGCATGCTCGGGTACAGTACCAGGTTCTTCTTTTTCGGGTAAATGAAAGGAGTCGGCCTCCTTCGATGGCAATTCAACTGACGGTGGCAGCAATTGGGATGGTTCGGTTTTGGGCTTTAGATTGAATTTCGAGCCCTTCGGCGCGAACCGTGAGGGTCGAGTCGGGCCCTTGGACGGGCCACCCAGCAACTCATCCAGGTCCATGTCCGCCATTTTGTTCTATAGTGACGATGACGACATGCTTTGTGCGAGTGCAAACTTCTGCGCAAGTGAGATAAATCATAAATCAGAGAACGTGGGGTTTTACAAGGATAAAAAAAATTTGAAGTGAGATACAAAGAGTCATATTTTCGATAGTATTGATTCGGTGGTTCATAAACTGACTAGTAATATTGAAATAAAAAAGGTATTAGATTTTGTAAATTTGTATGAATTGGACGTTCGATTTCGACAACCATAAAATTCAAATAAACTATTATATTTAACGTTAAAAGAAAAGACGAAAATATTCATAAAATAATTATTTTTAAGACCAACATAAAGAAAAAAAAATGATGAAATCATGTTTGTTGTAGATCCAAAATGAGAGTGTTCATTTTTTTCACTATTTCTAATACCGATCCTTTATAGAATTTTAATATCTTATTTATTGATTTTTTTTTTTTTCATTATATCCTTACTTATATTGATGATTTCACTGCTCTTGTTATTTCATAATAAATAAAAATTAAATCTTATAATAATTTTATAAAATCACACAAAAAATTAGTAAATAGGTACACTTTTTTCATATCTATAAAATTCGGACTGCGATACTTCTCTCATCAGTTCATTGTCTACGAAAGTGAGGTAACAACCAAAATTACCTCACTTTTCAAAGTAATTGTTTTTGTGCTATCTACATAACTAATTCATCTAAAGTGAGGTAAACCTTAAACAAAAAAACAAGAAATCAAGGAAAGTAAATTGGATTTTAGTAATATAGCCATTGTCCATATATGACAATTTTTTTTATTTTTTTTTTACAAAAGAGAACAATGAAACCTACACTAAGTCACCACAAATCAGGGGAAGAACAATAGTGGGAGGTCCTTCCCAAGACTCAAAATATCCCATCCGCACATTGGTTTTCTTCTCTCATTGTATGACAATGCGGCTCTCTCACGACATTCTAAGTAGGAATCTGCAGTCTTCAATGATTTGGTCCGTTGCCACCTCCTTGATGAGTTGCACCACCACTTCCGAATCAATCTCAAGTATAATTCTTTGTAGTCTTCGCTCCCAAGCAAGGGATAGGGCCTCTCTAGCTGCTAAAAGTTTCGCAGGAGTAATCGTCACTTCACCCAGCTTTCGTGTAAATCCAGCAATCCATTGCCCATTCTCATCCCGAATTAGTCCCCCAGCCGACGCACTTCATTGTCATTGGCAAGACAGTTTTTAAAGAAATTTTAACTTTCACTTCAATGTCATAGTATGAACTAAATATAGAACATATATATATTACAGGGTACATAACATATATATCCAGTGAAAGGATGATGCAACTTTTTCATGTCATTAAAAAAACAAATTACAATATATTTGTTTTGTGGTTAGATGAGTTTGGCGTAACAGTTCAATTTTCCAGAAGTGTACAAGGAACATGATTTAATACAATCGATAAACCCAAATTTTCTTCTCGATAACATGGTTCAATTTCATAGCAAAAGGGGGTCTACGGAAAATGCCAGTAGGGCAGCTTTAGGAGCATTTCAAATACCAGTAAAATCGCAAGCTACTACTGATTGGGATATCATAATCGGTTACTCTTAGTGGACCCTCCAAGATCGACAGGGACAAGGGGAATGAATGAGTGCAGAACGTCAGTTATCAGAGGTCTATAACTTGGCTCCTGTTGTACACATAACACAGCTATAGCCGCCACCTAACCAAAAAATCGTCAAAAATTAGATGAAAATCTCATGTAAAACACTTATTATCCAATTAGTGCTTGAAACTAACTTGGTACAAATGCTTCAAATCCATAGCGTCTTTAATGGCTGGATCCACAATATTTGGCAGTCTCGATCTATTCGTAAGTTGTGGCATTGCCTGTTTTTCCAACAAGGTAGCAAATTTAAGGCCAACACCCCCCCCAAAAAAAAAAAGAAATCAGGAGAATTAGATTGAATTTGACAAAAGATTTATTTACCCAGGTAACTATAGACTGGCACTGCCCGGCTACCCTTTCAACGGGTCTTCTTCCCGTTAAAAGCTCCAAAAGAATTACGCCAAATGCATACACATCACTTTTGTCTGTAAGCTTACCTAATGGTTGTTGAAATTTTGTCAAAGTTCACGAAATTCATGGAATGTAGTTATGCAGACAGAAAAATGGTTATTAATTACCATCTAAAAGGTACTCGGGAGCAACGTAGCCCAAAGTTCCCGAAACCTTGATGTTTGTCTTGTTTGAGTTCCCTCCGGTTATCGCAAGGACAAAATCCGATATCTGAGCCAAAAATGCCAATGCTATATTAGCTAAATTATGATACAAAAATAGAACGAAATTACGGACATAGAGATCATTTTGCCATAAAGCTACCTTGGCATTGAAGTTAGAGTCTAGAAGAATATTAGAGGTTTTGAGATCTCTATGGATTACCGGAGGGTTGCAATGCTCGTGCAGGTACTCTAATCCTCTGATTAATAATGAAAAAGTTCAGGAAAAAGATGTTTTAATGAACAAGCAAAATAGGTAGTAAAAAAAGAGTACCTTGCTATATCCAGAGCAATTTTCATTCTTTGATGCCAAGACAATTTTGATTTACGAGAAGGTCCTGAAGTAAATATGAATATAGATAAGCACAGTGTTGATAATTTACATCCAAACAATGCTGAAAACTGAATTTTACCGTGCAAATGGAAATCCAAAGACCCATTCTCCATCATTTCATAAACCAAGAACCGAGCTTCACCATGAATACAATATCCTATAAGAGAAATTATATTTTGATGCTGAATTTTACTCAACAACTCCACCTCGTTCTGCAATTTTAAGCTTATGATTGATCAACACTTAACATATGCCCCCCAAAAAAACAAAAAAAAATCTCCAAAAGACAGTCACCATATATAGCTTAAACTTTACCTTGAATTCCTTTTCAGCTTCCTTCCCACCAGCATATATTTTTTTAACAGCTGCATTGAAATCCTCACTGAATCGAGCTTTGTATACATGCCCGGATCCACCTTCTCCGAGAATATTTCCTTTACCAAAATTGTTTGTAGCAGCAACTAACAACTGGTACTCAATTGCAGCTATTGAACCTTTCTTGACACAAATTTTCGAAGAACTTAACTTTTCCAAAATAGGCCTGAATGGAATCCCCTTTGTAGCATCTGCATATGCACAATCAAAAATTACATGATTGCAAGAAAACTACTAATAGATTCGAAAATGTAGATATGGCAAAGAGGAAACAAATGGAGACCCGAATTGTAATCCCTTTCCGCATTGTATTTCTTTAACTTGTTTAGCCTGTAGACTGAGAAACAAAACAACAGGAGGCAAATTGCAGCAAGAAGAGATGACGAAACAACGAGTGCGATAACTATATTCTTGTTTGAATTCTGGTGGTGCACAACCTTAACCTCCACAACATCTGATTTCATTAGAAGAGAACAAATTAGCTCATTCAAGATAACTGTAGCAGGTATAAATCAAACAGCAAACATAGAATCATCAACCAACACAAAATGAAGAAGATAAGGATGGTCATAAATTCAAAATGACCCCCATTACTATTTTTTTCTTTAAAGCTGGGCAATACCAATGAAAAAAAAAAAAAAACAGGGTTTAATTATCACACAGCAAGAATACCAGATGTGCATATGATTATCAAAAACAAATAAATAAGGCCAAATATCAGAACATTATTAAAAAAAAAAAAAAAAAAACCCGGCATTTCAAACTAACAAAAAGAAACGGAGGGGACATTAATTCAAGAAAAGAAGTTACCTGCTGGAGAATGAGCTAATAAATCAGAAGAACTCTTAAAAAATGGATCTTTTTGAGTAGGAAGAAGAGGGTAAGCAACAGGGGGGTCTGGGTACATATCATCAAGTGGAGCCGCAAACAGAGGAAAACTGCAAACCCAAATGGGGATAAGCAGCAAAAACATAAAAAGCTTCATTCTTCTTTTTCCCTGTTCTTTCTTCTTTCAATTATTTTTTGAAAAGCTATTATGTCTATTGTTGTCAGATAGTTGAGGCAATTCAAAATTTGAAATACTGCTTTAAAGGAGGAAGGGAAGACAGCCTTTATTAAGTTTTGGTTTTAAAATGTGTGTTTTAATGCAAGAAAGGGACAAAAGGGCTGACTAGTCAGTAAAGAAGCAATGAGATTCTCTTTATTATTTCTTTAATAATTTCTTATTTTGTGGGAAATTGACTTTAACTCCTATTTGACTAGAGGATGAGAAGTAGTAGTAAACTTGTAATTACTTTAAATCTCACCTTAAAAAGTATCTTTGTTGTTAGTTAATGTACTGAAATAGGTGATGTCATCGCCCTAATTTTAATGAAATACCTATTTTACTCTTAGTCAATGTTAACTTTAGTTTTGACCAAATTTTAGAAAGGATGTATATGTAGTTACAACATATTTGAGGCGCTTTAAAATTTGAAGAACTAAACATTCGTGAAAATAAAAATGGTGAAATAATACATTATTAGAGTTATTTAACATCATTTCTTTTCTTCATACCCGAAGCCAATAAAGAAATGAAGCTTGTAGAATTTGGAATATAGTACAAGTTTGAAATATTACTTAATTCATTGTTTAAGACAAAATAGAATAGTTATAATCATGCACATAATCGCTTTGTTCATTTCCTAGGTCCAAATTGAACTATATTACGCGGTCAATTCAATTCAACCCATTAATTAATGTTAGGAGAAGAAAGGGGAGAACTCAAGAGGCCCAAACAAAAGGTCATTTAACTTTAAAGGACCCAATAATAAAACTAGCCCATAATAGAGCGGCGGCGGCCCATACCTGAGGGTAAACAAGTTGGATCAAAATTTATGCCGAAAATTATATTCGGTACTCGGTGAACTAAACTTCAAGTATGAGTAAGCATATTCCCGGCCTGTTTTTTTTTATATATATAAATAGATATTTCATTGCAAAATGTAAACCAAATTAAGAGTTTACGATAAGGTAACCCCATCACAAAAAATAAATAACGGGATGGAGTTAAGAGCAATAATTACATGATAAATTGTTTGAAATTTAGTAATTTATAAACAATTAACATATTCCCTCCGTTTTTTATTTATTTATCGATTCGAAGGATTGCTCACGAATTAAGAAATATAATAAATAATTATTTTTTAAAGTAAAAATTTCAAAATACCCTTTAATTCAAATAATCACATCATTAATTAGTATTAATTGTAAGCATTAGCAAGAAGGATAAATGATAAATAAAAATTAATTTTACATTAAATTCCTAAAACAACAAATTAAAATGAACAATTTTTTTTTAGCCAAAAAAATTAGAGCCCACCCCAATTGACTCGAGAAATGGCACGTACTACTAGGCGCGGTATTTCCACTAAATTACGAAATTACAATAAAACCTTGATAGATTAATTGCATGAATCCTCTCAACTGTTCCCGCCTGCTACATGTCATGATCCAGAAAGAAATACTAGTACCAATTTACTATTCACTCAACAAACTATTCCAGTTGTATTGAAATTCGCACCCTTTTAGCTGTCTTCACTTTAATTAATTACCACTCTATACTTATCCTTCCACTGCAACTGCAACCATTCTCATCCCCCATTAATGATTGATATAAATCCTTGCATTCATTTATGCACTTCCATCTCAGATAATTACTGTCAATCGGGTTTTCTAGCTCAGTCGGACTTGAATTGACTCGAACGCAAATACATACAAATTTCCGATTTTATTTAGCTCTTACATAGCTCGCATAATCTTTACTTTAAGGTTTCAGACTTATATTAGATTATTATATGAGTTTGAAACTATTATGAAACTATGTAAGCCTAATTAAACTCCAACTCAACTCCTAACATTAAAATTAGAAGAAAAAAAACACTTAAACTTAACCCGTCTCACATTTAGTCGGACTCGACTTAACTACACGTGAGCCAACCTGTAGAGTCTCGGATAGGCTCAACTCAATTCACATACCTCTTATATAGTTGTGTTTTATTTAGAGTCACTCAAACAATATATGAGTTAATATTTCGGAAAATCCCACTTTGCCTCCTTATCTTTGAATGTTTTCCCATTTTGTCCTCTAACCTTTGTGAGTTCTCACTTAACCTCCTCAACTATTAAATATATTTCATGCAACCCCCTAAAATGCAAAAACCAAGAATCTAACATAATATTATGTTCAGTTTTAATGATGTGGCTTTGAACGTTTTTCCATTTTTCCACCCAATGTTTGAACGTTTTCCCATTTTATCACCCAACCTTTGAACATTTACGCACTTTGACACACAACCTTTGAACCGCCGGCGAACGTCCAATTGTAGTGATCAGGGACATTTTTAATAACTGAGGGGGTTAAGTGAAAACTCACAAAAGTTAGGGGACAAAGTGAAAAAATGTTCAAAGATTAAGGGACAAAGTAATTTTTTTTCCTTAATATTTTAACGTGTACGTAGTGTCATTTTCTTTTCGAATCTCAACTAAATAATATAAATTTTGATACATTATCAATATAGTTACTTTCTTTCGAATCTCAACTAAATCATATCAATTTTGATACATTATCAATACCGTTGTTCTTGTAATTTATAGTAAGTACTTCAATGGAAATGATTCAATAGGTTGGGGATTATCTTTGTGTATTTTGAAGATCAATTCATTGAAGATAAGCTTGCACTGAGTTGAATAATTTTATGTAATAAAAATACTTTAGAAGGAGATAGTAGTGCTGATTTCGCTAATAAAAAATTATATTCAAATTTCAAATCCAACATACTTAAACTTAAATCTAACGAGATCATATTCAGCCGACTTTGATCAAAATAAAGGAACGTGAGTTTGGATTTAGGATTATCCAATTTAAATATGACTCGTTAATATTTTATGTAATTTGACCGTGCGAATGTTTAACCCAACCCGTTTTCACCTGCACCCAAGAGTTTCATGCTTCGACCCAGTCCAGACCCTAGAGGTCCAATTTCACTCCAATGTTAATCATGCTTGTAGTATAAATTGTTGTGGTAGGTTCCGATCCTCTAAAGGAAATGAAACAAAAAAAGTTGAGCATAAGTGAACATGAGACCCAAAGGTGGTGTTGTAGTTTTCCTCTTAGCTTTACTTCTTATCACTACAACTTTGACTGAAGCAAGAACTCATTCAAGACATAATCATAAAACATCTAAAGAAGATGTAGAGAAAAGGAGAAGCTCTAGTGGCGGAGGAAGAAGTAGAAGAAGCGGAAGTCGCGGTGGCGGAGGAGGTGGAAGAAGAGGCGGTGGAAGAACAACATCAAATTGTGACCCTTTGTTTCAATATTTGTTTGGTAACTGTGGTCAATGGCCTTTTCAACGCAACTCCCCTAACAACCCATTTCAGCCAAGACCACCACCGTCTCCACGCCGCACTCCGCCAACACATCCACCTCTCATTCCTTTGCCACCACCAATAGTCTCTTCTCCTCCTCCACAAATAGTATTTCCACCACCATTACTACCACCTTCTAATTCTCCTCCCCCACTAATAGCCCTTCCACCACCAATTCTACCACCACCATCATCTCCGCCACCGGTTGCCACCCCTCCTCCGGTTCAAACACCATCGGCTCCGCCACCATCGTCACCACCACCATCGTCACCACCACCGTCATCCCCGCCACCATCACCGCCGCCATCAGCTCCGCCACCTTCATCACCACCTCCACCACCATTAGTCCCCTCTCCACCACCACCGGCACCACCACCGCCGGAAGTAATTCCGATAGTATATCCGCCTCCGCTGGTCGCTTCACCACCTCCGCCGGATGAAGCACCACCCGTAATTCCATGGCTTTCGCCTCCCGACGCAAGCCCAGATAACCCATCTCCAATATTTTCCCCTCCATCATTGCCGGACTTAGTTTTCCCACCCCCACTACCGGAATCGCCACCCGTATTCTCATCGCCACCAGACCTATTCCCCGCACCGCCAGAGAATGACGGAGTGACCCCGGCACCACCACTTTTTCCGATATTCACACCGCCGGCAAATGACGGATTCACGCCGGCACCACCGCTTTTTCCGATATTCACTCCGCCGGAAGAGCAACCACAAAATCCGCCACTCTCGCCGGAGCTCCCTTTTACATTTTTCCCGCCACCCATTTTTTCTTCGCCACCAAACGTCTTCCTCACACCGCCGGGAAATGATGGTGTAACACCGGCACCGCCACTTTTTCCGATATTCACTCCGCCGGAAGAGCAACCACAAAATCCGCCAGAAATCCCTTTTACGTTCTTCCCGCCACCACTGGTTAGTGGTCCAGGTACACCAGATAGTAATCCCGTGGTGCAGCCAAATATACCGTTTGTAACTGCGCCGCCAACAATGGAAGAGCAACCGCTTCCTCCGCCACTGCCTTTCTTTTCACCTCCACTTAATTAATTAAGACTTCAATTTCTCTCTTTTTTTTTTTTTTTTTTTCTGTTTGTCCTTTAAAATTATTTTATTTGTAGTTATATTGTTTGTGCTAAATTCGTAACCGTTTTCATCACAACTTCAATCAGGCTAATGTAGTGATACTTCAGATTATCAAATCAACTTAATTGCATAATGATTTTCAGAATCTCTCTAATAGTTCATTAATTTTTCCAGTAATTTCATAACATTAAATATGTACGACGACAAGGATTAGATTTTAAACTTTTTAAAGGGGTTTTTGGCAAGTTAACTCATGTGATATGAAAATATTCAATTTACCTCCATATGAAATGAAATAATATCTTCCTGTGATATGAAATAATGAGCAATTTACATCATTGCTAGTGGAGGTGTTGCACACACACTCTCTAATGCGACTGAGACTTCATTTTCATGTAAAAAAATTGCCAATTTAACCTTACCATTCACAACATATTCACCTCAGTTTACTCCCTTGTGATATGCGTAAATAGACAATTTACTTCCATGTGATATGCATAAATCGGCATTTTAATTCCCAATGATATTGCATAATGGACATTCTATACCCTTGTAAAAATGTATGCGTTTCTTTTATAAAAATACAGGGAGGTATTTTGTCTATATATTTATCACTTGAAGTTAAACTGTCTATTTAAAACAACACAGAGAGTCAATTTGTTATTCCCTCATTTTAAAGCATATGAAATTAATACTGCATAAAACTTCACACGCTTAAAAAAAAAAAAAAATTCTAACGACATGGTTGTACCTAGAAAAAAAATTCAATGGGATCACTCTAAAACGAATTGAATTGTACAATGAAAGAATCAAACAATGGGTTGTAATTAAGTTGGAGCCCAGTTGACATAATTTTTACTTTGTTAGATTTGTACATACACCAAAAAAAAAAAAAACAATTCTACTCCTATAATACATAGAGTAAATCGTGCTTTTGGTCCTCCTTATGTGTTAACTTTTATAATATCATCCCTTTTAAATTTTTTTTAGCAGATTCGTCCCTCTTACCAATGTAGTGTAACATATTCGTCCCTCTTATCAATATAGTGCAACATCTTTGTCTCTCTTAAATTTTTCATAGCGGATTCGTCCCTCTTATCAATATAGTGTAACACATTAGTCTCTTTTAAATTCAAAATACATCACTTAAATTCAAAAATATATTCTAAAATGGACGAAAGTTGATGTATTTTGGATTTAAGAGGGACGAATGTATTACACTACATTGATAAGAGGGATGAATGTGCTACAAAAATTTAAGAGGGACGAATGTGTTATAAGAGGGACGGAGTGTTACACTACATTGATAAGAGGGACGAATCTACTACAAAAAATTTAAGAGGGACGAAAATGCAAAATTTAGCCCATAAAGAGGATCAAAAATGCTATTCACTCTAATAATTATGTCCAATACTTAAATTATTATTAAAAAAGTTGAGTGATAAAAAGTTTATTAATATTTTATAAGTACAGTAAAATAAAATTTTAATACCACACTTTAATAAAATTATGGACTCTGTCACTATAAGATTTTTAATTGTCATCAAATTAAAGGAGCTTTTTTAAATTTAATTTGAACTGAATCTCAATTAACTTAGTTTTGAATTAATAGTTACTTTAAATTTGAGAGACTTCTTGTAGCTAGCTGTGCATTTCTCTATCCTATGGTATGATCTTTAAAATTTGAAAGAAATGGTTACACTTAAATAAAATGATACTCCGTTATTTCAAAAATGTTCAAGCCATTAAAAAGATATAAATAAAACTACGTGCACCGTCTTCCAAAAAAAAAAAAAAAAAGGGCGCATTACCATCCCAACTTGTGATTCTTTTAACCATTATCCTAAATTTCTCGCCATCTTCAGCTCAAAATTGCCCCTTAGATCGATCGCAGATATTTTGCAAAAGAATGTGTCAACTGTCATGAAATACGACACCAGATCATTCATTCAATCTATGTGCCCATATCCCACATCGGTTGTTTTGGTAGTGACAATGTAATGATATATCTACAATTAAGATTAAAATTTCACAGAAAGCTTTAAGATATGTCTACATAAATTCCTATAAAGTTTGCACGCAAGAAATTGAGAAAAAATTTATCCTCCAAATTCAATTGATTCCAACTATACCCCTTAATTTATTCACATAAAAATCAACTCAAATTCAAATCATATCATGTTAATTAATTAATTGAACAAATATTTTATTTATTTATTATTGTGGCACATAGCATATATTTTCTTACTTATAATCTTAATATTGTTCTTTTTGACGTTAAATATGAACTCAATATGGGAATTTGACTTATGACAACTGTTATTTAATGAAAAAATTATAATTGTGATTGTTTTTCAATTTGAATTTGTCTAAACGAAAATATTAAATTATTATATTATTTTCTTAGAACAATGATATACTATTAGTTGCAAAGTAGTAATTGATGTTTTGATAAATTAAACTTCATTTCAGTTGAATTTTAGTGTTAATTTCATTAGCCTGAAAAACGTTATGATAAGCCACATGTTTATAAAGTTCCGACTAAAACATATGTTTATAAAGTTATTATACAAGAAATCGAGGACATATTTTAGTGTAAGAAATCGAGGAAACTTTTGTCTTTAACTAAAGAATTACATCAACTACAAAATTTGTTTCTATGCATTTGCAAACACTACTATGTTGCTTATTTGAAAATTTTGCAAATACAAACTACTTATTTTTCAATCTGAGTTATGTTGGGAAATAAGCAAAAGAATGTGTATTTTTCTAAATTATTACTTGAATCAAACATTTTAGGTTAGCGATATTGCCAGAGCAGCAATTGTTGCTGCCAGAGCAAAATTAAAATATTTCCATAAATGCCCTCGTGTTTTTCAATACTTTTGTTTGTTAAGCTTTCTATATTACTACACTAATTATTGTATTCCCACAATTAATGTTTTAATTGTCTCTGCCTATTCTTCTTCTTGCACAACAACACCGTAGCCGACTCCAACCATCCATTCACGTTAGTTCTTCTCTACTCAAACCACCAAAATAAACTCAAATTTTCTTTTTCTTTTTCAATTTCTATTTTTTTTTTTACTTTCTCAAGTTTATACTAACTTTTTTAGTAATATAAGAGCAGTAAAAAATTTCTAATCCATCCCCTTTTAGACGAAGGGGTGAAATAAAATAGAGAAAAAAGTGGTTGTTAATTAGATGTTTAAAGGATGGAATCAAAGATAATGTAATGAATTTAGAACAATTCAATAAAAATAAAAACTAACCTTCAAAACATGACATTGAAAATAAAAAATACAAATTCGAAGCTTTGTAAGATTCAATCTTTTTGTTCTAAGAAAATCTGTTTCTCTTTGTTTTTGGTAATTAGCAGTGCTATGAACATATTAGACAATTCATGAGTTGAATTTAGGAATCAAACTTGATATTTAGAGAGATGACAAGACGAAGGGATGAAGAGGAAGAAGAAGAATAAAAAAGAGGAAAAGGGTCTGTTGAAGAAATGGGTAGTTTGATATATTTAAGAAAATGTATAAGAAAGTAATAAGTAAGGTGAGAGAAAGAAGGGGATAATTAATGTAATTAATTTGAAGGGTATATTAGGTAGTTGACATATTATGCTCTGGCAGCAACAATTATTGCTCTGGCAATATCGCAAGCCAATATTTTATTTTCGGGACCGAGACAACCTAGTTCTTGAAGAAGTAACATTACTATATTATAGCAACTGAAAGGAATATTTAGGAAGCGGTGTTATAGAAGATTAGTCCTTTATATTTTATCCATAGCAAAGATTTCTCCCCCAAATTGGTAAAATTTGAGTTATGGAAGAAAGTAAGAACACTTTAAATTAGTATATCGTTAGCAAATTTAGATAATTTAAAAATGAGATTGTGCCCTATTTATATAACTACATTCTCGAACGGACGGCTATAATGAGTAAGAATTGTGCTCTATATAATTTTTTTAGATATTTGTATGGACCTATATAGAATGTTTCATTCTATAATTGTATACGTGGAGAAATATCTATAGTTATTTACTAAAATTTTCTACATGGAATTTTGAAAATCTAAAACCATGTACAAACAAAAAACCAGTCGTAGAAACATTCATGCATAACTTAAGCTAATTTATTGGGTTAAACTTAATTGATCAAGTATTGTTGGGAAAATTATTGGCCTTAATGTGTCATATGTTGGTTTAGTTGTGTCGGCCACATGGTCAGAGCGTGACATTAAGATAGTTCTTAACTTTCAAATTAACTTGAATCAAATATTGATAAATTTTATTTAAGTTTTAGTCTAAGCAGAGATATCTAGTTCACATTCATGAAGAGTATGAATGTGCAGACATTTCGATAATTCTATCGAATCTTATAGAAATTGTAGCTAATTACCAAACTTTATTCCTTTTTTATTTCAATATAAACGGTCAATTTACGAAATAAACCCGTAATACCGATCTGGACGCACATAAGGAGAATTAACTAGGCATGGAGGTGCCAGTATTTGGGATTACCTTAAAAATTAGCTTTGATATATAACTTGATTCAATGAGTTTAGGTCAAGCTATAAATTTTAAAAGATAATTTAGATAAAAGAAAACTACATTTTTGGTTTTTTGGTCAAGCTACGAATTGTAGATACCAAAAATTAGTACGACTCGATTCGATTTTACTGAAACACACCCCAAAGAATGAGAAGTCTCTTTTATAACGTAGTTGCGAGAACATAATGATACTATTTTTATATTATACCTAATTATGTTTTAAAAATGAAAAGATCGACTCTAATAACGTACATTAGTTATATAATTATCTCTACAATACTTCTAGCTTTTTTTTTTAAAAAAAAAAAAAAAGAGTTCCAAAATTAACCGTTATAATTTAAAAGCATATTAAGATTGAAATTTGAAAATAATTAAATTGACTTGTCATTTTATATGTTAAAGATAAACCATGTAAATACTTTGATAATTTTAAAAGTACTAAAATAAATTTGATAATGATTTTCTTTTTTGTACAACCGGGCCCTCGTTAAAATTCCGCCTAGGCCCCTATTATGACACGCCGAGGGAATGGAGCTCAATTCTCAACAGTGACTTAGGCCATCTCAAATGGTTGGGGGGAGGGGGGGCTCAGGGCTCCGGAGCCCTGGGGCTGCCCCTGTCCCCACCCCGAGCCCTGCCTGGTCGTCTCCAATGGCAGGGCTCCGAACCCCATTTAATTCCATTTTTTCCTTTCCCCACTCTCACTATTATATTATTAGTTTTAATTTTATTTTTGATATTAATATTAATATTATTAATAATAATAATAATAATACTATAAAAATAATATTTAAATATTCAAATCAAAGAGAGTTGATAATAATAAAATTGAAATTGATTCAAAGAACGAGAAAGATATTAAATAAACGGCACACACAAAAATAAGAAGGAAATTAAATTGTTTGTCTAAGTGTTTAATTATTATTTCAACTAATTCATTCGGGTCTTTACGGAATTATATTCTACTCCGTTAATAGATTAAAACATCCGGACAAACCCAATTTTTGCATATTCAATTAAAAATATTTTTAATTTTAATAAACAATTAACTAGAATTTATTTAAAAGATTACAATTCTAATTAATTATTAATGATTTGTTCATAAAAAAAATTCAATTTTTATTATATTAAATAATTCAATTAAAAATTGGTGGATATATATATTTATTAAATACTAGCACATATCCAACAAATATACTAATAAATTTTGTTAAATAATTCAATTCTACAAATTTAATTTAATTTAGGAGGAAATTTTAATTTTATTAAATATTTCTTAATATAATTTTAAATCTATAAAATCAATTAAAAAAAATATATATATTAAACAAATTATAAAAAAAAAGAACTAATCAGGTGGCCCCAAGTGGCTCCACCTGACTTAAAGAGGGGCGCGTGCGCGCCCCTCTTCTTCTTCCCCAAACCGACGCGGCCCCAGGCCGCGGACAGGGCTCTGCGGAGCCCTGTCTCTACCCTGTTCCCGCCCTCAAGCCCGCCCCGCAGCCCCGCCCACTGGAGATGATTCTCCACCCAGCCCCGACCCCGGCCCTTGAAGCACCATTGGAGATGCCCTTAGACTCGGCAAAAAATTATAGTGAATGCCATAAAACACTTTCATACTATCTGTTTTTTTTTTCCCGGGTTTAATCCCTTTCGAGACGCGGCTTACATATTAAGTGAAAACCTCTCTCAACAGAAATTCGAACATGGGTTCGCTATTTTGTAGTGACTAGTCACTTCAACTACACCAATCACATGTTGGTAACACTTCCATACTATGGAAGGTAAATATGAACATCATTTGACTGAAAAACTGAATAACAAATGCAAAACCTAAAATAGATTCTACATTATCAAGAAATACAAAAGCATTTGGACCTAAATAGAGTCCCATATATTCCCGGTTTTTCATGCGATCTGGAAGTGAATGTTAAAAGCTCAATTCCAGTAAACAAACTATTACAATTCCAGAAGAAATTGAATTTGCTACAGACATTTTACTTTAACAAAATTTATTACCAACAAAAGACAGCAGCATTTGTCTAGGCTTTAGCATCTGGGTTGTCACGAAGTCCCAGTTTTGAAAGAACAAGGCAGTAAGAATCCCAGTCAGTCCGTCGTAGATATTTCAAAAGCTTCTTTCTCCTCTGAACCATTCCTTGGAGGCCTTTCCGAGAGTGCTTATCCTACAATATCAAACGATGAAACATTTCTATGTATTTTCTTCCAAAGTATGGGGACCAAAATAAAACATTTAAACAGATTTCGAGTATATTTCTTCATGGATATGCAAACCTTTTTCAGCAGAACAGTTGACAGATGCTTAATCTTTGTTGTCAGCTGAGCAACTGCAAATGAATAAAGACTGTAAAAAGAATTCTTCCTCATATAACAGAGCAAACAGGATGATTATTTTCATAAGCAGTAAATATTACAAAAAGATATACAGACTAATGATTCTTCAATTCTCAATTCTTCAAACCACTACCAGATCCTTCTTTTAAGGTCTGTTTACAGGACTAAACTAATGAACCTACGATCTAGAACCCCCCAGAATTAACGTGAAATAAAGGCAGCAAAAGAAATCTAACTAGGTTCCCAATTCAAAATCCAAAGCCAATATTCTTATTAATTTAACCATAAAATCCCAAACAACTGAAACTATCCCTATTTGAGTGGGAATAATATTCCAAAAACAAATTCCAATAGAGTTTTTAAGAAAGAGCATAACAAGCATGTAAAGTAGAACATCGTTTCTATCAAATATGACATAATAAACATGTAAACCAGGCCTTTCTTTGGAGGACATAGAATGGAACTTTCCGACCCACCATCATCTCTATCCTTCCTATGTTGAAAAATCACTGGCACCCGGGATTTTCTTCTAAACCCTTGCTAATATTGAAGATCAACTTAGACTAATTTCAGAGTATTATATTGAACAATTTAGTTATTTATAGAAAAATAATCTGATAACACAAAACTAACCCTTTGATAACATTAAGATTTGAAATGTGAAAAGTCAATAGTATGTACTTAAAAGATCAAGCAATTTGATTTTGCATTACTAGTTCCACCTCTATATTCTTATTCTCACAGAATTTATATAGCAGCCATTTATATTCTACACCCAACTCCAGCGGGACAAAAAGGTAAAACGGGTCAAAGAAAAACACCCTACTATGATCAAAACATGTTCCAGTCAACATTTGAAGTTAAATAAGTAGAGATATCATTGATCAGTATTGTATTTCTTAAACAGTTCACAGTTTCCAGGAAAGATATCATATCTACTGTCAGAAGCACAATAAAATCTTTCATGTAGGGACTCTTCAGGGAACAAATTGTTATATAGGAGAAATATATACACATTCCATGTGCTTAATTTAGCTCAGAAATATGTGCATAGTTTTTTGTGGTGGGCAGCTAAAGATCAATGATTTAAGACACTATTAGGGTGAATAGACTAAAACTACACTATTAATACATCTTAAAAAGGATGTAGCTAAGGAAAACTAACATGTTTCTCATCACTGCAGTTATTGAATAATGAATATGACATCTAAAGTAGTTTTCAGCATCAATATTATGTTCCATCTTACCTTGTACACGAGCAGAACCACAATCAGACTCTGACATTTTGAATTCATCTCTTACTTTCTTAAGCTCCAACTTAAGTTTCTCAGCGGAAGACATATTGTCGGGATGAAAATACTGTGCAACACATTAAAAAGACATATCAGAGGGAATCATATCTTGCATGCAACTCAAATCACAGATATTAGCAAATAAGTAAGCAAAAGAAGTGGTTTGTGTGACAAGCAGAACCACAAAACCTAGCAACATTATTCCCTAAGCCTTTCAGCAAATACTGAACACCAGCGCGAGTCCATAAATGTTAATCATGTGTTAAACTTCACAAAAGGTGGGTGACCTCGACGTGGCAGAAGCAGAATAAGAAAGCAACAATTACCTTATCTACTAAATCTCCCTTTGGAGGCAACAGCATAAAACTTGGGGTTCCACCTAGCTGGCCCAAAACTTCAAGTCTCTGCACTGTAACAGTTTATATGTTAAAAAAACAAGATAACAAAGATAAGAAATTTATTTTTACGACTAAATTAGAAGGAGAAAATGAAAGGAAGAACGTACTCGTTTTTTCCCTATTCTTTTCATCCTCGGACAACTTCAACTTCACAATACTATCTCTCAAGTCTTTAAAGGCAACAACCTTGATATTACTATGATTCTCATCTGCCTCAATCTCTTTAAGCCTGGCAAGCCTGTCATTGAGTTCCTGCAATGAGAACCAGTTCCCCTTCTTCTTCTCCGGTCTCAACATCTTCAGTTTTTCCCCCAAGTCAGGATACTTGTACGAATTCAAAAAAGCCGTTCTCATTCCAACAGCACTACCCTCCTCCTCACTCCCCTTCCCAAAAATCGAAGAAGGCAAACTATCACCAATTTTTGGAGAATCCGAATCGGGTTTCAGCTTCAGGCTCTCCTTAAATCGGGTCAGAGAAGCCGGATCAACATTTTGATTTTTCACGTAGGGTGCGGCGGGCCGCATCTGACGGAGGCTGTCGCGAATGAGATTAGAGGATGGGGGTTTGACGGCGCCGTCGCTGGGATTGGAAATGACGTTTTTTTTGTAGAGCTCTTGAAATGAAACAAACTGACCGGAGGAAGGAGGAGGGGGGGCAGACCGAATCCGGTACTCATTGAGGTTGCGTCGGATTTCTGATATAGAGGCATCTTTCGAAGGCGGCGGAGGGGTTAGAGGAGGGGGTTTGGGGTTAGCAAATGAGAGAGGTTTACGTAGGCGATTTTGAGGGTTAGGTTCTCTTTGAAGGCTGGATTTGACGTCGTTCATGTAGGACGAGAATGAGGGTTGTGTTTTCGGTGGTGATTTCTCTGATTCGGGTTCTGATTCCGGTGCGGGATTGTCGGAAGATGAGGAGGAGAAGTAGCGTGGGTTGTATGGGTCAGGGCGGGGGATAGGACGGAAATGGAGGAGGCGTTTGGTTATTGCCGCCATGACCGGTGGATGTGGTGGTGGTGATGGTGAGGTTTTAGTGAATTTAGGAGTTAGGGTTTTGGGGAAAGCCTAAAATGTGGGATGCCGTTCTGTTCTTTGAGTCAGAACGAGATGGCTCACAGATTCCGGGTTGACCCGTATTGGATACCTACATATAACCGTGTAGCCTGGATGGATTTAATAATTGAGGATGCATTTTTCTTTTTTTTGGTAAATTCTTTTTTTTCTTAATTTGTATAAGCCCAGAAATATTAAAAAAAAATTGTCGATCAAATTAATATGTTAGTCACATGAATAAATAATAGTAATAGGCTATATTTTCTACTTGTTTTTAAAAAAAAGAAAGAGATATAAATGTTGGAAGTGACAAGATCCGCACTCTAAAGGAACAAAAACCATATGAATATGTAAAAGAAAATTGTCTAAGGTCAAAGAAACTTGTAAAAGATGTATATATCCAATTAAAAAGAAGATTAATGGGAAGTCTAGCATGTATTCAAACACTTACTAGTTTCCGAGTAGAAGAACTGGAATGCTCTGATTCTGTAACAAGTATTTTTGTCTTAGACCATATTCACCAGATTTTAAACCATTTGAATGCTTAAATACCCAAAAACACCCAACCAACCAAAAATTTAACTTTATTTGCTCTCATTTTGCCACATTAATTCGATTTAACTACTACTGTTGCAAAAGTTCAGGAAGTAGAAATCAATAAATAAATTAACAGATTAACTGTATGACTTATTATTACTTGAAGTAAATCAGTAGACTAATTATAGTATTAACCCAAAGTAGCTAGGCAGAAGTTGAAAGCATATATCGATCTAACATATGGCATAGTTCTGGAATTTATCAGAAGTAATTTATACGAAACCAATTTAGATCTATTATTACACCAAATATGTTTACCAAGGAGACTTATTAACTTAGTGGATTAGAATTGGAACTCGGAGTTTAGGAAATAAGGCCGAGGCTTGCAATAATAATTTCCTTAAGACAATATTTTCGATACGGTATATCTACGCTGCATACAATTGATCCCGGATAGTCTCCTAAAATAAAATAGTTTTGATGTTTGTTGTTCTCACTAACAACAAGCTCGCGTTCAAAGTTGAACAAACAAAAGTTCGAACAAAATATTAAAACAACAACGTAAGAGAGAATATTTTAATTTTTGCTATAGTTGCTAGAAAATGGGATGTAGAATTGGTTGAATTCTTCTCCTTGTAGCAACAAAAGGATGTTTTTGGATAGACACAAGTTTTCGTTTTAGTCCAAATTAAAAGACACTTGTTCATTTCTGAACGGCTGTCGTTTCGGTCCAAATATGTGTCAGTTTGAATTCAAAGAAAGACGCTGGTTGGGTCGGATCAGGTACGAATATACTTATTCAGGTTGTTGTTCAAGTCGAGGAGAGTAAAAAATATACGAAAATAAAACAAAACCCCTAAATTAAAATAATGAACCTTCAAATACCCATTTGAACGAATTTTTATTTATCAATTTGAATCTTTCCTAAAAAATATTGCACCCTTTTTTTGTCTGATTATTTAGCTTTTGTTTTTAGGCCAAAAAGTTAATTAAGTTTTGCACAAAAAATAATTTCCTTTGAAGTCCAGCTCGAGAGACGCGTGTGTTGGACCAAGTGTTACCTAGGTCCCTCGTCTAGAAGCTTGATGATCCTCAAAGGGCCAAACTTTGATCTAGTTTTTAGTTTTATAAATAATTGAACTCTTACTCAATTCACATGGAATGACACTTTTCTTCACTTACTTCATTTACAATTAGTTTTATATATGGGTTGAACTTGGACTCAAACTAATTTAATCTATTGAAACACAAGCTTCATTGAATTTTTGATTAATCTGTTAATTAAACATTCTCCCATCATAGCAACAAAAGTAATTTTTATTTAGATCTATCAAATATATTGATTCTATTGATTAGGATTTATACGATAAAGATTTATACTCAACTTTGAAATAATAATAGGGCTAACTCTCTAAAGTATGAATTGTAACACTTACCCCTGCATCATTTATTAAACGGTGAGAGATGAAACGTATTTTATTTGAATTTACTGAAGAACCCACTAACATAACATGAAGTTCCCATAATGTCCTTGGGAAATTCTTACCCATACCTGGTTTGGCCGAACCAAAGTAATTACATGGCAAGTGCAATATAATTGTTTTGGTATTGAATGTAACTTTCAAGAGAGTGACCAATTACAAAGCAATTATAATACACTTTCTTGATGGTTGGATAGGTTTGGTCAAGCCAGACTTAGACAAAAAATTTCCTAATGTTCTTTAGTTCTTTAGTTTTGGGGGCTTTAATTATTTTCCTTAACATTAAAAATTAGTTTTATAAATTAAACTTTTAAATTTGATGTACTCTTACTTGTTCAGAGACTATGGTATCTTCTCTAGTCAACCCTATTGCAACAATTCTGCAGTGACTAGAGATGGAAATGAAGAGTATGAGCTATAAAGTGATTAATGATGGATTTGGCATTAAAATTTGGACAGTGAGGTTTTTATATTGGTACATCGATACATGTTAATTACATGATGGAGGGGGTAATTATTATAATTCATACTTTAAAGGGATAATTGATACACTCCCAATATTTTAGGGGGTACACTGTAATTTAACCCTAATAATACTAATACTACAGGTAACTCAGGGTGTATGAGGATAGGTTTTGACCCGATATCGCGGGTTTCGCGAGACCGAGTCAAAACCCTTTCAAATGAGTTTTCACCAAACACATAAAACCATTAAAAACCTATTCAGAAACTCACACTCAAACTCTTCAGACCTATAAAACATTGATTTGATACCTATCACCTATTTTTCCCCCAAAGCTCGCTAAAAAAGACATTGATTTGACACCTACCACTTATTTTTTTCCCTGAACCCCAACATCCAAACTCAATTTAAGTGGAGTTTCAACTTATTCAAACCACAAAACTCAACAGCCAAAACTCATTCAAATAAAATCTCAAGGATTTCATCGCAACCACAAAGACTATTTTTTTAAAATCGAAACCCGTAAAACCGAGTCAAAACCCATCAAAATAAACTCTCGTAGTACACCAAAACCAAATCCAAAATAAAAGATTGGCTCGGGAGCGGGGGGAATGTGGCATGAGTCACGCCATTTACGGGGAGAACTAAACACGCGCGGACAGAAGACATGATTGGGTGTGCATGCAAATGCAATGCATGAAAGCGGCGGTGACCACACGCTCCAATTATAAATTAAATTAATTGAAGTAGTCCTTTTTGGTAGGATTCAGGTGGCACCGGTCCCATTCCAAATAAGCTAAGAATAAAGTTTCAAATATCATTCGAACCTGCACTGCATGTCATTCAACATTTTTCTTTTACTTGGACCGAAACAATAAGGTATATAAACTAAAAATAACATGTAGATTCTTTAAATTGGTTTTGACTTATGTTTAATGTATTTTTTATTTATAAAATAACAAATTTGTGGTAATTCTACAAATAATTAAATTACCACTAACAATTGATGTCTCGTCCGTACTAGTAAACTTCTTTTGTCAATGTACTTTCAAAATATAAACAAATAGATATATTCCCTAACAATCCATAATTCCATTTTTTACATTTATATATATTATGCTTAAAGTTGAAAGTGAAGTCTTAGGTGCTTCTAAAACACGGTAGGAAAATTCTCAAAAAAGAAGAAGAAGAAAAAAAAGAAAAACACGGTAGCACAAAAGGCATTAAATCAATGGTTTAGGGTGAGTTTGGCCTAGCGATTCGAAAATGGAGAATTAATTTTACTAAAATGGATTTTGGCAATTATTGATTATGATAAAACTCAATTATAAAATAATTGCTTTTTGATAATAGCTTTTGCAAAAGTAACACTTTAGTAGCTTCTAAAATAAGTTGATTTTTAGCTTCTGGAGATCCAAAAAGCGATTATGATATTAGGGGCCAAACACCATTAAAATCACGATTGACTAAAAGCAATTTCTATAATTGGGGCCAAACACTTCAAAAATCACAATGGAGGTCTAGAAGTGCTTTTAAGAGCTCCCACCGCTGGGCCAAACTCACCCTTAGTAGACTATAGCTTCTGAAATTCCGGATTCTTTTATTGAAAATTATGGGCTTGTTTGTTTGGCGTTTCCCAGATTTTTTCGTGTTTGGAAAATGCCAAATAAACATATTTTCTATTTTTCGAAATAAATTTTTCATCCATTCATTTTCTAAAACTACTCTCTCAAAAGTCAAACAAACAACAATTTTCTTATCTCTAAACAAAACATATACAAACTCTACTTTGATTTGACATAAAGTAACATATCTCTTACACAATTTATCTCACATAACAAACATGATTTGACATAAAGTCTTACACATCTTACACCTACAACCCAACTCTTCCAAAAAAACCTACACCTACTTTATTTTTCAAACCACTCTCTCAAAACCCAAACAAACAACATTACGCAAATCGAGATTATTTCACAAACCTCCACTACTCTCCCAAACTACTTTCCCAAACGCCAAACAAACAGACCCATGTTTTTAGGCTTAGTTCGCATTTTTAGATTAGTTGTGGTATATATATGGGCTATTGTTTAAATTTTATAATTGAATTTTTATGCTTTTTTCCTTGTTATTATTTCTCTAGCTTTCTAATATTTGTATATAATTAGTTAAGATCGATTTAATTGATCAACCAAAATTTGGGCTCCATTTCTTATTTAAGTAGAATTAAATTTCTCTTTGATCTAATATGTATACACCCTAGTTTTCGATATGAAGTTCTGGAAAAACTGTACTTAAATTATTTAATAACATAATTAAATACAACTACATTTGGTTGGTGACTGAGTGTAGAAAAATTGGTCTAACTAATGCCTTCTTTTTCCAATAGTTTCACGTGCTACATTATTTATGCATATCACATTATCAACTAGCCCGTAAAGGTCCCTAGAAAAATACGGGCACATGGAAGTTTATAATATAATATCGATTTGGGTAATGTTTGAATTTTGAAAAATGATTTGAGAAATAAGATAGGTAGAGTTTTTAAATTTATGGAAGTAAGATAAAAAGGGTTTCTTGAAATACCTATTGGGAATTTGTGATAGTATTTTGGAGTCAACACCCAAATGCGAAGTGTCTTCTTCCATGACATGGTTTTTGTTTTTTCATTATATGCTCCCTCCGTTTTTTTTTTATTTGTCGCTTTGGTAAAAAAAAAAATTGTTTCCTTTTATTTGTCATTTTAGGATTTCAATATAAAATTAATATTCTTTTACCAATTTTACCCTTCTTACTAATACTTATCATTAATGTTAAGATTATTTGATTAAAATGGAATTCTGGAATTTTTACTTCAAAAAAATAACTATTTATATATGATATTTCTTAATTCGTGTGCAATCCTTGAAAACGACAAATAAAAAAAATAGAGAGAGTACAATGTTATTTTGAAGAGTGTTCCATCTTTGCACAAATGATTCTCCAATTCACTAGCTCCATATTTTTCCATGGTTTTGCGAGATTTAATGATGCATAGCTGAACTACTTAAATCAATTATAAGCTTAAGTCAAGGATTTTATTGATCACCATTAACTCTGTCCGGATAAGTATTACCGGATGCACTCAGTTTCTTTGTGCATTGCATGTCAATAAAAGCAAAGCTTAAAAGGGAAATATATAATTAAAATGAATATTAAATTCAAACCATTTGACAAATTTCTAGTCCAGTATTACCAAGTATTAATAAATATTTGATAACCACATCATACACATGATAAATTAAGTAACCTAATATTTTAATAAATACTCATAAATTTAGATTAAATTATGTTGGGTTGATATACAAAAAGATTTAACATTCGATAGAATATGGACATTATTCCTTAATTAAGAGGAGCTATATTACATGGCTTGATTTCATTTTGCACCATCGAATTATGTTAACTTGAACACAGAAAATGAATTGTTCTAACCACCTTAATATAGGAATTTTCTCATAGTTATTAAACAATCCCTTACTTGGAAAAATCCATTTTGTGTTATTTTATTACCAACCACCTCCCCCCCCCCCCCCCCCCCTCCCCTTCCCCCCACAAGTCGGAGTACATATTTTACAGGAAAAATGACAAATATAGCTCAATCAAAAAATACAAAAAAATCATGTTCTAACTTTAAAAATTGACAATAACCTGTTTTAATTAAATAATTGACAATGATCGATCTCCATATCAGTTTATGAATAAATTTCAAATGGAATTTTTGACTAATAAAAAAATTACGCAGGAGGATTTTTTGTCATAAAAATAGTACAAACTACAAAGGTTTTTTTATCAATTAGACAAAACATAGAGGTAATTTTGCATTTATTAGCTCTATTTTCATTTTACTTATTTCTTAGGCCCAAAATTTAGCATTTTGAGTTAAATAAAGCGTTTAAACCCCCTTTGAATGTTCTAATATTCCCCTAAGCATCTACTCCCATCGTCGCACTTTTACTTTAAAAAGTACTTATAAGGAATCTTTGTAATGGGATGGTACTTTGAAATGTATAAATGTTAAAAAAGATTTTGTATTTTTTTTATATTTTTCATCCATAGTACAATTTTTCTGGCTATTACATAATCAGATTGTCATGTCAACATAAAAGGAAATCATGTTGCTGCACGGTTATGTAACAGGAAGAGGAAGAACTTGTTTTCCCCTTAATTAATTAGATGAAAAACACACCATCAATTCCAAAATCAATAAAAAGTTTATTACATAAACTATTTTCTCGTGAAACTGTCTATAATTAAATTAGTACATTTCTTTTCTCTCAAATTATTTGGTGGCTTTTACAACTTGTCTGTATTTGTATGTACTCATATTGAGTATTTTATTTAGTCAATTTATTTAAAAGTACATACCAATACCATAATAAATAGTGGCGGACACAAAATGAGTTGACTATGCGGAGGCAAACTCAATCTTTTAAAAAAAAAAATGTTCTTATACATATATATTTGTGGACATTTTGTCTTCAAACATATGAATCATCATGTTCTAAAACGCAAAAAGTGACAATTTATACTCACATAGAAATGAAGTTAAGCACACGAAAAGAGTAAATCCTAAATAGTATTATTTTAAATATAAATCGCGTACAAAATAAGAGCAAAATTCATGTACTTGAATTAAACTTAAAATAATGAAACTTGAATAAAGTAAATTTATAATTGAAATTATGTTAATTGCATACTGAAGTAGTGGGGATGGGACAAGTATTGTACTAATATATCGAATAATTATTATATATAAACAGACATATTATAGTTAAGGCCTTAATTACGGGTGTTACAATTGGATCACACTTAATTAGTCAAAAGCAACCAAAAAAAAAAAATGGTTCAAGACCAACTTTTGTCATTCAATTACTACTTCCAATTATCTAACTTTTTTATTCGGTTTGATTTTGTAGGATTGATCAACCAAAATGAACAAAATCCATTTATTTCTAATTTTATGAACAAAAACATAAGTTGAGACTATATATATAGTTTGTTCAGTACCAACTTTAACTATAGTAATTTTTTTCTAACAATTATAAATACAAAATCTATCTACAATGGGACTACTAATTATTTTAAAGTCCAATAACCTTTACTTATGAAGGAGCAATATTATTTTAAAATTTTAGTTCTTTAATTACCACTTACAAAATAAGTGTTCATGGGGTGCATTGGGCAAATTTTAGAGTGAGACAATCAATGCGTTCAAACTAATTTACTCTATTTTTTTCAATGGTATTCAAATTTTAAATTTGATTTAACAACTTTTTAGACGTGTCATCATATTATATAGAAATACGAATTTGAGTACATCACTTGTGGAAATTGATCACTTTCATTATATCATTAAATGAAAATTTTAATTGTATCTTTTCAAGATTTTGTTTTATAGAATATCTCCAACATTAAATACTAGTATTAAATATAAACATAAATAACTTTTCTCAAAACAACCTTATATAGAAACCCACTTTTGGATAAGTGTATGTAGAGTTGGAGGATAATAAGATTAATAGTAGCATATATCTAATTTTAAATGGACCACCACCCTTCACCCAATCCACCCCCACCCCACCCCCCCTACAAGTATCCAACCCCAACATTCAGCACAAGGTGTTGTCAATAAGCATCTTCACCACACAAAAACCATTTTTCTATTTTATTAATATAATATAATATATAAAAAAATATAAATACTCATGTCACAGCTCTCCTTTATTTATTACAAATTACTATAAATAATTATAAATAAATAACTATCCCTCATATTTTCATTGCCACCACCATTCCATTTTCCCTTTCCATATCACCAAACCCAAACCCTTTTCCATCTCTCTCTCTCTCTCTAAAATCCAACACCCATGACTGCCGCCGACGAAGATTGGGTTAAGTCCGCCATGAAAGATGACACGATGGTGGTAGAGCTCCTCGTGCGGCTCCACCGCGCACCGCCGCTCAAGCCGGCAGCCTTGCCACTGGAGTGGAGCGTACGTCAACGGAGGTCAAGACCTGTTTCAATTAGCAGCAACACGAAGAAACCGGCTCATCGAGCCAGCCCCACCACGCCGCTGTCGTGGAGCGGCGCCACCTCCCTCAGCGGTGGTGGCGGATTTGAAGAGTCTAGCCGACCAAAACTCTCAAACACGGCAAGATCTAAGGTCTGTAGTTTATACGCACCATTTATATTTGATTATATATGTGTGTGAGTGTATTTATCAGTTACGCGGCGGCCGGGGGTGGCGTGGGTTGTTGTTAACGTCCTATATGAGTGGTGTCTTTTCCTCATTATTTTCCTTCATTGGTTTCTCGTGTCAGTTGTCATTCTATTGGGAAAAGACGAAAATATCCCTGTAGAATCTGGCGTGTTGGAGAAGTCAGATCAGGCAATTTCAAGCCTCCTTTTTGTTTGCTTCCTCTCCTCAAATCCTGTCACTGTTTTTTTCAGTTTCCGGGACAACACAGTAATTAGCTGATCTGATTCCGGCACTGGTTTATTGACCAAAATACCCTTCCCGTTTTCTATATCTCTGCCCTTTGAAGGGGAAACGAATGAGTGACTTTGTTTCAACGCATGTGGTCAGACGACTATCACGTTTTCTTCACATCACTTTTCAGCTCACCAGCCGAAACCCATTATTATGAGCCTTGCTTGTTGTCTCACACACCTTAATTAAAATGCGAAATTACCGATATGACCCTCTTTCAAAAGGGTCAATTATGTCATGAGAAGTCCCCGAGAAATTATCCCCGTGAAAGTCAAATTTTTTTCTTCTCAAAAAAAGAAAAAGGAAAGTCAATTTTTAAAACCAAATTTCCAAGACAGCCTCCTTAGTCAAAGTGTTGCTCGTGCGTGGTAAGGTTAGTAAAAGGGTAGTTTGGTCAATTCGATGGGGTGGGGTGCCCTGTTTAAGCGGTGGCGTGTTTTCGTGGCAAATAGGTCTGCGTTTAGTTTGGTGGAGCTGTTAGTGGTTGTGAACTTTATTAAAAATCAATTTCTTTGATTAATTAATGAATAATAAGGGGAGGTGGAATAATCTGGTGCGGCATGGAGCAGGCAAACTAAAAATGCAACTTGAGTATCTTGTTATTGTCTTTATCCTCGAACCATCTATTGACATCTGTACACAACACAAAGCGAACATTCCAAGCACCGAACAACTGTACTATTTGATTTTTTTTTTTTTTTTTAATTCTTTGATCAATTGAAGACCTATTGGTCACATGACCACTCCCCCCTCAGGTATATATCTTAGCTCACTAGTAGGACAAAATATCTGTTACCAGAAATTGGAATGTGACAGCTTTGGTACAAACTTTATTTGTGCTGAAAATGTAAAAACAGAACTGGGTTGTTATTTTTCTTACTTCCTGAAGCAGTCAAAAAGTTGGAAAATTACTTTATGATATTTTAATCCGTGTAAAAGACGGTGATTAGGGCTGTAATTTCTATGCATGACAGAGTATTAACGTGGGTCATTTTTATTTTTTCTTTTAAGTTATCATTTTATGTCAGTTTTTGTTCAAAGAAGTGTAAAACGTACATGAGGGTTGGAAAACAAAACAGCATGTGTAAAAAGTGTGAATTTTTATGCGAAATCTGTGGGAATTGGGAAAGTGTATGGTGTGGATTTGGCCTTCTAGTGGGGACCAATTTCTTGTCACCAAACTACTTTGTTTTAATGTAAGCTGATAATGTATTGCCAAATCAACATCTTCAACTATAATTGTATAATTGTTGGGTTCCTTGTATAATACCCCACCTTTATAGATAAAATGCACTAGAAAAGCCAACAGATTACATTATCACTCCAAAACTGGACTTTTATTTTAATTAAAACTTTGTGATTGTAAAAATTAAATGAATCTTATTTAGACGCTTCTTGTTTGGAATTTATTTGGTGTAATTTTGTTCTTATTGTATGCTGTAAACTTCGATATAATTAATGCGACTTGCCAAATGGAATTTGAATTGATTGTGTGCTATGTTTAATTTTCTGTTTCAGGCCAATGCAGATGGTGAAAAAACTGGATCCAAGAGGTCAAGAAAGAAGAAGGTGAATATATTAGTAAAAAAATTGCGATATCATGAATCATTGATTGTTCTCTATTGTTGGCCGAAGAAACTATAATGCTACAAGCGATCACGACGGCATTTTGATGGCGTCATCTATTTACTTAATTTGTCTTGCTAAATAACTTTTGTTTGGTGTTTATTTCCAGACCTTGGCTGAACTCAGAGAAGAAGAAAGCTTATTGATCAAGGAAAGAAGAGAGTTGAAAAGGGTATTTTATTCTACTTCTTTTCAACTTTTTACTCGATCTTCTTGTGTATTAAAAAATGTTAACATCATGAAAACTCTTGTTTTCAGCAAATATCAGCCTTACGCGTTAATTTCGACAAACAAAGGGCTACAAATGAAAGCTTGAAGCGAATGAAGGTGCAATTTCTTAGCCTTATTATTCCTTCACGATTTTAAGTGATTCAACGTCTTCAATTGGATTCATAATATTGATATATATTCTGCAGCTTGAAATGCAACCACATTTGGATAAAAGGAAAGCAGAGGAATCCGTTTCTGGTCAACTTGAGCAAAAGTCAACAGACAATCATCCTATAACTATTAGTTCGTTCTTGGCCAATGATGCAGCATCTGATGCTAAATTCGAGCTTCCTGATTTAAATATCCCGTTTGAGGACTCGATCTCCGATGTTGTTTGTGGAGTCAGGTAGTGTACTATTCTTTAACCGAGCCAGAACATATATAAGAAAAGACACCTATACTAAGGGCTAATTAACCTTGCTTTAGGACTATGTACTATAACTATGTGTTAGAACCAATACATTTCGGCAAATGTCTGAAATTGTTAATTTCTTGTAGTAGTAAGTAAAGGTACTGCTTGTAGTTAGGATCTTCTATTCTTTTTTGTTTACTTATAAATGAAATTGCTGAGTTTTAGTTTAGACATCTTAACTGATTAATTAGTACTTCTCTGATTCATCCTCTGTATTTCCTTTGTTTAGTTATAGATAAGATGTAAACTACCTTAATTATTGAATATGGTAATACATTTGAACCACTCAGACTAAACAACTTAAATGAGAAGTTTGATGACCTAACAATGAAACAGTTCTTGTGATTTTGAAGGCATTTTGACAACTCAAACTCAAATTGTTGTCTAATATGGTTTTATGTAATTCTGCTGAGTTTGGCCGTTAAAACTTTAATTTTTTTTATTGTTTTTGAATTTTTATCCAATTTTCATATATATGGATGCATGAGTTTATTTAGTAGCAGAAAAGCCATGTCATTAGTTTATTTGGGCCCTTCTCAATTTGGGCCATAGTTTTCCGTAGCCATTAAATCAATATATAATTAGAAGGCCATTCAAAAGGCAAAAGACATGAGATAGCAATATTTTATTAAACAAGTAACTTCGGATTGCAATTTATTCATATCTACATTGGACTACTTTTTTTTTGTTTCATAACCTTTGGCAGAAGAAAAAGAAAACATTTTTAAAAGACATCATTTAAGCAAGTTAATACAAATAATTATGTCCAACGAACTCAAATAATTATGTCCAACATTTAAACTCTTTACTCGGAGTGACAAGTAAATGGCATTTAATTAATTACTTATTCCCAACCTGATTATCAAGTGCAGGCAAACAATTAGTCAATACATCAGCAGCAATTTCAAGGTCCTCCTTTGAGATGATCAATGGTGGTACAATCCTAACAACGTTTCCTTTCCCAGCAGTCAAAACAAGAATCCCGCATTCTCGACATGCATCAACTAACGGTGAAGCAGATATATCGAGCTCTATACCGATAATGAGCCCTAAACCTCGTACTTCTTTCACGTGCGAGTTCCCTCCTAACTTTTCTACCAATAAGGCTTTGAAATACCGACCTTTCTCTGAGACATCAGCCAAAAACTCGGGTTTCGATATTTTGTCCAGTACTACAATTCCAGCACTGCAAACGAGAGGGTTACCCGCAAAAGTGCTGCCGTGGTCTCCGTAATTTATAGCAGTGGCCACCCTTTCGGTTACCAATACAGCACCGATTGGTAGACCTCCGGCAAGAGGCTTTGCGAGAGTCATTATATCTGGGTATACATCAGAAGCTTCATGGGCCCAGAGATGACCCGTTCGACCTAATCCACATTGTACCTGGGACATACATGCACCAATATATACTTAGAGAATAAGCAATCCAAAATAATGATCATATAACAATGATGATATTTTTTAACAATGGTAACGGTGAGTGGTAGGATAGGTGTTCTTTATCATTCCATAGTATGAAATATGCAATGTTGTGCATTACATTCATGAACTTAAAAGGTATTTATAGAAGAAGATATAAGAACAAACTACCGAAAACCTTCACCTAATAATGTTTGTATACAATCACCTCACGGGGTGTTAAGGGGGAGGGGGGTGTGTAATATGCCTATTTTCATATCACAAGGGTGTAAATTGCCCATTAGACATATCATGGGGGACTTGCACTGAAACACAACTAACTACGGGCTTGTCTGCTCTCGCTTGTAGGAAGTACAAATAGCATGTATGTTTAGAATTTGTGCTCTAACTTCTGCTAGAGAAAAATTTAACCTAAAAGCTAGAACTAAAAAGTTTTTGCAAACACGCTCTAACACTTCTAATAGTAAAACAAACACCTAATCTGATTTTATTCACTCTAAGAATGCCAAAAATAAATAGTCCACCAACATAAAGGCCTAGATTCCCACATGACTCAACCATAACCGTGCTTTCAGTAGGCAAACTCGTTGAGGCTGTATTTTAGAATGAGAAGAAATTTGAGATAGATAAATGAACTCTGAAACCGTCGCAGAAATTTAAGAGAAAACAACGAACATCCAGATTGTTGATGAAATTTGAGAGAGATTGACTATTTTTATTCCATATTATAATATTAAAAAATTACCTCATCATATACAAGAAGACAGTCAGAACTATCACAAGCAGCACGCAAAGATTGCAAAAATTCTTTTGTTGCGCTGTATATACCACCTTCCCCTTGAATTGGTTCCACAAATACTGCAGCAAACTTTCCACTTTTTATTGCTTCGACTGCTGCTTGAGTATTGCCATATTCTAAGAAAGTGACTCCAGGCATAACAGGTTCAAATGGTGATCTATAATACTCTTTGCTCGTCAATGCAAGAGCACCCATTGTTCTACCATGGAAACAATTTGTGAAGGCAATAAACTCAATAGGCGGTTCTTTACTATCGGGATGTGAAAATCTTTGAAACTTTCGGGCAAATTTGATTGCAGCTTCAGTAGCTTCGGTCCCGGAATTGCAGAAGAAAGCTCTATCAGCAAAAGAGCTAGCAACCAAACGTTTTGCAAGCTCTATCTATCGATTTGACAGAACAATTATCATACTCTGAAAGTCTGAATAGTAGAAAGTACATGCAAGTGATAAATTTTCTTCAAATGAATTAAATTTATAATTTGGTCTTTTTCTACATAATAAAGTGCAGACGTTTTTCGGAATTACTCGATGTCACGATGTATCTTCTGTCTCCCCAAAAACTGTGGATTATTCTCGTCACATTTACAAATTGTGTTCAGATAATAAAATTCACAATTTTATCTATAGTCTATAGATTAAACCACAATGGTTCTCATAGAACAAAATTATACCCCATACCCAAAATTCAATCTTAGCATACTACATTTCCTAATCTTCAATAAACCAAGAAATGCTACCAGTAAATTTGCAACAGATCCAGCAACAAGGGCATACGGCTATGTTTGGTTTTTGAAATTCATTGAGTAAGATAATAAGATAAATGAAAATGAACATCAAATGGAGCTCAATCCAGAACAATAATTTCTCTAGCTTTTTACTCACTAAAATCCAAGAATCAAAAAGCCTAAAACTAAACCCCATACTTAAAGATTCAATCTTGGGCGCTAGACGAGCATAACATTTATTGCCAATATCCAACCTTTGGCATAGAAACTCACTAAACAAAAAGTAAATAAATGAAATTAGGATACATGGGAAATGCAGACCTGTGGAACAGAGTAGTAAATATTGCTGACATGAGTGAGCACATCAGCTTGCTGTGTGACCGCCCGTAGCCAATCCGGGTCACCATGGCCGAGGGAATTTACGGCAATGCCAGAAGTCAAGTCGAGATACTCTCGCCCTTCCACATCGTACAATTTACACCCTCTGCCACTGGACAACACTAATGGCGCCCTCGCATAAGTGCCCACTATAAATTTCTTCTCGTCGGCAATTATTTCGGCGCTTCGTTTCTCTTGAAGAAAACCCTTTTGGTTAGAATCGGGTGCGCGCACGTCCACGTTGAGGCACGCTGAAAAATAATTGGTGGGTTTGATGGTCAGTGAACGGTATTGGACGGATGATGCTGAAATGTTGACAGAGAAAAGCGCTGAGCAGCTCATTTTTTATTTTCTTTGTTTTTTTTATAATGGGTTTTTAGGATGAGGGCGGCGGAAGGGTGGCGCCGCCGGGCGAAGGGAGGAAGGGCTGCAAACGAGTTTCAGCTGTTGGGTTGGTTGTATAAACAGAACCTTTTTTTTTTGGTAGAAACGGAATTTAGAATGAAGATCTAGGGCCAGTTTGTTTGGCGTTTGGGAAAGTAGTTTGAGAGAGTAGTGGAGGTTTGTGAAATAATCTCGATTTGCGTAATATTGTTTGTTTAGGTTTTGAGAGAGTGGTCTAAGAAATAAAGTAGGTGTAGGTTTTTTTGGAAAAGTTGGGTTGTAGGTGTAAGATGTGTAAGACTTTATGTCAAATCATGTTAGTTATGTGAGATAAATTGTGTAAGAGATAGATTACTTTATATCAAATCAAAGTAGAGTTTGTATAGGTTTTGTTTAGAGATAAAAAAATTGTTGTTTGTTTGGCTTTTGAGATTAGACCCCACCACTTCAATAGCCTAGCTTTTGAGGTTGGGCTCTCCCAAGATCATAACAACATATTTTTTCTACGTATTACTTTTCTGGATAAAACGTTCACGGTCGTAGGCCTTCTACGTCCATGCGCCATTGATCTATTAAGCTTTTGCCTATTGTAGAAAATTTCTACTGCTGCTTCCTATAGGAATCTGGGATGTCTCAATACAGGTGTGGTTAATCATCACTAAGATTAGATCATCATTGTATCCTTTAGGTGATCACAAGTTCAAAATAAAATGAACAGGATGATCAAATTTGGGCTAAAAGGATCTGTTTCATTTGATTGCATGTCAATGATTTTTCTGCATTTGTCATCTAAGCATGCAAAGAGTATATCACAAAGTATTCGATATTATTTTTTTATACACCACAAAAAAGTTCATAAAGCACGTCATATGACCTCAATGATATTATGGATGCAACAAATGAAATTTAATAATCCTACTTCATTTCTAAAAGTGAAAAGACATATTTGACTACTTGAGAAGTTATCAGAAAATTCTACTCAGAAAAAAAGATTTACCAAAAATTTGTTGAGTTATTCACAAAAAATTACCATTTCTGCAGCTCCTTGAATGCCCCTTTCAGCTATATGTGGACAAGCATTTACCTGTAAAAGTTTCGATTTATCGGATCCAACGAGCGGCTTCAATCCATCTTCAGTCACTCTCGAACATTGGCGCAGCTTAAGAACGCACAATTTAGGAAATAGACCAGTTAACAACATCCCTTCATCCGTGATCCCTTTGCATCGAGTAAGCTCTAGCTTTTCAAGATTTTTCACCGAACAAAGAACTTTCATACCCATATCTTTAAAGGACCAAACATTGTCGATCGCAAGTTCCCGTATTGGGCACTTTTGTACTAAACTACAGATCCCATGTAAAGTAAACGGGGGAAAGGTTCCAAACTTGGCCACATAAATAGATAACCTAACAGATTCAAGTTGTGAACAATTTTGAGCTAATGCTTTTAAACATTCATCCGTGAGCCCAATTGGATCGTAAGAGAGGAAGGGTTCTGATGGAACACAGAGTTAAATGGATCGAAGGTTGTTTGAATTATGAGCCATGTCTATAACGTGTGAATCTCGTAGTCCCATGCACATGTGTAAATGAACTTTTTCCAAGTTCTTGCACTCCCGTCCTAATACACGAGCAAGACCACTACCCTGGCCCTTGATGCAGTTCACCAACATTAGTTCTACCATAGTGTTACAATGTGAGATATTTTGCTTGAAGTTTCTAGAAAGTGCAAGGTTGATCAAGATATATCATGTATAAGCTAGTATCAATTTGGTAGAAGAATCTAGAATAATATCAATAAATCCTAGGTATCTAAGATAGATGTTGACAAATCTAGAAAGTGTGGATTGTACTAGAAAATATAGATGGAACTAGATACTCAGTATCACATGAAGGGGTCCATTGCTTATCCCACTTAACTACTACCCTAAAGCCTCATACTGTTTTAATCAAGAATTGCCTGAAAATGTAACCGTTTTAATTTCCGCCAAGCACCACCAATTTTAATAAGATCACCTTCCCCAATTGCTTGATGCAAAGTTCTTCAAGCTTGCCAAGGTGTTCCATCCACTCATTAGTGATTAAAACATGACGACAATGAATAAGGTGCAGCGCCTTCAGATTATTACACCCCATTAACACAGATAATATACCGGAACCAGTAATTCTTGAAGCCGAGATCAACTTCAAGGAAGAAAGGTTGGTGCAGGATGCTAGGTAGCTTAGACCAAAATCAGTTATATAATTGCAATAACTTAAGATGAGATGTTTCAAACTGGGGCAGCTGGTCGAAAGAATATGAATCTCTTCGTCTTTTAAATGTAATTCGAGCAATGGACCCGAGTAAGAGATTTCCACTTTTTCCAAATTCTGAAATCTGTTGCAGAGAGAAATCAATGCTCGATTGGAAGGACCCAAACCACGGACAAATCGAATAGACTTTTGTTGCTCATTAGCCAATTCATGGAAGCGCTTACAAGTTAAAGATACAGAATTTCTATCTACTTTTGTCTTAATCCTCCCCAAAATGTCCCAAACTACTTGCTCGGGTAAATCATCCATCATATCAATTATCCAGTTGAATCAAAAGGAAAAGATTACCTGCATGGTGCAAAAGCTATTTAATCAGTCCAAATTTATAAAAAGATCACACGTGGTTCTTCCTTGTCTCAGGAAACAAAACAACAAACAGATGATGTGCATATAAACTAGTGATAGATAACCTTTACTATTATATGAAAAAATCAATAATCAAGAATCAATACAAGCAAAGAACCACATGCGAAAATACATTTCACCTAATTCAAGGGGATAAATGCATAATACTATCTTGTGTTATGCGAAAACTGCACAAAAACACCTAATCTCCGTTAGTTACTAACATCGTTAATTTTTGCATAATTTTGTTTGTGTAAAACATCTACTTTTCATTGTTTGCGCAAAATTTCCTTGTACCTTTGAACATTTGCGCAAAAGTCTCTTGTATTTTTTAATGTTAGCATAAAACTACTTTGTTCAAAAACGTTTGAAAACTCCCTTGTACTTTTAATTGAACAAAAGTCAATTAAAAATTAACGGTGTTAGTAACTTACGGAGATTAAATGTTTTATGCAAGGTTTTTTAAAGTACAAAGGAGTTTGGTGCAAAATTTTAAAGTACAAGAGACTTAGGTGAAGAAAAAAAATTCACATGCTAGTTTAGTATAAATTTCGCATAACATAGTATCGCGCATTTTTCTCCCTAAATCAAGTGATCAAAAACACATAAATATGAGGGATAATCAACAATTTACTTTTTTTTTTTTTGGGTTTTCCAAGGGTTCGAACATGAGTTCGCTACTTTGTAGTGACTAGTCCCTTCCACTAGACCAATCACATGTTTGTAACAATTTGCTTTTTACCTGTACTGGATACTATACGATAATAAACAAAAGCATATCGATACTGGAGAAATTTTAAAAAAATATAGAAATAATGGATATTACCTGTACGAAAAATCTGCAATCCTTTTGCTTTAGATATTTATAGTGTGCAGGTTATGTACAAAGAGGGAACCTCAGCGGCGTTATATCATGTTTATGCTCATAAACATTAATGGGCTAAATGCGTTTGGAAGGGAAGGGTACAAAAATTAATACTCCCTCCGCCTCCTTATATTTGCTCTCTTATTTTTTCTCTTTAAAATTTTGAGGGTTTTTTGTACTCTGCACCTACACCACTTAAACACAAAGTTAGCACTTTGTACCCCCGAAATTGGAACAATTAAAGCACTTTGCAACTTCTCTTATTTTTCGGTAAAGTTGACCACCGGAGTCAAAAAATTTAGGGGTAAAATAGGTAATTTATTTTTAGATGTTTCGCACTTTGCACCCCCAAAACACGAGATATGGGCACTTTGCACCCCCAAAATAAAATTACCACTTAGCACTCTCAAATTAAGAACAACTCAGCAACTTGCACCCCCGAAACACGATAAATGAGTACTTTGCACCCCCAAAACACAAAATTAACACTTAGCACCCTCAAATTAAGAAAAACTCAGTAACTGGCACCCCTTCATTTTTAACGGCAGAGTTGACCACCGGGGAAAAATATCTAGGGGCAAAATAGGTAATTCATTTTATTTTTTCCTTAAAATTTTAAAAAATATGATTATGAATACTCGAATACTTATTTATCTCTCAAACTTTCTTTTCTTCAATATACATATCTTTATTGTAAACTTGGATTAAAATTTTATTTTTGTGAAATGATTCGGTAAATTTTATATACTAAAATTTTCTAGAAACTTTTCGAATTCTTTTGAACAATTTTTAGGACATTTGAAACATTTATAATTAAAGAAAAATTGCCAAAAATCCAAAGTGAAATACCTATTTTGCTCCTAGAATTTTTTTACTCCGGTGGTTAACTCTGCCAGAATAAACGAGAGGTTACTAGTTTCTATTTTTTTCTTAATTTGAGGGTGCTAAATGTAAATTTTGTGTTTCGAGGGTGAAAAGTGCTCATTTATCGTGTTTCGAGGTTGCAAGTTGTTGAGTTGTTCTTAATTCAAGGGTGTTAAGAACTAATTTTGTTTCGAGGGTACGTAATGCCCATTTCTCGTATTTCGGGGTTGCAAAGGTCCAAATATATAAAATAAATTACCTATTTTGCCTTTAAGTTTTTTTACTCCGGGTGGTCAACTTTGCCGAAAAATAAGTGACGGTACAAAGTGCTGAATTATTTCTATTTTGGGGGCGTAAAATGCTAAATCTTCATTTTGGGATGTAAAGTGTCTATTTTCATATTTTAGGGGTGCAAAGTACAAAAAATCCAAATTTTGACGCAAAGTTTAATGTAAGAGTTATGTACATCATGTCCTTGTGATGATAAAAAGTTAGTTGTATATGAGAATGCATTTTTGAAAAATAATTATATTTTAGGGAAAAAGATTTGTTTCGGGATATTTGAAAAAACTAGGAGACGTTCCTAAAAAAAAAAAAAAAAAAAGAAGACTAGGAGAAAAATGAAGGACACGGGAGTAGTAAAGATCCGTTCAGACGTGATATGTAAACAAGTGAAAGAAGGCTTTAGCGAGAAGCCTATAACTATAACAATGAGTGTGTTTGCAAGGCAAATAAATTGAAGTTGAAGATTATGAATTAAGAACTTATTTTCAGATAAGTTGAAGTTAAAGCTAAATCAAATTGCTCCGTTTGAGATAAGAAAAACTCAGAAGATGTATGCAAAAGAGTTCGCAAAGACACCCTAAATAGTTTTTGAGAAAACCTCGAGACATTCAACTCAAACATGTTAAACGATTTAAAAAATACAGTTTCCAGGCAAGAATTCAAACATGGACACGTTGGCTAATCTAACTTTTATATACAATTTGAAATTGTCTTTCAATTTGGTGTGATTGTTAAATGAATTGAACTCGAACAAGATTTTATTGAACAAACTCGAATCTAATATCGTCTAACTTGATATTTTTACACGTATTATGTTAATATTTAGCGTATTGACTTGTAATGAACTTCAAAATTATTAAAGAAAATATAATTTTCAAACTTCTTTAATATATATGATAAACCGAGATCAATCCAATTTTATTGTACATGGTCAAGTCTAATATCAAATAGATTGATTTGAGTTTCAATACTATTCATTATAATAATAACAATAATAACATCAACATCAACAAAATAATATGTCATTATATGTATTATATCTCTTAAGAGTATTTTCTAATAAATGAGATGATTTTCTACTAGAAAATGCCAATAATATACGGAGTATATGTTAAAAAAGCTTTATATAATACTATAAAATATAAACAATCATTAGTAGCACTATTTAAAAAAATGTGACGAAAAATGAAGGGTATGTTTGTATCGATTTTAAGAGAGCATTTCAGTGCTTCAAACAAACATTTTTTTTTCTTTTCAGAAATAAAATATCCTCTCTCAATTTTTAAAAATAATATGTTTTAATATCTATAATTCGGTTCAAGCAGCAGCCCCAAACTACCACCATGCCAATCAGTTGGGAAACTTAAGAGCAAGTTCTCATTTATCCCTTGCTTTTTCTTCGGCTAGTTTTTGTAGTCGCTTTAGTGCCCTTTATAGAAGATGACGATTCTGCAACCGAGGGCGAGACACTTCCTTCATTGACCTCATTTGAAGCCGTTTGCTGCTGCTCCGTATTATTTTGCTCTTCATTCTCGGTTTCAAGGCATGACATCATAATTCTTAGCTGCATGTACCCAAACGAGGAAATCAGAGATTCATCCGCGCATACGAAATTTTTATAACTCATGTTTATAGAGTAGTGATTTTGATCAGATTATGAAAGTGAAAAGCCAAGGTAGATTGATAAAACAGAGGAAGAAGCATACCTGTTCCTCCAATTCTTCAATCTTCGCATCCTTTAGTTTCAAAAGTTCCTTCTCCCTGGCATTGGGAAAAAGTTCAGATCCAGAAAATACGACTTAGATTACAAAATTATTTTTCGTTCTTGTGGGCAAGAGAATCTACAATATTAAGTTGGTAAAAACAAAACCAAACTCAAACACGATTCAGGCTTGATAAAAAAATTCAAACAAGCTTGAACAATGCATTGTTCAACATAAATCGGCTCGTTTACACCCTAATCACATAACCACATTTATGAGGCACTTTCAAAACTTGATTACCATGTAAATGTAAATGCTCAGATATGGCGTTTTAAGAAATAACAGTTCCCTTCAGCCAACCATACAACGCATTGAAAGTGTCAATCCAATCTCATATGTAATAATTATATCAGTTAGAGTGGAAGACTATGTCAAAAATGTAAAAACAGCTTAATCAAACCAATATCCGACCAAGTAAAAATGCCTTTTGAGTACCATTTGTGGCATGCGGAAATTTTAAGCCTTTTGATAGTTGAAACTTATATTTTGTGTTATATCGAAGCAAAATTCCTGTTAATTCATGAAAGGACCCAAAAATGTTGGACAAGAATTTATGTCCTTCATATCTTGGGTTAAAGAGAACTACCTTTGTTCAATTTTCATTATCTTAGATTCCCATATGCCTTGGTTCCTCAAAAGATTGTCATTGATCTACAATGAGAAAGAACACAGATTTAAAAACTATACAATCCCAAATAAACGATTCAGTATAAACATAAATTTAGGTAGAAGTGTACTTAACACCTTAAAATTTACATGTTTTGGCACTTTACCCCCTCTAAGTGTTAAATAAGCATTTCATCTCCTGAAATTTTAAAATTAATTGCAAATTTCCTCAGCAGTCAATTTTAGGTCATTTTTCTTGCCGGAAAATCCACAGGTACGCCTCATATGTGCTATATAAAGGAAGAAGGGTCATAAAGATTTAAACAGCAAAGTGTTATTCAAACTTTGGGGTAAAGTGCTAAAACATGTAGCTTTTGGGTGGCAAACTGTAATATTTTTTTTAATTCTTTTAGTGAAGATACAGTAAACATCTATACCAAATTAGAAGATAATTCTAGAGGAAAGTTTATTTAATTTAAATAAATTAATTCTTTAAAATACAGAAAATATATAGCATTACGAGGACTGAGGACACACAAACACAAACACAGACATAGATTATATATATATATATATATATATACGAGGACACACAAACACATACATTGATTAATTATTATATGGTATCAAAATTCCAAAATGACGTTAAACATGTGTTATCCCCAAATACACCTCTGTAAGTAATTAAATATATATAACACCTAAATGAAAATATAATATGCATGATAAATATTTACTTCTTAAAAGACAATAAGAGCAGTAAAAGTTTGATTTAAATTTAATTCGAATCTTGATCACCCTTCAAAACATGTGGTTTATTGGATACTAAAGAAGCATATTGCAAAAAGCCTGAAATTGGCTGTTGAAGCAACTTGCAATCAATTCTAAAATTTCAGGAGGAGAAGTGGATTTAATACTTAGGGTTAAAGTGCCAAAACTTTTATTTGTTTATTTTGCAAAGTGGTAAGCCAAGGCTTTGTTTGGAACTTGGATTTTAGTGGGGAAGACAATAAGAAAAATGAAAAAGAACAAAAGTTAACGGTCAATGTTCTATCATTACTTTTAATTACTAAAGTCCTAGAGTAAAAAATAGCCTTAGAATGTCCAACACTACATGTAAGAGTAGATGAGTTTCAGATTCACTCACATCATCATGAAATCTCTTTTCTTCAAGGCATTTGTCTAGCTTAGCCTGCAATTTCAGCAACTTCGGATTTTGACTCAAAGCTTTCTTAACAGCTACAGATGTTTCTCTCTCAGTGTCTTCTTCAACTTCTTGCAGCAAAGACTCAAAATACTGTAGACAAAATTGAAAGAGCTTTAAATAGAATCAAAGAAATCATCATCACTGTTGGTTGAAATAACTATGTTACCAAAAAAGTAAACAGAAAGAAAAAAGAAGCTACCTTCATACTAAGACAGAAGAAGCTACCATTGATAAACCCAAGATATAATGATATCTGTTATACTTAATCTACGATGGTTAACAGTAACAATGTTACAAAATATTACAAGAAGCTACTTTCAAGTACGCAACCCAAGAAACGCATGATGTCTCTCTTACTCGAATAGAATATAAATATCAGCATAAAAAGAAAGGACTGTAATGGACCTTGCAGGTGACTAATGAACAGAGAAACTCACAATTTTCTGATTTTCAAGTTGTGACGTTAGAAGCTCGTTATACTCGTTCTTTATCTGCACAAAACATATTGCAAACCAAAGGAGTCAATGACAAATGCAAGAAGCATGGAAAGTAAAGATCAAGAACATGACACGTAACAGAAGAAGAACTTGAGGTTAAAAAAATACAGCTTCAACTTCACTGTCCAATAGTGTGTCACCATATTCAGTTACTCCAGTACAATCACTGCAACCATCATCTTGATGCATGCAATGGTGTTTCAATTCTACCAACTTTCCATCCGTTTTAGATTGGATTAATCGGTGAACATAGTTGTTTCCAACATAGTCCCACACTCGTTGCGTTTCAAGTTCAAGGGAATAGCAGTGTTGTGTTTCTTTCCAATGATCTATAGCGTGTCCATCCTTGTACCTGCACCAAATCATGAGATGATAAGCTTTATATTTTCTTAAGAGGTATAGCTCTACATTTACCATAAATAGATCAGAAAATAGTCTCCATAAATTCAATGGCTAATTAGATGAAGAAAAATCATTACCTTCCACAGCCAACAAAACCACATAGGACACACATCCAGAGTTTCTCTGAAGTTTGACAAACATAGCATATTGATTTCTCAGGCTGTTGCTGACAAAATCGACACACCTAAAAATGGAGCAATCAAGTAAATATCCAACTATATCTGATTCTCAAAGGCATTTTACAAATTACTATAGAAGTAAATGGTGAAATACTAGAGCAGAAGGGGAAGCAAGAAGGTATTAACACCAAGAACAAATATATACAAATACAGCAGTGCAGGACCCCAACACATACAATTACGGCAGAACTACCATATCTAATAACTCCAACTTAATTAATAAAAATTGAACAATTCTGATAATTCAAATCTCAGACTAGCACCTTTGACCCCACTAAGGCATAAGACCTTTTTTTAGGTTAATTAGACCAACACCATAAAAGATCTTCTATTATGTACCTCAACAACCAACCTTGATATAAAACCTTAAGATTATAAAAAGGACCTAATAACGGTTAACTCAATCTTTTCATAGAGGGAAAAGACAACATGAATTCTTAGAATATATTTTATGTCTTAATGAAAAAATTTAGATCACTACAGAATACACACCGGGCAAGAAGAATCACTCCATCTCGAAATACAAGAGCAGTGAAAGGAGTGGTTGCAGATTGTAGTAAGAATTCCACCCAGATCTTGATCTAGTCTCTCTGCAAGTGGCGACAAAAAGAGAACAATATAACACACGCCAGTTGACATATAAGCGTTAACTAGTTTTCGAGCATTTTAAACTAACGCACACGAGAATTAAAAAGTTAAAGATGGAAATACAGATGCAACTATTGATGAAAACTAATTGTTTGTCCTCTCCTATCAAAACCATAGGCTCCAAACTAAGGCAGAGTAGAAAAAACATTAAATAGCATAGAATTCATTCAATAACATAGGCCTAGCTTCCAACCCTCCATTATGAGTACCCAATACTGCTTGTTTAACTCTCTTAGATCATATTTAAGGTAAAATAAAAAATAACTTCTGATCCAACCTTCAACAGCAGTTCCTGTAATATTGGAAGCCTGACCTTCAATGATTGGGTTAAACAATCTCAGTCCCACAGAGCAATGACATTTAGATTAATAAGTTGTTAAGTTAGAGGTTAGCCAAGCACAATGAAACATGTCATTAAACTACAAATATCCAATAAACATAGTGATTCGAGATAACTTCCAAAATCCCCATGTTCAGCCCAGAATAAAAGTCTTCATTTTGATAAAGGAGTTTAAAATACCAAGACAAACTGGGCATGATGGCTGCTCCGTAAAGCTTGCAAGGGAAGGCTGTGAGTGCTCAATGGATCCTGTATATTGTATATCGACAGTAAAGAATATGCGGCATGTCTCCTCCTGTGTAGAAAGAGACAAACAAATGTACAGGAATTAGGGGCATATATTACGTATAATGTTTGAGAAAATAGGGGCAGCCATAGATTAGAATCTACCTCAAGAGATGAAAAACGCTTTCGATTGAAATGCTTGTAAAAAGAATCTGCTGAATTTTGATCATCGAGCCTGATCAAAATACTATAGCGATCCTCCAACCCCTCAGTCCTGAATCCAGACAAAATAAATCAATAAAGATCAAATAGTGAATTAAAGACTACACTGATATATAGTTATCCATATTAACCTGACAGTTCTCATTTCCAACATGCTGTGGATGAATGAACCACAGAACTGACAAAAATCTGCATAAGTCATGTGATTGGGCACCCCAAGTACACAAACAAGAGGCTTTCGTTCAACCTAAAAGGCATCAAAACAAATTTTCAAGATCAAGCAACTACAAAAAATGAACCTGACAATTAGTCTTTTTTCAACATGCTATGAATGAATGAACAACAAAACTAACAAAGATTCACATGGCATGTAATTGGGCACTACATAAACAAGAGGCATCAAAGAGATTTTGCAGGTAATCAATGTATTAAGCAATTATACATAACTAGAAAATATTCAGATCAGAACAAGATACTTCACATGTCACCATATATATAATCTTATTCTCAAGAGTACAAGAATTACTTTTATGTCTCCCTAATATTTATTCCATCTACAAGTAACTCGTCTGTATAAATTACCAAAAATACTACAAGAATTTTGTTAAGTTACTCCATTCTTACACAACATTATAAGTCACAAAATATTAATAAGTTAGTAAAACACATAGGCTTGAAGTTTGATCAGACTCGTGAACTCAAAATAGATGAAGCACATAAAAGATTCAAGATGATAGAAAAGTCCAACATTTGCTCAATTTATTTCAAATAAATGAGCTAATTATCAAATATCAACAGTATAGACCATCAAGTAAATACTTATTTCTTGGACGTAAATTATGCACCAAACCATCCCAAGATGGGTTATGTGGTTCATATTGTTTAGACCATCAGAATATTATACAATGGTCTAGTATGTATCAAGTTATACAATGCCAGAAAAATAATATACTCTTAAATAGTAGCTGCCATAAGCTGGTAACATAATACATTATATGAACTTAACTGCTATAATTTTACACTCACAAGCCATGAAATTATCAAAATAATGTCAATTGCAACAGCTCATCGAAGCAGAAAAAGTAAGCAATTTACAATTGCAAGGAATTATATTTAATGAAATACATAATAAATCAAATTACTGGAAGTTGGGAGGTGGAAGGAGCCACATCGTCGCGGTAGAGATGTACGACGCCTCTGATCTCTTCGATTCTAGGGTTTCCAGATGAGAAATGTAAAGCCTGACCAGTTTCCGAGGAGGAAGGATCTCCGGCGGAACTCACAGCCTTCGGAGGCCGGAACAAATCCTCCTGCGCCGCTCCTGCGGCCGCGCTGGAACTAGTTGAAGTCTCTTCCAGCATGTTTGACTCTGTGTTTGTGTATTTCGCGGGAGAAAAGTGAAATCGATTTTTCTATATATAGGTTGCCGACTTGGTATAGATAAAAGCTCGTTTATTCCTTCTTTGACATCTCTCTATTTATTTCACATTTCGAGTCGAGTAAATCGCGCTTTTGGTCCTCCTTATGGATTAATTTTTGTACTTTTGTTCCTCTTAAATTTTTTGTAGAAGATTGATCCCTCCTATCAATGTAGTATATCACATTCGTCCCTCTTAAATTTTTTATAGCAGATTTGTCCCTCTTATCAATATAGTGTAACACATTAATCCCTCTTAAATACAAAATACATCAATTAAATTCAAAATATATCCTAAAATGGACGAAAGTTGATGTATTTTGGATTTAAGAGGGACTAATGTGTTACACTACATTGATAAGAGGGACGAATCTGCTACAAAAAATTTAAGAGGGACGAATGTGTTATAAGAGGGATGAATGTGATACACTACATTGATAAGAGGGACCAATCTGCTAAAAAAAATTTAAGAGGGACGAAAATGCAAAATTTGGCCCATAAGGAGGACTAAAAATGCTATTCACTCTTTGAAGTTTTAAGGAAACTATTCTCTCAAAAAAAAATGTTTTAAGGAAACTATATATATTTAGTGAAAAAATTCAAATCAATGTTTACCATGGCATCCCTTTACTTTAAATGGCGTATGAAATTTAAATGTCGTTAAAATACCTAGAGGGTTAGTCAATTAAAATAAAATATTATACATCATATTTGCAAGTGCACTGAATATTCATATTTAAGAGAAAATATGGAAATAAATAAGTAAGAAATTTTAAAACCGTAGCCGATGTGAATGTAATTTAATTGTCGGAAGTAGTAACTTTCATGTGATTTTTCGATTTAAGAATAGGAAAATGTCAATATGACAGTCATATATTGTACATCTCACTTACAGTCCAATTTAATTAGCTCGAGAAAGTTTGTGGTGTGAAAATAGTGTGGACAATTTGTGTAACAGATTTCAAAGTTTCTATTGCAATTTTCATCCCCAGAAATCTTAACAAATAAATTTGAGTCCACTTATAATTGGCCAAAAAAATTTACTTTGTGAAAATAATCTGGACAACTTGTTTTATCTTAATACATGCCTTCTGTAATTATCACTCCCCACAATTTTGTTTTGTTAAAATCTCTTGTAATTTTCACCCCACAATTTTTTTAACTCAAAGTATTTTTTTCTATTAAAAATTAATGTATCTTTACCCCTAAATTTGATTTTCTTATTACGTTATATCAGACATTCTAACTTCGTTTCTATAATTTACAAATGTTAAAAATTCTTACAATTGAAAGTAAACTTGTAATTTTGCTTTTCTTCTCTTCCATTTTAAATTTTTTAGATATCTTATTCTGAAACTTATGACAAACAAATCCTTTTAATCCACATGGATCATCATTTTATTTGTTCTACAACAACAAATTTCAATCCAACACAATGAAGCCCGTTCTACTACGTAGGAAGGATACAACATCATTGCTGTAGAAACCACTATAAAATCCTAGGGAAATTACCAAAAAAAAAAGGAAAAGAAAAACATTGTTGTTCTTATCAGCCTTTCTAGTTGAGCCGGAAAAAGGCATCTCAAATTTCTTGAGAACCTTATCAAAGGGAAAAGGTGAATAAAAACTAAATAATAACCTTAACTCAAAGGAACTTCTGCTAAATAGTTTTTCACGCGATAGCAGTGACTTTACTATCTATCGACTTCAACACTTCTTCGCCCATCTCCTTGCAGCCTACCAGTTTCTGTAGAACAAAGTGTCAGCAAACTTATAACAACATGCCTTCTAGGAATAGCAACAGTTTATGTAATTAATATGTATAAATATTGCACAATGAGATACACTATTTAAAAACATTAAGTGCTCGGTATCCACTAGGTGTAGAAACTGCAAGATTTGATTGTTCAACAATTTCTATGAAATCTTGAAAACTAGAAAGAATGGGATTGGAAACTGCTGCGGGAAAGATTCAAGCAAGTTCATTTTCTTTATTGATGATTATACAGAGAAAATTTATAGAAAGAAAGATAATATCCATTGAAGCTATGACGCTAAGTTGAGAATAACAAGCCATGATGGCAGATAGATTATCGTACATATTCAGAGTGCAAACATCTCATCTCTTGTGAACACCAAAAATTCTTGAAAACCTTGGGAAGCATAAAAAGTTTAAACTTTGGGAACAACATGTATAATTATAATCATATAACATGACTTGTGAAAACTAGGATGCATGATAGGAAAATAAAATGAAAGAAGAAAACTAATTCACCCTTATATAAGAAGAGCTTACCAGTCCAGCCGAGTATATATCGCCCGTACGATATCCTCTATCTAGAGTATTCAATACTGCAGCCTCAATCCTCTGGGCAGCCTTCTCCTCTCCCAGGCCATACTTCAAAAGCATGGCTGCACTGAGTAATGTCGCCAAAGGATTTGCTTTGTCCTGAAATTTTCAATTAAACCGCAAAAAGGTTCATAAAAGTAAATAACACCTATTTTCAATGATAAGCTATTAAGTCTTGAACCGACCTGCCCTGCGATATCTGGAGCAGACCCATGTATTGGTTCGAATAATCCAGGTCCCTGCTGCACCAAATTTCCATACACATAATTAGGAAAAGAAATGAAATTTCCTTCATTAGTAGCTTTAGCCGAAATTTAAGAGAGAGATTTTTATGCTCATACCGATTCACCTAGACTTGCGGACGGAAGCATCCCTATACTTCCAGTTATCATCGAGGCTTCATCAGATAGAATATCACCAAATATATTGTTTGTAACAATAGTATCAAACTGTAATGTCACAAAATAGAGGCTTTTATATAATGTTCTATCTCAAATGTCATTGAGAAGCCTAAGACAAAAATTAAAAAACTATCAAAGACTTAAACCTGTTTTGGGTTTCGAACAAGCTGCATGGCGGCATTGTCAACATACATGTGTGAGAGCTCAACATCAGGGTATTCTGAGGCTATCTCCATAACTCTCTTCCTCCATAGCATGGAAGCCTGACCATTATCACAAAATAATGAAGTGCATCAACTGTGTTAGGACTGTCCGATAGCCTCAAAAGGAGCTTCTTAAACATCAGTAGTATAAAAGCAGTGGATATCATTAGTGGATGTGATATAGTTTTATCTTCTATAATTCTATCTCAATAGAACCTCTACTGTCCAAACCTCAAATACTACCAAAAATAAGAATTATGTCAAAACCAACTATCATGTGAAAGAGGCATAAGAAAATAAATGACATGGATCTTATTCAAAAAGTGTAACCTAAAACAAAAATTTGAAGATAATTATATCCATAATATACCTCCAAAACATTTGCTTTATCGACCGAACAAAGTTTCCCACGACGTTTTCGAGCAGTTTCAAACGCAACCCGAGCAATACGATCGATCTGAGAAAGTAAATTTACCGTCAACTAAAAATGAAGAATAAGTCATAGTCATACATATTACTAAAAGAAGAAAAAGTTCGTCAAAAGATATCATATCAATTACGTGATATGTATTACTCCCTCCGTTTCAAATTAATTGGCACATTTGCAAAATTTTCATGTTTCAAATTACTTGTCACATTTGGTTTCACAGTGGATCTTTTTCCAATTTTACCCTTTCTTACTTCTAGATTTACACAGTAGAGTGCACAAAGATCAATGACATTATTTAAAGCAATCATTGAAAGGGTATTTTTGACATTTTATGTTAGAAAAGTGACTAATTATTGAGTTCTTAATCCGTGTGAAAAGGCCAAACGTGCCAATTAATTTGAAAAGGAGAGAGTACCAATTACTATAGGTTCTTAATCAACCATGATCCATCATGTGCTTATCTCAATATATGTTACTCTAAAATGCATCAAAGCTGAGAAATAATTCAGAAAAATGTTTTTTAAGGGCAACTAAATAAAAAAATCCATGTAATGAAAGGAAAATGGGAATGGCTTTGGCGACAAACACAAGGGGTTCACATCCCGTAGTTAAATAAACTTTAGTCAGAGGACTACCTCATAAGTTGCATACACCTCCGTGTTGAATCCAATTTCTTGACCATTTTCATTTGTGCCAAAGCCTCTTGGCTTGCCAAAATAAATACCTACCAAACAGAGTTTACATGAATAATAACACCGTGATATCATATTATTCAATCAAATAACAAAACTTGGACTGGAACTAGAAACTGCATTTTTCAGAGAATTATACACTAACCTCCAGTGAGTTCCCTGACCACCATCAAGTCCACACCCTCGGCAACTTCTCTCTTCAAAGTTGAAGCATCAACTAACTGACGCAAGTGCAAGTAGATTATTAAAATTAACATTATAGTACCCATATCCAAAATGGAGATACATTAATTCCCTAAATTTTCGCAATACAGCATTCTGGGGATACAAAAGATCTAAATATGGGAAGTAGTTACAAAATAAAACCCATCAAAAACACTTGAACTATATCGAAGAAATAAGAATATTTATGTCACAGTAGTCACTCACTTCAACAATTGACAAGAGCTTGTAATCTCAAATCAATGGCTAGCAAATATCATAGCTCGAACTGCATGTCAATTCTCTTCTCTTTTTTTTATGGGGGTAGGGGTGGGTTTTTTTTAGGCTATCAAGACTCTAACTTGAAACGATGCCTTTTCAGACAAAATAGTATTTGCAGGATAAGACAACAAAACAATATAATTTACGCGAAAGAAAAAACAACACAACACTCCTGGAGACCCACATATAATGTCAAAAGGTTCTTTCAGAGAGGAAACTAGATTATAAAATGATATCGTTTAAAGCATATAATACGATACTCACTACAGATATTTTCTTTTATAGCTCAAGAAAATCAATTCGAAATCAAATCTCTCTCCCATTATTCCAAATTTCCAAATTAATCTCATATTTGGATTTCTTCCATAAAAGGGTTTCTTTTTAACACAAACCTAACACTTGTCTCCAAGAAAGACACAACAGCATTATAGACCTAATACTACTTAAAGCATAAGAGACTCAAAGCTTTAACTCGATCAAAAACATTGCATGCCATCTAATCTAACCTGCACAACAACATAAATAACATATTTTTCCTTGAAATTACCAGAATATTTCCAGTTAATTAGCATAATAAACTAATAAAAAGGCTCAGCCATAAACTTTTACCTGGGGCAATACAGTAGCCGGCCTCAAGTTGGCAAAAACCTTAAGACCTTCCCGAAGCTGAAGCAATCCAGTTTCAGGCTTCAAATGCTTCTCGTTGTTATCCCACTTATACCTTCACTCAACTCCAAAAATTAGACATACACACACAAAAGAAGGATATTTTTTTAATTAAATTGAAGAAAGAAAACATTCGATATATATGAACTCAAAAGTTTGCCTAATTCTACATATATATGTTGATTTAATAAATTATCAAATTTACCCTCCAATAGCTCCAAGAAGAACAGCATCGGAATCCTTTGCAGCCGAAAGAGTCTCCTCCGGCAAGGGCACTCCGGTCAAATCCAAGGCGGCACCACCCATTGGCATTTCCTTGAACTTAAATTCAATCCCTGTTATGTTATAATAATCAAACTTATGTAAATAAATCAATTACATGAATCATTAAAAATAACTGAAAAGACAGTTATTGTACTGGATTTTACCTTCGATTGAGGCGATGAGTTGGAGGGCGTTTCTGGCCACTGAGATGACTTCGGGGCCAATGCCATCTCCGGGAAGGAGAGTGACGGTGTAGCTTTTCGAAGGTGTGGCCGCGGAGCAGCGGATTCTGGTGGAGAATTTATTTGGGGCGGAGATTGAGTGAGTAAATTGGGGTTTGAAGGTTTTGAAATTGAGTTGGAGAGAAGCCGCCATTGAAGTCAATTGAACTAGTTTTATTCTCGGAGGTAAAATTGCAATCTTATGTGTATCATTCACAATCGTTTGGGGATTATTTATACACGCTGATTTGAGCCATTTTCCCAAATGCCATTTTCAAAAACAGATATTACACAAATACCAAAGGCCTTTTTTCAGTTTAAAAAAAAAAAAAAAAATATTAATAATACTTAATAACTCTTAATAATTGCAATTTACCCCTCAATTTTTTTTAAAATTCAAAATCAACCCCACCCAAAATCAATTCAATTTCTCTCCCAAAATCAACCCCAAACCCTAACCCATTTCACACAAATTTCACTCAAATCAAGGAAGAAAAGGAAGAAGAACAACATAAAAGGTAAGCATTTGCAAGTTTCTTGAATTTTTAATGTATTATTGAGTGATTTAGTTCGCAAAAATGGAGAAATATTTCGGGCTGCACAATCCCGTTTTTGGCGTGTGGCATGTGGCATTTGCCAAATGCCACACGCCATGAAGATAAACATGGCGTGTGGCGTGTGGCATTTGCCAAATGCCACACGCCATGCTTATCTTCATGGCATGTGGCATTTGCCAAATGCCACATGCCACACGCCAAAGCATGGCGTGTGGCATTTGGCATTTGTCAAATGCCACACGCCAAAGCATGGCATGTGGCATTTGGCAAATGCCAAATGCCAAATGCCACACGCCAAAGCATGGCATGTGGCATGTGGCATTTGCCAAATGCCACATGCCACACGCCAACATAGCAGTATTCGAATTCGAGAATGCATTTTTTATTTAGATAGTTTGTGTATTAATTTTTGTTTTTACTTGTAGGAATAGACAAAATTATAATATATCTTCGATATGGCGGTGATTTTACACGCGAAATGGATCTAGATGTCCTCAACGCGGCCAGAGTTCGGGCAATAACGAAAGTGAATCTTAGATGTTTAGTGAATTTTGTAAGTTGTATTTGATGTTTATTGAACAATGTTTGATGTAATTGATGTTTATTATTGGCATGTACTTGATAACTGTAATTTTTGAAAAGTTAGGGACCAAAATGCAAATTCGTGTTCTATGCAAATTCGTATTGAATGAACATTTTAATTTTGTGCAACTAATGGATTGAATCGCAATTATGAATTTTTTATAAATTTTGGGGGTAAAATTGTAAATTATGAAAGTTAGGAATAACCTCGTCGCGGCGAGAAATTGGAGGAAGAGAGTTTGCAATAACGAAAGTGAATCTTAGATGTATACTGTTAAAAAAAAAATTGCAGTTGACGCGTTTCATATGTCAAACGACAAATGTCAATGAACATGGCATTTGGCGTTTGATCACACGCCAAATGTCATGTTCATTGACATTTGGCATTTGACATATCAAATGTCACACGCCATATAAACCCTAACCCTAACCCTAACTCTAACCCTAACCCTAGCTTTGTAAATATTAGCCAAATTTGTAAGATTTGGTCAATTTATCACCCGAACGAAGAAGTAACACTTACAGTAACATTATATCCTCCGTAAATCATAACTTCGTACATGTTGGTCAATTTTGTAAGATTTGATCAATTTATCACCCGAAAGGAGAAGTAACACTTACAGTAACATTATATCATTCGTAAATCATAACTTCGTACATGTTGGTAATTTTTGTAAGATTTGATCAATTTATCACTCGAAAGGAGAAGTAACACTTACAGTAACATTATATCCTCCGTAAATCATAACTTCGTACATATTCAACAATTTTGTAAGATTTGATCAATTTATCACCCGAAAGGAGAAGTAACACTTACAGTAACATTATATCCTTCGTAAATCATAACTTCGTACATATTCAACAATTTTGTAAGATTTGGTCAATTTATCACCCGAACGAAGAAGTAACACTTACAGTAACATTATATTGACCAACATGTACGAAGTTATGATTTACGGAGGATATAATGTTACTGTAAGTGTTACTTCTTCGTTCGGGTGATAAATTGACCAAATCTTACAAAATTGTTGAATATGTACGAAGTTATGATTTACGGAGGATATAATGTTACTGTAAATGTTACTTCTCCTTTCGAGTGATAAATTGATCAAATCTTACAAAAATTACCAACATGTACGAAGTTATGATTTACGGAGGATATAATGTTACTGTAAGTGTTACTTCTCCTTTCGGGTGATAAATTGATCAAATCTTACAAAATTGACCAGCATGTACGAAGTTATGATTTACGGATACTGTAAGTGTTACTTCTTCGTTCGGGTGATAAATTGACCAAATCTTACAAAATTGTTGAATATGTACGAAGTTATGATTTACGGAGTGTTACTGTAAGTGTTACTTCTCCTTTCGGGTGATAAATTGATCAAATCTTACAAAATTGACCAACATGTACGAAGTTATGATTTACGGAGGATATAATGTTACTGTAAGTGTTACTTCTTCGTTCGGGTGATAAATTGACCAAATCTTACAAATTTGGCTAATATTTACGAAGCTAGGGTTAGGGTTCGGGTGATATGTCAAATGACAAATGTCAATGAACATGACATTTGGCGTGTGATCAAACGCCAAATGCCATGTTCATTGACATTTGGCGTTTGACATATGAAACGAGTCAACTGCAATTTTTTTTTTGAACAGTATACATCTAAGATTCACTTTCGTTATTGCAAACTCTCTTCCTCCAATTTCTCGCCGCGGCGAGGTTATTCCTAACTTTCGTAAATTACAATTTTACCCACAAAATTTATAAAAAATTCATAATTGCGATTCAATCCATTAGTTGCACAAAATTAAAATGTTCATTCAATACGAATTTGCATTTTGGTCCCTAACTTTTCAAAAATTACAGTTATCAAGTACATGCCAATAATAAACATCAATTACATCAAACATTGTTCAATAAACATCAAATACAACTTACAAAATTCACTAAACATCTAAGATTCACTTTCGTTATTGCCCGAACTCTGGCCGCGTTGAGGACATCTA